>OX465289.1:159498536-160098536 GCA_949987695.1 Merzomyia westermanni | reverse complement strand
ACTGATGGATCGCGGAGGTGCTACACATTTAATATATATTGGATTTCGAAATTTCTCGATATTTTGCGATGTGGATCACGATCGATCAATAATCCCATATAAAAATTCCTAACTTCCGCACCACACTTTTCCGCAACTTCTTCACTATCGTTTCATGTAAACTGTTTTATAAACTACCTGCTGATATAGAGTACAACTCATTAGAAGACTATGTGTATTTATGAGGGAAGTAAAACGGTGGCTACTTGGTTTCAATAACGCGGGTATAGAAAATCTGCGACCCATCGTATAAATTCCTGTTGCCTAGTTTGAATTACCGAAGGTTTTGATTTTTATGAAAATACTTTGTTATCTTTAGTCTCTGTTTTTATTTAAAATAATTATACTCTTTTCTATACTAAACTATGGATTGTAAGCAACTATATCTTGTTTTATGCGCCCCACAAGCATTTATAATTCTTTTCTAAGGAAATGACATCTCCACTGCTTTTTTTATTAGCATTTAATGTCATAAACTATTTTCTTATATGAATTTTTATTTTTTACACTAGTACTATGAAAATTGTACGTACATATTTAGTAAGAAATAAAGAAGAATATACAAAAATAAAAAATACAAAAAATATTGTAATATGGTTCGTGGATCAATACCGTCAATGCTTGAATCACTACTTGAATCATATTTAAGATTCAGATATAAATATTTACAGTATTTCATTAACTCATCATTGGAGTAATTAAATAAATTAACGCTAAAAAAGCGAAATATGTCGGTAAATGTTTGTAACTTCTAAACAAAACTCTACTCTATATTTAATTTTGTCCTCTACTAAAACTTCACATTGTGTTCATATTGAAATTGAGTTGGTTTTTTTGTTGTAGGAATGGTGGGAGCTCTGTTTCATCATTCAGTTCGTGAGCCACTTTGGATCTTCTGCTATAACAATTTCAAAGTGTTCATCCATGTGATATTCTGTGAACTTATCAATCCATTTATTTACTAAACTTATGCAGATTTGAGTATTCATTGTGGGGCTCTGCATCACTTTGTTCAAAGCATTAATTTCGTTTAACATATCGGAGCAAATTACTACCGAGCAAATAAATCCAGCTTTGTAAGATGTAATACAATCCCATTCCGACAAATTACCAGATATTTGCAACAAAGCGTCAAATATTTTTTTCACGGTGATACCGTAATGGCGAGAGGTGTAGCCAAAGACGCGGTTCAGTCCCCAATTAAAAAAAAATTTTGAATAATGTGTTTTCTGTCGATTACTTTTAAACGGGTAAAAAAAGTTAGACCAACCTAGACTCCGACTTTGGATTCTTTATCCTGGCATTCTTTATCCCATCCGACCGTTTCTTTTTAGTGCTCGGCGGATTATTTCTTAACAACTTTACAACTTACCTGGGCAAAATATTCTTCGTTCATTATTTTTGAACTGGTGAAAAAAGGTTAGGTTCCGACTGCCAATTCTTTCTCCTGAAATGCCAATACCCAGTTTCAGTAAATTCTGACAGCATTTTTTGTTTACAGTATTTATTGAACGTGTAGCATGGATTATTGATCGATCGTGATCCACATCGCAAAATATCGAGAAATTTCGAAATCCAATATATATTAAATGTGTAGCACCTCCGCGATCCATCAGTATTTGGTGAAATAACAAATAAAAAGGGTTAAATATATTTTTCGATTAATATAAGGGAAGATAATAATGAAATATAGTACCCAGTGCAGGTGGAATCGGAATTTATGACAGAAAAAGAAACTTCAAAGAATTGTTTGTTTGTTTTTGTTATCGTGAATACTGTCAATATTTAATGAGTGTGTAGCACACTCGCGGGATCCATCATTATTTTAAGACCCATCAGTATAGATCGGAAACCAAGTTTCACAATATTTATTGAACGTGTAACGCTCGCCGTACAGTACGACTATGGCCTAGTTTGTCTGTGTGAGTTTAAACTACGGTTAAAGTTGACTAGAGTTTATCACCTTCTTACAGACGACGTTTGGTATTGCTTCTTAGTATAAACGGAGGCCAATAGATGGCGATGTTAACGCAAATATTGCGCCACACGACAGTCGGGTTTTCGTTTGTTTTTATACCTAGTAGTGCTACGCACACAAGGTATATAACCTTCATTCGCCTAACGGTAGTATGTAATGGCATTAAGCAATCGAGATTGATATTGACTTATATATATCAAAATGTTTGGGAAGAAAAGAGAAATTGATTCAGCCCTATCCGTCCGTCCGTCCGTCCGTCTGTGAACACGATAACTTGAGTAAAATTTGAGATATCTTAATGAAGTTTGTATGCAGGTTCTTTGGAACATATCTCCGAGTGCTATTTAAAATGGGCGAAATCGGATGGTAGCCATGCCCGCTTTTTATATATAGAATATTTTCGAAAATACAAAAAAAGTGATTATTCAGCACATGATACGCCTATAAGTTAAAATTTGGTGTGTAGATTAACATTAAGGCAGAAAATAAATTTTTCTAGAAGTAAGGAATGTTCCGAAAAAAATGGGCTCAATCGGTTAAGGTCCACGCCTACTTCAATATGAAAGATTTTGAAAAGGATCATAGTTATATTCAATAGACAATAACTTCGCGTAAAATAGCTTTATATCATTTCTATTTCATTTTCAAAGTGTCCGTGAAAGAAATTCGAAAAATATAAATTTTTGAAAATGGGCGAGACTCCGCCCCTTTTATAGTGGATTATTTCACAAAACCTTTTTATGCCATAGTTCCGGCAAAAATTGATTTTTCGAAACGAAATTTGTCCAAAATCTTTAATATATAAAGGTAACTGTTTATTGTAAAAATTGGCGAAATCGGTTGAGTTTTTTAACATACGAGGTGTGTTCAAAACGTATCGTGAATTTTGAATTTTCGCTGGTTACGTATATTCGAATTTCGAATTTTTTGTGGCGTTATGTTGGTACTCATGTCTCTCACTTATGCCGACAAGCTCGGCCATTTTGAATGTTCAGTTAATTGTTGACAGCTGCTTTGCTTGCACGTGTTTTGGATCGTCTTCGATTTTTACCTATTCAAAAAAATGGATCAAAGAACCTGTATCAAATTTTGTGTGAAAAACGAAATTAAGTGCGCGGATGCATTCCGAATGTTGACTGTGGCATACGGAGAAGCTACCTTGGACCGAAGCAACGTTTATCGGTGGTGCAAAATGTTCTCAGAAGGCCGAGAAGGTGTGCAAAGAAGAACAAAAATTGGCTTTTGCACCACGATAACGCCCCTGCTCACGCATCGTTGCTTGTGCGCGACTTTTTGGCCAAAAACAACACACTAATGATGCCGCAGCCACCGTATTCCCCAGATCTGGCCCCCTGTGACTTTTTCTTGTTCCCTAAACTGAAGAGGCCCATGAAAGGACGAAGTTACGCTTCTCTTGACGAGATAAAGACGGCATCGAAGGAGGAGCTGAACAAGATACAAAAAAATGATTTTTTGAAGTGCTTCAAAGATTGGAAAAACCGTTGGCACAAGTGTATAATATCTCATGGGGATTACTTTGAAGGGGACAAAATAGATATTCATGAACAAATAAATAATTTTTGAAAAAACACAAAATTCGCGATACTTTTAAACACCTCGTAGTTCCGGAAAATCTGTGTGTAAAATTTAAAACGCGATATTTCTGTAACCATACAAGCTATATCAATAAGAACTCGCACACATAATAAGCTTTTTTAGCAAACCACGACCGCAAAAATTTTTTTTGGATATTGGGGAAGTAGGCGTGTCGCCGCCCACTTTACAGCACAAGAGTTCTGCTATTTTCAAGGCGACTGCTTGTAATGCCCCTGCAGCTGCTGCTTAATAGTAGGAAGTATACTCCTGCAAAAATTAGGCAAATCGGATAGCACACAAGCAAAATATCCCGGCAAGTAGTTAATACCCAACTGCAATAGAGAAGTTTTATACCTGTTTTGATTTTCATACCTTTCATGAACATGAAATGTTTGTAAGTAGGAGAAGAAGAAATGGGCCCATCAATTAGTATACTGAAATAATCAGGACGATGAGCTGAGCCGATTTAGCCATGTCTGTCTCTCCCTCCGTCTGTCCGTCTGTCTATTTAAAAGCTAATTTTTCAAACATAAAGTGTGCATGATTGTTGTTGGAGCAAAGCTCGAATTTTTATGTTTGTTTGTTAATTGATATTAGAGGAAAAATTACAACGTTATGCACAGCGATGGTATGGGATGACATGTTTCGAAGTGCCCAGCTTCTCATCAGACCCCTTCTCGGACACTGAGATACGAACCCAAGTGTCTGTACCAAAGTGCACTTTTGGTATTTTCAAAAAATGTGGTTAGCAGTGGTTAGTGGAAGCTATTTATATACAAAGAACAGAAGTGTATTTATTGAAATTAATAAGCTGGCTTGTTATACGAAGTGAAAAGTATTAAAAGAGACCGCTAACGGCGGGCCTGCAAAAATCAGTAGATACACGTAAAAAAATCAGGACAAATCTGTACTTCAGCACTTCATGCATGAAATCCTTACCAATGAACAAATATTCCCTTCAGTTGATTCATCAGATTCATCAGATTCATCAGACTTAAAAATATTTATTTACATGTTATTGCGGATTTACTAGAAAACTAATTAATATAAATTAAAATAAAAAAACTATTCATATTTCACATCTACAAAACAGCCTTCCGTTCATTAATTTGTTTCAAGCGAAAAAATTCCCTGCAGTAAAAATTTGAGACAGTCACTGAAGGTGTCAGTTTCGCTATAGAGTTTATGACTAGCTCCGAACTGGTACTAATCGGGGTTAGGGGTTTAGAATATGCCCGAAGTAGGCATACCGGTCGTAAGAGGCGACTAATATGCACAAACGTAATGGCGTGCAACTCGATGGTTGATCTACGGATATGATGCCTCTCACCTCTCATTACCCATCTCATCCTTCATTACGGAAGGAGGGGTGATATGACCTAGAAGGTTTCGCTGGTCATATATCGGTACCACGACAGTCGGGCAGTACCGCAAGGGAGTACCGGAGCGTACCGGGTTCAAAGCCGGCCAAGGACTGTTAATTCGACAACATTCCCCAAAACGTTCGGGCAGTGTTTTTGTCGTTACCACAACAACAACAGCAACAGCAGGGCAGTTGGTGGCCATATTTGTACCAACAGCGCTGGGGTCTAACCTATATTTTATATTATATATTATAAAGAATTACAAAATATGCTAGTTTTGCAAAGCTTTCTGCTGGTTAGTAAGGATTCCGCGGAGTAAATGCGTGGAGCTTTGTGCATTCACAATAAAAGAAAGGTTAAACTGTAATATTTAAGTCAATAATCAATTGTAAATTTTTTTTATCCCTGTTCTACGAAACCATCGTTGTGCCTGTTTCGGTAAAAATTAAGCTGATTTCTTAGGTATAGTGTGCGATACGTATACGTACGGTTAAATTTAACAATAAGTTTTGCATACCAAAATTTTATGAACTAAACAAAAAAAAAAAACACCTCGCGTTTAGTATTGCCTCATAATGCAATCCAGATTTTTTTTTACAGAGAAAGTTTTAGAGTTGTAACTTCTTAATGAGAACTAAACCATTTTTTTAATAAAACACATCAAATGTGAAAAAAAAATTAAATTTTTAAAATAAATTGTTATGTTTCTTTCCTCGAATGGTTCCATTTTTACTTTTTTCTGGGTTTTTTGTACAACCTAATAGGTACAAATATTGAACTAGTTCTAAACTATCCACTTTTAATTGGGTTCGAAGTAGTTATTCTTACACTAGCTCTGGACTGGATTTCCGAACCATCTCTGAATCGGCTACCAATGAGAGAGTTCAGAACGCGTGCTAGAGTTCTGAAGAGGGGGGTAATTGCCTATGTTAAAAGTGTCAGTTGAAAGCATTGCCTGGGGATAGACGGAGAACCATTACCGCCTCTTAATGCGATAGTTCTAGTCTAGTTTTGAACTAGCGTCATTTACTAGGAATAAAGAATGCTCATTAAGCTGCTCATTGTATCAACTTTTTTTGCAAGTCCAAATTTTCAAAGGAAACGTGCTAGTTCTAAAATTTTTACAATTGGATGAAATTTTGCACACCTCATTTGTAGACCAAAAGGTATCAAATAAAATTTAAACGAACAGCTTAATGTTCATGCTACCACTTGAGATGACAGAGCTAACGGTTCAAAATAAATATTTTCAAGTCCATGGCAGCAACTCGACAAAATTTTACAGCACATAAATGTGCAACACGGTGACTGCATGGTCCTAAATAATTAAATTAAGCTCTCTAAGGTCACACTTTGACCTATATCTCGAAAATTGCTTGCGCTTTTAAAATAAAATATAGCCACAAAAATACCTCCTTAAGATATCATTTCATGTTCAAACAATAGCCGCCTTATTTAATAATTAATTAATAATTTTAAGCACTTAGCCAATATTTCCATTGTTAAATCGAGGTTTTATGTATCATGCTAAAGCTTCGGGAAATGTAGTTAACCCATTTTACAAAATGTGTACTTATGTTAAATTGGTTCATTTAAATAGAATAGTTGCCACAGAGTTAAAATTAAAAAATATACGACCACGAGTAGAGTAATGTATCTATGTATATGTCGCGTTTCGTCATAAAACGGCTGGAAAGCGGACGTCCATAAATTACATGAGCCGTTTTTCAAGCATTTTTGATCCCCGCCCTCCCCTTCGGTGAGACTTAGTGAGATTAGCCCCTCCCCCCATTAAATTAGATTTACGTTAAACATGTTCGATCGTGCAAGGACACTCGTGTACAGTTTCGATTGAAATAATCGAACACAGGCTCCGGTAGTGCAAGACTGTGTTTGGAAGTGTATACCCTCCATTCAAACGACAAAGCAGCTCCCTAGCACGGCGAGTCACCACACGCGTTGGTTGAATCTTGATAGCAGATTATCGTTAAAAAAATTGGTCTCATATTGGAATTAGTTCATATTTTTTTATGTTGACTTGAGATTTTCAACTACAGGGTGGCTGATGAATTTTGCTACATTAAGAAACTCAAATAATTTTTTTTCAGTGTATGGAATTCATTTTTCTTTTATTCATGTTAAAGCTCATTAAATTTTATTAAATATAGCTTAATTAGTTTTAAAAATAATGGAATTTAAATGCCCCCCCTGCTCGTCGATGCATGTGCGGCATCTTACCAAAAAGTTGTTCATTACTGCTTGGAGAGTTGAGACAGGAATAGCCGCAATTGTTTCTCGAATAAATTGCCTTAGTTCATTCAAATTTGGTGGTTTTGCTTTGAAGACTTCCTGTTTGCAATAACCCCACAAGAAAAAGTCAGGTGCAGTAAGGTCAGGCGACCTGGGTGGCCAACGGAATGTGGAGTTTCTGGATATCAGCTTATTGGGAAATTTTCGTCGCAATTCTGTCATAACAGGTTGGGCTATATGAGGAGCTGCACCATCTTGCTGAAACCACACAGAGTTGAAAGAAATTCTCATTCGGCGTAATTCTGGATAGAAAAACTCTCTCAACATGCTCAAGTAACGGGCTCCAGTAACCGTAACGGTGTGACCGTTTTCTTCGAAGAAGTAGGGCCCGACAATGCAGCGTGATGAAACTGCACACCACACTGTGACACGAAGTGGATGAAATTCCGTCTCATGGAGTATCTGTGGGTTGGAAGCACTCCATATTCGACAATTTTGTTTGTTTATATTGCCGTTTAAATCGAAATGGGCCTCGTGAGACATGAAAAGACAGTTCAACATGTTTCCATCCTCTTCCACCATTTGAAGCATCTTCTGGCAAAATTCCAAGCGAATCGGCAAGTCTGCAGCGTTCAGTTTGTTGGCCATTTGAATTTTATATGGGAATAAGTCCAAATCTTTGTGCATAATTGATTGTAATGACTGTCTGCTTACACCCATTTGAGCAGATAAGCTTCTTGTCGAAACACGTGGATTGTTTTGTATGGCAGCAGCTACAGCAGCGATTGTTTCCTCCGTTCGAACTGAAGGGTTTCGATGGTAAGGTCTTCTGTTGACTGTCCCATGCTCGGCAAAATTGTTTACAAGTCTTATTATGGTCCATCTGCTCGGAGGATTGCCGCCAAACGTGCGCCTATACTCTCTTTGAACCGAAACTACGGACTCCAGTGCGTGATAGGGGCGGACAATCCAAATTTTTGTTTCAGTGTCCCAGTTATCCATTTTTGTTAAATGTAAAAGTCAATCTGCAAAATAAAAAAAAAATTAACCAGATTCATTAAATAGAAAAAAAGTTATTTAATTTTTTTTTGGTAGCGGCTTTCATTAGCCACCCTGTATATCCCCAGGTTTAAGTGAGGTTTGTGTGAGATTTTGTTGGAGGCCTCCCCCCCATTTTAAGCTTAAGCAGTTTATGGATGTCGTCATACAGGAAGATAAGTAGTTTTAAATTTTGCACGCTTAACACAAAAATCGGACAAAGATCGTACACCAATAAAAAATCTTTATCCCAACATTTGCGAGAAGCAGAAAATTTCTTCTCGGTGACATCACCTTGACAACAATTTCTTTATAAATTGTAATTTTGGTTTTACATGTATAAAAGATATATACTTGCACCCAGAATGGGCGTTTTCAAAAATGTATTCAAAGAAATTTCAGTGATGAGTGAAATATTATTGGTTACTTAAAAAATTTTGAATAAAAAATAAAATTTAAATTTTTATTCAAGCTTTTAAAACCGAAAAATAACGCATCGAAATACAGCAAAATTATACCCGTATGTGCATATAGATATAATGTGTATTTATAAAGATTTTTTCGGTTATAAACTGAGATTCACTGAGTTGATTGGATGCAAGTTCGAGACCATTGCTGGATAAAATAAGGCTTTTGGCGGGATTCCTTCAATGTTTTTGGGATAGTTTTAGGAACCAGCTTGTGACTTTTTCAGGGTAATTTCGGGATATATGCTGAATTGTGTTGTGGGCTTCACCGGGTCATTTCGGTGTTCCTTTCAGGATCATTTTGGAATCACTACTAGACTTTTTTGGAGTAATTTGGACCCAAAAAGTCAATATAATGCATCAATCAATTACGATATGGTGCTGAAAAAATCCCAAAATGATCCCTAAAACTTTCCCGAAATCACCCTGAAAACCACCAAGTAGTCCCTACGTAGCCTTATTTTGTGCAGCAATGATCCCAAAAGTGAATTAAATAAACTCAGTGCATCTCAATTTACACAGAAATAACCAAAAAAAAATCTTTATAAATACACATTATGTCTATATGCACGTACTGGTATAATGTTGCTGTATCTCGTTGTGTAATTTTTCATTTTCAAAAGCTTGAATAAAAATTGAAATTTTATTTTTTATTCAAAATTTTTTGAATAACCAATAATATTTCCCTCATCACTCAAATTTTTTTGAATAACAAATAAAATTTAATTTTTTATTTAAACATTTTTTTATTCAAAGTGACCCAACATTGACTTGCAAACCCGTCTATAGAACTACATAATTACGGAAAATTAATCAAAAATAAAGGATGTATGTATTACATACTAATTCTATTAGAAAAAAAAAATTTATCATATTATACTTATATACACATAGTCGGTAATACTGCAAAACGTTCAATGTTATTTTTATTTCTTACAATTAAAATGTTCAGTACAATCCACGGACGATGTGTTTCTCTATATAGACTTTTTCGTATAAAAGTAAAGAGCTTAGAGCAGGGACTTGTAACGCGTTTCAAACGTAACGAAACAAAACTGTATTGATAAATGCTGTACCGAAAGGTGTAACGAAACTGTGAGAAACGATATTCCTTTGTAACAAAACTAGTATCGATTTCCTTGAAACGGTTCCAGCAGAAACAAAACCTGTACCGAAACTGCCTACATATTTGATCACAACAACAGAACTGTACAGAAACGCTCGATATAGGAACAAAATTGTAACGAAACCTCAGGAACGTAATTAAAATGATAATAGGTACAGTATACTATATGAAGTACATGTACACTATTTCACTAGAGTAGAGACCAGGCTGAGGGGGAAAAAAGTACATATTTTTATTTGTATAAAGAAACAGGCGATGTAGATAGGAAATAAAAATTTTAATTCATATACATACATAGGGCAACGGCTTGTGACACATTTATACTACAATCACTATCAATAGATATTTCAGCAGCGAAACAGTTGATTTTTGTTTAAAAATATTTGAATAGCCTTTTTTCAAAATGTCTCACAAAATTTACGGAATTGAAAAATTTATTTTACTTAATAGTTCAAATGAGTAGAATTTGTGGTTAAATAAAAATTGCATATGTATACACTTATAAACAACAACTCACTAACAGAAATCGCATAGGGTTTTGTTACAGTATCGGTACTCAAGAAACGCTACTAGTATTGTTCCTATACCTGAGGTTTCTATACAGTTTCGATCACATGAAACATTACTAGTTTTGCTTTTACACAGAAATGTTTTGTTACACAGGTAGAGTTTCAGGTTTCGTTTCTGTGCCCAGTGTTTCCTGCCTGCTTAAGGTTACTGCAGTTTTGTTACGGTCAGTTTCGTTACACTTCTGTTACTCTTTGGGAACGGTTCCAATCATTCGGTTTCTAATTATGTTTCAATATCTATATGTACGAAGTTTCTTTCCTATACAAGGTTTTATTACTTATTTAAAAACACACTGAATTGTAAGTCGGAAGTAGTGAGCTGGACAGTCCCAGGTGAATGGCGATCAGAAACTCACAAAGCGGCGCCAAATGGTCCGCAAAACAATAAATGGCTAAATGGTTTTTATTATAATTAATTGATTCAATTTGATTTTAAATTTAGTCCCAGAGTAATATAATGAGTGTTAATCTCTACATATTATAAAATAACAACACGTCGATGTGTCTACACTATTAAGCCAAACGAACTTTTACTGTTTCATTACTAGACGTCTACCTTAATCTTTAAGATATCCCTTATTGGGTAACTCTACCAGTTTCGGAGTTATCGACCAATATGTGGACCAGGGCTGATCCAAAATGTGCTAGTACAAACGATGTTATTAATTTCAATATCTCACCTGGTTTCGGAGACATAATGACCAAAATCGAACTCAGTCTATTATAAGTTCTGAGACGCAGCGAAGCGTCAATTTTTATTTCTTTCAAGTACAGTAACATCTAACGGATCATTATTCACAATTTATTGCATATGGCTCGAGAAAATTACACATTTGCTTGTTGAAGATTGTAATGTTTTTCTAAATCTGAGAGTGGCGCTTCAAATACTCCTAACTATCTCGGTATCAATTTCTAGCTGCTAACGTTCATTCAGCAACTTAAAAATTTATTTTGACATATCTACGATCAGCTATGGAACAAGTTCGCCTAAGTGACTTAGCTTGCAAAAAGAAAAATTTGAAATGATCAACTTTGATGATGTTTATCTCCTTGGAGATAATAAATATGTATGTATTTATTTTTAATTGTTTTAAAACTTACCCCCATATTCATAAAAAATGAAATTGGCTTGCAAAGCTTTTTAAAATGACACTTCCATATAAATTTCGAGTTATATGAGCTTTATAAACCTTTTTATTTTTTATGAATATGGGGGCTAGTGCTTTAAAAAAAATTCTTTATAAATGAAGACATGCATGGATGACGGGGGCATTCGCAAAATAAAAAAAAGTTGAGGAAACAGAATTTACAAGTTTTATTTTACATGTATACATATATGGTTTTGAAATTGAGGGGAGGGGGCGCTAAAAAGGTATTGTGTCCCGGGCGCGTGTTAAGCTCACTACGCCACTGCCTTCCCCCAATTGCATGGAACTCTATACACGGCCACAACCTCCGACCATATGTACATATATATGTTGACTGAGAACAGCTGTCAATGTATTAAAAACTGCAAAGTAAAAATGTGTAATTTGATAACATAAAATCAAATTCAATTTCGCATTTAAAAATTTTGGACTTTGGGCCAGTGATAATTTGGCACTAAACAACATTAAAAAATAATCCCATAAGTCTCAATAGATTAATCGATTAAACAAGTTTGTAGTTCAAATGAAGTAATTAATTCTTACTCAAACGAAAATTTATTAAAATCTGAGAGTTTGTTAATTTTTTTGGGTACATTTTATATAAAAACAAATCAATGGATACAAAACGATCTAGTATTTCGTAAGCTGATACAATTTTGAGATTGGGGAATTTCGTTTTGTTCTGGTTACGATTACTAGATTTTCTGAATAATCAAACTAATTAGATTATAATTAATCAGAACTTGATTAATATAAAATGATTATTCTCTGAATAACTAATTAAACAAGTTGAAGTTAATTGTCATGTTCTATAAATTGATTAAACGCACCCATACTCAATAAAAAAAAATTGTGAATCGATGGTTAACAGTGGAGTGTAAGTTGAATCGCCACTATGAAAATTGCCCTAATATCACATTCGAGATAGACGAAGAATCAATGGGTTGAGAAAGTTTTCCGGACCATCCGTTTTTTTGCTTAACCCTGGTACTTTTTTGATGCTTAAAAAATGTTGCCATTTGTCTAGAAACCATTTGAAATCACATTCCCAATTTGGAATAAAAAATTAGTTTCTCGCATCGTTTCCCATCCTTTTCTGTTCTTTTTGTGGCTTGAATATGTTTCCTTGGCAACAGTTTTGACCGTAAAATGTTACCAGCGACTGTAATCCCAAGTCCTTTGATTTCATGTAAAATAACTTTACCGAAGTTTACTAATAGTAATGATGAAATGTTGAAAGAAAGTAATAAAAAATATGCAGATCCAAAAACGTATAACCATGAGAAGGTTCAACGCGTCGAACAGTGGGAAACGGTAAACTATCCATTCGCGGGTAGGTTATTCACCACTGGATAAATTTGTATTAAAATCGCGAGTCTTAAGGCTATTTGCACATTGTAACATTCACAATTAAACGTTTTTGTAACTCCAACTAAAATTTTTTGTGCAAATATACAATTAAAACTCAGTGAATTCAAGCATTTAATACGCAGGTACAATGCTACCATCGATTTGACAGCGGCCACTTGCATTCGCTGTTGACCATCGTGTATCATGTCAAGTGTGATACCTAAGGCGGAGACGACGGTTATACGCATGATTCATGGTTATAGGTTCTTTGGCAGAGCATACTTTGTTGCATCCACTTAAAGTGCGTTTTTCCCCCTTTTCGCAATAATTTCGGTAATGGTGTCAGTTATCGAAAGCTGTTTTTCTACTCTCCATGTCTGCGGTAAAGATATCCATAGATATCCATATCAAAACTGCTTGACGTGTGCTACAAAAAAGCTGAATATAAGTCTGGAGTGCCCAGGCCTAAACCACTAATCTCCAAAGTTAATGGAATAAGTTTAGATTTGGAGCTGCATGTCCGCAACTGGTGTAGGACAATTACTGTTCATTAAGGGCATAATGCATGTCCAAGTTTACCTTAATTTAAGGATAATCAAAAAAAAAAGGTGCTGAGAAATTGCAATCGGGTCCTGTATTCACTTTTCAGCACGGCAATGACCCAAAAGAAATGTTTCACGATGTCACAATGTGGCCTGCCTACAACACCGCGTATATGTTGCCACATCCTCCACAGTCTGTAGACCTCAACCCAATCGTGCATCTCTGGGAAGTATTGGAAAGGAGGTTCAGAAGGTGAAAGATTGCCACCAAGTCGTAGTTAAATCAGATTTATTACAGAAATAAAATAAAATTGGAGAAGAAACCACCAAACACCTAGGCTCCTGGCGGTTATAAAGCAAAATGGGTTGCCAACCAAGTATTAGTTTTTCGGTTACACTGGTCATACTAAATCGCTACTACAACAGTCGGTCATTACCGAAAGGAGTACCGGAGCGTATCGGGTTCATACCCGGCAAAAGACTGTCACTTTCACTGCTTTTGTCATTACAAACAACAACATTAAACATGTTTAGTTTCAAGTTTTTGTGAAATTTCTAAAAAATAATACAATTTTTGCTTCATTTTAAAGAAAATTTAATGGTTTTATGCAGGTATATAATGTTTGGTTCCACCCGAACTTAGACTTTCTTACTTGTTCGGGCAGTGGACCAGAAGCAGACCTATTCCAACATTTTGTATTCATGCTGATTTTCTTGAAATTCGGTACACCAAATTTCGTTTCGACAAATCAATTTTTGGCGGAGTTATGGCATAAAAAGTTTTGTGGAATAGACCACTATAAAATGGGCGGGGCCACGCCCATTTTCGAAAATTTTTTTGGGGATTTCTTAGTTTACGGAAACCTTAAAAGTGAAATATGATGTAAAGCTATTTTACGCAAAGTTATTGCCAATTTAATATATCTACCATCCTCTTCGAAACCTTTCATATAGAAGTGGGCGTGGACTTAAACCGATTTCGCCCATTTTTTCCTCGAACATTCCTGCAAATCTGGAAACCTGCGTGCTGAATTTCGTTTCGATATCTTGAACGGTGTTTGATTTATGATTGAAAACATTTCCAAATTTGACTTAATCAAAAGTGGGCGGTGCCACACCCATTTTCAAAAATTTCTTGAAAATCTTATTTCATACCTCAGTCTTAATGTATACACCAAATTTTGTCCTTATAGGTGTATTATGTACTGAGTAATCCCTTTTTTTGTGTTTTCGAAAATATTCTATTTATAAAAAGTGGGCGTGGCTATCATCCGATTTCGCCCATTTTAAATAGCGCTCGGAGATGAGTGCCAAGGAACCTGCACACCAAATTTCATTCAGATATCACAAAATTTACTCAAGTTATCGCGTTCACAGACGGACGGACGGACGGACATGGCTTAATGAATTTCTCTTTTCGTCCTGAAAATTTTGATATACAATATTTATCTCGATCCGTTTATGCCGTTAGGCGAGTAACGTTTATATATCTTGTGTGCGTAGCACACAATAATAAAATTAAAGGGGTACCATTGTACCGAATTTCAAGCAAATCGCACCATAAATAAAAAAATTTGGAATAGGTCATTCCCTGGCCCACTTCCCAAAACGCTCCCGTGCGCATGGGCTGGCATAAGTGCTCAGTAAGCATTTTAGTTCTTGTTTTCAAACGACTTAGTCAAATGTTAAAGAAAGAATTAAGGAATTCGAAGTTCGGGTAAAAAGGAACATTACATACCTAGTGGTGATCTACTATGGCATCCTAATTTACCCAGGTCTATCGCTTTACTTGAAAATAAAGAAATATCAGAGAAGATATATAAGTTCTATTTTGTAATGAGCAGAGTTGTTAGAGAATGCATTCGTTTGGAATAAATATTCCTTGGATTGTAGAATATTTGATTGCATCCTTTATTCCAGTTTTTGGAATAGGGAATGCAAATTTGCAGTCCTTATTCCTTTTTGTTTTCCTTTATTTTCATTCACTGGATTGCATACCGTAAGGAATGCATTACGCATTCCTTTGTAAACTATGTATTAACTACGCGTAGGTGTTTTTTGTCTAATTGTGCTTTTAATAATTCAATAAAATCGGAAACATACTATATTTTTTTTTTTGTTTTGTTGTTTTTCCGACAGGGTGAATGATTGATGTATATTGAAACGATTTTTCGTCATCCCTTGTCAAATTTGGTTTTGAGACAAACCGGTTTCGGCGTTGTGCCATCATCAGTGTCGATTTTCGTTCTGATCTGTTGTGGTCGTTTGTCTTGTATTTATAGTAGGTAGCAGGTAACGTCAGCATGGGTGTCTGTTTGTGTACGTGTGTGCATGTGTTGCGTGTGTACATTCAGAAACGGGGGTGGTTTGCATCGATCGGTTTTTTGTGGTTGACTGAGGCAGGTAAAAGTTGGTGATTTTTGTTGTTTGACCTTTATTGCTTGTTTGTTGTTTTTGATATTTTGCTGTTTTGTGCTTATTTGTCGGTGCGTGTGTGTTTGTTGTACCTGAGTGGTTGCTTTGTTTTTTGTAAACCAATTTTAAAGGTTCAAATACTGTGTCGGAAACAGTGTTTGTCTGTTCGTTTATTATTCTACCGTCGAATGTTTTTTGTTTGTAGATTTCCATGTTTTCGAGTACGTTCAAACGTCTGCCTTTTGCTTGTACATGTAGGACCTTGACTGTTTTTTTGAAGTTTCCGGGGGGGCATTTATTCTCAGCCATGTGATTCGCAAAGTTGGACTCTGGTATGAAGGTTGGATTCCGTATCTTTTTGTTGTAATCTCTAATGTGTTCTCTGAACCTCGTTCTTACTTGTCGTCCGGTTTGTCCTATGTAACTTTGCTGGCATTCACAAGTGAGCTTGTATACACCAGGGCTGCTAAATGGATCTTCTGAGTTAGTTTTGGTTCTTAGCTTTCGTCCTAAATTGTTCGATGTTTTGAACGCTGTGTTGATGTTGTATTTTCTAAGGAAGTTTGCTAATCTATATGTTGCCCTTCCAGTATATGTCATTGTCGTCCAGGTTTGTGTACTTTCTTCTCCATTGTTTCTTTTTTGTTCTCTAATGTCTCTCCTGAGTTTATCTACTAGTGCTTTTTTATATCCGTTGTTTGTAGCGATGTTATATATTATTCCAAGCTCTCTTCTATATGCTTCTTGTGTAAGAGGTGTTCTTTCCAATCTTTATACTAAGTGCCTTAGCGCTGCATTTTTATGTTGTTGTGGGTGGTTCGAGGTATTATGTATTATTGTGTCGGTGGCCGTTGGTTTCCTATACATGTCGTAGTTGAATTTATTGCTAGCTTTATCAATACTTATTGTGTGGTCCAGATAATAATAATAATAAAATTCACAATGGAAACCGAAAAAGACGGAGGAATTAATTATCTGGACCTCACAATAAGTATTGATAAAGCTAGCAATAAATTCAACTACGACATATATAGGAAACCAACGGCCACCGACACAATAATACATAATACCACTCAGGTACAACAAACACACACGCACCGACAAATAAGCACAAAACAGTAAAAGATCAAAAACAACAAACAAGCACAAATGGTCAAACAACAAAAATCACCAACTTTTACCTGCCTCAGTCAACCACAAAAAAACCGATCGATGCAAACCACCCCCGTTTCTGAATGTACACACACAACACATGCACACACGTACACAAACAGACACCCATGCTGACGTTACCTGCTACCTACTATAAATACAAGACAAACGACCACAACAGATCAGAACGAAAATCGACACTAATGATGGCACAACGACGAAACCGGTTTGTCTCAAAACCAAATTTGACAAGGGATGACGAAAAATCGTTCCAATATACATCATACTATATTTCGTTATTTTATATTTATGTATGTATCTTCTAAATTGTAAATAGTTTTAGGTTCATTTTATCAAAATCTTCTTGACCCTTTCACTGTCTTTTAGAAAATATGTGTGAAAATTTTCACTTATGTAGTAAGTAAATCCGAACCTGCAGTAGTGAACAAATTTTGCATGTTAACACATTTATTGAAATAAAAGGACACATTTATAACGATATCATCGTTTCTTTCTTAGTTTTTATCTACTGCCGCAATTCTGCCCGAGATCGGCCTCGGTGCACCACCCACTTTCGTTTTCCGACACACCCCGGCCGAACAATGACATCAATTTTACACGATTACAACTTGCGCGAGCGAAAGGGTTGGGACTATACTGCAGTTGCAGAAGGAAAAAAAACGACTAATAAATTTAAAAAAAATATCTTAAGGTAAAACCATGTAACTGAAATGGTGAATAGGCAAACCTAAACCTACCGGAAACTCAATCAATCTTATACTATCAATCAAAAATATAAAATCTAGAGATTCGCCGTTTTTGCTATTAGTGCAAGACATATGTCAATTCAAAACTGCTTAAGAACATACTTTTCACCTAAAGATTGCTTCCTAACTTCAATATTTACATGCGGAATGCTTTTCAATAGTTTTCTTACACATGAGGAATACAAAAGGAACAATTATTCTGGAATAACAAAAAGGTAAAAGGGCTGCAAATTTGCTTTCCTTATTCCAAAAACTGGAATAAAGGCTGCAACCCATAATTGTTAATCAGTGAATGGGAAGGGATAGATTGCATTCCGACATGAATACCTTCCTTAACAACTCTGCCAACCAAGTAGGGTAAGACGGGGTACTTTTGACACTGGGGTACATTTGACTTCAGCTTCTGCAGGGTCTTTAGTAAAAAATGTAAGGATGAGGGAAGCACCCTCATGTTAAAAAAAAGAAGATTCAAAAAAAAATCAGTATTCAATTGCAACGCGTACTGTATTAACACGTGTTTTTATCGGAAGTGTAATTTTTAGTATGTAAGCTCTCTTTTAAATAATAAAACACATTATAAAGCATTGATTTAATTTTAACAAGGGCCAACTAATGTTTAAACTGCGAAAACATCATGGAAAATATGTTTGTCAGATGTGCCCCAAGCTGGGGCGAAAGACCGAAGCTTGATGATAATTGCCGCCAAGCACCGACCACATGATAATAATGAAAGCGGCAACGACAGTTCTGCATTAGTTCAAACAACAGCAAAAAAAATTAGAAAAAAGTATTGCATGTGTAAAAAAAACCTTAAAACTAATCAATTTCAACACATATTTAAAGCAATTTGCATATATATTGCACGACCGTAAATTCGTTGGAACAGGTCCTTTAGACACGAAGATCGTTTTTTGAAAGTAAACAAAAGTTGGCTTGAATCCTCAATAGGTTTTTTGAATTCAAGGCAAAGTAAACGTGGTCGGAAAGAAGTCTCATTTGATGAATCGTGGGAGAAACCGAAGCAAAGGAAAGTCGGAGTTTTAAGAGACGAAACGCCCTTGTCTGTATTAGCTTATGCTACACAAATGAGCTTAAGATCTGCAGGAAAGATTGATGCATCTAAAGTTGTCAAGGAAATAATTAGCTCACCTTCGAGAGCAACAAAATATCGCCAATTTGCTGCGAAAACAACCACACATTAAACACAAATTTCTAAAGAAGAAGCGCTATCAATTTTAGTTGAAGCTAAGTTATCTCGACAACAATACAATATTATAAGTAAATCTTTTCCAGAAAGATATCCTTGCTATACTTATGTGCAGTCTGCGAAACAAAAATGTTATCCTAACAATGAGTGTATTCAAATAAGCGAAACTTCAGCACAAGTGAGCTTGCAAGCACTTTTAGATTATACTGTACAGCTTTTGATTTTGGTAAGCCAAAAAATGATTGAAACAATTAACGAAGAGGAAATGCCGCGACTTTGTCTGTGCTCTAAATGGGGGTTCGATGGAAGCTCTGGCCATACATCCTATAAGCAAAGGTGCCTCGAGCCAGATGCATGCGATTCATCAGTTTTTATTACTTGTCTTGTTCCACTAAGGCTAACTTGTGGAAGCAAAATTATCTGGCAAAATCCTAGACCTGCATCTACTAAATTTTGTAGACCATTAAAAATAGAATTTATTAAAGAGTCATCAGATGTTTCTCAAAATGAAAAAGATAGAATTCATAGGGAAATACAAGGTCTTTTTCATTCGGTTGTGTTTCATAATGATAAATATTTAAAAATTAAGCACGATTTGATTTTGACTATGGTTGATGGAAAAGTATGCAACGCCTTAACCGAAACAACAGCCACGCAAAAATGTTACTTATGTGGCGCAACCTCTAAAGAATTCAATGAAATCGACAATATGATAAAACGGGCTGTAAAAACAGAAAACCTACAATTTGGTCTTTCCATACTTCACGGTTGGATTCGGTTTTTTGAATGTTTGCTGCATGTTTCTTATAAACTTCCAATAAAAAATGGCAAGCACGATCGGATAATGAAAAACTGTTAGTTTCTCCAAGCAAAGCACGCATTCAAAAGGAGTTTAAAGAGAAAATGGGATTAATCGTTGACCAACCAAAGCCCGGTTTCGGGTCCTCCAATGATGGCAATACTGCTAGGCGTTTCTTCCAAAATAGTGAAATGTCAGCAATTATAACAAAACTTGACCTGGGGCTAATAAAAATTATGCATACAATTATTACAGTTGTTTCTAGTGGTCGTCAAATTAAGGTGGACCAGTTTCGCGATTACGCCCAAAGTACGGCAAGGTATTTTGTTAAGTGTTACCCCTGGTACAAAATGCCTCCCACACTCCACAAATATTTTATTCATGGACCAGAGATAATATCCCACGCTTTGTTACCTATCGGTCAATTGTCAGAAGAACCCCTCGAAGCAAGAAACTAAGATTTTAAAAACTATAGAGAACATTTTTCTCGAAAATGTGGCAGAAAAGAGACAAATGAAGATATATTCAAAAGACTTTTGATCTCTTCCGATCCATTTATATCAAGTATGCGAAAACTACCTAAAAAAAATTAAGAAATTGCCGATAGCGGCACAAAATTTGATAATTATGGACAACTACAGCAATGAAGATGGCGACAATAGTTCCGAAAGTGACTCAGACGAAGATAATGACGATCTTTATTAAAAATTAAGATAATTAGTATTTATTATATATTACTTTCTAGACTTAACAATAACTTATATATGTTAAGGAAAAAAATATATATACAATGTCGAAACATTACAACTGAGTAAAGTAATTTCCTATGTTCTCTTCCGAAAGATGATAATGAAGAAGGAAGTATTGTCAAAAAATATAAAGATTATTAAGATAATAATACAAATTGTGTTTAATTTGTAATTTATGTTATGATGATCAGAACTTTAACAAATTATTAGTTAACATATAAATTATTTTTAAGAGGAACGACTAAAGTTTTACTTTTTTCGATCTGTACTAATGATATTAAAAACTCGATAAAAAAAAATTTCACTAAACTATTTGCGGATTTTTCTTTTTTATTTTGTTTTGTTGTTTTTCCGACAGGGTGAATGATTGATGTATATTGGAACGATTTTTCGTCATCCCTTGTCAAATTTGGTTTTGAGACAAACCGGTTTCGGCGTTGTGCCATCATCAGTGTCGATTTTCGTTCTGATCTGTTGTGGTAGTTTGTCTTGTATTTATAGTAGGTAGCAGGTAACGTCAGCATGGGTGTCTGTTTGTGTACGTGTGTGCATGTGTTGGGTGTGTACCTTCAGAAACGGGGGTGGTTTGCATCGATCGGTTTTTTTGTGGTTGACTGAGGCAGGTAAAAGTTGGTGATTTTTGTTGTTTGACCTTTTTTGCTTGTTTGTTGTTTTTGATCTTTTGCTGTTTTGTGCTTATTTGTCGGTGCGTGTGTGTTTGTTGTACCTGAGTGGTTGCTTTGTTTTTTGTAAACCAATTTTAAAGGTTCGAATATTGTGTGTTTGTCTGTTCGTTTATTATTCTACCGTCGAATGTTTTTTGTTTGTAGATTTCCATGTTTTCGAGTACGTTCAGACGTCTGCCTTTTGCTTGTATATGTAGGACCTTGACTGTTTTTTTGATGTTTCCGGGGGGGCATTTATTCTCCGCCATGTGATTCGCAAAGTTGGACTCTGGTATGATGGTTGGCTTCCGTATCTTTTTGGTGTAATCTCTAATGTGTTCTCTGAACCTCGTTCTTACTTGTCGTCCGGTTTGTCCTATGTAACTGTGCTGGCATTCACAAGTGAGCTTGTATACACCATGGCTGCTAAATGGATCTTCTGAGTTAGTTTTGGTTCTTAGCTTCCGTCCTAAATTGTTCGATGTTTTGAACGCTGTGTTGATGTTGTATTTTCTAAGGAAATTTGCTAGTTTATGTGTTGCCCTTCCAGTATATGTCATTGTCGTCCATTTTTGTGTACTTTTTTCTCCATTGTTTCTTTTCTGTTCTCTTAGATTTCTCCTGAGTTTATCTACTAGTGCTTTTTTATATCCGTTGTTTGTAGCGATGTTATATATTATTCCAAGCTCTCTTCTATATGCTTCTTGTGTAAGAGGTGTTCTTTCCAATCTTTGTACTAAGTGCCTTAGCGCTGCATTTTTATGTTGTTGTGGGTGGTTCGAGGTATTATGTATTATTGTGTCGGTGGCCGTTGGTTTCCTATATATGTCGTAGTTGAATTTATTGCTAGGTTTATCAATACTTATTGTGAGGTCCAGATAATTGATTCCTCCGTCTTTTTCGGTTTCCATTGTGAATTTTATGTGCCCGTGCTGCTTGTTGAGGTACTCCAGTACTTGCTCTTCGTTGTTGGAAGTTAAAACGCATATGATATCATCCACGTACCTTGCGTAAAATAACACTCCTAATTTGGAATTTAATTCCTGTATATACTCTTTTTCCAGGTTTTGCATAAACGCTTCCATAAGAATAGCCGATGTTGGGTTTCCCATCGCAAGTCCGTTTGTTTGTCTGTATATTTTATTGTTGAATTGAAAATAGTTTTGACGTAGTGTGGTTCTTACCGTGTTCGTGATTTGCGTACTTTTTACTTTATCTTTTGTTTTACGTAGTATTATAGAGTTTACTATGTTCAATGTCTCTGCTAGTGGTATTGATGTGTATAGATCTTTTATGTCGAAAGATACCAATTTGCTGTCCTTTGTCACTTCAACGGTCCTAAGTTTGTTTATTAGTTCAGATGTACGAGGTGTGTTCAAAAAGTATCGCGAATTTTGTGTTTTTTCAAAAGTTATTTATTTATTCATGAATATCTATTTTGTCCCCTTCAAAGTAATCCCCAACTTGTGCCAACGGTTTTTCCAATCTTCGAAGCACTTCAAAAAATCATTTTTTTGTATCTTGTTCAGAAAAAGTCACAGGGGGCCAGATCTGGGGAATACGGTGGCTGCGGCATCATTAGTGTGTTGTTTTTGGCCAAAAAATCGCGCACAAGCAACGATGCGTGAGCAGGGGCGTTATCGTGGTGCAAAAGCCAATTTTTGTTCTTCTTTGCACATCTTCTCGGCCTTCTGAGAACATTTTGTACCACCGATAAACGTTGCTTCGGTCCAAGGTAGCTTCTCCGTATGCCACAGTCAACATTCGGAATGCATCCGCGCACTTAATTTCGTTTTTCACACAAAATTTGATACAGGTTCTTTGATCCATTTTTTTGAATAGGTAAAAATCGAAGACGATCCAAAACACGTGCAAGCAAAGCAGCTGTCAACAATTAACTGAACATTCAAAATGGCCGAGCTTGTCGGCATAAGTGAGAGACATGAGTACCAACATAACGCCACAAAAAATTCGAAATTCGAACATACGTAACCAGCGAAAATTCAAAATTCGCTATACGTTTTGAACACACCTCGTATTAGTTATGGTGTGTTCGTTGCTAAGTTCCATTGTGTCCTTCAATACAGTTTTTAAATATTTAGATAGCTTATAGCATGGTGCCGATTTAAAATTAATGATTGGTCTCATTGGATTGCCAGGCTTGTGGATTTTTGGTAGCGCAATCAGTGGTGGAGTTGACGGGTTCATTTGGACTAATGTATATGCCGAGTTTGTATCTATTATATTTGTTGCAGTTTTTATAGCCACTTTGATTTCTTTCTGGTATTCATCCGTAGGGTTCACTGTTATTCTACGACATTCCATATCCTCGATGAGTTTTTCGGTTTTTGCTATATACTCATCTTTCTCAATTAGCACAGTTGTGTTGCCTTTGTCCGCCTTCGTTGCGACAATGTTGTTTATATACATAGTAGATAAACTCAGGCGGCCGCCGTGGTGTGAAGGTAGTGATGCCGGCCTACCACACCGAAGGTCCATGGTTCGAGCCGTGGTACAGGTAACATCAAAAGTGATTTGATAATGCCAAACCGTT
Source organism: Merzomyia westermanni (assembly GCA_949987695.1). NCBI lineage: Eukaryota > Metazoa > Arthropoda > Insecta > Diptera > Tephritidae > Merzomyia > Merzomyia westermanni. The sequence goes on along the minus strand of OX465289.1, from coordinate 160,074,761 downwards.
AGGTTTCACGTCTTAAAAATAAATAAAAATGTAGCGATATCCTCTTTATTTACAACTACCAGACCCGACAGACGCTGTCCTGCCTAAAATTTGAGTTGCCTGCATTTAACAAATTGCACTCTCTTCCCTCCCAACTTGGCGCTTCCTAGTAATTTATTGCTATATCTTATTTTTTCTTTCTGCTTTTGCTTTTTCCTCAACCCCATATCCCGTAAGTTTATTTTACCGTCTTCATTTTCCTCTAACACCTCCTCTAATTCTCAAATTTTCCATTCCTAATCCCCTTCTTCTCGCTTTTGCTCAGCGGGTACTTATATGTATGTACATAATTTCGAAGATATAGCGAATTCACTTTTATTTAATCCTGTTGCGCTAAATTTTCCAAAGTTTTTTTTTGATATATAGAACATAAACTTATATGTAAAATATCATTCACTTTAACCAAACAAATTTTTAGCTTTACCGAATTGCAGCTTTATATAACCTGGGGACTTTTGCAAAAACTATATACAGCCTGTGTCGTGACCAACAAACTCTGGAACCTATCGTGACAGTCTCAGAGACGTCGAGAATAAACTGTGGATATTAATGAAGCTCAAAGAAAATACAAAATGTGTGGGCGTGGCACCGCCCACTTTTAAAAATTATGTAAATGTTGACCAAGTGACACATACATATATCCAAACAAATATCATTAACTTAGACAAAATACCTTCAGAGTTATGACGAATTGAAACGGCACCGCCCACTTTTCCAAACTATATATAGCCTATGCTGTAACCAGTGAACCCAAGAATATACTGTGAAAATTTCACAAAGGTCGGTTGAGCACTTTGGACGCCTATAAAGGACACACAGACCCACAGAGACACAGGCACACATTCATTTATTTTTATAAGAATAAGTACAAACTGTTCCAAATTTGACGGTCTTACCCCTTCAATTGGAAGATACATAACCCAAACCACGCTATAGGATATATTGGTCAAATCTTAAGGATTACTTATGTAATAAGAACAGTCCCTGCAAATTATATGTTCCCAGCTATTAAATTGCAAGAGTTATCAAAACAATCAATGGCATGGGAGCTATGTGTTGTATCGGTACGATCTTGTTCGTTCCGACAAATGATTAATACATTACAAAATGACGGCTCGATACCAAATTTTAGCCAGATATATGCAGGGACTAGTTTTGCGTTCAAACAGACAGACAGACGGACGGACAGACATGGCCTAATCGACTAAGCTCATTGCCCTAATCATTTCGGTATACTTATTGGTGGGTCCACCTCTTCTTTTCATACTTACAAACATGGTCATTAAAGGTATAAAAATGGCATAGTAAATAGTTGGTTTTATGAGGAAGTGTGCTAAGTGTCTCCCCACAAAGCGAATTGTGCGCTGGGTTTGAGACCCGCCCTGTAAAAACGCCACTGACGGAGGATAAGGACAATGTGGTAAAGGACGCATTTTACGAGCGCTTAGAAAGCACACTTTAGCGCTAAGGTGGGCAAAGAAGGTGTGTTTGGACCCACGTTCGGACAATTCAGCCTCCACGATGAGACTTCATCAAATGGAAACAGGCTCAATGACTTTAACAGTGCTCGAAACGTGGTCATATCCAGCACTAGGCTTATGCTACGTGGCTGTTCCCTGATCGAAAAACACGCAACCAGATCGACCACGTTGTGAGAGACGGACGGCATGCCTCCAGCTTTTTAGATGTATGCACAATTCGAGGTCCTAACATCGACTCCGATCACTACCTTGTTACAGCCTAGATTATGCCGCTATGTTTGAATTTGGTTTTCCAGCAAAACTTATACTGCTGTGCAATATGACGTTGAGCAACACCACCAGCTCAATCAGAATCGGGAAGGACCTCTCCGAGCCGTTCGAAACTAAACGAGGTTTCAGACAGGGTGACCCCCTATCGTGCTATTTCTTTAATTTGATGCTGGAGAAAATAATATAAGCCGCATAACTACAACGCTCAGGAACCATCTATTACAAGAGTGTACAATTCCTGGCGTATGCCGATGACATTGACATCATTGGTTTGAATAACCGCGCCGTAAGTTCTGCCTACTCCAAATTAGAGAAAGAAGCGAAAAACCTGGGTTTGGAGGTGAACGAGGGCAAAACGAAGTACCTTCTGTCATCATGCAAAGAGTCAGCGCATTCGCGCCTTGGCAACCAAGCCACTGTTGGCAGCAATAATTTCGAAATAGTAAAGGACTTCGTTTACCTGGAACCAGCATTAACACCAACAATAGTGTCAGCTTAGAAATCCAGCTAAGAATTACCCTTGCCAATAAATGTTACTTTGGACTGAGTATGCAATTGAGAAGCAAAGTCCTCTCTCGACGAACAAAAACCACACTCTACAAGTCGCTCATTATACCCGGCCTGCAATATGGAGCAGAAGCATGGACGATGACAGCCGCAGATGAGTCGGCCCTTGGAGTATTCTAGAGAAAGGTTCTTCGAAGGATTTAAGTGGAGAACAATCTGCGATCCCTTGGTTTCTAGTTGGCGTCAACTGGCAAAAGATAGAGTCAGGTGGCGCGCTTTGTTGGAAGGTCAAAACCGTTTAGACGGTTAAACAAACAGCTATTAAGGGCTGTTGACCTATATGTGTATGTATATAAGTTCTACCTACTCCAAATTTGAGAAGGAAGCTAAACAAGTGGGTTTGGAGGTGAACGAGGGCAAAACGAAGTACGTTTTGTTATCATGCAAAGAGTCAGCGCATTCGCGCTTTGGCACCCACGACACTGTTGGCAGCCATAAGTTCGCACTTCGAGTATACGCGAGCAAGGTTCTTCGAATGATTTATGGGCTTCAACTCAATACCGACGGTGTTTACTGAGGAAGATTCAATGATGAGTTGTATGAGCTCTGCGCAGACATCGACACTGTCCAAAGAATTAAAACCCAGCGTCTACGTTTGCTTGACCATGTAATGCGAATGGAAGAAGATGCTCCGGCCCGAGAGGTATTCTTTTCCGAATCCACCTATTAGGGAGGGCCCACTCCATTGGAAAGACCAAGTGGAGAATGATCTGCGATCCACTGAAAGAATAAAAGTTGTTTTGGCAGTTAGAAATAGTGTTGTAAAGATTATTTGAAATATACGATACTTGAATATAAGACAGTGAACGTTATTTTCAAGGTTGCTTACCATTATGCACATACTATTAGAAATAATTTAAAAAAAATTTAGTGAATGCATTGGAAGAAAGGCTAGACCAGAATATCCAGGAGGTATATCGCGCCTTACTATTATTATTAAACGGGAACTTTTTCAAACTACTTTTCAGATGACCTGTCCCAGGGCTGCAACATATACAAATACATATACATATACATAGGCTTATAAGTTTAAATAATTTTAAAGAAATTATGAATTCTTACTTTACTTATTTGATTGTCACGCTTCAAGGGTGACAAGTGATGATAACAGCAACAATCAAACCGATAAGAAAAGTAAATGTACTTAAAAATATATTAACGTTGTTGTTTTCATACAAATTTTACATAATGGAAACAGAATTTAAGGGTAAATAAAGAAAAGTTAGGCCGCTATTTACGTGTTAAATTATTTGTTTACATATAACATAACAAGTATGTATGTAAAAATGAAGAGATTGACGCACTTGCAACTTTACATCCTCCTATTCGTAAAGACATATGTAAGTGCCAGAGAGCTGCATGCAGTGCAAATGTAAACAATCTTATAAATAAAAATTAATGTGTGTCTGTGTGTCCTTTATAGGCGTCCAAAGTACTCAACCGATCTTTATGAAACTATGACAGTTTATTCTTCCATTCACTGGTTACAACATCGGGTATACATAGTTTTGGAAAAGTGGGCGGTGCCACGTCCCAGGCTATATAACTCTGAAGGTATTCGGTCTAAATTCATGATATTTGGATATACGAGGTGTGTTCAAAACGTATCGCGAATTTTGAATTTTCGCTGGTTGCGTATATTCGAATTTCGAATTTTTTGTGGCGTTATGTTGGTACTCATGTCTCTCACTTATGCCGACAAGCTCGGCTATTTTGAATGTTCAGTTAATTGTTGACAGCTGCTTTGCTTGCACGTGTTTTGGATCGTCTTCGATTTTTACCTATTCAAAAAAATGGATCAAAGAACCTGTATCAAATTTTGTGTGAAAAACGAAATTAAGTGCGCGGATGCATTCCGAATGTTGACTGTGGCATACGGAGAAGCTACCTTGGACCGAAGCAACGTTTATCGGTGGTACAAAATGTTCTCAGAAGGCCGAGAAGATGTGCAAAGAAGAACAAAAATTGGCTTTTGCACCACGATAACGCCCCTGCTCACGCATCGTTGCTTGTGCGCGACTTTTTGGCCAAAAACAACACACTAATGATGCCGCAGCCACCGTATTCCCCAGATCTGGCCCCCTGTGACTTTTTCTTGTTCCCTAAACTGAAGAGGCCCATCAAAGGACGACGTTACGCTTCTCTTGACGAGATAAAGACGGCATCGAAGGAGGAGCTGAACAAGATACAAAAAAATGATTTTTTGAAGTGCTTCGAAGATTGGAAAAACCGTTGGCACAAGTGTATTATATCTCATGGGGATTACTTTGAAGGGGACAAAATAGATATTCATGAATAAAAAAATAATTTTTGAAAAAACACAAAATTCGCGATACTTTTTGAACACCCCTCGTATAAATGCCCCAAAGATTTTATATGGGGTTTAAGTCGCGACTTTGCGCGGGATACTTGATAAATTTGATACTGTTGGTTCTAAGCCAGCTCCTCACAACCCCAGAACACTGTTTGAGGTCTTACTTACTTATCTTACTGGCAAATCGAAGAAAGCTATAGATTTCCAGAGTAATTTCCTTTCGAGTGGTCCCCTTTAATATCTTCGTACATTTCGCCAATAGTTTTCCCTTCAATTGGTACAATCGGACTTACCCCAGATGGGGTGAAGCATCCACATGCCATTACGGATGAGCCACCATGGTTAACGGCATTTTTTGTGTACATGGGGTTCAGTTCCTGTAAAGACGGACGTCTGACATAAGTTCTACCATCATTTCCAAACACATGAAACTTACTCGATACGATTAAATTTAATTAGTTCTATCTTTTTAGTGGTACTTTCTAGCAAAGTCTAGCCTCCGGTTGATGTTTTTTTAGAAACATTTGGGTAACGTCGTGCGATACGTATATTCAAGTATTTTTCCGCCCATCGCCGGAGGACTGTTTTGGACGATATTTTTATATTATAACACTGTTCTATATATGCCCGTATTTCCGTGTATGTCTTAAAAGGATCCAGTATACCCGAGTGAACTATTAGCGATCGTCGTTCGGGGTCGTCATTTCCGGGGTACATCGCCAAACGTTTTGTGTTTTTGATAAAAATGTATTGCGTTTCACATTCTTCCTCTAGAAAAACCTAAAACTTCTGTTAATCTACACACTTTTCTTACACTTCTGGAAACTCTTCATTATATTTCTCTCGTATGCAGTTGAGCTTCTGTTTTTGGCCATTTGCTTAATTTTTTTGAAACAATCTCCTTAAGAACAGTTTAGTTGATTAAACTTAAATTTTTAAGTAAGTGACCTCATCTTGTCTGCAGATCACAGTATTTTCTAAATTGGCTTAGTTATGTGAGCACGGAAAACCCAATTAGGAGCGAAAAAACTTCAAAATTTTCGCAAACGACAAAATTTAACGGGATTTCGTCCCCCTCTATAGACGTTGCAAAGATAATAAAATATTTTTGCACGTAAGATATTAAAATTGCAAAATAACTTGAATGATTTTCAATTTGAAATATTATTTTTCAGTACAGTGGCTTAATTGTATGAACACAAGTGTACTAATTTTTTTGAGACTAGAAAAAAGTTAAAACTTTATTTTTATTATCGTTCATATTTTATATGTTCGGGGTCTCATGCCTTTTGCCAAACGTTGTGGACCAAGTTTCGTTGTATAACATAAACCCACTGTCCAAAATAATTACAAAATGTTTAAGCTCCGAACACGGTCGCCGCCGAACCCATGTTTATGAGATCTATATTTGGAAACTAATTGCCGAATTAGCCTGGACTTAGATTTCACTTGGCTTCAAAACCCTACATCTAACAAATGAGAAGTACGTGTACGTAGTTACCCAGAAAATAACTTAACTTGAAAAACTACAGATTTTTGAGAGAAAGTGAGTGAGAGAACTGTGTTACCATGTAATATATTTAATACTTTAAATAAAATGCCTCATATATTGTATAGCATACTACGGGCGGCCGCCGTGGTGTGAAGGTAGTGTTGCCGGCCTACCACACCGAAGGTCCAGGGTTCGAGCCCTGGTACAGGTAACATCAAAAGTGATTTGAAAAAAGTTTTTCAAAACGGGGTCGCCCCTCGGCAGTAGTTTGGCAAACTCTCCGAGTGTATTTCTGCCATGACAGGCTTCTCAGCAAAAATTCGTCTCCTTTGTAGATGCCGTTCGGAGTCGGCAAAAAACTGTAGGTCCCACCAATTTGTAGGGAAAATTCAAATCGGCACACCACAAATTGGAAGAGAAGCTTGGCGCAAAAATCTCTTAGGAGGTTTATGATGATATACCTGTTGTATATCGCGCCATAGAGAGATACTAAGTTTTTGGATGAATGAAATACATTAGGAAATTAGAAATCAATACGTCAAATAAAAAAAATTTCAAAAAGATGGCACAAGGAATAATTACTTTCATTTCTTTTGTAAACTAAGTCAAGTCAAGTTAATTTTAAGTCTAAGCTAATATTGTAGGATGTTTGTCATTTGTCCTATAAACTTCACATTAATGATTTCATACTGTTTAAATAGGAATCAGTAAACGGATGCCGCTCTCTGGTACGTTCATAAATGTGTATGTACGAGAATGTGTGCACTTCAAAAATTTAGAATAACATTTAAAATCAATTGTACTTTGCCATTATAATTGATTTAATATAATAAGAATAACTATACATTTATTTGCTGATAATTTATTCAAGCATTTAATCAATGTAATTTTTATTATTTCAGCTGCATAGTTGGCGTTGATCACCAGAATCTAAATCGCGTTTCATTTGAAGTAAATCAATATAAAGAAATGTTATCCGCACGAGAACAATTTTTAACATCTCCAGCAGCGGCTACATCGGCGTTGGAATGGGGTATTGAAGTACCTGTTTATAAATCTACCACAGTGCCATCGGCTAATGTGAATGGTTGGCGAAATAATGGACACACAATTGTTTCTCCACCTCCCGCGAATGAAGTTCTGCAAACAACTGATATTCATGTGGAACATCGCCTACCTCAATCAATGGTCCAGAAGAGTAAGAACAGTAATGGCTGTAACGGAGTAGCCGAAAAAAGTTGTGATGAACCATTTTCAAATTTACCTTCACGTCATCCTGTCGATATAGAATTTAAAGAGCTGTCCCTCACTGTGCAAATGGGTTTCAGAAAAGGTAATAAGCATATACTAGCGAATCCGGCAGACGTTGTCCTATGAAAAATTTTACTTTTTGCCCATCGCATTTATCGCTTCCTTCCTCAATCGCTCCGCTGCCACTTCCCTTTCCCTTTGCATTCCTATTCCAATTCCTTTTCCCCTTCTTCTACCTTTCACGTCACCTCTTTATTTCCTTATGCTATTTCTTACTATTCTTTTTCCTATTCTTAATATTGCTATTCGTATTACTATTTCTATACCTCTTCTTATCCTTATTTCTATGTATATTCCTATTGTGCTCCACAGCGCCAGCTGGTGGACGTCGTAGTCACCAAGTTTTATGACATATTCCCTGAATCCATGGAGATTGCAGCGAAAACAACCATACGCTAAAGCCTTTAACACTCAAACTCTCCTTAAAAAAAGTCACACTTAATACTTTTCAGGTCACAAAATGACCCTAGTTTATTGAATTAATTTTTTTGTAATCATGTAAATACATACATATTTAACGAAAAATAAGTAAATTTAAAATTAAATGTTAAAGTTGAAGAAATTTTATGGTATATGCTGTCGGCAATAAGTAGTCCTTTCTGTTTTAGTTTGACTGTGTTGTGAACAAACTGGAATTTTACTACTACGCAGTGGTTGAAAGTTTTTCGGTCGATTCCAGGAGGGCAGATGCTACAACGTTTTCGATCTGATCTCTTTTTCTTACATAACGATGGTACGAGCTCGTCAGCTCCTTCAGGGCTTCTCACGTTGGCTACAATAGAAGCAGATGATGGTGCGTGTGGAAGACGACTTCGATTGGCTATCCAAGGACGTACTAGTTCTTCGCCTAGTTCCCCTAAAAATATGCGAAGTTAATGAGACTTAATTTGTTTCCAGGTGGGATTTATTTCTGTCCATATAAAGTATACATTTAAAGCTGACAAATCAAGGAAATTTCCAAACAGCGCTACCGGCCAACGATTCGTTTTGCGTTTGCTAGAATAATCTCGAACCATTTGATCTATCCTGTCGACGCCGGCCTTCGTCGAGTTATATAACTCAATAATTTTGGGTATGTTTTTTTTTTGGATGATCCTGAAGAATATTTATCTCGTGATGAAAAGTACTCATTACTGTCACTAGTTTAAAATTTTGTGGTACATACTGACCAAGTTACACTTTATCATTGAAAAACAATTTACTTGTGTGTTCCGGTAGTTTTCTCAATTCTTTGTGCGATGCATATTCTGACAAAAATCTCATATTTTTTCGTACTGTGCCGACAAAGGTGATGTTCTTCTTTAGTAACTCTAAGGCTAAGTTATATGTGGAAAAAAAATTGTCTGCTGCGATATTTCTGCCCTGATAATTAGAAACTAAATCTAGCACAACTCTTTGTGCTTGGTATTTTTCCGGTGGTGCGTTCCTATTTTCTTTACCTGTATATATTTGAAAATTTCGACGGAATCCAGTTGTGGCATCAGGTGCACCCCAAGCCTTTATACCATATTTCCCGGGCTTACTTGGTATGTAAACCTTAAAAGGGCATCTTCCCCGAAAAATTATTAGTTCTTCATCAACTGTAATATATTCATGGGGGGAATATATAATTTTCAAGTTATCGACCCACATTTCGTAAAAATCTCGTATTGGTGCTAATTTATCTCCGCGACATTGGGATCTACGCAGTTCTCTATTATCGAATGCCAGAAGGCGCGAAATAACTTCAAAACGCTTCATAGACATCACTGCTCCTAAAATTGGTGGGCCATGGTTTGCGTCCCACAAGCTTTGAATACTTGCACCATGGGATCGGTAAACACCTAAATATAACCATCATAGAATATAAATATATATATATATATATATATCAATAATAATATCTTATTAAATTTTTACCAATCAGAAGTAAAACTGCCAAATATGCATCCAATTCTGCCTCTACAATTTCAACGTAGCTATCTTTATACACTCTTTTTCCTTCCATATTGGTAAACCTGCTTCATTGCGCTTGTAAAACAGATGTTGAAAGAATCTGTAATATTACTTATTCTATGGATTGCATAGGGAGTGACTCCCATGCAGCCATGTATTATGTTTTCGGACCGCGCTCTAGACAGTGAATATGGCGAAGGGATAGTGTGCCATACAATTTCTTTGCTTTTGCTTTGAAAGTTAGTCTGATTTTCAGAAATTTCAATATCGTTTTCAAAGCCTTCATCTTCGTCATAATCATCATAATCGCTTTCCACTTCTGGTATATAATCCATATCGATATCAACGTCATCGTCGCCGCTAAATAAGTCATTGCTGGATTCAGAATAGTACGAATTTCTTCATCACTTATGCGTTGCTGCATAAAAAGTGACGACTTTTATAAAAAAAACTCAGCATAAAAACCTACAAACTTACCCTTGCACCTGTTGACCTCAAATCCCAATTTTCATCTGCCATTTATTCCTATCTTTCAATTTTACTTTCCAGATTTCCGAAATTATGCACCTGTTGAATTTTTTTACAAAATAATAACTGCCTTGTGACAACTAAACGGTTTGATTTGCAACAGCTGACCAAAACACAACAAACTTAAACGGGAAAGAAATTTTTCATATGGGTCACAAAATGACCCGAAGGGTAACTAATTTGTATAGTGTCCTTTTCTGCTAAATGAATATGATTTATAAAAAATGTATGACAATTTTCAAATTACTTTTGAAATTTGTGCACTGGGCTTATGGAAAAAAACATGGAAATAACGATATAGAAAAAATTTGAGTTTGAAGTTACTTTGGGTCACAAAATGACCCTAGGAGAGTTTGAGTGTTAAAGTTTAGTGAAATTTATCTAATACAAATAAAGATACTCATGTTAAAACCAGCCCATATTATCACATACGTCAATACTTTTGGTATAATACTAAATCCGTAACCACATTCTATGTGTACCCGTGGTCCACATTTTCGTGTATATCTCAAACAGTTTAAGATATCAAAATACAAGTTAATAAAAGATTTTAAAGTTCATATCATCAGCTTTCATTCGTTCTAGGATTGCTGGGGCCCACATTTTGTGCGATGTCGTTATGCCCTAGTCACATTGTAAATCATATTGCAAATCTGAAAAATGCTCGAGCGCCGTACATATGATAGAATTTAACTTCTTAAATTAAAAACAATTATGGGTTATATACATATATATCGTGAGTAAATGTGCTAAATCCACTTTTAATGAAAAATGAAATATTTATGCAGCAAGTAGTGCAACTGAAAATGCATCGTTTACTCAAAAGAAGTTACCACATTGTGTTATGAAAATTTTGCTAAGTCCACTAAAAACAAAACAAAAAACAGGACGTGATAAATTCCAAGCTATACCGAAATGCAGCTTTATATAACATGGGGGCTTTTCAAAAAACTATATACTCGTAAAGCCTGTGTCGCGCCCAACGAACTCCTGAACCTACCGCGAGAGTTTCAGAGACATCGACAATAAACTGTGGACATTAATAAAGCACAAAGAAAACATAAAATATGTGGGCGTGGCACCGCCCACTTTTCCAAAATTATGTAAATCCTGACAAATAGACACATATATACAAATATCATCAGTTTAGACCAAATACGTTCAAATTTTTGACGAATATAAATTTTATATAGCCAAAATTATTTATAGCCTATGCTGTAACCGTTGAACCCAATAATACATACACTGTGAAAAATTTCACGAAGATGGGTGCCTATAAGGGCCACACATTCATTTTATTTATAAGGAAAAGATATACAACTATTGATATATTGCTTTAATGAGATTAAGTTTGCACGAATGGCTAACTGTCCTATTCTTAAATATTTTAGTGCATAGTATTATATGTATATAAATTTTGAAAAATGGTGGCACTGCCCACATATCGAAGAAGATAAAAACTTTTGCGGATAATGGTAAATGGTACTTTCAACAGGTTTTACACAAATCTTTTGAGGTATACATTTGTTTCAAATTCACTTTTTTTGCAACAAAAGCTGTGATCTCCTACGAGTCACGAACACTCAGAAGTTACAGGAAATCACTCCTGTACTCGGTTCTCTGACTACTGAGGGCTCAATAATGAGAGTAAGCATAGTTCTCTCAGTCAGAAAAAGTTGTGATAAATACTTCTGGTAAATCTGTGAGCTGTTGTGCATTGTACAAAGAACTTGGAAAAAAAGTTGGTAAAATGCGTTTAAAAGTAGCCGGGGAACAATTTACTTGAAATAGATTTTTTGTGTTGCTCTCTCGCTCTCAGCGAATTTTTAGCTGCTAACAGTTTTATTAGTTTAGTCAGAAAAGTACGGTAATTTACCTAAAATGTATGTATGTATCAGGAAATATTCCAAAATGAAGGGATTTCTGAGCATGCCTTATGCCACATTTATCAACGCATGCTAGTTAGCAATATATGGATAATTAAACATACCGAAAGCTGTTCGGTACTAAGGATGCTTCACGTGTATTGGAGAAGAATAGTGGTAATTTTGCAAAAAAACTTCCCAAGGTGGGATCGAACTAAATGGATAAAAATGATTTAATTGCCCTTATATTCTTATGGCTGAAAGTTCTGAAATCTGTTCCATTTTGCTGCTGTCAACTGTAGGAATAATAATGTTATTTATGTGTGTAAAAAAAGACTATTTGATGATAAAATTTAGATCAATGCAGAATTATTACTTCTGTACCTGTAAATCATGTGTATATTGTGCATCCGTATTCTTATTAACTAATAAAGGGTGTTTTTTTAGGGGTATAGAACTTCGAATTGAAATAAAACACAAGAAAATCGTTTTAAGGTCCATCAATTTGGCTTTATTGGAAGGATAATTTTATGCCATTAATGTTTAAATATGATTTCGGGCATGTGGCCGCCGCGGCTGGCTCGAATAAAGCCAATTCTACAGGTCCAATTTTCAACCACTTTTTCGAGCATATGGGGCCGTATGTCGGCAATAACGCCACGAATGTTGGCTTCCAATTCCCCTAACGTTTCTGGTTTGTTGGTGTAGACGAGCGACTTCACATATCCCCAAAGAAAATAATCCAATGGTGTCAAATCACACGACCTTGGTGGCCAATTGACAGGTCCATTCCGCGAAATTATGCGCTCATCGAATGTTTCCTTCAATAAATCGATTGTGACGTGCGCTGTGTGGCATGTAGCGCCGTCTTGTTGGAACCACAACTCATCCACATTCATGCCATCCAATTCGGGAACAAAATAGTCGGTTATCATGGCTCTATACCGGTCTCCATTAACGGTAGCTGCCTCTCCAGCATTATTGCGGAAGAAGTATGGCCCAATGACTCCACCAGCCCATAGAGCACACCAAACAGTCAGTTTTTGTGGATGTAATGGCGTTTCAAGGGTCTCATGTGGATTCTCTTCACTCCAAATGCGGCAATTTTGCTTGTTGACGTAGCCATTCAACCAAAAATGAGCCTCATCACTGAACAAAATTTTGCGATGAAAATCAGCATCGAAATCAATGTCATTTTCGGCCCATACACCAAAATCACGACGCATTGCATGGTCTCGCGGCTTTAATTCTTGCACAAGCTGGATCTTGTAAGGTCGCAAGCCAAGATCTTTGCGCAAAATCTTCCATAAAGTTGATGGACAAAGCTCCAATTGCTGTGCACGGTGGCAAATCGATTCATTCGGGTCCTCTTCAACACTTTGCTCTACAGCGGCAATTGTTTCTTCGGTGCGCACTGTTCGACGTCTCTGCAAATGCGTATTATCACATAGAGTAAACGTAATGCGAAAACGATCCATAATTAACCGAATTAATTGCTCTGATGGACGATTATGTCGACCATAAAATGGACGGAGCTCACGGTAAACTTCGCGAACTGAACCATTATTTTCGAAATAAATTTGCACGATTTGCAAGCGTTGTTCTTTTGTCAACCTGTTCATGATGAAATGGCAAACCAAACTGAACATAAATGACATTAGAGTTGCCAGATTTGACCACAAAATGCCAGTTTTATCTCTATTCGAAAAACAAACCTGTAAAAAAAACACCCTGTACAAGTACATGGATACAGAAGTAGTTCAAATGAAGTGTTAGACTTTTATTTCTCAGTGACAAACGATGAATATAAAAGGAAGTGAGCGATCATTTATAATGGCATGCATGCAAAACTCCAATTTCTTCCTAAAATATTGATGCATCATGCATACCCTGCAGTCAAACCACCGAGTGGCAAACTCATCTAAACTAGTATTAACACCAAGCCCTGCAAGTCAGCCATTTATTTTATTTCCATATAAGCAAGTATTATTTTTAATATGGCGATATCCTCCGATATGTAAGCTATCATTTGGACAGAAATATACTAAACTCGACCTAGTTCAAAACAGACCATAGTAATCTAGATCAATAAACGCCTTCGGGCACAGTGAATAAGTACTCGACTCACATCGGCGAGGTCACAAGTTCGAGTCCCAGTGTCGTAAAAAGTAAATTTCTAATAAGAATCTTTACTTGGATTTTTTCCACTCTGGACGTATATATTATTGCATGCTTAGCAAGTAAGAAAATGGCTGTCTTCGGCTGTTTCGAAAGCTTTATACCTTTAATGAATACGCGTTACGGTTTTAAGTGTCCGATCCTTACTTACAGCAAGTACAAACTATGCAAACATTTTACGGCCATACTGTGTTAATTTTAAGATACATATGCGTAACCCGTTTATCGGATAAATGGGTTGTATGAGGGCTATACGATATATCCGTCCAATCTTAATGATTTTCACTACTCACATTACATATGTAATAAGTACTGTAACTGGCAAATTTTGTAGTCCCCGCTATGAAATTGTAAGTCTTATAGCCCAAACCAATTTATGGAAACAATCGATTGTATGGAAACTGTATCTTACGTTGGTCCGATCTGGCTAATTTTGTTAATTGATATTTTTATTTACCACATTACGTATATAATATGTATCAAATCTGCAAAATTTTACGTTCATAGCTTTTTAATTACAAAACAATCGATTGTATGCGATCTATGCGTTGTATTGGTCCGATCTTGTTGGTTTCGAAAAATAATTAATATATTACAAAATGGCGGCTCCATACCAAATTTCCGCCAGATAACTCTAAAACTGAGGGACTAGTCTGCGTTCAAACAGACAGACAGACGTACGGACAGACGGACATGGCTATATCGACTGATCATTTCGTCATACTTATTGGTGGATCTATCTCTTCTTATTATACTCACAAACATCGGACCAAAGTTATAATACCATTTCATATTCATTAAAGGTATAAAAATTTATGTAGACTGTTTCCCTTGCCAACTCAGTTGTACAAGCAGTATGCCTGTAGCCATATCTAATATGTTATAAGCCACCTCTATTTTTAATGAGTTCCAAAGGATCAGTTAAGTCAACTTTATATTTGGTTAAAGCTTTTCACCAAAGAAATACGCTCGAGGGGCTCATCAACCACTGGCAAAAACAATTTTAACATACGACGTCAATTTCCACTTGGGACGATTTAGCCGACGTTTACGGTACACAGTGTTATAATATGTCTAGTGTTAATATATGTCTGTATACGCATGTCTAGTATGTTCATAAATATTAATTATCATAGGCGAAAGTACGATCGTCATAACCTGTAATAAACATATAGGCTGATTAGGAAAAATATTATTGTTTACGAACGGTAAGATTAATTAGGTACAAAGTTTTCAGTATCGAAACAATGATTCGATTAAATACATACTTTCCATTGATTTGCAAGTACTTGTATGAATGTAAGAAAACAAGTCGATTTATATTCTCAGGGTCCAATTTGTATGGGGCCTATAATTGATTTTTATGAGTTTCTAATATGGATAGCCGGGGATGGAGTACCAGAAATACATACTAGCACACACTTTTCTATAGGTTTATAATTAGAAGATATTTTCAAAGGCACATTTCTAAACATATTGCAGCTTCATCTTTTAGTTTTTATAAACATTTCCTGAAAAGTAAGTTCTTAAGTTAAGTCAAAATATTCTTACACACAACACATAGCTACATAGGAAGGAGGGGTGGGATCAGGCCCGCCGCTAGCAGTTTGTTCGCCCGCGTGCAATTCCGATTATGCCGCCCTATTACTACATATTATGCTGAGTTTTGTTAAAAAAAGGCATTTTAATATTTTTTCATAATGGAAGGTAAAAATAAAAAAAATGTTATGACATTTATTTTGATTGGGAACTGTGTAAAAATTTGTGAAGTGGTCCACTTTTTTTTGAAGCTCGCCTTTCTTTCTTTTCGAAATTTGTTTGTAAAGTTCACAACAACAACCTAAAAATACTTTTGGGCCGGTTTTTTAAAATTCGAATTGTTTTCAAATTATAGCTATAAGCCTATTTTCGAAGCTCCATAATTTTTTCCAGTTTTCTCGAGATTGGTGAAACCGATTTGATTAATTTTTGAAATATATATAAAAGATTGTATCTTCAACCGAAGTGGTCATACTTTTTTTGTCATATTTATTTTTTTGCAGAAATTATTCGCAAATTTTCAAATAATTTTGACTTCTTCATCGCAGTCATGCGCCAAGCAGATACAATACGGCAATACGTTGAAAAAACTGACAGCTAAGTAGAATCCGAGTGTTGGCGTTCGTGACAACAGATTCGACGGATACGGCAAAGTAGATTTTGCTCTAAATTTTGACGTATGACGGATACGTCGACGGTGAAGTACTGTATCTGCTTGGCGCATCAGATCGCGTTTTTGGATAATGCTGTTGGTCATCACATTACACACTTTTAGCATAAATAAAAAATTCGGGCCCGACAATGGGCTTGTTATTAGCTTTTTATGAACTTTTTTTTCGGTACGTATTGCTTACTATGAACAGAATGATTTTTGAACGCATTATGTGATAAATTGAGGTGTCTAGCAAGATTCGTCATTATTACATCCTTCATTCTTCTTCTTAGATACTTTTTATCTTTATTATCCTAAAACGCGATCTGAACGCTATGAAGAAGTCAAAAATATTTTAAAAAAATTGTGCGAATAATTTTTGAAAACAAAAGAAATATGACAAAAGGAATGCAGTTCGGCAGAAGATACAATCTTTTATATGTATTTCAAAAAAAAAGCAAAATGGGAATCGGCAATCCCAAAAAATTAAACAAAAACTTTGGAACTTCGAAAATATGTATATAGCTTTAACTTAGAAAATAACTCGAGATGCGAAAAATTGTGAAATATATTTTTTGTCTTAATACAAGGTGGCGCAAAAGTAAGCTTCCGATGTTCAGCATATCGGTTGCGGCACGTGCAGTGTGTGCTGTTGCACCGTCTTGTTGGAACCACATGTTTTCCAATCCCAATTCATCAAGTTGCGGCAAAAAGAACTCGTTGATCATTGCTCTGTAGCGCTCACCATTCACAGTAACCGTTTGGCCCCGACCGATTATTGGTCAAATAAATAGTCAGCAATATTCCGCGTTCTGGAGCAGTGTAGCGTAACATTGTTTATTAACGTGTATTTCGCATGTGTTTACTACACAAATGTTAAAACAGAACTGACTTTAGGGGCCAATCGCAAAATTTATAGCATTTTCTGATAGGAGGATGACTTTTGCGCCACCCTGTAGTTGTGAACCACACCCCACAACTTCAACAAAATACATTACCTTTCAAAAAATTTCAGGTGGCTGACGTCACAAATTTTTTACCCTACTTAGTGATATTTTTTTACTAAAGTGTAAAACTAAAATAATACATATCTTACAAAAGCTTAACTCTACTTGCCTTTGTATTTGAGAAACTCTTGTATCCAATCTGTCTATCATGTTCAATTGAAAGTATAGCTAAACTAATAAGTCTTTGCTTGAGGACTGTTGATCTTAAATAGTTTAATAATTATAATAATAACAATAGTTAATAATTTTTATTTTTCAAAAGGATCTTGTTTCAGACGCAACAGAAACCGGGAGTGAAAGTAATATTCTTAGCGCTATTGCTGTGTTCGGAAATGTTGAAATTAAGTCATTTTTACAAAGATATTGTAATATGGTTCGTGGATCATTATACAGATCAATACCGTCAATGTCTGAATCACTACTTGAATCATATTTAAGATTCAGGTTTAAATCTTTACAGTGTTTCATTAACTCATCATTGGAGTAGTTAAATAAATTAACGCCAAAAAAGCGAAATATGTCGATAAATGTTTGTAAATCCTTAAATCTATCTTTTAAAGAAGTTATTGTCTGATCTAAGATTCTAAAAAAACCTCTACTCTATATTTAATATTGTGCTCTACTAAAACTTCACATCGTGTTCATATTGAAATTGAGTAAAATTGTACGAATTGTGGGAACTCTGTTTCATCATTGAGTTCGTGAGCCACTTTGGATCTTCTGCTATAACAATTTCAAAGTGTTCATCCATGTGATATTCTGTGAACTTATCAATCCATTTATTTACTAAACTTATGCAGATTTGAGTATTCATTGTGGGGCTCTGTATCATTTTGTTCAAAGCATTAATTTCGTTTAACATATCGAAGCAAATTACTACCGAGCAAATAAATCCAGCTTTGTGAGATGTAATACAATCCCATTCCGACAAATTACCAGATTTTGCAACAAAGCGTCAAATATTTTTTCACGGTGATACCATAATGGCGAGAGGTGTACCCAAAGACGCGGTTCAGTCCCAGACATCAAAATCCGAGTGCAGAAAGTTAAGATTTGAGACCATTTAAAATTAATTGAAAAAGTTTTAATAATTTGTTTTCTGTCGATTACTTTTAAACAGGTAAAAAAAGTTAGACCAACCTAGACTCCGATTTCGGATTCTTTATTTTGGCATAGATACGCGGGTGTAGATACCCCATCCGACCGTTTTCTTAACAACTTTACAACTTACCTGGGCAAAATATTTTTTGCTCATTATTTTTGAACGGGTAAAAAAAGTTAGGTTCCGACCATTGTTGAATTATACAAAGCTAAGCTCTCCTAATAGCGTTGCATATACAAAGGTTGTAAAAAAGGGCATAAAATGATTCCTCGTGGAAAAATTTTAGTAGAAAAGGAAGGAATGCCGTTTGCTAAATTCCAATTTACTTTCAAGAAATATCTCTCTTTCAATAAATATTTAATTGAAATGTGAGAAACATATATTATTTTTAACCTTAAGGATAAAAACAATGTCTTTTTGGGGGGAAAGTACACCTAATTCTGTTTTTACACGAATTATTTTTACACGAATTTGAAATAACACGAGTAAATACGAAAAAATATTTCTATTTTTACACGACATAATTTGAAATAACACGAATACAAAAAAAACAAAATTACTTTTTTTACATGAATTATTGGATTTAACACGTTTTTTTTAATGAATTTTTTTCTACTTAAAATAATTCTGGTGTGTATTCTGAGTTATGTCTATGTATGCGTAATTTCTGTTTTACGAGAAATGCGGGATTCCCCGAATTATTGAAAAAGTAAAAATGTACATAATGTATTGTACACACAATTTAGTTCCTATTTGACAATTATAGTTGAAAGATCGTTAGTTTTTGCTGATTTTTAACAAGTGCTAAGTAAAATAAAGTAGAAGCTCATATAATTTTGGTAGACCAATAACAGGTTAGTTTCAAATATTTAATTTTAGATTTTTGCATTTTTGATTAATAAAATATATTTTGGTAGCCACACGCCATGTTACATAATTCTCCTGCATTAAAAATGAGGAAAGCGATCAGCTTAGATACCAAAATCAACATTTTAGATCAACTTGCAACGGGACAAGGCGCAACGGTTGTGGGAAAGAATTTCGGAATCCATGAAGCTACTGTAAGAACAATTAAAAAAAATGAAACTGCAATTAGAGCATCAGTATGTTCTGGAACAAAATTAAGTGCAAAGTCATCATCGTATGTAAGGGATGTTGTTAAAGAGAAAATGGAAAAAGCTTTGGTAATCTGGATAGAAGACAAATCCCAAAAGAGAATACCAGTAGACGGACTTGCTATCAAGCAGACAGCATTAAGAATCTATAAACGTATCCAGGAAATTGATCCAGATACATCATCTCAGTCAAAACAACATGCATTTTCCGCAAGTACTGGTTGGATGACTGGTTTTTTAAAAAGACACGCTCTCCACAATATAAAAATTAAGGGAGAAACTGCATCCGCTGATGAATTGGCTGCTAAAGAATTTCCCGAAAAACTAAAAAAAATTATTGAAGATGGAGAATATACTCCAGACCAAGTTTGGAATTTAGATGAAAGCGGCCTTTTTTGGAAGAGAATGCCTAGAAGAACTTATGTAGCAAAATCGCAGAAAACAGCCGGTGGTTTTAAAGTAGCAAAGGACCGTATTACGTTGTTGTTTTGTTCCAATGCTTCAGGAGAACGTATTCTTAAGCCACTCCTAGTACATCGTGCCTTAAGACCACGTTCCATGAAAAGTGTAGATTTCAATAAATTGCCTATACACTGGATGGCGAACAAAAAGGCTTGGGTAACCAGTGCAATTTTCACAGAGTGGTTTCAGAAGCACTTCATCCCAGAAGTTAGGCGCTACATGAAAGAAAAATGTCTCGAATTTATAGTTCTTTTGATTCTAGACAATGCACCAGGCCATCCAGTTTTGGAGCACCCAAACGTACAATTTTGTTTTTTGCCGCCTAATACCACTTCCCTTATACAGCCACTAGACCAGGGGATAATTGCTACGTTTAAAACGTATTACATAAGAAGTTCATTTCATTATGTTGTAGAAAAACTTGATAATTATGAGGAATCATCAGTCATAGATGAATGGAAAAAATTTTCTATAATGGACTGCATTAATCAAGTCAAGATCGCGTTAGATTTATTAAAGCCATCAACTTTGAACTCGTGTTGGAAAAATATTTGGCCAGAATGCGTAAAATGCAAAGATCCTGTTATCGATAATAACGCTGAACTTGCTGATATAATAACAATGGCCAATGCAATCGGTGGGGATGGATTCGATGACCTATCGTTAGCAGATGTAGAAGAATTGTTGGTAGATGAAAGCTTGAGCGAAAATGAAATTATAGATCTCACCCTTGAGACTCGTTATGATAAAGAACATAGTGACAGTGACGAAAGAGATCGTCCAATTTTAAAAGCATCTCTAATTAAAGAAGGTCTTGATCTCGCTACAAAATTAGGTAGTCATTTTGAACAACATGATCATGACGAGGAACGAGCTGCCAAATTTCAACGTGAACTGAAATCATTAATGGCATCTTACAGGGAAGTTTATAATGGGTTAACGCGAAATAAAACTCAATCTAAGATAACTGATTTCGTTCAAAAATCTACTGATGTCCCAACACAGTCGGCTAGAAATGATAATGATCAACAAAATCATTCCAGTGATGGCAGTGATATTGTAGTCTTTCGCAAACGTTTGCGTTTATTATCAGACAGTGACAATAAATAAAATTGTTTAATGTTTAAATTTTTCTTATGGTTGTACTTTATGTTATTTAAGTTTTTTGGCAATGAATTTCTGGTATTATTTTTTTTATGAAATCTAAATTTTAATTTATTTTATTATAATTTAGTTTATTTAATAAATTAAAACGAAAATAAATTCTTAAAATAACTACAACAATATTTTTTTTATATTATTTAGTCTAATTTTAACTTATTTTTTGAGGTCTAGAACCAATCTATTATTTTTGTACTTGGCCAGTATCTTTTTTTACACGATTTTTTTTTACACGAATTTCTCGGGAACCATTCTATCGTGTAAAAACAGAATTAGGTGTAAATTAAAAGTATGGAGTAAACTTCTCAAAATTGTAATGTTTATTAAAAAAATTGGTTTTTTAAAACAAATATTTTATTAAATTATAAAAAATATGAAATAAATAAAATATTTATGTCGGATTTGGAAGTAACGATTTGTGGCGACTGAATACTTCTGTAACTGCACACAATCTTTTTACTATACTTAAATTTTACTATAAACGATGCATAAGTAACGCAGTACGTATTTTATGTTCACAAAGTGTCAAGGATACGCGGCCGACATAGCATTGCAAGAGACAAGTTTGAGAATACCCTTTGTGACATAATACAAAGAGCACTAAATCTGACGAAGAGATTTTGTGCCAGTGTTGGGCTATAGCCCCCACAAAAACGGCCATCGTCCCCTTCATTATAAAAAACCCCTATCTGGACTAAGAGCAATAATCCTAGATTGAATAGCAGTAGAAGTTGTGGCTAAAGTAAAGTTATTGGGGGTCATCCTTGAAAGCAAGCTTTTATGTGCTTGAACAACAACATTCGTACGTTCTCTACAGCTGTGTTGGAGACAATTCTTGACTTGTCCCCACTACACGTGGCAATAGAACTGTCAGCCAAAATAACGCTTCTGAGCATCACAAAGGAAGAATCAGGCAGAGGCAAAGTCATGTAATCCAACAACTCGGCCAAATTCAAGCTAATTGTCTTCGAAAATGATTTAGAATTGGGAGACAAGCTTACGTGGAAGGACACCAAAATAGATGCCATACACCACATTCACATACTCGTGTGTTATACTGAAGGCTCGAAACCCCCAAAAGGAATAGGAACCGGAACATTCGGCCCCAGAGCTGAGAAAAGCCGAAATACCTAGGAACCCAGAACAGCGCACAGCTGCCCTGAGTCCTAGCTCACATAGGGGCGGAAAGAAATAAGCAAGCGGACAGCCTAGCAATGAGCGCAGCGTATATAATACTCGTTGAGTATGAGCCAATACTGCTCAAAAAATTAGGGAACTCATGGGGAAAGAAGCGGAAGAAAGGAATTCTGGCGAAAAAAATCCTTTCCAAAGATAGGTGATGAATGCTAATTAGTATCTTTACTGATCATTGCAGATTCATAAGCCACATGTACAAGGTAGAAATGAGGTCAAATAACAAATGCCGCTTTTGTTATAAAGACCAGAGACTGAAGAGCATATGCTTTTGGCAAGCAACGTAGTTGCCAGGGAAAGGCCAAAACTCCTGGGCTTACCATGGCCGAGGACACAGTAACACAAACATTCAAGCCAACAGCAATAATGGACTTCCCGAGAGTGGTGGGCTTGGATGAGTGTTTCTTTATGAGATGATGGAAGAACAGTTCTGATCACTTGCAAATGGCTGCAAAATTAATAAAATTGCTATTATTTCGTTAAAGTATTTCATTTTCATGACAACTTACCAAATTTAACGCTTTTAGAAAATTAATTTATTATAATAAAAACAAAACAAACCTGAAAAAGCATCAATGCTGTTGCAATTTTGTTTGTATCAAGAATACTGCTTTTTACTACCATTTTCATACCAATTGCAAAAGAAGTAACACTTTTAAGCAAATAGCAGTGCGTAGGAGAGCATGACGCCGAGAATGGTTCGGACTGCCCGTTCTTTCTCCTGAAATGAAAACATGTCTTTAGATACCAAACGGTCGCCACTACCCAGCCTTACTAAATTCTTACGGTATTTTTGGATAACAATATTCATTGAACGTGTAGCGTTGAATATTGATCCAGATCGCAAAATATTTAGAAATTTCGAAATCCATCAATATGGATATTGAATTGTCTTTATATATTGAATGTGTAGCACGTCCGCACAAATAAAAAGGATTTAATATATTTTTCGATTAATATAAGGGAAGATATTCACGAAATATAGTACCCAGTTTTTGGTTTTTTTTTTTTTATGCTGTAGGTTGGGTGGCTATTTATTATGGCAATGGCTTTAAATATTACGTGATGAGTGCAGTGCACGTCTTGCAGAAGGATTGAACATCCCAGTTCGAAATCTTCTGGTTTGTGAGCAACTTATCAGTAGGTAGGTGAATCAAGAAAAAAAGAAGGAAGGTAGGAGTGCGCATGGCACCTAACATACAAATGACATTTTTCGTTCTGCATATCTCTGGAATTATTCGTGCCAGAATACTGAAAACTCTATCTCTCTATGGCGCGATATACAACAGGTATATCATCATAAACCTCCTAAGAGATTTTTGCGCCAAGCTTCTCTTCCAATTTGTGGTGTGCCGAGTTGAATTTTCCCTACAAATTGGTGGGACCTACAGTTTTTTGCCGACTCCGAACGGCATCTACAAAGGAGACGAATTTTTTGCTGAGAAGCCTGTCATGGCAGAAATACACTCGGAGAGTTTGCCAAACCACTGCCGAGGGGCGACCCCGTTTTGAAAAACTTTTTTCAAATCACTTTTGATGTTACCTGTACCAGGGCTCGAACCATGGACCTTCGGTGTGGTAGGGCGGCAACACTACCTTCACACCACGGTGGCCGCCTACTGAAAACTAGTAAAGAGTTATATGAGGTTAATCTCCTCATATCAAGAAAAAAAAATAGGAAAGGAGAAGTGGGCAACAGTCGGGCATGTACCGCAAGGCAGCAACGGAGCGTACCGCGTTCATATCCGGTAAAGGACTGTCACTTTCGACAACACTCCCCAAAACCTCACACGAATGATTTATTCATTTAATGTTGTGAGTAGATATCTTTTAATTTAGAACAGCGAGTCAGAGGTATCAAAGGTTCTACAGTGATTATTGAGTAAGTGCCTCTCTAAAGTTTGACCATGAACAAAGCACTAAGGATTTCTCGACGACTTTGTCAAGTAGGCAGCTGTAGAAGTTTCAGAAGGTTACAGTAGGAAAGAAGATTCCTCTCTGGATCCCACGCAAAAAGTGTTAATTGTCTTTGTACCAATGCCAATTTATCAGAACGAGGCACAAAGCTTCAAACACAATACGAATACGCTGCAAATATCGCCTTGTCAAAACCCTGTAGGGAAATCAGTTAACTACACGTCGACTATTAGTTCACTATTTTTTAGGTAGCTGTGTCTTTTCCTCAACTACTTTACATTGCTGCTAGCTGACTACTTTTACATGGCGATGGCGGCGAAAAAGTGAGGGGTTTTATCTTGACTTTTAGCCAACTCAATAATAGGCAATTTTTTGTACTTTTGATTCTTATACTTATTAGTTAATTAATATATAAATTTTACTGCTTTTTTATACCAACAATTTTTGTTGATTTACGGCCTGTAAATTTTCAATTATTAATGAAACTAGCTCAAGGCCAAAAATAATAATTTTTACTTTTTGAATTTTTATGAAAATTATTATTGTGGTTTATTTTTTTTAAGCTCGTTTCATGCATACTTGAAAATGTACAGGCCGTAGAGCACGCGGTAAGGCAGTTCTGCTGATAAAACAGATCTGTCAAAAAAATGCATCATGTTCACACTACTAACTGTGAAATTGCGGAAGTGGTTCATGCATATGGCAAAGAAGAATAGAACTAGGAGTTTAGATGACATCAAAACCAGCGTATTGTTAGCTTAATGGTTAGCAATGCGTGCCAAAATTTGTCTGATGAAGAATCTTAGCAGCTTCCGAAATGGATCTATAAGAAAGCTATGGCGGTTGTCTCTAAACATTTTTCCTGCTCTATTCAATTAAAAACTTTAAATAATTAATTAAAAATGATTATTAAAAAACAAAAACAGTAGTAATTTTTATAAAAATTCAAAACGTGAAAAATTATTATTCTTGGCCTTGAGCTCGTTTCATGCATATATACATTTTAATTATAATATGGTTAATGTTCAATTATGTGTATCATGCATAAAAAAGGGGATGTCCTGCTCTCAAAACATGGTCAGAAACCAATGTCCTAAGCTATAACCATGTTGAGACATGCAACATTTTCAATGAAATCGAAATATGAAATAAAAATTTTTTGGTTTTAATCATGGCATAGTAAAACAAGTAATAGCACGGCGGTCATATTGTAAATTGCTTCTCTAAAACATCAAAACAACACAGCACATGTTAAAATGTAAACAAACCGATTGCAGGCAAGTTTTACAGTTTAGCGAAAATTAAAATGAAAAAAAATCTAATCAGCTGTTGAGATGATATTACCTGTATAGGTATGCCATGGTTCTAATGAAAAAAGTGACTCATAAAGAAATACAATTGAGTTTTTTTGTTAGCAAGTATTTTTGTAACTGATATTCAAGTGTTTAAAAAAATTTTAGATATAATTTTTCGATTGAACACTGAATGACTTTGAAACCAACTAATAGCTAGACACAATAATATGACTAAAAGTTAGCTAGTATAGTATTCGGCCACAGAATTCCCCACAGGGAAAAGAAACTCTTTAATTACATGAAATTGAATACAATCGAAATCTCTCCCGACGGCATTTGCCGCCTGGCGGTAACGGTGGACGCATTTAAAAAAATTGTTTTTTGTTTGAATTTTGTGTAATACCTACTTTACATCCTATGTCAACTGATAAAAAGATTCAAAAATGTCGGGAGGGGGGTCAAAAGACGCGTCCCGGTCCCAGGAATCATAATCCGGAGGGGGAAAAGTGATACTACGAAAAGTTTTAAAGGTGTCTTTTGCAGAAATACTGTGGATCGCTAAGCCGGTGTAGGACCGGCTTACGGTTATTTTTTTGAAGCGCGACCGTAGGCAGTCAATACAGAAAGATGTTCTACACATTTGTAATGCAAAATATTGCATTATTATACGATTAATTGGGATATTTTCGCAATTGAACAAGTATGCCTCATTTCTGATTTCACACGTCCAATTTCTGACTTTACATCTTTTTATAATAACCATGAAATGGTATTATAACTTTGGTCCGATGTTTGTAAGTATGAGAAGCAGAAGAGATAGACTCACCAACAAGTATACCGAAATGATCAGGGGATGAGCTGAGTCGATTTAGCGATGTCCGTCTGTCCGTCAGTCTGTCTGTCTGTTTGAACGCAAACTAGTCATTCAGTTTTTGAGATATCTCGATAAAATTTGGTATGGGGCAGCCATTTTGTATATATTAATCATTTGTCGGAACCAACAAGATCGGACCAATACAACACATAGCTCCCATACAATCCATTGTTCCGATAAACGGGTTTTGACCTGTAAATCTTGCAATTAAAGAGCTAGGAACTTAAAATTTTGGTACATATTATATACGTAATGTGACAAATGAAAATCAGCGAGATCGGACTTACTTAACATATAACTCCCATACATGAAAGGTATAAAGCCTTCGGCACAGCCGAAGACAGCGCTTTCCTTAATTGTTTACTTTGTATAAGTGCTATTAAACGATTATGAGTGTCGGGAGTATTACCAAATATTAATGGAGTGGCAGCACTGTTCGTCATTTTTACTTTTTTGCTGCACATGCATTGTCGCTAAATATATATCCAATTCTTTAATAAATTAGGTTGAGAACAAATTTAGTTACACTCTATAAAAGTTACATCAATCACTTAGTTGGTTTTTGACCATGAAATGGTTTAACGAAAACAACAAAAAAAATTTTAAATTACCTAAAATTTTAACAAACAAAAATATTTAAGTTGCATGCTCTTGAAAATGCATATACACACATTTGGCAAACCCTTTATTAAAATAAAGTTTTGCAAGATCATTCCCTAGCTCCACAAAAGTAAATGTTAAGAGTTTTCATAATCTTCGTCGGTTTTTTTTTTTATATGGTCACTATTATTAATCAAAATGAAGCAAAATAAAAATGTCAAAAAATTTCGCTCCCGTTATTGTGTTTAATAGTTGGGCGTGATTTGAGAAATGACAGCGCCGGGCGATCATTCTCAAGCCTAGGGCGCTTTGGTAATATAAGGGTCATTGAATTCTTTAGACCAACGTTTAACAAATGCCAAAACAACTTTAATTCTATTCACACAATTTTCAATGTGGGTTTGAAAATAAGGTTTAGGGTCCATTGTAACACCTATATCAATTTGATTGCTCTACTAGGTAATGATATAACTATGCACCGGCAAAGCTTTCCTGGTGAAGAACATGGACTTGCATTTTTTCAGGTTGAGTTCCATGTCGTTCACGTTGCACCAATTAACTAAGCTATTTAAATCAGATCGAAGTCGTGGTATATCCTATCTATCTATGCGGATAGACTTAAGGAGCTTGACGTCGTTGGCAAACAATAACGTTGTGCAGTAACTCATAACAGAGCGAAGATCGTTAATAAAAACAAAGTAGGATAAATATGGCTACCTTGCGGCACAACCGATGTGGCATGATTTAAGCGAAATAAGCAGGTTATAAAGATTCTACCTCTCAAGTAGGAAGATATCCAACGTAATAGAATAGGTGGAAAACCTATTCGGCCAATTATATATAATGCAAAAGCCATGCTGAGACAAGTCAATATATGATGAAACAGAACAAGCCAAGTGTTTTGTGATAATTGGCTCAAACAGTTTAAGTATGGCATGAAACTTTGTAAAAATAACCATTTTACAATAAAAACAAACCCGGTCTTGAGCTCGAATAAGTCAATTGAATAATTAAACGTTTTAGACCCCGACCTAATATAAACGCACTCCGGCAATTTTCTGTCAAAAATGTATCATGCACACACAAATTGTATGAGAGCAACCTAAACTAACCGCACAACGTAAAAACCTAATTCAATTTCCAATTTTTGTTTTGCGTGACATATCAATTTAACATTTATGCTCAGCTGGCACGTCGGTTGTGTAAATGAGAGCTACTCACGCACGCAAATTTATTTGGGTTAGAGCCGAAAAAGTCGTTTATTTTCGTGCGGTAAAAAACGCTGTGCGGTTATATTAGGTTGGGCTGTTATTAACAACAGAAAAGAATACACACGGACGTATAAAAATATGTGTACACAGTGCCCACCCATATAGATTGCATCAAAATAAAATAGTAGGAAAAATATTTAGCCTCTGATGATCACTTAGGTGTGACTTCAGATTCTTTAACACACACTTCTTCGTGAAGGTGAGCGTGAACACGTTTTTTTGTCTCATATGTTGCTATTACTGCACTTTCCCAAAATTTTAAATACCAAATGATAAAGAATCAAAATATCGAGCTTTTACCGCAATTTACGTGTAACCAACCTAATTATAGATTTTAGTTTTTTGATGAAACCCTTCCCACAACTTATTATGGTAGAGGGCAATACCGTTACAAAGTTAAATCAAAAACAATTTTAGTGTAAGTGAATTTTTGAATTTGTTTACTTTTTTCGTGACCGCAAAATGTCACTCACCTCGAAAAAGATTTTCTGTCGCAATTTAGGAGCAATGTTTTTTCTTTGTTAACGCATAGATTTATGTTGTTTGCAAAAGCAGTTGTTATAATAGTACTGTAAATGTATGATCTCAGCAATAAGATTTGCAAAAAGGAGAAGAATGATTGAAAACGAAAAACCGCATTTTAGCTTGATATTAACCATTTTTGTTCAAGTTCGTTAAGTTCTTTAAAATTGACGGATTATTTTAGTACGGAGCTTTTGCCAAATAAGGTAAATAATTATTTTATGTAATGCTTAAAATAGAATAACACAACTTTTTTTTATCATACAATCAATTATCAAGAAGAACTTACTGGTGCCATATAGCCATACTGAGTCTGATAAGACCTCTTAGAGTAAATTAGAAAAGCTCGTTTTCGTTGGGACAGGGGCGTACAAAGAGAAAAAAAAGCTACCTAAAAGAATGCAAGCTAAAAAGCCACGGTTCAATGAAGTTAAGCCAAATCCGTGCAAGATCGAGTGACAACTAGTGAACACTTTGTTGCGGTCACCCTGTGGCCCATGCCCAAGATACCATGACGTTTTGCACACGTCAGCATCTGACATATGTCAACCAGCAACTGCAGCTAATACTTCCGTTTCGCGTACTTCCTTCTTTTTCTAACGTCAGCCTAGCAGGCAGCAGCAACCAACTGAGGAGGGGAAAAAATATCCGGGATTTGCTAGCGCATCCAGGCAAAAATCCACTCATCGTGGGCAACACCAAGCAGGAAGCAAGGCCACAAAGAAAAGCGCCAAAGTAATATTGGAAGAGGGAGAAGCCGAAAGTCCGATTCAAGGCAACTTCGTTCTCAATAGCGCGGAGAATAAGTACCCATGGTGTGTTTGCGAAGGCGATTCTAATAAATCCACGAATTAAGACCCATCGTGAAGCTGGACGGCCCCGGTTAAGCGCTCACAACCACACAGTTTGCGGGAACGGGACAAGAGCGTATAACTCGCCACCGCCACTTAAATCATGCCACATCGGTTGTGCCGCAAGGTAGCCATATTTATCCTACTTTGTTTTTATTAACGATCTTCCTTCTGTTATGAGTTACTGCACAACGTTATTGTTTGCCGACGACGTCAAGCTCCTTAAGTCTATCCGCATAGATAGATAGGATATACCACGACTTCGATCTGATTTAAATAGCTTAGTTAATTGGTGCAACGTGAACGACATGCAACTCAACCTGAAAAAATGCAAGTCCATGTTCTTCACCAGGAAAGCTTTGCCGGTGAATAGTTATATCATTACCTAGTAGAGCAAACAAATTGATATAGGTGTTACAATGGACCCTAAACCTTATTTTCAAACCCACATTGAAAATTGTGTGAATAGAATTAAAGTTGTTTTGGCATTTGTTAAACGTTGGTCTAAGGAATTCAATGACCCTTATATTACCAAAGCGCCCTAGGCTTGAGAATGATCGCCCGGCGCTGTCATTTCTCAAATCACGCCCAACTATTGAACACAATAACGGGAGCGAAATTTTTTGATATTTTTATTTTGCTTCATTTTGATTAATAATAGTGACCATATAAAAAAAAAACCGACGAAGATTATGAAAACTCTTAACATTTACTTTTGTGGAGCTAGGGAATGATCTTGCAAAACTTTATTTTAATACAGGGTTTGCCAAATGTGTGTATATGCATTTTCAAGAGCATGCAACTTAAATATTTTTGTTTGTTAAAATTTTAGGTAATTTAAAAATTTTTTAAACCATTTCATGGTCAAAAACCAACTAAGTCATTGATGTAACTTTTATAGAGTGTAACTAAATTTGTTCTCAACCTAATTTATTAAAGAATTGGATATATATTTAGCGACAATGCATGTGCAGCAAAAAAGTAAAAATGACGAACAGTGCTGCCACTCCATTAATATTTGGTAATAATCCCGACACTCATAATCGTTTAATAGCACTAATACAAAGTAAACAATTAAGGTAAGCGCTGTCTTCGGCTGTGCCGAAGGCTTTATACCTTTCATGTATGGGAGCTACATGTTAAGTAAGTCCGATCTCGTTGATTTTCTTCTAGCTCTTTAATTGTAAGATTTACAGGTCAAAACCCGTTTATCGGAACAATGGATTGTATGGGAGCTATGTGTTGTATTGGTCCGATCTTGTTGGTTCCGACAAATGATTAATATATACAAAATGGCTGCCCCATACCAAATTTTATCGAGATATCTCAAAAACTGAATGACTAGTTTGCGTTCAAACAGACAGACAGACTGACGGACAGACGGACATCGCTAAATCGACTCAGCTCATCGCCCTGATCATTTCGGTATACTTGTTGGTGAGTCTATCTCTTCTGCTTCTCATACTTACAAACATCGGACCAAAGTTATAATACCATTTCATGTTAATTATAAAAAGATGTAAAGTCAGAAATTGGACGTGTGAAATCAGAAATGAGGCATACTTGTTCAATTGCGAAAATATCCCAATTAATCGTATAATAATGCAATAGTTTGCATTACAAATGTGTAGAACATCTTCCTGTATTGATTGCCTACGGTCGCGCTTCAAAAAAATAACCGTAAGCCGGTCCCTCCGGATTATGATTCCTGGGACCGGGACGCGTCTTTTGACCCCCCTCCCGGCATTTTTGAATCGTTTTATCAGTTGACATAGGATGTAAAGTAGGTATTACACAAAATTCAAACAAAAAAAAATTTTTTTAAATGCGTCCACCGTTACCGCCAGGCGGCAAATGCCGTCGGGAGAGATTTCGATTGTATTCAATTTCATGTAATTAAAGAGTTTCTTTGCCCTGTGGGGAATTCTGTGGCCGAATACTATACTAGCTAACTTTTAGTCATATTATTGTGTCTAGCTATTAGTTGGTTTCAAAGTCATTCAGTGTTCAATCGAAAAATTATATCTAAAATTTTTTTAAACACTTAAATATCAGTTACAAAAATACTTGCTAACAAAAAAACTCAATTGTATTTTTTTATGAGTCACTTTTTTCAAGAACCATGGCATACCTATACAGGTAATATCATCTCAACAGCTGATTAGATTTTTTTTATTTTAATTTTCGCTAAACTGTAAAACTTGCCTGCAATCGGTTTGTTTACATTTTAACATGTGCTGTGTTGTTTTGATGTTTTAGAGAAGCAATTTCCAATATGACCGCCGTGCTATTACTTGTTTTACTATGCCATGATTAGAACCAAAAAATTTTTATTTTATATTTCGATTTCATTGAAAATTTTGCATGTCTCAACATGGTTATAGCTTAGGACATTGGTTTCTGACCATGTTTTGAGAGCAGGACATCCCCTTTTTTATGCATGATACACATAATTGAACATTAACCATATTATAATTAAAATGTATATATGCATGAAACGAGCTCAAGGCCAAGAATAATAATTTTTCACGTTTTGAATTTTTATAAAAATTACTACTGTTTTTGTTTTTTAATAATCATTTTTAATTAATTATTTAAAGTTTTTAATTGAATAGAGCAGGAAAAATGTTTAGAGACAACCGCCATAGCTTTCTTATACAAGGTGGCGCAAAAGTAAGCTTCCGATGTTCAGCATATCGGTTGTGGCACGTGCAGTGTGTGCTGTTGCACCGTCTTGTTGGAACCACATGTTTTCCAATCCCAATTCATCAAGTTGCGGCAAAAAGAACTCGTTGATCATTGCTCTGTAGCGCTCACCATTCACAGTAACCGTTTAGCCCCGACCGATTATTGGTCAAATAAATAGTCAGCAATATTCCGCGTTCTGGAGCAGTGTAGCGTAACATTGTTTATTAACGTGTATTTCGCATGTGTTTACTACACAAATGTCAAAACAGAACTGACTTTAGGGGCCAATCGCAAAATTTATAACATTTTCTGATAGGAGGATTACTTTTGCGCCACCTTGTAGATCCATTTCGGAAGCTGCTAAGATTCTT
Organism: Merzomyia westermanni; assembly: GCA_949987695.1. Lineage (NCBI taxonomy): Eukaryota > Metazoa > Arthropoda > Insecta > Diptera > Tephritidae > Merzomyia > Merzomyia westermanni. The sequence goes on along the minus strand of OX465289.1, from coordinate 160,042,160 downwards.
CATCAGACAAATTTTGGCACGCATTGCTAACCATTAAGCTAACAATACGCTGGTTTTGATGTCATCTAAACTCCTAGTTCTATTCTTCCTTGCCATATGCATGGACCACTTCCGCAATTTGACAGTTAGTAGTGTGAACATGATGGATTTTTTTGACAGATCTGTTTTATCAGCAGAACTGCCTTACCGCGTGCTATACGGCCTGTACATTTTCAAGTATGCATGAAACGAGCTTAAAAAAAATAAACCACAATAATAATTTTCATAAAAATTCAAAAAGTAAAAATTATTATTGTTGGCCTTGAGCTAGTTTCATTAATAATTGAAAATGTACAGGCCGTAAATCAACACAAATTGTTGGTATAAAAAAGCAGTAAAATTTATATATTAATTAACTAATAAGTATAGGAATCAAAAGTACAAAAAATTGCCTATTATTGAGCTGGCTAAAAGTCAAGATAAAACCCCTCACTTTTTCGCCGCCATCGCCATGTAAAAGTAGTCGGCTAGAAGCAATGTAAAGTAGTTGAGGAAAAGACACAGCTACCTAAAAAATAGTGAACTAATAGTCGACGTGTAGTTAACTGATTTCCCTACAGGGTTTTGACAAGGCGATATTTGCAGCGTATTCGTATTGCGTTTGAAGCTTTGTGCCTCGTTCTGATAAATTGGCATTGGTACAAAGACAATTAACACTTTTTGCGTGGGATCCAGAGAGGAATCTTCTTTCCTACTGTAACCTTCTGAAACTTCTACAGCTGCCTACTTGACAAAGTCGTCGAGAAATCCTTAGTGCTTTGTTCATGGTGAAACTTTAGAGAAGCACTTACTCAATAATCAGTAGAGCCTTTGATACCTCTGACTCGCTTTTCTAAATTAAAAGATATCTACTTACAACATTAAATGAATAAATCATTCGTGTGAGGTTTTGGGGATTGTTGTCGAAAGTGGCAGTCCTTTGCCGGATATGAACGCGGTACGCTCCGTTGCTGCCTTGCGGTACATGCCCGACTGTTGCCCACTTCTCCTTTCCTATTTTTTTTTTCTTGATATGAGGAGATTTACCTCATATAACTCTTTACCAGTTTTCAGAATTCTGGCACGAATAATTCCAGAGATATGCAGAACGAGAAATGTCATTTGTATGTTAGGTGCCATGTGGACTCCTACCTTCCTTCTTTTTTTCTTGATTCACCTACCTACTGATAAGTTGCTCACAAACCAGAAGATTTCGAACTGGGATGTTCAATCCTTCTGGGTCATCCCAACCAGGTCCGCCGTAAGCGGCCGTGCAAGACGTGCACTGCACTCATCACGTAATATTTAAAGCCATTGCCATAATAAATAGCCACCCAACCTACAGCATAAAAAAAAAAAACCAAAAACTGGGTACTATATTTCGTGAATATCTTCCCTTATATTAATCGAAAAATATATTAAATCCTTTTTATTTGTGCGGAGGTGCTACACATTCAATATATAAAGACAATTCAATATCCATATTGATGGATTTCGAAATTTCTAAATATTTTGCGATCTGGATCAATATTCAACGCCACACGTTCAATGAATATTGTTATCCAAAAATACCGTAAGAATTCAGTAAGCCTGGGTAGTGGCGACCGTTTGGTATCTAAAGACATGTTTTCATTTCAGGAGAAAGAACGGGCAGTCCGAACCATTCTCGGCGTCATGCTCTCCTACGCACTGCTATTTGCTTAAAAGTGTTACTTCTTTTGCAATTGGTATGAAAATGGTAGTAAAAAGCAGTATTCTTGATACAAACAAAATTGCAACAGCATTGATGCTTTTTCAGGTTTGTTTTGTTTTTATTATAATAAATTAATTTTCTAAAAGCGTTAAATTTGGTAAGTTGTCATGAAAATGAAATACTTTAACGAAATAATAGCAATTTTATTAATTTTGCAGCCATTTGCAAGTGATCAGAACTGTTCTTCCATCATCTCATAAAGAAACACTCATCCAAGCCCACCACTCTCGGGAAGTCCATTATTGCTGTTGGCTTGAATGTTTGTGTTACTGTGTCCTCGGCCATGGTAAGCCCAGAAGTTTTGGCCTTTCCCTGGCAACTACGTCGCTTGCCAAAAGCATATGCTCTTCAGTCTCTGGTCCTTATAACAAAAGCGGCATTTGTTATTTGACCTCATTTCTACCTTGTACATGTGGCTTATGAATCTGCAATGATCTGTAAAGATACTAATTAGCATTCATCACCTATCTTTGGAAAGGATTTTTTTCGCCAGAATTCCTTTCTTCCGCTTCTTTCCCCATGAGTTCCCTAATTTTTTGAGCAGTATTGGCTCATACTCAACGAGTATTATATACGCTGCGCTCATTGCTAGGCTGTCCGCTTGCTTATTTCTTTCCGCCCCTATGTGAGCTAGGACTCAGGGCAGCTGCGCGCTGTTCTGGGTTCCTAGGTATTTCGGCTTTTCTCAGCTCTGGGGCCGAATGTTCCGGTTCCTATTCCTTTTGGGGGTTTCGAGCCTTCAGTATAACACACGAGTATGTGAATGTGGTGTATGGCATCTATTTTGGTGTCCTTCCACGTAAGCTTGTCTCCCAATTCTAAATCATTTTCGAAGACAATTAGCTTGAATTCGGCCAAGTTGTTGGATTACATGACTTTGCCTCTGCCTGATTCTTCCTTTGCGATGCTCAGAAGCGTTATTTTGGCTGACAGTTCTATTGCCACGTGTAGTGGGGACAAGTCAAGAATTGTCTCCAACACAGCTGTAGAGAACGTACGAATGTTGTTGTTCAAGCACATAAAAGCTTGCTTTCAAGGGTGACCCCCAATAACTTTACTTTAGCCACAACTTCTACTGCTATTCAATCTAGGATTATTGCTCTTGGTCCAGATAGGGGTTTTTTATAATGAAGGGGACGATGGCCGTTTTTGTGGGGGCTATAGCCCAACACTGGCACAAAATCTCTTCGTCAGATTTAGTGCTCTTTGTATTATGTCACAAAGGGTATTCTCAAACTTGTCCCTTGCAATGCTATGTCGGCCGCGTATCCTTGACACTTTGTGAACATAAAATACGTACTGCGTTACTTATGCATCGTTTATAGTAAAATTTAAGTATAGAAAAAAGATTGTGTGCAGTTACAGAAGTATTCAGTCGCCACAAATCGTTACTTCCAAATCCGACATAAATATTTTATTTATTTCATATTTTTTATAATTTAATAAAATATTTGTTTTAAAAAACCAATTTTTTTAATAAACATTACAATTTTGAGAAGTTTACTCCATACTTTTATAGTACTTTCCCCCCAAAAAGACATTGTTTTTATCCTTAAGGTTAAAAATAATATATGTTTCTCAAATATTTATTGAAAGAGAGATATTTCTTGAAAGTAAATTGGAATTTAGCAAACGGCATTCCTTCCTTTTCTACTAAAATTTTTCCACGAGGAATCATTTTATGCCCTTTTTTTACAACCTTTGTATATGCAACGCTATTAGAAGAGCTTAGCTTTGTATAATTCAACAATGGTCGGAGTCTAGGTTGGTCTAACTTTTTTTACCCGTTTAAAAGTAATCGACAGAAAACAAATTATTAAAACTTTTTCAATTAATTTTAAATGGTCTCAAATCTTAACTTTCTGCACTCGGATTTTGATGTCTGGGACTGAACCGCGTCTTTGGGTACACCTCTCGCCATTATGGTATCACCGTGAAAAAATATTTGACGCTTTGTTGCAAATATCTGGTAATTTGTCGGAATGGGATTGTATTACATCTCACAAAGCTGGATTTATTTGCTCGGTAGTAATTTGCTTCGATATGTTAAACGAAATTAATGCTTTGAACAAAATGATACAGAGCCCCACAATGAATACTCAAATCTGCATAAGTTTAGTAAATAAATGGATTGATAAGTTCACAGAATATCACATGGATGAACACTTTGAAATTGTTATAGCAGAAGATCCGAGCAAACTGAGGAGTATCAAACACACATATGGGACAGAGACAAGTATATGGAATTTTTTTTTAAGATCAAAGAAAAAGCAAAGAGAAAGAGACATACGAGTATATGTGGGCCAGCTTCGACCTTCAGAAAGTATTGAATACACCACACGGTAAAAGCATTAACCTCTTTTATTCAAGGAAATATGCTTTTTATAATGAAAGCATTTATGAAAACGGCACCCGAAACGGTTGGGGTGAATCTGATGGAGGATGCAGCAAAATTTGTAGCGCAATTTTTCTATATTTGCATATTTTGGATGAAAGAGGAACACTTTCTGATATAGGTCTGTATTGTGATAGTTGAGTAGGTCAGAACTGAAACAGAGCTATATATATTTTTTAGAGATATATTTTTTTTAAATACATTAAATTAACATATCTGTAGCACATACCATAATGCCTGTAGACTCCATACATAGCCATAGTAGCACTTTTATTCGCGATAGAAACATTTGGGCTCCTAGTAAATGGTATACAATTATTTCGAAGGCAAGAACTACACCTGATAACTATAAATGTATTTCAATGCATGATTTTAAAGATTGGACAGCTTTTTCACATGCTGTACTCCCGGCTTCAGTCAAAATATGATTTACTACACTATGGTTATTTTGATGACTGCGAAAAAAAGACATATAATCTCGGTACAATTGTACGATCAAGACAAAAATCTCGCATACTCAGAAACGGACATGTTAAAATTTCTTTCCGAAAAGTATCTCCAATGTATCTCCGGTGATCACAACAGAAAACTACCCCCAGGTGCCAAGTACAAAAGTACATCTTACGCTCTTACTTATATCAGGATTATTTTACCAGGAACAAAAGTAGTGCTCGGTACACGTTTGAGTATATTTTTATGCTGTGATCACTGGTGAACATTAATTGTTATTTTGTAAGAGTTATGCTATTTTTAAGGATGTATATTGGAACGATTTTTCGTCATCCCTTGTCAAATTTGAGACAAACCGGTTTCGGCGTTGTGCCATCATCAGTGTCGATTTTCGTTCTGATCTGTTGTTGTCGTTTGTATTTTTTTTCTAGTAGGTAGCAGGTAATGTCAGCATGGGTGTCTGTTTGGGTACGTGTGTGTATGTGTTGTGTGCGTAGATTCAGAAACGGGGGGTGGTTTGCATTGATCGGTTTTTGTGTGGTTGACTGAGGCAGGTAAAAGTTGGTGATTTTTGTTTGCTCGTTTGTTGTTTTTGATCTTTTGCTGTTTTGTGTTTATTTCTCGGTGCGTGTCTGTTTGTTGTACCTGAGTGGTTGCTTTGTTTTTTGTAAACCAATTTTAAAGGTTCGAATATTGTGTCGGAAACATTGTTTGTCTGTTCGTTTATTATTCTACCGTCGAATGTTTTTTGTTTGTAGATTTCCATGTTTTCGAGTACGTTCAGACGTCGGCCTTTTGCTTGTATATGTAGGACCTTGACTGTTTTTTTGATGTTTCCGGGGGGGCATTTATTCTCCGCCATGTGATTCGCAAAGTTGGACTCTGGTATGATGGTTGGATTCCGTATCCTTTTGTTGTAATCTCTAATGTGTTCTCTGAACCTCGTTCTTACTTGTCGTCCGGTTTGTCCTATGTAACTGTGCTGGCATTCACAAGTGAGCTTGTATACACCATGGCTGCTAAATGGATCTTCTGAGTTAGTTTTGGTTCTTAGCTTCCGTCCTAAATTGTTCGATGTTTTGAACGCTGTGTTGATGTTGTATTTTCTAAGGAAATTTGCTAGTTTATGTGTTGCCCTTCCAGTATATGTCATTGTCGTCCATTTTTGTGTACTTTTTTCTCCATTGTTTCTTTTTTGTTCTCTTAGATTTCTCCTGAGTTTATCTACTAGTGCTTTTTTATATCCGTTGTTTGTAGCGATGTTATATATTATTCCAAGCTCTCTTCTATATGCTTCTTGTGTAAGAGGTGTTCTTTCCAATCTATGTACTAAGTGCCTTAGCGCTGCATTTTTATGTTGTTGTGGGTGGTTCGAGGTATTATGTATTATTGTGTCGGTGGCCGTTGGTTTCCTATATATGTCTGTATAACAAACAAACAAACGGACTTGCGATGGGAAACCCAACATCTGCTATTCTTATGGAAGCGTTTATGCAAAACCTGGAAAAAGGGTATATACAGGAATTTAATTCCAAATAAGGAGTGTTATTTTACTCTAGGTATGTGGATGATATATGCGTTTTAACTACCAATAACGAAATTCGCAATGGAAACCGAAAAATACGGAGGAATCAATTATCTGGACCTCACAATAAGTATTGATAAAGCTACCAATAAATTCAACTTGATTCCAATATACATTTGGATTAGCGTTTTAACGAAAATCTAAAATTAAGCCACGAGTTAAGCATTTTAATTTTTAATCTGTTCCCTAACTTAGTTTTTAAAATGTTCATGGCACTAAAAATTCTTTCAACCTCCCCATTACTGAAAGGTAATACCAAAAAGCTAAATACGAATTCGACCAGTTCTAAAAATGTGGGTTCGTTTAATGAATTTTTATGTTCTCGGACTTCCGGTCACACTTGTCCACTGTACGGTTATTAGCTTTCTCTACTGGAGCTCATTCAATGCTACTTGACTTGAAGAATACCTAGACTTTTCTTCTTGAAAGTGAGAAAATACATCCGGCTTTGTAACTTTCAATGAATTATCAACTTAAAAAAAATGTATCTTTTGTAAGGAGTTCATATTATCAGGTAGGCGATGTCTCAATTGGGTTATCAATTAAAAATAGTTGACAATTAAAATATAAAATAGTTTACAATTTTTATGAATAATTTTTTGTATTTTGTCATTGATACTACACCTTCATTCAACTTTAATTTTATATATTCCTCGAAGTTGTGTAAAAATATGGTGTTGGGACCAGAAAAGGTTTGGATTAAAAAAAGGCTAAGAAAAAGCCACGAAGCTAAAACCAAAAGGACAAAAAAAAGGCTGAATCTAGCCTCGAAAAGGCTAACCTAGTGACACTGCTGAGAACATAAAAGATACATTGCCGGAAACCGACGAAGGCCATTGGATTGTTTTTTACAAATATGTATACCATTTACAAATATGTAGTATGTAGATTGTGTTCAAATTTGGAAATGTATAAGTTTCCTTACTTCTATGACACATTCGCTTGTGTGATCTGAAAAATGAAAATACATTAAGTTTAATTTTTAACTAAACCAACACAAAAGTGCTTGAAAACTGAGCCAGCGTGACAGCAAAAAAAAGTGTAAGTACAGAAAACAGGACTTTCGCTACAACAATTTTAAAAACGAACGTCTTAATTCTCGGCTCGAGAAATATACTAAAGACCTACCAAATTTCATCATAGTAACTCTACTTTGTCAAAAGATAATTCTCCTGTAAAATTAACTTTTTGTTGTTTACACTAAAATCGCTGTTAGGGCTCGATACATTTTTGATTAAAGGGTAATTGTTTCCTTTAGGAGACAACTGCTAAAACACGTCCAAAAATACCGGGAGAGGTATCAAACAACCTCAGTAACAATAATTTGCAAGCGGATTTTCAAATTTTTGGTTTAGTGAAGAGATATTTGCAATCAAAGTTGAAAATTTTCCGTCATTTTCATGTGGTTGTTGTAATCACAGATTCGGGTGTACCGAAAAGTGAAAAAAGTGTGTTCTGCGCAGAAATACAGTGGACCGCGTAGCCGGTGTTGGACCGGCTAAGGGTTATTTGTTTAAAGCGCGCCCGAAGGTCGCCTACGCAGAAAGGTGTTCTGCACATAAATACCTTGGATCAAGTCCCCTATTTGGGATCGGACCTGGGTCATTTTGGGTTTTTCGCGGATAACTTTTCACTGAAACAAAAAATTGAAAATCCGCTTTCGGATTGTTGATACCGAAGTCAAAACGCGTTGTTTGATACCCCTCCCGATGTTTTTGGACCTGTTTTAGCAGTTGTCTCCTAAAGGAAACAATTACCGATTAAAGCTGAAGTTATTGGTTTGTTATCGGTAACCTTATAAAACAGCTGATTGGACCAGCCTTATGAGAAACAATGCAATCGATTATTGGTGTTACGTCGTAATTCGCTATCCGTAACGTAACCTTACCGACCAATTGCATGTAGGTTTTTCTCTTACGTTAAGGATACGACTATAGCGATACGCCAACGTCACCAATAACTTCAGCTTAAGTGTGCGCGTTCGCAACACATTCGCATGTGTACGTCAAGTTCACAGTTTCACCACGGTAGATTGCTTGCTGAATATGGACACATATTGACATATGCAATATGTTGCTATTACCGGCAATTCGGGCGGCTTATGTTGTTCAGACACTGGAACCACTGCTTTTTGTAATTTATTAATATTACAGAGCAAATTTGAAAATTATATTGTAAAACTTAAACTACAGCCAATATAAAGTAATTGAGGCAACACAAAGCGTGTTCTTTCTTCTTTCTTTCTTTAAATGGTCATCTAACCACCTGGTCTTGACCGTCCAACATAGCTCACCAGTCGTTTCTTCGTTGCGCCAACTGCCGCCAATTGGAAACACCGCGGGATCGCAAATCGGTATCCACTTGGTCCTTCCATCGGAGTGGTGGTCTCCCTCTTCCTCTACTTCCACCGGCGGGTGCCCATAAGAATACCTTCTGGGCTGGAGCATCTTCGCTCATTCGCACTACGTGGCCTAGTCATCGAAGCCGCTGTGTTTTAATTCGCTAAACTATGTCGGCGTCTGCGTAAAGTTCATACAGCTCATCATTAAATCTTCTTCGGTACTCGCCGTCGCCAACGCGTAGAGGTCCACAATTCTTTCTAAGAAATAAATAAAAAAATAGGAACATCATGGGAAGAATTGGCAAATCTGATGCATACAAATCGGTGGACTGTAATCTGGAATAATGTGGATGGGATCACCCTTTTGTAAATTGCGCCATGCTTTAAAATAAAATCGGCCTTGGCATATCCCGTGAGCCTAGTTATTAACCCTTTGAACTCCAGTAGAGGATCCCAATAAACCAGCACTATATCTTATAAATAAAAATGAATATGTGTCTGCGTGTCCTTAATAGGCGTCCAAAGTACTCAACCGATTTTTATAAAATTTTCACAGCATATTCTTGGGATCACTGGTAAAAGCATAGGCTATATATAGCTTTCAAAAAGTGGGCGGTGCCACGCCCCTAGGCTATATAATGATATTTGGATGTATGTGTCCCTTAGTCAAGATTTACATAATTTTGTTCATCATTAATGTCCAAAGTTTATAGTCGATCTCTATGAAACTTTCACGATAGGTTCAGAAGTTCGCTGGAAGCGGCATAGGAAATATATAGTTTTGGAAAAGATGGCGGTGCCACGCCCCCAAGCTATATAAAATTTCAATTGGTCATAACTCTGAACTTATTTGGTCTCTATGTGTAATTTAGTCAAGATTTACATAATTTTGGAAAAGTAGGCGATACCACCCCACATTTTTTGTATTTTTTTGTGCTTCATTAATGTCCAAAGTTAAGAATCGATCTATATGGGCCGGTTTCGCCAACGCGACTAAGACTAAAACTAAGTCGTGACTTAAGTTAGCACAGATTCGAGACTAACTTAATTTTGGGTTTCACCAACTGAGCGACTCAAATAATTTTGAACACAACAACCCGATCAGCTGTTTTATGCATAGTAGTACCAGACAACTCTGCGCATCACCATACCCCAGTGCGAAATGGGCATGTATGGCCATACACGAAGGAATGTATTGATCGTTAACCCATTTCTCTTAAGTTGGAAGGTACTACAATTGGCGCTTAATTGAAAACGATAGTTTCCTAATGGTTCCATGCTAGAAAACAAGCGTTCACATGCATCTACGCATCGAGAATAAGTCGAGAATAAGTCAGCTGGCAGGCTGACTAAGTTCTGACTTAGTTAAGTTAGATGGTGAAACTGAAAAAGTGAAAAACTCGACTTAACTTAGTTTAGTCGAGCTGGTGAAACCGGCCCTATGAAACTTTCACGATAGGCTCAGAAGTTCCTTGGGTACGACATAGGCTATATATAGTTTTAGGAAAAGTGGGCGGTGCTACGCAAACATTTTTTTGTTTCATTTGTCCTTTATTCATGTACAGAGTTTATTGTTGATCTCCATGAAACTTTCACAGTGCGTTCAGGGGTACGCTGGGGACGACACAGGCTATATATAGTTTTTGGAAAAGCACCCAGGCTATTTAAAGAAGCAATTCGGCATAGCTAGGAATTTATTTGGTTCAAGTTAATGATATTTTATATATAGGTATGTGTTCTATACATCAAAAAAACCCCAGCAACAGAAAGCGGTACCAGGATCAAATAAAAGTTAATTCGATATATCTTCGAATCAATGGACATAACAGTACCCGCAGAGGAAATGGGAGACGAAGAGATGTAGGAATAGAAATTTGAAATATGGAGGTGATGTTAGAGGAAAATTAAGAGGGTAAAGAAGAGTAACGGTGTATGGGGGTAGGGGGAAAACAAAAGCAGAAAGAAAAAGGAAGATATAAAAATAAATGTAGAATAAGCGCCAAGTGGGGGGGAAAGAGTACAATTTATTAAATGTAAGCAAGTTAAATTTTAGCAGAACAACGTCTGCCGGGTCTGCTAGTACTTCATAAAAGATGTTTTCACCGTAATTATTGAACTTGAAACGTAACAATTCTCTACATCACTGTTTTATCCACATTTGTTCACTAGCTCAATTCAAAAAGCATTTGATATACGATTTTTGCTACTTCTGAAATTAAGAAAATATGTATTCTCAAACCCATTTGTTTTAGGGCGCTTCCTCATGGTGAAAATACACGTTTAGTGTTAAATGATTAGCCGTGCTGAATATCAAATTGACACTTACGTTGTGTCAAACTTTGAGAATAATTTTTCTGTTATTCATTGTTTGCAAGAATATTTACTTCGTAACCTTGTCCACTTTTATTTGCACCTAAAATTAGCTAGCCCACATTGAAAATAAACTGAATCCTTAAAATATCTAACATTTATGGTCAAACGAGTACAGATAGTTTTTAAAAATTTGCCTTTTGGGGCCAAATCAAAACCAACTTAATACCAGAGTATCTTTTGCCCTTTGTCTTAGTCTTCTTCCCCTTTCCTTTCTCTTTATACTTTTCCTCTTTTTATCCCGTTCCTCTTCCTTTTTGTTGTTGTTGTTGTAGAGATAGTTAAACCGCTTAATTATCACCTTTGTTACCTATCATTCTCATCGAGCTCTTCTAACGGGAGTCTCAGAAACCTCGCGGCTTCAACAGGGTTGGACCATAGTGATATTGCTGTTAGAAGAGTACGCTCAGTTGAGCAGATGAAAAGATGGTTAGTATCATGGGAAGACACGCCGCATGCCGGGCAGACATTTGGCATGCCGGAGTTCAGTCTGGGTAGGTAAGAGTTCAACCTGTTGGAGTGTCCAGATGATGACTCCTTATTCTCCTGGGTGCTACGGTTTGTAGCAATTGAACAGGAATTCCCTGTACAACATTGCATCCCGTGGCAGTTCTGAGTGCGGTGGTTTGACAGGCCTGCAACCTCCTCTAATGTGTATGCTAGCCCCGGCGACCATATAAGCGTCGCGTAGCTCAGAACCGGCTGCCCAATTGCCTTGTACGTTGCCAGTAAAGTTTTTTTATCTTTCTCCCAAGTGATGCCAGCTAGTGATTTGAGGATTTTGTTGCGGCTTTGTACTTTGGTGGCAATCGCGGCTACATGACCACCGTAGTTGAACATGCTATCAAACGTGGCCCTTAAGATGTGTGACTGTCGGAAGCTTAATGCCGTCGACGTAGTCGTCTAATTCCATGTTGCTGTTGTTGTTGTTGTGGTAACGACAAAAACACTCTCCGAAGGTTTTGGGGAGTGTTGTCGAATTAACAGTCCTTGGCCGGATTTGAACCCGGTATGCTCCGGTACTCCCTTGCGGTACTACCCGACTGTCGTGGTAGCGATTTATGACCAGTGAAACCTTCTAGGTCATGTCACCCCTCGATGGGTAATGAGAGGTGAGAGGCATCATATCCGTAGGACAACCATCGAGTTGCACGTCATTACCTTTGTGCATATTAGTCGCCCCTTACAACGGGTATGCCTATCTCGGGTATATTGTAAACCCCTAACCCGCAGGAGCCTAATTCCATGTTCATGGCCGAGGACTTGGTCCATGGCTTTCGTCCAGCGAAGAAACCGGACAAGGATGGGAGGTAAGAGTTTATTCTTGAGCACAGCTCAACTACAGTGGGGCCCACCCTGTGGCACCCCTTGTTTGCTTATACTGGGTTTTGATCGTTCGCCTCTGAATTCCACCGATAACTGCGGACCACTAAGATAATTGCGGTCCAACTCTTTAAACAGAGGGGAAGAGTTGACTCTCGACAGTTCAAGTGCAACCAGTACAGTCCTGTCATTAGGGCGATTTTGGTTGAGACCGACACCAATCTGAGTGGTAATGGCGTTAAGCGCGGTGGTCGTGCTATGCATTTTACGGTTAGCGTTGAAGTAAGGGAGCAGGACCGTCTTCCAGGTCTTCGCTACTGGCGAGAGGAGCGATATCGGTCGATAGCACTCCCCCTCGTTAGCTGGCTTGCCAGGCTTTAGTAGTGGCACCACCTTTGCCAGTCTCCATTTTTCTGGAATGAAAAAGGTAGTCATGGATAAATTGGAGACAGTTATTAGGTACCTTACTCCCACATCGCCGTGGCGCTTCAACATCAACATGTATATACCGTCGGGGACGATCGGTTTAGAGCCTTTAGACCCCCGTATAGCCTCCCGAGCCTCTGTGTTGGTGATGACAATGGGCGCTTGACCATTTTTTCGTTTGTGCGCTTCTCTGGTGGTCTGATTTCATTGTCAACCGCAAGATGTAGCACAAAGGTGACAAGTTAGGTTAAAAAAAAAACCAAGTCTTTCCGGGACGATAGAACCGGCTGTCATGGGAATGTTCCCCTTCTTCTCTACTTCTTCTCTTACCTTTTCCTATCCTTTCCTCCCTCCTCTATCTCAACTTCTACCCTTCATTTTTTCTCTTCTGTTTCTTTTCCACCACTTATCCTACTCCTTCATTTATAGAACATTTGCAGAGATATCTTAGCTTTTTCCGAGTGTAAATTTTCTAAATGTCGATTAAGAACTCTGGACGCTACCATTCGTTTATATTTTAAGGCATTTCCAATGAGTTCTGCCAAATTTTTACATGCTAGTTTTTACGGCTGTAAATACGTTAATATATATTATTTCGTATGTATGTGAGATATGCCACATCCATTTTCTAAAATTGTAAGAGATTAGTATGTGATACTATACGAACAATCAACTCACCAAATTTTATGGGCTTTACTTAATGAATTATCATCATTTAATTATTTTCGAAATTTTCTTTACAGAAAAAAATAGGAATTTATTTTCTGTTTATAACTTTATACATGCACATTAAATTTTATATATATCTCGATCCGTTTATGTCGTTATAACCGTCCATTCTGTGTACAAAATTATAATACCTTGTGTGATGGACACAACACTATTCCCGAAATAATTACAAATCATTTTAAATTGCATCACTAAAATGGCCTTTATATATTTTTCCGTATGGTCCGAATGACCTTCTCAATCCATTTACTTTTTCTTTGTCCCCTGCACTAACTATATGTACTAGAAAATCGTAAAAGATCGACAAAAGCTGCATTAAGATTTGTGTAATTTAAATGAGTTATTCTTCAGATAAAAAGAGTTACGTTGTCTGATCCCCTTACTTATACACCGTAATCGAGAACAGGGCATCTTTAGCTTATAAAATTATTGATTTATCCCATATAGCAAATTCTTCAGATGTATTCAAGATTTACTTAGTAGGTATCACAACTTTGTGCAAAATATTTCAGCTGAAGTTAAATTGTAAAAATATTCGGTTTTATTAATGCATATTTTCAGGGAAAAAAGAGATTTTGCACAACGTTTGTGGAAAATTTCCTGGCAGTCAACTAATTGCTATTATGGGTCCTTCTGGAGCGGGAAAATCAACATTACTGGACGCCCTGTCCGGGTTCAAAACAACAGGAGTGGATGGCTCTATTCTACTCAATGGACGTCGTCGGGATTTAGGTAAGAAACCCCTTAATATGTCATTTTCAAATTCGCAATTATAATTTAACTAAATTTTTTTTTTAAATAGAATTAATGTCAAATTATTTTTAGAATTCGCGTCATTTGAAATGCGAGTTTTAGGAGTGCGAATTAATGTCAATGACATTAATTCCATTGACATTTTGACATATCATCTTACTCAACAAAAAATTTAAAAACGAGAGTTAATTTAGCACCATTTTCACAGTAAACATTTAGCAAAAGAGCTGAAATGAAATTGCGAAACGATAGTTAACTGTGGTATTTAAGTTAACTCGGCACTGTAAAAATGTCCCTACGTAAGGCCACAATAAATCATTCTCTTTCCAGCTTCATTCCGCCGTATGTCCTGTTACATTACGCAAGATGATCGTCTGCAACCTCTATTAACGGTTAATGAGAATATGCATATAGCAGCAAATTTGAAACTGTGTTCAAATGTGAACTATGAGCAGAAAGAAGGCAGGGTGAGTTATAAATATTTTTCACTAAAAATTTTATGCTCAAACAATTATGTACTGCTATTAATTTTTATATGCATAGATCGAAGATATATTGCTGTTACTAGGCTTATACGAACATGACCAAACAATGACAAAGCGACTTTCCGGCGGGCAAAAAAAGAGGCTTTCCATCGCAATGGAACTGATAAACAATCCAACAGTAATGTTCCTTGATGAACCAACAACGTAAGATTATTACGAGATTTATATTGAGACATGCATTTGTCACGGCAATATTTTTTCGTTAATTTAATGTACGGTTTGTTAGTTCTCTACAAAACTTATTTTAAAGATGATACTAAATTAAAGAAGAAAACAATAAATGTAAAATGTGGACCACAATAAGCTCAAACTTTAAAAATTTGATTAACATGCATTAACAGACCACGAACTATTAATGGAAAGAAATATATTTAAAAATATTGTGATCATTGTGGATATTTACCACACAATTAATAATATGTATTTCATAACTTATTCTTTCTAGTGGCTTGGACAGTAGTTCATGTGCCAAGGTTTTGGAATTGTGCAAAAAGTTAGCCCAGCAAGGAAGAACCATTATTTGTACTATTCATCAACCAACAGCAAAACTTTTCCAGATTTTCGATCAGGTCTATGTGCTGTCGGCCGGTAATTGTGTATATCAGGGAAGCACAGACAAATTGGTCCCATTTCTGCAAACAGTCAATATGCCATGCCCAGTGTATCATAATCCCGCTGATTATAGTAAGTATAAATATGTATTTTCTTCTTAGGCTATGCAACGTTTTGTTTGACATTTTTATTTTTCAAAATCTATCAAGCTTTCAAGTAATCAAACGGAAAACGCGACCGTTATTTTGATTTGAAAAAGAACGAATCCGAGTCGTTTTACGTACAGAAACCGGCAAATGCACCTTATCAAATCTAAGAAGTTCGAATGAACACTCGGCGACAATACTTGGTCAGAAGAATCTTCTTTCTTTTATTTATTGTCGGCGATCTCTACTGTGATGCTCCTTCCATTCCACTCTCGTAATAGGGCATGATTAGATGATAGCAAGTTTGTATTCCAAAACTCTGACTCTATTCGAACCCCGGTTTTATACAGCTTTGCTATAATGTATGTATATTCGTCATAACATTCAAGCCATGCATCTTTCTATCTACTGTTATCCCAAGATATTATATTCCTTAAGAGAGTGAGTCGCATCTCCTACTGAATAAAACAAATCAATTTTAATCAAGAAAACCATAAATAATTTTTTTCCTCACTTTATTGTAAAACCGAAATTCATTTTGAGAAGCCGTTTGCCTATACCGACCCCGGAATCCATTTTTGTTAAGAATCCTTTGGTACAAGACGGCAACTCTCCATTGTGCCAAGCATTGCTCCAGGTATGACCACCAAAACCTTAGTTAAAGAGGGGAGTACTCCGATAAGGTGATATACGAGGTGTGTTCAAAACGTATCGCGAATTTTGAATTTTCGCTGGTTACGTATATTCGAATTTTTTGTGGCGTTATGTTGGTACTCATGTCTCTCACTTATGCCGACAAGCTCGGCCATTTTGAATGTTCAGTTAATTGTTGGCAGCTGCTTTGCTTGCACGTGTTTTGGATCGTCTTCGATTTTTACCTATTCAAAAAAATGGATCAAAGAACCTGTATCAAATTTTGTGTGAAAAACGAAATTAAGTGCGCGGATGCATTCCGAATGTTGACTGTGGCATACGGAGAAGCTACCTTGGACCGAAGCAACGTTTATCGGTGGTACAAAATGTTCTCAGAAGGTCGAGAAGACGTGCAAAGAAGAACAAAAATTGGCTTTTGCACCACGATAACGCCCCTGCTCACGCATCGTTGCTTGTGCGCGACTTTTTGGCCAAAAACAACACACTAATGATGCCGCAGCCACCGTATTCCCCAGATCTGGCCCCCTGTGACTTTTTCTTGTTCCCTAAACTGAAGAGGCCCATGAAAGGACGACGTTACGCTTCTCTTGACGAGATAAAGACGGCATGGAAGGAGGAGCTGAACAAGATACAAAAAAATGATTTTTTGAAGTGCTTCGAAGATTGGAAAAACCGTTGGCACAAGTGTATAATATCTCATTGGGACTACTTTGAAGGGGACAAAATAGATATTCATGAATAAATAAATAATTTTTGAAAAAACACAAAATTCGCGATAATTTTTGAACACACCTCGTACATATATCAGCGGGTGAGGAGCCTAGAATATAAACGCTGTCGTAGGAGGCTATTAAAATCCACGATCCCCAGGTTCGACAAAAGTTACCAAGACAATCGGTTTAATACGGGAGAGGCAAAGGACCTCTAAGTATTCTTGTCACGTCAATAAGATAAGATGTTAAAATATTTTCTTCCACTTTTTTGTCGGACGGTAGTGTATACCAATAGAGAGTCTAGGCTCTTACAACGCTATTAAGTAAGAATTACCTTCATGTACTTGAAAGATTTTCTCCCTTTATACAACAGAACCATGTACTGAACACGAATAATGAGTGCACAACAAAATCCAAGTAACTTATATGGTTTATAAACAGCACTAAACATTTTGTCAAGGGTGGATTCTGAAATTTCTTCTGTCGGAAAAAACATTAAGTTACTTGGTTTTGTTAAAATACAATCAAATTTAATTCTTTGTACATATGTATAGAAGTTGTAAAAAATATTATTTATTTGATCCAAAAGTACACAAGAAAAATGCAAAGTCGGCACAAACAAAAAAAACTTTGCAATTTAACTATACTGTCGAAATACAAAATTTTGTGAATGTGTTCATATTTAGCTGGCACGCAACACCTTAATTTTCCACAAAACTAATTCTATGGCGTTATATTATAACAACTTAAGAAAATAGACTAATCAAAACTTTTTCTGTCGATTTCAAATAACCAAACTGCTTCACAACTTAGTTAGATTCAATCGTTTATAAACAAAAAAGTATAAGACCGATAAAAGTCTTGAAAACTCTCACGATTTTCTTATTCAAAATCGCCAGAAAAAGTTTTGATAGGTCTAATTTCTTAAGTCGACTTAAGTTATTATAATAAAACGCCACAGAATTACTTGGTTCTGTTCTATCACTGTTTACAGTGTTATTTATTTTTTTCTAACGAAAACGTTTATAAAACTTTAATTATAGTAATTGAACTGGCTTGCGGCGAATATGGAAACGACAAAGTTGACATTCTTAAATCCGCAGCAGAAAACGGAAGTAGTTTGGCGTGGTTTGATGATTCTAGTTCCATTCTTCGTGCTGAAACGCTCATCCGTAAATATCCCATTCCAAAAAAAACTCAAAAACGGTCATTGGAAGATACAAGTTTTTTTAACCAATTGTCTGTTTTAATGCGTCGGGGTTTTGTCAAAGCGAAACGAGATACCACTCTAACACATTTACGTATTGCTGTTAATGTTTTCGTAGCCATTATTTTGGGTTCGTTATACCATGGCTCGGGACGTGAGGGTTCGAGAGTCTTAGACAATTATAACTTGCTTTTCGCGATATTAATTCATCATTCAATGACCACTATGATGTTGACTGTACTAACGTGTAAGTATTTCTAGTTAAACAAAACTAGAAAAAATATTTAAATATATTTTACATTTTCAGTTCCAATAGATATGTCGATATTGCTGAAGGAACACTTCAACCGTTGGTATTCTCTGAAAACTTACTACACATCAATTACGTTAATCGATCTGCCAATATCCGTAAGAAAATATTTTAAAAATCTCAAATAGATATGTATCAAGGTAGGCAGTACTTGTAATAAACCCCCGCGGAAGTTTCAACTAAGATCGGTACTACACATTAGAGGCCTACCGACACCAAATTTCTTATTAGAAGGCGATGCAAAAAATCGCTTTAAAGAGTAAGTTCCTAATACACCCAGTGCGTGAGGCTTACCCGACAAGCCTTAAGGGTGTTGTGCGTAAAATACTGCTTTAGCGAGAGGTGTAGAAGTTCCAAAAGTCTCCCTAAGATAATCCCCGAAAAATGCCAAATATGACAACGTTATTGGGACATTGAAGAACGCATGTTGCGGAAGTGTGTTGGGACCGGTTGTCGAACCAGGCTTCAAAAGATGCCTGCACAAATGTATTCGTAATAACTATTTAATTAATGAGATTTGAATATCAGTAAACTGATACAAATAAGAAAAAAAAATTTGCATCAAGGCTTTAGTTATTTTTCATATTTGAAGTAATCGGAGGTCTAATGGCACTATAAGCTCCGTAACATCCCTACGTTGAAGACAATCCTGTTTATCCGGTAAAAGAAAACAATAAAAAACAGATTTACGAGCTTGAAGACTATAAGAAGTATAGTAACATGTTCTTATACATTTATCTTTAATTGCAAGTCTACACACATATTCGACGAAAATGTATGAACAGATTCGATAAAAGTGTTATTTATGTCATTTAATAAGTACTGAAATTCAATTTTTTACTATTGGTACAGCCCATGGGCCAATAAACAGGTCGTGTTATCAGAACACCTGAGCAGCGGCGGCTTGTGTCAAAATCATAAATTTATATGCAATCTGACACAAGAAGCCGCCAAATCAAAAACAAAACCCATGAAGTGTGTGTGTGTAAACAGCAACGAATTCGGCATGACACGACCTTACCATTGGACCATGGTACAGCCGGTCAGATTTGAATGATTATTTTTTTCTTTTTGTTTTAGGTTATGGGTTGTCTGCTGTTTACAGTTATTATATATTTATGGAGTTATCAGCCGATGGAGTGGATACGGTTCTGGATGTTTTTTGCTATTAGTTTGCTCACTGTCTTTGTGGGACAAAGTTTTGGGTTAATGATTGGTGCTTGGTTTACCGTTGTGGTATGTTATAAAATAATTTTAAAGCAGAGATTGCAAATAAGGGGTCCCAGAATTAAGATTTCTTATAATCACGTATAGTTAAGTTTTCTCACAATAGTGATGAACAAGTAATATTATATAAGCATACATTTCGAGACCATATTCAAGTTAAGTTTCGATTTAAGTTCGAACAATGGCAGGATCAATTGTAACAGTAATGGGTTTTCCTTGCTATAGAAGGGAAAATAGTGGTTTAATATAAATCAGGAACAATAATGGGCCAAGAGCAGGGCATTTTGATACGTCCAGGCTAACGATCGATAAGCTACTATACTGCTTTTCATTTTAACTTCTTGTGCTGTGTTTGAAAGATAAGATTTACACCATTTATGCATAAAGCCGCAGAATTCGGCACGATGTTTTTTATGTAAAGGTATATCCTTGTCAACAAAATTTTAACAAATCAGAAAGGCTACTATAATATTTTTAGCCGCCTTTTCAAATAAACCTTTTTTAAAGATCGGAATTACAACCGCCCATTTCAGATCGTGAGAAAAGACGACCCGAGTAATAATGGCATTAACTAAAAAAATGTCAGCATATCAATTATATTAAGAGATATCAAGTATTAATGAAACGAGCTCAAGGCCAAGAATAATAGTTTTAATTTTTTAATTTTTATGAACATTATTATTGTTTTTATTTTTTTTAATAATAATTTTTGATTAATTATTAAAAGTTTTTAATTGAATAGAGTGGTCAAATTTTTTTAGAGACAACCGCCATAGTTTTTCTTATAGATCCATTTCGGAAGCTGCTAGACTTCTTCATCAGAGAAATTTTGGCACGCATTGCTAACCATTAAGCTAACTATACGCTGGTTTTGATGTCATCTAAACTCCTAATTCTATTCACTTTACCATATACATGAACAACCACACCATCTAAGCAGTTAGTAGTGTGATCATGATGGTTTTTTTGGCAGAATCTGTTTTATCATCATCAGCGGAACTGCCTTATCGCTTGCTCTCGGTTTTTGTTATTGCTTCTTTTTTTTGGACCAACAATTTTTGTTGATTTTACGGCCTGTACATTTTCAAGTATTCATGAAACGAGCTCAAGGCCAAGAATAATAATTTTTAGTTTCTTAATTTTTATGAAAATTATTGTTTTTATTTTTTTAATAATCATTTTTAATTAATGCTTAGATGACATCAAAACCAGCGTATTGTTAGCTTAATGGTTAGCAATTATGAGACATATTTTTAATAAAATTTTGGAAATACCACCGTCGCAAGAACTCAAGTTTTTACAGTCTGATAATTTTTACTATCTCGAAGCTTCATATGGAGTCCAAAATATTTGAGAAACCTGGACACGGGCGTAGATGTACCGAAAACTGACAATCACATGCGTAAGTCTTGAATTCCCCATGGAAGTAAAGTACTGGTTAAATTTACTAGCTACTTCTATTGTATCTGAAATTAACAATAAAACCCTGCACAGTTTCGATTTATAGTACTGTTCGGAGAGCCCTATTCTTCTCGCGCATTTTCAAGTGCTGATGTAAGCTTATTTCGAAAGATGAATCACACGACGAATTACCTTATTGATTTGATTACTAATTTCACTGTACCGTATACGAATCTTCCTATCGCAGAGGATCTTAGTTCACTTTTTGGCTAGTTTATTTTTTAACCTGCTTTTATTTAGAAGATCTCGAGCAATCTAGGGTTTAAGGCTTATATTTTGCTTTTGGTACCTTAAAATATAATTACAATGCCGTTAAAGTCGGACTGCTTGATGCACATTTTAAAATTACTCTGCTCGGAACCCACTCAAATAACACAATATCAAAAAAAATTCGACACTATATTTTCCGTAAATATTTTAATATAAAAGTCAATCTGCTAGTGGTCTAATATCTGAAACTAACTTTAGCATAGGCTTTGTCTTTATTAGTAATCTAGTAAACCCGGCCACGCTCCGCTGCGTCTCATAACTTATAATAGAATGAGTCCGACTTTAATCATTATATCTCCAAAACCAGTTGATATATTGTACTAACACATTTTGGGTCACCCTAGTATACTTATTGGTCCATAACTCCGAAGCCAGTCGAAATAGGGGAAATCTTAAATTTTAAGTTAGACGTCTAGTAATGCAACGGTGAAAGTTCAGCAGTTTCTAAGTGATGCACGCCCAAATATACAGACACACAGACCGACAGACTGACAAAAATTCAAAAACTGTTGATTTTGATTCTATTGGCTTAGTAATAATTCCTCCTAACAATTTTTCTTGAATATCTGCAATGTACAGGTATCGACCCGTTACAATTTTATTGTATGTAGAGATCAATCTTTGAACAATCGAAGGCTTTCTTGAAAGGGCTCTACCATGGTAATTATTATCTTTAATAGGTTTTTTTACGATAAAGACATTTATACCATTTACTTTTTTTGATGCCTGTTTAAGTATTCTTCTTCCCCTTTTTCCCACAGGAGTTTTTTTCTCAACTGCTGAACAGCTACTAAATGTTTTCATATTTTTGTTGCGAAAATCCGTATTTGCTTTCATTGAATCATATCCAAAGGCGTGCGCTCGTTAGACCATATTCTGCAAAAGAGTTCATGCATGCTTTTTGACAACTTTTGCTCGGCGGGTAGAACTTCCTTCCATGTGCTTTATTAGTTTGAGGCAGGACATTGCCATTCTCACTTCATCCTACTCGGGCGGTGGAACGTCGCCAAGGCTAAGTAATGCGGAGAAGTGTTCCCCCATAACTTCCCCAGGAATTTGCCAGGTGTAGAAGCCTTCCATCATCCAACGGTTTTTTTGGTACAATTTTCGGGCATTATTCCTATTCCTTTTCTTATTGAATGTTTGTAGCTAGCGATGAACCTGTATTCATAAGCTATTTGCAATAATAAAAACACTTTTAATAGCTTGGCGGTTAATATACAGTCGCAATCAGGGTTCTGTTAATAGGTAAGAATGCCAATAAAATCGATTATGTGCTGTTCATGCTGAGCCTGCATTTTGCATTTACCTCACATTTTAGTATTTAGCCCAAAATGCAGCATTTATTTTTGCATTTACCATGCAAATTTTTACACCTAAATGCAACTAAACGCAACTTTATTTTTGCATTAGCATTATAAACGCTGAAATCAACCCTGCGATCTTCGGAGAAAATCGCGATTCGAATTCGAAAGAGTGGCAATATTGGTATTTTTTTCTTGGCATTCTCCCATTCTCTGTCATACGTAAACATTCAGCAAATTTATACTGATTTTAAATATGTAATTTAGCGCGCCTGTTGTATGATATTGTTAAAATAAAACCATCTACAAGTTAATCTGATGTTTGCGAATGGAATTAACCGAAGGATTTAATAAAAATGTGTATATTTTTGCACACGTGTTGCAAATTCACATAACCTCAAAAAATGTTTGTAGACAAAAAACATATGACTGGAACTTGTTAAATGTGCATTTACTAAATACGCCACCATGAACACTTTTTCCAAACCAATGTCCGCAAATGCAAATTGCTGCATTTAAAACTCAGCATGAACAGTTCATTAGGGCGTTTTCTGGTTGACTGTTAAATGTATTCCCCGGTTAAAAGTAGCAATGAAAATAAAACAATTTAAATTTTTTAAGTCTAGTGGATTTCGAAACATGTAATAAATGTAATTTATTTCACAGAATGGTACTTTCTTAGCACCTGTACTCACTATTCCCATGATGATGTTTGCTGGTTTCGGGGTAACATTACGTGATTTGCCAAGTTATCTCCGATGGGGCAGTCACATATCTTATTTACGATATGGACTTGAAGGGTATGTTGGTTCCATTTACGGAGAGAATCGGGGAGTTCTAGACTGCAATGAAGCCCCCTACTGCCATTATCGGTAAGTAATATCACTTACATATATGTGCATATATGACTGGGCAAAATAAAAATACAATTTTTTTAAAACTATATTAACATTGTTTTTCAGAATGGGGAAAAAGTTTACTATAAATTCGGGTGGAACCGAACACTAAATAAAATAAAAAATAAAAATTGTTGTGGAGTTATGACCTGTAGAGGAAAAAATGGGCACTGATGAGTTTGCTTATTTCCACTGGTCAACTTTCAACAAGTTAGTTTGTTCATTCATATGTAGGCGGTGCCACACCCATTATCCAAACTTTTAAAAAAGCATTAATAAGATCATCAGGGCATTGTAACTACCAAACTCTAGCATTCCATCTAGATCAGTGAAGGGAATATGGCGGTGCCGTGTCATAATGTCAATGGAAATAAAGTCAGTGACATTAATTCGCATTTCAAAAGAGAAGATAATTTATGTCAATGACGTTAATTCTCATAATAATTTGACATTAATACGCTTTCACAAAGAGAATTAATGTCAGAAACGCTAAATATCATAAATGCTTTACTAATTTCTATAATAACAACGCAACTGCTATTTCAGGTGCAGTTACATAGATACTGGACTTAACAGGTTTTACTCCAAATTTTAATTTTACACCTTATATATGTACTTATATGTATATGAAATAAAAAAATTGTATTAAATGAATTTTCATAATTTTGAAAAAAGCGGCGCAGGCGAAAATTTGGAATAAAAAATCGCGCGATTTTATATTCCAACTTGTCATTTTATGCCTTATACACATATGTATTTTTATGAAATTTTTTTTTAATGAATGTACATACATTTATACAGTGCTGTTAATTAATGATTAGTAATCGAATTAAAATATTTTTGTTTTTGTTTTAATTGATTAATTAAGATTAGTTATTCAAATTTAGGATTAATAATCGATTAGGATTAAATTTTGGTCATGATTAATGAGGATTAATTTGGGTTAATTTATTTAAAAAAAAAATCCTACGATTAATACATTTAATCTAAAATATTATTTCGATTAAAATTTTAGATTAATTTGGATTAAACAGGATTAATTGAAATTTAATTTTAGAATTAATTCGATTTATATCTATCGTACATACGAGGTGTGTTCAAAAAGTATCGCGAATTTTGAATTTTCGCTGGTTACGTATATTCGAATTTCGAATTTTTTGTGGCGTTATGTTGGTACTCATGTCTCTCACTTATGCCGACAAGCTCGGCCATTTTGAATGTTCAGTTAATTGTTGACAGCTGCTTTGCTTGCACGTGTTTTGGATCGTCTTCGATTTTTACCGAAATTCGTACCAAAATTGCTCAATTGTGACCAAAAACAGCATCGCATGAACATTGCTAATGAGATGTTAAGCTCTGTCCGCGACGACCCAAATTTGCTCCAGAGGGTCATAACTGGTGACGAATCGTGGGTTTATGGTTATGACGTGGAAACCAAAGCTCAATCATCTCAATGGAAGCTGCCGCACGAACCAAGACCGAAAAAAGCGCGCCAAGTTCGGTCGAATGTGAAAGTTTTGCTGACAGTTTTCTTCGATTGCAGGGGCGTGGTGCATCATGAGTTCTTGCCACAGGGAAGAACGGTCAATAAGGAATATTACCTGCAAGTTATGCGAAGCAATCCGCCAGAAACGCCCGGATTTGTGGAAGAACAAAAATTGGCTTTTGCACCACGATAACGCCCCTGCTCACGCATCGTTGCTTGTGCGCGACTTTTTGGCCAAAAACAACACACTAATGATGCCGCAGCCACCGTATTCCCCAGATCTGGCCCCCTGTGACTTTTTCTTGTTCCCTAAACTGAAGAGGCCCATGAAAGGACGACGTTACGCTTCTCTTGACGAGATAAAGACGGCATCGAAGGAGGAGCTGAACAAGATACAAAAAAATGATTTTTTGAAGTGCTTCGAAGATTGGAAAAACCGTTGGCACAAGTGTATAATATCTCGTGGGGATTACTTTGAAGGGGCCAAAATAGATATTCATGAATAAATAAATAATTTTTGAAAAAACACAAAATTCGCGATACTTTTTGAACACACCTCGTATATAATTATCAAGTGAAAAAATATACATTTTTTATTTACAGTTTTATATTTGTGTATGCATATATATATATATAAAGTTTATAAGCACAAAAAAAATTATGAACATGTAATTTGGGTACATATAACAAAAAAAATTAACAATTCATAAATATAAGCAAACAAAAATAATAAGTACTAATTTTGACAAAAACCATTGGACTTTAACAAAACTAACTTTTCAAATGACAGGTCCGATAGGGCATTTCGACGAGGAGTATTCACTATTCCGGCGAATGAAAATAGCCGTTCCACTGGAGCAGATGAGGTGAGGGGAGTATTGAAATACAACGAAGCCTCCTTCAATGCCGGATATTTCTCCCAGATTTCTGGTCCCACAATCACATCGTTCATGTATGCATAGGATTGACCTGAAATTAAGGCATGTACATCAACTGTTGCACTCTGCTGGAAACATGACCCGATTACTTCGGCAGGACCATCTAAATCGAGAAACGTGTTTAATTGCAATATCATCAATTTACTATATAGATTTCCAACATACCATCTTCATCAAAATCGTAATAGTTGTTAGTGCAAGATCTGATGATGAAGCAAAGGAACAAAGACATGAAATGACCCTCTTGTAAATGAGCTCTTTCGTCAAACCAGGTCTACATCTCTGTAGAACAGTCAGCCACTTAATTTTCACCTCTGGAGTCAATACAGCAGCAGTTATTACTAGGTCTGCATCTGGTTCCATACTGAAAATATGATCAAAACGATCCTTCAGTGCTAATTTCTGTGCGATTGAGCTCAATTGATACTCCTGTCTACTGAGCTTCTCCAGTTTATTTTTCAATGTCATCAGCACAGGTACAAGAAAACCGAATTGAACATTTTTCTCGCCTTGAAAAAAGTCCAAAGCATGTGCAATTGGTGTCATCAATAGCAAGTACGACTCCAAATACTGTAGGTCACTAGGTGAAAACGTTTCCAGAGTGAATTTTTCGCACAACCTGTTTAAATCCTTCTTGTGGCGGATAAGTGCACTGACTGCATCAAAAAGAGAATTCCACCGCGTCACAACGGGTACAACCAATTTCGAGCCCAAAGTTTCAACAATAATCTCTGCGGACTTTGGCCAGTTGCACTTCTTCCAAATTGCGCTACATTTCTCAAAAATCTAAAAGCATTTTTTTTTATATAAACATTTAAGTCTTTCATGTGAAAAAAAATTACCTATTGTGTTTTTTATAAACAGTTTCATCAGCTTTCAAAATTTTTATAAAGTTTAAAATAAAATGTCATTGACATTAATTCGCATTGACATTGTGGCATGTCACCGATATGGCCTGTTGTGTTTTCCTACCTCCCTTTTAGAAAACTTTAGCACAAAAGTGATTGTGGTCGTCCACCGATTTTGCTTATTTTCCGTTGGCGTACTCTGCACGTCCATAGTATACCTCGTATAAAGTTTCGTCATTCTACCTTATACCGTTCTGAAGTTATCAACAGTCGAATTTAAGAACTGATTGGCTCATAAGTGGACGGTGCCCACTTAGTTAATTTAAATTAATTTAAGTTCCAAATTATATAATTCTACCTGTATCAGTCAATTAGATATGGCCAGTTCAGTCTTTCTACACCCTTTTCAGGAAACTGTTATGAAAAAATTGGCATTGTCGAAGTGCGATTTCGCTTATTTTCTATGGGTTTATGTATCACAACAATAGTATGAATCTAGCCAAGTTTTGTTATTCTAGAATAAACGGTTCTGAAGTTATTAACAGTCGAAGTTTGAAAATTGTTCTGTTATATGTGGGCGGTGCTTGGGGGGCTTTTCATTTTATTTCATTAATCAAACACACAACCTTAGGTTACTTCACAGTGTTTGCACTTATAGTAAACTTAAGATAAAGCAGTATACGCAAACATCAAGCTGTGTAGTTGTGTTTTTATTTTGCTCTGTGTTTTCTTTAATAATTAAAACATATCTTGATATTCTAAATATTCTAAGTTATAATTAAAGTTAAAAGAGTTTAAAGAGTTAATGTGCTTCACTACTTGGTGTGAAAATTGTTAAAATTTTTGAATAGTGATTAATCATTATAAATTCATACTTTTGAACTTGTGTGTGCCGAGTTATTTGCATATTTCAATTGTTTTATTTGTTGAAAGGCTTATATTTTCTATTGCAATTGTTGTTGTGTGCTGACTTGGTGTTTTGACTTCTTTTTCATTACAGCTGTTTGCGTGGTTTGTTGAGCGTCACATACAGTGTGTTTAAAACTTCTCGCTCAGCACAGTGCCATTTAAACTGCCAGGGTTGTTTTCCTTCCGTCTGCTAAATTCTTAAACTTATAATTTTTTCTAAATCTATATAAGTATTTATTTATACAAAAATGTCGTGCATGATAGCAAACTGTCAAGTAAAAAGCGAGTGCGAACGCTTTGTAGCATGCTGGCTGTGTGACGGACTTGTCCACTCCAAGTGCACTGGGTTAACCGGTAAAATAGCTGACCTGCTTAATGAAGAAAAAGGCCTGCGCTGGTCTTGTTTCAAATGCCGATCGACGGAAGTTGATCTCTGTAAAATCTTTAGGCATATCAGAAACGGTTTTTCTGAAATCAGCAAAGCTTTTTCATTGCTGACTGAAAAATTAAAAAAAATATGAAAATATTTTCAAAACCTTGGAAACTTTAGAGAATTCGCCTCATTTGGAATGCCCTGATAATCGCGAAAACAAGCGCAGACTTACGGATGATCGGCCTACTACCTCAACAGTGCCGAACTTGCCTCAAGCCCTTGAACTTATCGATTTGGCTTCTCCAATTCCTAGTACGGCTGTCCGAGCAACGTCCAAGAACGCCCTTTCGAAAATATCCACTAACCAATCGTTAGTAAGCTGGTTGTGGTCCCTCGCAAAAAATCTATTTTTGTGTCCAGGTTCCATCCAGACACTACCGAGGATGATTTGATGTACCATATTTCTTCTAAAGTTAAAGATCAAAGCGTAACTGTTAGAAAATTTAATTTCACATATCAAAGAAGTATGTCTTCGTTTAAGATTGATGTGTCTGGGAAAGATTTCTATACTCTTTTGGACAGCTGTTTTTGGCCTCCCGGGGCTCTTGTGCGGGAGTTTGAATGCAGACCGAATAGGAATGTTCAAAATGTAGCTAAAATTTCTCGTAATAACGTTAAGTCAAAAAACTGAGCACTGAATCCGTGAATATCTTTTATCAAAATGTCAGAGGTTTAAATACCAAATTAACTGATCTCTTTTTGAAATCTTTTCATTGTAAATATAACGTAATTGCTTTTACCGAAACTTGGCTAAAACCTCATGTTTTCAATTCAGAGTTTTTATGTAATGAATATCAAGTATATAGAAATGATCGGTTGTACGAAGTCGGAGGTGGTGTTCTACTTGCCGTTCATTCCTCCATCCCTACAGAAGAGGTTAATATTCCTAACATTGATTTCATTGAGTTCAAATGCATCCGCGTTCATCTAGAGAACGTCTCTATGTACTTATACGTTTGCTACATCCCTCCAGCATCAGATTGTTCAGTCTACATGCAACATGTCTCTCTGCTCAAAAATGTTAGCTTTTTGACTAAAGCTTCAGATTCAATTATTGTTTTGGGTGATTTTAACAAATCCGTCCAAACTTGGGTACAATGATTTTTTAGATGGAATTTCCGATCTTTGCCTTAATCAAATAAATGTTACCGCTAACAAGTTTGGGAAAGTCTTAGATTTAGTGTATGATGATAATATAAACCAATTTTCTGTAAATCGTTGTGGTCCGTTGGTTTTACCAGAAGACCTTTGACACCCATCTATGGAAATAGTCTACGAAACTACCCATGGAAATAGTCTACGAAATCATGTAGAATCATTGATTTTAACTTTTCCAAAGCAAACTACAAAAAATTAAATAAAGAACTGGTTAAATTAACCTGGCCTGAATTTGGTAGTGATATCGATTTAAACGTCTCACATTTCAATCAAACTATTTACTGCCTATTTGAGAAGTTTATTCCTAAACGTAAATAATTCGCATTGACATTGTGGCATGTCACCGATATGGCCTGTTGTGTTTTCCTACCTCCCTTTTAGAAAACTTTAGCACAAAAGTGATTGTGGTCGTCCACCGATTTTGCTTATTTTCCGTTGGCGTACTCTGCACGTCCATAGTATACCTCGTATAAAGTTTCGTCATTCTACCTTATACCGTTCTGAAGTTATCAACAGTCGAATTTAAGAACTGATTGGCTCATAAGTGGACGGTGCCCACTTAGTTAATTTAAATTAATTTAAGTTCCAAATTATATAATTCTACCTGTATCAGTCAATTAGATATGGCCAGTTCAGTCTTTCTACACCCTTTTCAGGAAACTGTTATGAAAAAATTGGCATTGTCGAAGTGCGATTTCACTTATTTTCTATGGGTTTATGTATCACAACAATAGTATGAATCTAGCCAAGTTTTGTTATTCTAGAATAAACGGTTCTGAAGTTATTAACAGTCGAAGTTTGAAAATTGTTCTGTTATATGTGGGCGGTGCTTGGGGGGCTTTTCATTTTATTTCATTAATCAAACACACAACCTTAGGTTACTTCACAGTGTTTGCACTTATAGTAAACTTAAGATAAAGCAGTATACGCAAACATCAAGCTGTGTAGTTGTGTTTTTATTTTGCTCTGTGTTTTCTTTAATAATTAAAACATATCTTGATATTCTAAATATTCTAAGTTATAATTAAAGTTAAAAGAGTTTAAAGAGTTAATGTGCTTTACTACTTGGTGTGAAAATTGTTAAAATTTTTGAATAGTGATTAATCATTATAAATTCATACTTTTGAACTTGTGTGTGCCGAGTTATTTGCATATTTCAATTGTTTTATTTGTTGAAAGGCTTATATTTTCTATTGCAATTGTTGTTGTGTGCTGACTTGGTGTTTTGACTTCTTTTTCATTACAGCTGTTTGCGTGGTTTGTTGAGCGTCACATACAGTGTGTTTAAAACTTCCCGCTCAGCACAGTGCCATTTAAACTGCCAGGGTTGTTTTCCTTCCGTCTGCTAAATTCTTAAACTTATAATTTTTTCTAAATCTATATAAGTATTTATTTATACAAAAATGTCGTGCATGATAGCAAACTGTCAAGTAAAAAGCGAGTGCGAACGCTTTGTAGCATGCTGGCTGTGTGACGGACTTGTCCACTCCAAGTGCACTGGGTTAACCGGTAAAATAGCTGACCTGCTTAATGAAGAAAAAGGCCTGCGCTGGTCTTGTTCCAAATGCCGATCGACGGAAGTTGATCTCTGTAAAATCTTTAGGCATATCAGAAACGGTTTTTCTGAAATCAGCAAAGCTTTTTCATTGCTGACTGAAAAATTAAAAAAAATATGAAAATATTTTCAAAACCTTGGAAACTTTAGAGAATTCGCCTCATTTGGAATGCCCTGATAATCGCGAAAACAAGCGCAGACTTACGGATGATCGGCCTACTACCTCAACAGTGCCGAACTTGCCTCAAGCCCTTGAACTTATCGATTTGGCTTCTCCAATTCCTAGTACGGTTGTCCGAGCAACGTCCAAGAACGCCCTTTCGAAAATATCCACTAACCAATCGTTAGTAAGCTGGTTGTGGTCCCTCGCAAAAAATCTATTTTTGTGTACAGGTTCCATCCAGACACTACCGAGGATGATTTGATGTACCATATTTCTTCTAAAGTTAAAGATCAAAGCGTAACTGTTAGAACATTTAATTTCACATATCAAAGAAGTATGTCTTCGTTTAAGATTGATGTGTCTGGGAAAGATTTCTATACTCTTTTGGACAGCTGTTTTTGGCCTCCCGGGGCTCTTGTGCGGGAGTTTGAATGCAGACCGAATAGGAATGTTCAAAATGTAGCTAAAATTTCTCGTAATAACGTTGAGTCAAAAAACTGAGCACTGAATCCGTGAATATCTTTTATCAAAATGTCAGAGGTTTAAATACCAAATTAACTGATCTCTTTTTGAAATCTTTTCATTGTAAATATAACGTAATTGCTTTTACCGAAACTTGGCTAAAACCTCATGTTTTCAATTCAGAGTTTTTATGTAATGAATATCAAGTATATAGAAATGATCGGTTGAACGGAGTCGGAGGTGGTGTTCTACTTGCCGTTCATTCCTCCATCCCTTCAGAAGAGGTTAATATTCCTAACATTGATTTCATTGAGTTCAAAGGCATCCGCGTTCATCTAGAGAACGTCTCTATGTACTTATACGTTTGCTACATCCCTCCAGCATCAGATTGTTCAGTCTACATGCAACATGTCTCTCTGCTCAAAAATGTTAGCTTTTTGACTAAAGCTTCAGATTCAATTATTGTTTTGGGTGATTTTAACAAATCCGTCCAAACTTGGGTACAATGATTTTTTAGATGGAATTTCCGATCTTTGCCTTAATCAAATAAATGTTACCGCTAACAAGTTTGGGAAAGTCTTAGATTTAGTGTATGATGATAATATAAACCAATTTTCTGTAAATCGTTGTGGTCCGTTGGTTTTACCAGAAGACCTTTGCCACCCATCTATGGAAATAGTCTACGAAACTACC
The DNA here is from genome assembly GCA_949987695.1 of Merzomyia westermanni. NCBI lineage: Eukaryota > Metazoa > Arthropoda > Insecta > Diptera > Tephritidae > Merzomyia > Merzomyia westermanni. The sequence goes on along the minus strand of OX465289.1, from coordinate 160,010,087 downwards.
CATGGAAATAGTCTACGAAATCATGTAGTATCTTTGATTTTAACTTTTCCAAAGCAAACTACAAAAAATTAAACAAAGAACTGATTAAATTAACTTGGCCTGAATTTGGTAGTGATATCGATTTAAACGTCTCACATTTCAATCAAACTATTTACTGCCTATTTGAGAAGTTTATTCCTAAACGTAAATTAACTTATGATCATCCTACGCAAGCTTGGTTTACTAAAGAGCTTAGACGTCTCGGGGCCTCTCAGGGACGACAGGCAGTTATTAATATCGCTCTGTAACTTTTTGATAGAGCTGCCACACTCATTGTCCACCTTTTTCAAATTGAATAAAATTTGCAACTGTGTGTTAACCAAGATACGCTTATTCTCGTATCTTTCACACAAGTTCTTCCAGGCCATCTCGAAGCCTTCGTTGGTGAGTGGGCATTTCTTTACTATGTCCCTCGCCTCCCCCTGCGTCTTGTTGTTCAGGTGGAACAACTTCTCAACTGGGGTCAGACGCTTGTTGAGAATATAAATTGCCGTGAACATGTCACGAAACGTTGGCCAGGATAAATAGTCGCCTTTGAATACTTCAGTATCACAAGGTGGGAGGCGGATACTGTGCTCCAGCGCGGTTTCGTCTGACTCACGTTTTTCTGGCTTTTTAAACTTTTCTGCCTCAGCAGCAATTGTGGACAAGCATCGCATGTATGCTGAAAAACACGTCTTATGTTTCTTCTTTATTGCCAAGACATCATTAGGTGACAGGTCTTCCGAGCCCATGTGAGAGTCGTAAACTGCTTTGGCCTTCTTCCACAGTGACCTTCATTCCTCTTGCTGTATAGCAAGGGTATGTTTAGTGTGGTCTTCAGACTCAAATTCTGAAATGGCCTCAGCGGAACGTATATACGATTCCATTGCGAATTAAAATGGAATATTCTCTCGAAATTAATTTAATAAAAAAAACTACCAAGCCAAAAAATCTCCAATTTCCCGTCACTAATTTCCCCAAGGGTATTTATGTAAAACAATAACACTTTCGCAGTAATTCTTTATTTTGTTCTGCCTTAGTTTGCAGCTGATTTGTATGGCGTGCACCAAAATGTATAATTAAAGGGTAACTCAACTCGCCACCCACACAATATCAACATTGCTTTATTTATGTTATGTTTTATCGTGACCGCGCGGTGTGTATTTTTTCGAAAAGTGTATATTTTTGTAAAATAAATGCAAATCGAATCACAAACGTTTCTTTGCCTTCACGATCGCGTGTTTAGTGGCAAAAATATAATTCTTTATAAGAAAAGTTAATTGAAAACAATTTCTTTACCAGTGAACTGAATTTTAAGGTTATGAAAGTGAGGTTATGTCCTCCTTGCCTTACGATCTGCTGTATGGATGGACAAACTCGCTGGTCACAAGGGCGGCTTAAATTTGTTTGGAAATGAAAACTTCCCTGCCATTGGGTTTTCACTTTGCACGTTTTTATTTAATTGTATTTTTAAAGATTTCACTTTTCCCGATTGTTACCGTATGCGCGCGGTCAAAAAGTTATTATAACCAAAAAAAACAAAAGTGGCAAGAAAATATGAAACACTTACTTAAGCTCGCTGCAAGCTGTAGATATGGTGTTGGTGTTGATTGTAGTTTTGTGGCTTTTTTACTGTGGCACGTTTGTTGCAGGAATATCACGAAAGGCTCTCCTTGTTTTTAGTAGTGGACTGTAATTAATAATAAACGCTGGTTCAGGCTTGGCGAGTAAGGACCATGTTCGGCCGGGGTGCTTCTCTAACCGGCAGTGGGTGGGCACACCGAGGTCGATCTCGTTATAATCTGGTTTAATTCAGTGAATGGTTAATAACGTAAAGTGTAGAAATTACCTTTTCTAATGCTGTGACGGCTCGGAATCGCTGGCTGATGTTGACGGGTTGCCTGCTGGATGAAGAAGAAGCTGCATGTCGTAGGGGACCGTTCACCGGGAACAAAAGCTCCGGTTTTTTGGAGGGGAAAACACACTCACACTGTGGCACCGACGTGTATGTGCAAAGCGCTTACAAACTGCACGCATATGCGTGCGTGTAAGTGTGTGTGAAATTATTCGCGACTGGAATGAATACGGACCTTACATTAGGACGGTCCGAAACCTTTGAAGATTTAGGCATCGGGCCTATACACTCTGAAAAATAGGAAAACGCGATCATTTAATTTATATAAGAAATCCGAATTAAACAAACATTACTTACTGTATTCCATTCTACGTCAGACATTATTCTCAATCCAAAGTCATTTTATGGTTTCGTAAATTTTAAACGTAAAGTATCAGGGTTTCCCTCAGCCATGAAATATAAAGACATTATATTTAGTGAGCTTCAAGATATCGCAAATTTCTTTGCTCAATTTTTCACTTCTATCTATTCTGCCGTCACCAATTGAAACTTTCAAAATTATCCCTATGTACGAGTATAAGCTACAAGGGACAAATTTAATTAGTTCACCAATTATATGCGCCAAAGATGTTCTAATTTACCTTAAAACCTTAAAAGAATCTTTTAAATATGATCCTGATAGGATTCCTACATGTTTCTTGAAAAAGTGTGCGAACCATATTTACCAACCCCTTACCAATTTGCTCAATCTATCACTAAAGTGTGGTGTTTTTCCAACTGCGTGGAAATAATCGTTTCTTCTACCGCCAACACGGGTTCAGTAAGGGAAAGTCCACAGTTACGAATTTACTTGAGTTTACCAGTCATGTCTCAAATTGCTTTAGAAAAGATCTGCACACCGACGTTATTTATACGGATTTCAGCAAAGCTTTTGACAAAGTGTGTCACTCAGTTGGGCTTCCAGCCGGGTCGCAATCGCTGGATCTCTTCTTACCTTAGTGACAGGACACAAAGAGTAAAGTTTAAAAATTTAGTATCCGATGTCATTTATGTCTCTTCGGGGGTTCCTCAAGGAAGCCCTCTTGGCCCGATTCTGTTCTTGTTGTTTATAAATGATATTTCTACAATAATAAAATGTTCAAAAATGTTAACGTATGCCGACGACGTAAAGCTTTTCATGTCATTCGCGTCATTTGAAGATAGAAATAAGCTACAATCAGATCTAGATACACTTGTTACTTGGTGCGATTTAAATTATATGCCACTTAACCTTAAAAAATGTAAACACATGGGTTTTTCGCGTGGAATTTCTCAGCCGGCTTCCTACACAATTAAAAATTATAGTCTTGAGCAAGTGTATGATTTTGTTGACCTGGGGGTTACTATGGACTATAAACTTAGTTTCAACCGCAATATTAACACAGCAGTCAATAAGGCTAGAGGTATCCTAGCATTCGCTAAACGATGGTCTAAAGAATTTAGCGACCCTTATATAACTAAATCCCTCTTCACTACATTAGTCAGACCGATACTTGAATACGGTTCTATAATTTGGAACCCGCGTTACAAGGTTCATGCAGATCGCCTTGAATCAGTTCAAAAACAATTTTTACTATTTGCCTTAAGAGATTTTCATTGGGATCCCTTGTACAATCTGCCACCCTATACGAATAGTTTAAAACTCATTAATCTGCACACACTTTCTAGTCGGAGGGAAATGCTTGGAATTATTTTTATGATTAAATTGCTAAATGGTTCCCTATCCAGCCCATTTCTTCTAAGTGAAGTGAACTTCAATGTACGTCTCGTCCTTCAAGGCATTTTAAACCTCTAGTCCTAAAACAGTGCCGAACCAATTTTCAGTTAAATGAGCCTTTTCGCTGTTTGTGTCAAGATTATAACTCTCTTTCTGGTAGATTTGATATTTCAAACTCGCTTTTCAGCATAAAAAATCAATTATTTCTATCCTAAATACACAGCTACTAATTGTTTATTATTTTTTGACTTCTATATTAACTTCCAACAATAATTTTATTCTGTTAACTAGTTATCTCTTAATGTATAATCTATCTTATATCTACTTTACTTAGCTGATGAGGTTTTCTCTATAGCTGAGCAGTTTTAGATCTCGACGATTAACAAACCAAAGCCTTTCAACGACTCGGCACGAACGAATAATCCGCGCGTTATGCGGATGCGCCCCTCGCGCCGGTCGGGCGGCATATGGTGGGTAATCCGTTTGGGAATTATTATTATAAGTAGACTTAACAAATATACTTAACAAACATTAAGAACAGCATTTTAAAGATCTATAATAAGAGAAGGGTAGATAAAGAAAAAGTAGTAAGTGTACGTTCACGTTACCGATTTATTGAATAAAGTAATGTAGGACCTCATTTTTGCCGCGCAGTACATTTTGTATGACTTTGAGCTTTTGAGGCAGAGCGTTTCAAAGGCGAAAAGCATGGACAAAAAACTGGGGCTAGATAGCTGTACGTCATAGTATTTAGGTTAAACGAACTAAGTGATCTGCTACATTGAAGGCTTTCCTTGAGATATTCAGGCTCTTCAGCGGTAAGGATCTTGTGAAGAAGCGTGAGGCATTTTAACTTTGATAAATGATCAAAATTGATAGAAGATATTTGTTTTGCAAGAACAGATATGTGCCCGCTCCTTTTAACATTATAAACGCACATAGCGATATTGTTGTAGAGGACATTAAGTTTACTACGACACAGGCTGCCACAACTGGCATACAGTTCACATCCATACAACAATGTAGGTAACATATACGTTTTAGCTAAAAGCAGTCGAATTTGCACTGGGGTAAAATGCTGCGTAGTCCAGAGCGAACAAAGCATGCCGTATACCTTGCCTATTACAAGATATACATATGTGGTTATTCCACGTCAAGGTACGAATAAAGATCATTCCAAGATTTTTGACAGTGTTTACATATTCTATAACTGAATTGTTCAAGTTTACGGCATTGAAATTATCAAGTATAATGGGCTTTTGGTAAACAACGATACACTGCGATTTTTTTGGCTTTAGGAGTAGGCCGTTATCACTTGCCCACTTGTTTACATTTTCCAAGTCAGTGTTGAGATTGTTAATACAATTATCAACAGGAAACAGAGGACAACTGAAATATGCCGTCTGCATAAATATGATTATCACAATATTTTAGCACACTATGGAGGTCATTAATATACAACACAAACAGCAAGGGACCAAGGATCGAACCTTGGGGCACACCCTTCGTTACCGGTAAGAAATTAGATATGTTGCTCCCGGTGCATACAGCTTGCGAACGATCATTTAGGTACGAGTGTATTAATTGTAATGCTGGTGGTGAAAAACTGAATAAGTTGTTTAGCTTCAGGACAAGTAGTGTATGGTTGAAAGTGTCAAAAGCTTTAGAATGGTCTAAAACCGTTAAGAACGTAACCAGATTGTTGTTAATGTTGAGCCGAATATCATCAAAAACTTTAATTAAAGCAGTTAAACAGCTCCTACCGTTTCTGAATTCGGATTGGTTGCGGTACAGCAGTGATTTGCGGGCCAGAAATAAGTTTATCTGGGTTTGCATTATACGTCCAAAGACCTTGGACAAGAAAGGGAGTATGGCGATGAGCCTATAATCTCCGTTGGACAAGAAATGACCTTAGCCACTTTCCAGCAATCGGGGAAAATAGAAGTGGTCAAAATAGTGTTAAGGACGTGTGTAACGAGTGATAAAATTTCAGGAAGCAATCCTTTAAAAAACTTGGGATGAATTCCATCTAGACCGGTGGCATTGGATTTTACCCTAAGTACGGCCTCAACGACTTCGCAATTGTCAATTTGCGAGAACGAGAAACCAGGGATCGTACCACACAAGCCTTCGCTATACCTTTTATGACATAAGGTTATATCAGAACTGAACGACTGAACGAATTGCGCATTCAGCTCGTTAACATTTACGTTTTCCGGAATATCATTGCTTTTTTGTCCTACACCAATTTCACATATGTTTTTCCATGTTTTCTTCGACACTATGGCTGTACTAAACTTGAACTCATAGAACTTAGGCTTTTGCAACTTTATGGCCCTGGTAACTTCTCTTCTACGAGCCTTGAAGACATCATAAGTTGCAGCACATTTAAAGCGTTTCCACTTACGATAGGCAATGTCGCGCTTTGGATTAGACCCTTTATGTAGTTGTTAAACCAGGGTCGCTTGCGATTTTGATTGGTTTTCGTAAAGATAGGTACGTATTGGTCATAAAGTGCATTGTCATTTACCTGAAAGAAGCGAACAAGGTCGTTAGTGAAATCTAAGCTATAAATCAATTCCCAAGGAATACTATCAACAGCTACTCCCAGTTGTTCATAATCGATATGCATAAAATCCCGATATGAATAAGTATCTATATTATATGCAGGTTTGAAGTCAAATGAAATAAAAATAAGACCATATTTTGAGAAATTGGGGACGGAAATCTGATCGTATATCTGAATTTTTGATAGATCATTCACAAAAAATACATCTAGTAGTGTGCTGGTACTTTGGGTAAAGTGTGTGGGAGTTGACTGGGAAAAGAACAAGGGCCTGCATTGCTAAGGAAAATTTGTTTTCGCGAAGCAAGTCACTGTTGCAATCTCCAACTATTATAATATTATTAAAACTTAAAGACAACTCTTCAATTATTTCTGTGAAATTATCGAAAGCTACGTTTTTGTTTGGCCTGTAGACACAACCTATAAAAGTTTTACAATGCTCAGAAATTAATTCGATAAAAATAAACTCGACAGGGGAGCACGTCTCCAATTTGTCTTAAATTTACAATTCAATTCATGTTTTACAAACACAGCAACCCCACCACCATGTCCAAATCTGTCAGCACGGAACATTTTATATCTATCAACGCAAAGCAATGTATCGCTGTGCCACTCAGTGAACCAAGTCTCTGAAACGCACACAACATCAATTTCTGATGACTGAAAGATGTGGCGAAACTCATAAATGTTAGGGGGTAGGCTTTGGGCGTTGAGATGACAAATTTAGAGTCCATTTCTTTGCTTACATAATATGCGTATCATATTGTGAGTGCTGCCATGGCCCTCGGAACGTAAGCAGCTGTTAGAGCTCAAAACAATAACATTGACACCGCGCTGTGACCAAAAAAGCTTACGTACATATTGCAAACCACGGTTTGGAAAACATAGAAAAATATGAGAAGAGAGATACTGAAAGGGTTTAAATGGTTGATAGAATGCTAGATGAAAGAATGACAGATATGAAAAATACAAACTTAGCAAAAACATTAAAGTAAGTATTAAATACTTAATGATAAATTAAAATCAAAACAAATATATTAAAAAAACTGGAGAGATTTCTTTCAGCGAGCTTTATTTGTCCTATTTGCTTGTTGTGCTCAAAAGAGTAGAGTTGGGGCTCATCATTTGCATTACGTCTGATAAAAACTTTTCTCCTGATTGAGAATACAGACGCCAGTTGTTTTTTTGTCGTAGCTCAGAAGCATATGTATGCCATGACTTCACTAGTCGCTCTCATGCACATGTATGCTGCCATAACCGGGCTGATCAATGTCAGAGAGTGATAGAGGTCTCTTAAGTGATTTGCATAGTTCAGCAATTGACTTCATTAACTGAGTCCGATGATGCGATGAGGGAAGTTTAATTACTTTCCAAAAATTTGGTAAAAATCGTCAATAGAATGATCAACTCAATGAAGCTACCAAATTTCATTATACAAGGTGGCGCAAAAGTAAGCTTCCGATGTTCAGCATATCGGTTGTGGCACGTGCAGTGTGTGCTGTTGCACCGTCTTGTTGGAACCACATGTTTTCCAATCCCAGTTCATCAAGTTGCGGCAAAAAGAACTCGTTGTTCATTGCTCTGTAGCGCTCACCATTCACAGTAACCGTTTGGCCCCGACCGATTATTGGTCAAATAAATAGTCAGCAATATTCCGCGTTCTGGAGCAGTGTAGCGTAACATTGTTTATTAACGTGTATTTCGCATGTGTTTACTACACAAATGTCAAAACAGAACTGGGGGCCAATCGCAAAATTTATAGCATTTTCTGATAGGAGGATTACTTTTGCGCCACCTTGTAATAGCTTCTTTTAACGTTTTTCGAAATGTTCGATATCTAAAAAAGGGGCGTGGTTATGGTTAGATTGCGCCCATTTTAAATAGCAACCTACCTTGGCCGGAAAGTAACATTTGTGCCAAATTTCATTCATTCAGGTTATCATGTCCACGGACGAACGGACGGACATGTCTTAAACGAATCCTCTGTTCACTCTAGGAACTATGCTCCCATACAATCGATAGTTCCGATAAATGGATTTTGGGCTTTAAATTTTGCAAATTAAAGAGCTAGGAGCTTAAAATTTCGAGATTTCTCATATATTATATACGTAATGTAACAAATGCAAATCAGCGAGATCGGACCTACATAACATATAGCTCCCATACAATCGATTGTTCCGATAATGGGGTGGCGGGAGGAATCAAACCCCCCCTATTGGGGATATTTCAGCATACATTTATATTCCAACTGACACTCCTTACAACTTAAGGTTCAAATTTTTTGGTGGGCATATGTATTCAAATTGTCATTTACGTTCGTGCATTCACTTGTATGAGAAAAGCGGTTTGAATTTGCATTATTACTTATAACTGAGCCGCAATGCGGCATTGAGAATGGAAATCGAAGAAGAAAATGCTTTACCCATTGATTTGCAACTGTAGAAACAAAAATTAGACTTTCTGAATGAAAGCAAACTACGCATGATTCCAATTATTGAAACAGTTATCCTGTGTGGCCGACAAGGATTTGCTCTCAGAGGTTCCAATGATACGGGAAGAATTTCTGAAGACGAACCGTTGACGAATGATAGAAACTTTAGAGCTCTCTTAATCGAGCCAAAACTGATGAGCAATTGAAAAAACACCTGAGTGATTCACCAAAGAATGCTATGTACATAAGCAACCGTGTCCAGAATGAAATAATCAACATTTGTCACCACCTCATCATGAGTTACAACATCGATAAAGTGAACAAATCGAAGGGCTTTTCTTTTCTCGGAGATGACACGCCAGGCATTGCAGGAGTAGAACAAAGTTTAATTTTCATTCGCTACTTGGATAAATGCGGCGAAAAGTTCATCATTCAGGAAGATTTTTTGTGTTTTATTCCTATCACCGATTTCACTGGAAAGGGAAAAGGAACAGCTTACCTTGATTTCCTAACATCTTCCGGACTGGATTCCAGGTATTTCTTCGGGCAAGGATATGACGGTGCGAGAGCGGTCAGCGGAGAGTTCTAAGGGGCTCAAGCTGTTGTCAGAAAAACTTATCCACTCGTGCTCTACTCCCATTGTGCTGCTCATAGCTTCAATCTAGCGGTAAGCTATGCGTGCAATATAACGGGAATCAAAAATTGTCTGGGAGTTCTAGAGAATATCCATTCCTTCTTCATTTATCCGAAACGCCAAAATGCCCTTCAGAATGCGATAAGTGAAAATGAACATCTACCGGAAACTCGAGTGAAGAAATTGGAAAAATTTTGTAAAATCAGATGGGTAGAACAGCATGAGTACGTCGCAACATATCTCTATTTGCAACCAGCAGTAATTCGCGCTCTTGAAGTGATTTCCTGCAACTGGAAAGACCCAACGACTTCGTCTGGAGCTTTCCAACTGCTTTCAGCTATAAAAACCGCAAATTTCCAGATATCCATGCATATTTTGAGATCGGTGCATTCTCTAACATTGTCTCTGAGTCGAGTACTTCAAGGAGAAAACGCTAAGGGGGATTTCAGACAAATTTTCAAAACCGTGAGCGAAGTTATCGAGCAATACCAAATTGAATTGCGAAAGCCAAGGATTGCGTCGAACCAGACCCAACGTTCCAACGTACAAACTGATTCAGTTAAAGATTATTTCCATATAACAATCTACATACCGTACATGGATTCATTTCTGACACAATTGCAAAATCGATTCTTAAGTCCCCGCAATATTTTATCAAATTTCGCTTGCCTTTTTCCCAACTAAATGAAAACTTTCGAAGAAGAGTCCTGTGCTCAACTTGTCCAATCATACTGCTCATTTTGCACGACTATTCCCGTGACATCTGGGTGAACGAAGTACAACTTTGGCGGAAGCTCATTGCCGGAAAGGAAATAAAAAACTCACTGGAAGCACTCGATATTTGTAATGAAAATGCGTTTCCAAATGTTAACCAAATGCTTCGCGTTATGTCAGTTTTGCCTGTGACAACAGCGACGAATGAACGATCCTTCTCAACTTTGCGACGACTAAAAACGTATTTGAGATCAACAATGTCTGAAGATCGTCTGAACGGCTTAGCCTCACTCAATGTACATCGCGATGTCAAACCCGAAAATAATTTTGAAAGAGTTTTTTTTCAGTACCTCGAAGAGTTGATTTATTAAATAATTGTAACTAAATATGACGTTTGACAATAAAATTTCCGTACTCCGAAAATAAATTTCTTATCTTTTTTCATTGATTACGTAACTTGAGTTTAAACCCCCCTCGGATATTTTCTGCGCACGGACCTGGTTTGGGCTATAACTATTGCAATTTAATAGCGAGGAGCACAAAATTTGGCAGCTATAGTTACTTCTTACATATGTAATGTGTGTAGTGAAAATCATTTATATTGGGCCAATATATCGTATAGCATCCATAAAATACATTTTTGCGATACACTGGGTTTGGGCGATGTACGAGTATCTTTCAATTAACACGGTAAGGCCATGCAAATTTTGCAGATTTTGTACTTATTGTAAGTAAGGATGGGACACTTAAAACCGTGATACGTATTCATAAAAGGTATAAAGACCCCGCTTTTCATACTTGTCATACCTAGTAGTACTACGTATATTAACTTTAGTCGCGTAACGGTGATACATAACGCCATAAACGGATTGAGATAGATATTAACTTATACATATCAAAATGATCAGGAGGAAAAAATTAAATTGATTGAGCCATGTCCATCTGTTAACACGATAACTTGAGTAAATTTTGAGATATATTAATGAAATTTGGTATGCAGGTTCCTTGGCACGCATCTCCGAGCGCTATTTAAAATGGGCGAAACCGGATGATAGCCACGCCCACTTTTATATATAGAATATTTTCGAAAATATAAAAAAAGTGATTATTCAGTACATTATACACTTATAAGGATAAAATTTGGGGCGTGGTCCCACCCATTTTATAGTGGATTATTCCACAAAACTTTTTATGCCATAACTCCGGCAAAAATCGATTTATCGAAACGATATTTAGCAAAAATGTTTAACATATAAAGGTAAATGTCTGTTGTAAAAATGGGTGAAATCGGTTCACGGCCACGCCCAGTTTTTTAACATAGATCTGAAAACTTTGTAAAATGTAATACACGATATTTTTATAACCATTCAAGCTTTATCTATAAGATCTTGCACACATAATAAGATTTTTAAGCAAAACTCCACCGAAAAAAAATTTAGTGGATTTTGGGGAAGTAGGCGTGTCGCCGCCCACTTTTCAGCATAAAAATTCTGCTATTTTCAAAGGCGATTGCTTGTAGTTTGAACTAGATATTTCAATCAAAATTGGTCAGCTGCTACTCAATAGTACAGGGTGTTTTTTTTACAGGTTTGTTTTTCGAATAGAGATAAAACTGGCATTTTGTGGTCAAATCTGGCAACTCTAATGTCATTTATGTTCAGTTTGGTTTGCCATTTCATCATGAACAGGTTGACAAAAGAACAACGCTTGCAAATCGTGCAAATTTATTTCGAAAATAATGGTTCAGTTCGCGAAGTTTACCGTGAGCTCCGTCCATTTTATGGTCGACATAATCGTCCATCAGAGCAATTAATTCGGTTAACCATGGATCGTTTTCGCACTACGTTTACTCTATGTGATAATACGCATCCGCAGAGACGTCGAACAGTGCGCACCGAAGAAACAATTGCCGCTGTAGAGCAAAGTGTTGAAGAGGACCCGAATGAATCGATTCGCCACCGTGCACAGCAATTGGAGCTTTGTCCATCAACTTTATGGAAGATTTTGCGCAAAGATCTTGGCTTGCGACCTTACAAGATCCAGCTTGTGCAAGAATTAAAGCCGCGAGACCATGCAATGCGTCGTGATTTTGGTGTATGGGCCGAAAATGAGATTGATTTCGATGCTGATTTTCATCGCAAAATTTTGTTCAGTGATGAGGCTCATTTTTGGTTGAATGGCTACGTCAACAAGCAAAATTGCCGCATTTGGAGTGAAGAGAATCCACATGAGACCCTTGAAACGCCATTACATCCACAAAAACTGACTGTTTGGTGTGCTCTATGGGCTGGTGGAGTCATTGGGCCATACTTCTTCCGCAATAATGCTGGAGAGGCAGCTACCGTTAATGGAGACCGGTATAGAGCCATGATAACCGACTATTTTGTTCCCGAATTGGATGGCACGAATGTGGATGAGTTGTGGTTCCAACAAGACGGCGCTACATGCCACACAGCGCACGTCACAATCGATTTATTGAAGGAAACATTCGATGAGCGCATAATTTCGCGGAATGGACCTGTCAATTGGCCACCAAGGTCGTGTGATTTGACACCATTGGATTATTTTCTTTGGGGATATGTGAAGTCGCTCGTCTACACCAACAAACCAGAAACGTTAGGGGAATTGGAAGCCAACATTCGTGGCGTTATTGCCGACATACGGCCCCATATGCTCGAAAAAGTGGTTGAAAATTGGACCTGTAGAATTGGCTTTATTCGAGCCAGCCGCGGCGGCCACATGCCCGAAATCATATTTAAACATTAATGGCATAAAATTATCCTTCCAATAAAGCCAAATTGATGGACCTCAAAACGGTTTTCTTGTGTTTTATTTCAATTCGAAGTTCTATACCCCTAAAAAAAACACCCTTTATATACTCCTGCCAAAAATTAAGCAAATCGGCTGGCACACAAGTAAAATATCCGAGAAAGTTTTGAAAACCCAACTGCCTTTTTTGATTTTCATACCTTCAATAAACATTAAATGTTTGTAAGTAGGAGAAGAAGAAGAAATAGGTCCATCAATAAGTAAACTAATATAATAAGGACGATGAGCTGAGTTGATTCAATGTCCGTCTCTCTGTCTGCCTGTTCATTGAAACGCCCATTTTTCAAGCATAAAATGTGCATATATTAGTATTTTGAAAAATTGTGGTTAGCAGTTGTTGGTAGCGAAGCCATTTGTTTACAAATAAATTAATGGCGGCCGCCGTGGTGTGGCAGTAGTGTTGCCGGCCTACACACCGAAGGTCCAAGGTTCGAGTCCTGGGACAGGTAACATCAAATGTGGTTTGAAAAAGTTTTTCAAAACGGGGTCGCCCCTCAGCAGTGGTTTGGAAAACTCACCCAGTGTCTTTCTGCTATGGAAGGCTTCTCAGCAAAGATTCATCTCCTTTGCAGATGCCGTTCGAAGTCGGCAAAAATCTGTAGGTCCCGCCAATTTGTAGGAAAAAGTTTAAAACTACACACCACAAATTGGAAGGAAGCTCGGCGGAGATTTATGATAATATACCTGTTGTATATCACGCCATACCTTTATATTTTTTTTTAAATTAATTTACCCCTCAAAACTCATAACAGAAGTGTTTTTATTGAAACCAATCAGCTGTTTCTATAGTACGAGCTGAAAAGTATTAAAGTAGACCTGCGTAAATTGGTATGCCATAATAGATCACTACTAGGTATATAATGTTCAGTTCCACCCGAAGTTAGACTTCCTTACTTGTTTGTTGTTAAATTAGGCTGCTGATAATTATATAAGTACGAGCGTAAGTGAACTTTGCTTTTTATTTAAACATTATTGTAAAAGGAATCAATGTACAAATAAATGTTTTGAGTCAATATTTTTGACTAATGGTAAATCTTTACAGGTCATCAAACATAGTAAGGATTAGAATTAAAAGCAATTATTTCACCAGGACCTGTTGTGGGTAATATGTACTACCACGAGCAAGGTTATTTATATTAAGTACTAGAAAATCTGGCCACGCTCCGCTGCGTCTCAGAATTTATAATAGGACTGATTTCGATTTAAATCACTATATCTCCGAAAACAGTTGAAATATGGAATTCAAGCACACCACTTATTGCATCATTGATTAGCACCTTTCGTTTGATACCCATATTGTACTAACACATTTTGGGTCACCCTGGTTCACATATTTTACAAATTTAATTGTAATACTTGATGTATTTGGTGAACTGTTTACCAAAACAAGATTGGAGGTCTATATTTGCCTACTTGACTATAATATTAATTTTTATAGGTCTTCCATTGGTAGCCTAGATTCTGTAGGATTGATCTAATTTTTTTTGTAAAGTTACCAAACTATTGAAGTAAAAAAAATGTTGCTTTATATATACAAGTATTTGTGTAGAAAATTTAATTACCCACAATAAAACAAACGTTAAACATTGCTGTCGTTTTGTGATTTGACGTTTTTGCTTTGGAAGTTTTGGAGAAACGTAAAAATTATTATAGATAAAAAAGATAATTACATATTCTTAAAACTCCCCCGTAAAAAATGCAAGTTCTTTGTTTTCTCTTTTTGAGCATAGGACCGAACCGCAAACCGTCAGGCAAATTCTGATGGCAGATTTGGATTCAGCGCGTCAAAATACATGGAAACGTATGTGTTAAGTTAACTCAAACTTTTTTTGTGGCTATATTATTTAAGCCAGTAAAACTACAAACAAGGTAAACAGCTATTGAACAAGACTAAGCTTAACTTAGTAACAATTTTGATGAAATAAGATTTCTAGATGATGTACGGTATAAATGATTTGCAATGAGTGAATAAAATGTTGAGTCAACAACAGCAAGCCAAAGAAATTTCATTATTTGTTCAATTTATTCGTAAATACCTTTTAAAAAGGAACTTCATAAAAAATTGTTTTGACACTTATTTGTAGATCATACAATTCCCTTCCAATGTTTGTGTTTATCCTTTTTCTCGAGGGATTTTTATTTTTGCGTTTTTGACAAATTTCCAAAATAAAAATATGAAATGAGAAAACCATGCCAATGTTTAAAAGTTGATTACTCTAAAACGGCCCACCTGACGAAAACTAGTTTTTTGCTTCAACTGTTTCGCAGGTTTAAATCAAAAATGGGATCAGTCTATATCTACCAGCAATGAGAGGCCTCTAGAAATTAATATTAATATTTACATAATTTTTTCGCCATTCTGAATATCTATATATTAGAAAAAAAACAAATGTTTTTATTTCGCTCAGATGAATATATGAGTCTGTAATCTGTAATAATTTTCACATTTTATGTCTTACAGATATCCCAGAAAATTTCTCGATGAAATCACAATGCGAGGTGATCAGTTTTGGAATGATTTTGCTGCCCTTTCTGCTATAACAATAATTTTTAGAATACTAGCTTTTCTTGTTCTTAAAGCGAAGATACATTCTGTTAAATAATTATAAGTTTTATGTTTTAATTTTATTAAAATGGACGCATTATATGTACAAGTATTTTTTTTTTTACTGAAATTTGATAATGTATTTTATGTATTAAAGTTTAGGAATCCAATTATGAAAACATTTGTATTGTTTAAATGTATTTTTTATGTTGCTTTTTTTATTAAAGTGCAAAAAAGTATACGATACACATATACACACTTTAAAAATTAGATAAATAATTACATATATCAGGTGATCAAAACTAAATAGATTTTAATAAAAACTAAATAAATTTAAGTTTTAGATATTTTTTAGATATATACATAATTGGCAACCCGGTTAGACCCGGCTATGGAATTTAAATCATTTACTTTTCTTACAAACAAAATCGTTAAGGTATCTGATTTTCTTCTCTAAAGTGTATGAAAAATTCAGTTTTTGAAATTCATTCGTGTTCGTCTAACATATTTTTATGAAACATTTATTACAATGATGTAATTAAGCTCCTTTAAAAAAAACAACAAATTTCTATTATGAGCTGTACCCAAGGGAATGCAATGGGATAGCATATGCATATACGAGGTGTGTTCAAAAAGTATCGCGAGTTTTGTGTTTTTTCAAAAATTATTTATTTATTCATGAATATCTATTTTGTCCCCTTCACAGTAATCCCCATGAGATATTATACACTTGTGCCAACGGTTTTTCCAATCTTCGAAGCACTTCAAAAAATCATTTTTTTGTATCTTGTTCAGCTCCTCCTTCGATGCCGTCTTTATCTCGTCAAGAGAAGCGTAACGTCGTCCTTTCATGGGCCTCTTCAGTTTAGGGAACAAGAAAAAGTCACACGGGGCCAGATCTGGGGAATACGGTGGCTGCGGCATCATTAGTGTGTTGTTTTTGGCAAAAAAGTCGCGCACAAGCAACGATGCGTGAGCAGGGGCGTTATCGTGGTGCAAAAGCCAATTTTTGTTCTTCCACAAATCCGGGCGTTTCTGGCGGATTGCTTCGCGCAAATTGCGCATAACTTGCAGGTAATATTCCTTATTGACCGTTCTTCCCTGTGGCAAGAACTCATGATGCACCACGCCCCTGCAATCGAAGAAAACTGTCAGCAAACCTTTCACATTCGACCGAACTTGGCGCGCTTTTTTCGGTCTTGGTTCGTGCGGCAGCTTCCATTGAGATGATTGAGCTTTGGTTTCCACGTCATAACCATAAACCCACGATTCGTCACCAGTTATGACCCTCTGGAGCAAATTTGGGTCGTCGCGGACAGAGTTTAACATCTCATTAGCAATGTTCATGCGATGCTGTTTTTGGTCACAATTGAGCAATTTTGGTACGAATTTCGCGTAAAAATCGAAGACGATCCAAAACACGTGCAAGCAACGCAGCTGTCAACAATTAACTGAACATTCAAAATGGCCGAGCTTGTCGGCATAAGTGAGAGACATGAGTACCAACATAACGCCACAAAAAATTCGAAATTCGAATATACGTAACCAGCGAAAAATTCAAAATTCGCGATACTTTTTGAACACACCTCGTATTGTGCCTCTCTGAAAATATGTAGTTCTAACAAAAAGTATTTCTGAGTCATTTGATGCGAAATAATTTCCAAAGAAATTCTGTATGACAGACTTACATAATATCAAATCCACGATGGTTTTGTTGTAGTTCTTTGTTTGTGTTCAGAGGACATTTTTTTGCCCATCGTTCACGAGCTGTCCCAGTAGCCTTGAAAAATGTTTCTTCAAATAGAAGGTCTTATGATCTAAATAAGTAAATAGCATGTTGCGGTTTGCAACAGTTTAGCAAGGATTGCCTGTTCAACATGTCATCATGCTTACTAAGATTGAGCTAAAAAGTTAAATTTCATGAACATGAAATGGTATTATAACTTTGGTCCGATGTTTGTAAGTATGAGAAAAAGAGGAGATAGACCCACCAATAAGTATACCGAAATGATCAGGGCGATGAGCTGAGTCGATATAGCCATGCCCGTCTGTCCGTACGTCTGCCTGTCTGTTTGAACGCAAACTAGTCCCTCAGTTTTAAAGTTATCTGGCCTTTTGTAATATGTTAATCAATTGTCGGAACCAACAAGATCGGACCAATACAACGCATAGCTGCCATACAATGTATTGTTCCGATAAACGGGTTTTGGCCAATAACTTTTGCAATTGAAAAGCGTAATGTGGATTGTGAAAATCAGCCAGATCGGATCAACGTAACATATAGCAACCAAATAATCGATAGTTCCGATAAACGGGTTTCGGCCTATAACTTTTTCAATTAAAAAGCTAGGAACGTAAAATTTCGCAGATTTGTAATGTGGTGAATAAAAATCAGCCATATCGGACAAACAAAACATATAGCTCCCATACAATCTATTGTTTCGATAAATGTGGTTTGGCCTATGATTCTTGCAATTTCATAGCGAGGAACACAAAAATTGCCAGTTGCAGCACTTATTACTTGTTTCAACAAATGTTTGTTAGGACCGATTCGCCGACTGCCTTGTACGTTGCTAACAGCGTTTAATTGTCTTATCCCCACGTACTGTCAGCTATTGTTTTGGGATTTGGGGTGATGGTCGGTACCGTGGTATAACCGACGCAGATATCCCTTTCCACATTTATGTGCATGGTCGGGAAGAAAGCCCTAAGATGTAGCGGTTAAACAAAAGCAGGGATACGGTCCGGCAGTAACTTATCGAAGAAGGCGCTGACCGTGGACCATAATTTTCCAACACTAGCAGAGAGTGGCTTCTTCCTTTTGGCGCGTTGCTGCTTACCAGACGTCTCATTTTCGTGTTGATAACCAATGTCGAAATGTCTGATATTAGCACAATCGCTGACCCAGGCCGCTTATTCGGCGGGGAAAAACGGACTAGTTTCCTTGGTTTTACCTACCGAAATGAAGAAAGCCGAGGTCGACTCAATTACCCTGTAGAGCGCTCGTCCCCCTTCTCTTATATTATACCGAGCGGATGACAGCTTTTTGGGGTCTTTTTGGGAGTGGCGACTAATGAGCAATTCACTTACTAACTTCAGTTCAGTGAAGCAACTAACTATTTGTAACCAAATGTATACAAATTTCATACAATGATCAATAATAGCTTGTTTATTTTAAAATTTCCGGAATCATTAGCAAATTATAAGCAAATGGCAACTTATAGGAATTTTTTTATTTTTAGAAGCAGCAGCTTTTTGAGGCTGTCATCGGATTGACGTCCTCGGAGTGGCGTATTAAGTATTGAGGCAACCGAAAATAGTCTACTTATGGCAGCACCTCTACGCTTTATGGTAGCAGGCGGTGCAAGATATCCACAAAAAAATTCTAAATTTCATTAAACAAAGATTTTTGAAAGCTTACAAAATGCACTACAAAATTCAACTTGTTTTCACCCTTTTTATTTTATGCACACAGAAAAAGTGGCGTTAGCTCGAGAATTGTCGCCTTTACAAAAACGCTGTAGACACTTTCGATGTGGAATTTTGTGACAAACAAACAGTAGAAGAACATTTTTGAATAGCTGTTACCATTACCGAAATAATTTCGGGAAAAAATGCACTTTAAATTGGTGCAGCTAGGTATGTTCTGTATATTATTTGGTTATTTTTCCAACATTTCATCCTTACTAGTAAAAGACCACGATAAGCAAAAAAAAAAAGACAACGGATGGTCCGAAAAACTTCCACAAAAAAACCTATCTTGACATTTGTAGCCTCGCTCCATTTCCTTGAAATCTAATTCGTTTATCACAATGCTTTTTATCCCTTTTTACCGACTCATTACCCTCGGCAACTTTTTCGCTTATAAATGACTAGCAAACCCAGCAAATGTTGTCCTGCCTAAAATTTGACTTGCCTACATTTTACAAATTGTACTCTTTGCCCTCCCCACTTGGCGCTTATTCTACATTTATCCTTTTATCATCCTTTTTCTTTCTTATTTTGCTTTTCTCCTTCCCCAATAGACCGTTGTTCTTCTTTACCCTCTTCATTTTCCTGTAACACCACCTCTTTATCTCAAGTTTCTATTCCAACTCAAATTTCTATTCCTACTTCCCTTCTTCTCCCGTTTCCTCTGCGGGTACTGATAATATCAGTCTGATATGAACATATCAGTGATGTAACGAATGCCACCTTTTGAACATTCGCAAATGCGAATATCCACTAATGATTTTCGCGGATGCGAATATTCAGTTTTTGTTCAAATTTGTCTATAATTGTGTAGGGATATGCAGTCTCGTTCGATAGACGTGCGTTTCATTTGCATTTTGTTCGCGAATCGACATGTTGGCAAGACTCCTGGGCATAGTTTACTCCTACCAGTTTCACATCTTCTTTTTCGAATCGGAGTGGAAGGCAGTGGATGAAGGTACTCCATATACTACGCTCCTGGGTACCCCTCTCGACATTTTTCTACGAAGTTTTCTACGATGAGTTTTTATATATATAAATAATCTAGTGTTTCGGGCCTTTGCGGCCAGAGTATATATCTGCAAGTAGCGCTACTTACTCCGACGCCCCACAACATTCCCACAACAGCCGGTTCTATTGTACCGGAATGATCCGGGTTTTTTTACCCGGCCAAGGGCTGTTATTTCGGTGTAACCCTGTCTAATCAGTCACGTCCCACTCTCAAATTGTCGTTTTCGGAGCAAACCCTTGCAGCGGGGTTGCTCCATTGTCTCTTGTTATGGGCTGGGGTCGAACCCAACCCCGGACCAAGATATTAGATCCGCTTCTTCTTTCTGAAGAAAATGTATATTAAACGGTCGTATACTGTTCAATGAGTCAAGTGTAAGAGATGGCTTCACAGATCTGGATGCCCAGGGATTAACCCTGGCATCCACAGACCCCGTACTTTCTTTAGTACCTTCGAGGCTCCATGTTCTACACGCCTTAGGGCGTCTCGCGGTACACTTCGCCCTCACCACCCCCACTATCCTCTAGCGACCACAATGGGGGCTCAGTCTTGTCGACTAGCAGCACTGCTGCAATGCCCGCCTCACCCACTCCCGACTGCCGCTCACGCTCAACAGCGTCTCCACCTCGCACAACCGCTCATAACTCCTATCCTAGGTCTACGATCACTGCCGAGCGTCAGTCCCCTCTGTCTCTGCCCCAATGTCCCACGCTACGTAGTGGCGCTTGTAGCCAAATTACCATTTTAATGCCCCAATTCATACTGTTAGTACCTTGTCAGGCAAACCTTCGTCAATAGAGGACTTAATAACCAATAATTCTCCAACTAACATTTTGCAGATTTTTTTTATAAAATGTAGTCATACCTAAATGGACATCCTAAAATAGAATATTTAATACTTTGCATCATAGTTATAAAAATAAGGTATATTTATACGTATTCGATTATATTTACGTTATCGCTCTAATACAATATATATATATTTATATATTTGTTGATATATTTTGCTTTTTTTTAATTATTTTATTTCATATTATAAGTAGATTTGTCTTTGTATACTTTTCGAATTTACTTTATGTCGTAAATTCGCACTTCCGGTTTTGCCCTTTGCTAAGTTAGAACATTAGACATTTGCTGTAAACAATAAGATTGATTACACTCACATTTATCCTATTACCCTTTTTGATCTTTAAGAGAATCACGCCATCAGCAATGATTATGCAAAAAATGGCAAAATTCCGTAATTTTACGGCTAAGCTGAGCTGAGAGTTGCGATGCTTCGATCTCTTTTGATTTTTGACTTCAGACAGTCAAGATCGTCCTCTTTGATTTTTCACTTCGGACCGTGAAGATCGTTCAGTTTTTAATTTTCAAGTCTTAAACCGTTTTTAAGAAAATAAAGTAATTCGTCTTTTAGTTTTACGAAAATGCTAATCTTTTAAAATCGCAAACATCTTTACAATAATCGCGTTCTAATAAGGAAATTCGTGAATTTTAAAACACCTATTTTTTTAATTTTAAATTTTCTCAATAACGAAAATTAATTCCGAAATCATAAAAATTAGGAAAGTTCCCAAAGTTTAGCGAGCGGCTTCATCATCATCTCCTGTAGACGATTTACTGCAAATCTGGCAGTATTTTCCTCATCTTCATATTTATGCAGCTTATGGGCAGGGGAACCAGCATTTAGTGATTAAGTTTTTGTAGTGAAGACAGTCAGAAAATTGATTATTAAGAAATGAATTATAAAAAAAAAAATATATATACATAAGTTTTATAAAAACTATATGTGAAAGGGTCATTCATGCCTTAAATATTTAAAGAAATGTTTTAAGTTTAAAAAGAATTGTGAGTTAAAACTAAAATCTAAAATAAAAAAAAATTTTTTTGTTTGCTTGTTTTGATGAATTATTGTATGTATACTTAAATAATAGGAGTAGTTAAATATACATACGTTTGTACATATGTATATGGTATACATACAAGGCTTTATATTTATTTTATTTTTATTAAAAAGAGTGAATAATACAAATTCATGGGTTTAAAAATAAATTAAATAAAACCAATTAAGTTTTGGATTTAAATAAAGTAAAGATTTCTTCAATTGTTCAAAATAAAATTGTTAATTGATTAGCGTCAAAATTAGTGAAAGTTTGCATTGTTAGCATTGCGAGAAATAACTGTAGAGAGAAAAAAATATCGCATGCGACTTCTCGAAGGCGATATAAATTGGTAAAATTTTCACCACACCTTAATAACTAAGCAAAGTGGTAATTAAACATGATTGAAAGGAAAGGGAAATTAATATTATTTGAATTTTATAAAAATCGAAAAACAACAATTGTGATGTGCTAAAAACATTTTTCGATTTCCAGCATACATTTACTTAGTTCCAGGTTTCATGCTGAAAGATCTTTCATCGTTGGAGCCGAAGTGGTAAGTCGATTTTGTTTTTATTTATTCTCTCACATTTTTTTTGGTGTTAGTGTGATGAGCGAATAAATATATGTAGAAGCATGATTAATATTTTCAGGATCTCCGTCCTCATTGCTTAGATTTGCGTTGAATCCTTCTTCCTCCATTATGTATCTTGCGTAGTAAGTCCCTTGACGATGAAGTGTTCAGCTCTGCACTCCAAATATAATTGAATTCCAAAACTAATTCAATATTCCAAAAACGTATTTTCCAAACTTGACAGCATCGAATACACATATACCCATACACACATCATCCAAGGGCCTTACTCGGTAGAGCTCTCAACTCTCACCTCGCTCTCAATAATGGGGATACAAAACGAAATTGAAACAATTCAGACATAAATGCAAAGACTAATATGATTTTATAGGAAGTACATTCTTACAGTTTTATTCAGAATAACTCAAGTGGCATAAATCATAGAAACAAAGTAAACAGTATAACCCCTTTTATACAAAAGCTACTATGTTCCAAAGACACACACACTATTACAAGTTCTTTCAAAGTAGCAAAAGGGGATACAGTAGAACACTGATATAACTAACTATAATATCAGTTACTCCGATACGGCCTTTCTGACGACCACACGTCCTCGGGTGTGTCTAAAACAAATTAAACATTTACAAGTTATAATTATAAAAGCATTCGTAAATTACAGATTTTTTTTTTTTTTTTTAAATAGTTAAAGGAACAAGCAAATTCTAACTTCAAACATTATTACTAAAATACTGTTTTCTCTTTCAAAAACTCATTTATATGACAGATCTTAGACTGGGAAAACAAATAACGGTTCCCACTTCCAACTCTGCATTAACAAAATGTTATTTCAACCATACAATGCATGCCTGAAAGCATCATCTCATCCACATCACAGTGCCAAACACGCCACACGCCATGATCAAACATTGCTGTTTGCACTTGTGCTTGTATTATGGTCAAAGTGATACCACAGCCTCATAATTCACTAATGGCTTCTTTTTTTTTTTTAAACTTATTTGTCCTCAGTACCAGCCTCCGCACTAATACTATTTTTGTCAACCATTTCGAGTTCTGTAGGAACCTGCCCTTCTGGCATATACCTATCCCCGTCTAAGACTTCTGTCACTATAAATGGGCTTCTGAATTTCGGATCTAACTTTGTTTGATGTCTTTCCTCATTCTTTAATAACACATAGTCCCCAACTTTGTGTTTAACAATTTTTGCCCTGTTTTTATCAAATCTAGTGTTATCATATGTAGCGTTGTGTTGCATATTATCTATAGCCTGTGTTCGTATAGTTGAAGTGTTAACATTGCATCCCTCATTATCAGTGGGTATTAAACCTAAAGGTCTTGCTTCTTTGCCAATAAGTAATTCCAATGGACTAAATTTAGTCACTCGATTAGTAGTACAATTTAAAGCTAACTAAATCTCATTTAATGCATCTTGCCAAGAACGATTACTTGTTTCCACAGCAGTTAAAAGGCTTTTCAGTGTGCTTATAACACGTTCAACCTGCCCATTAGCACGACTTGCCCCGGTAGCAATTAAGTGAAAATCTATTTTCTGTGATGAGCAAAAATCCCGAAATTTCTGGCCAGCGAAACATCTACTCTGGTCAGCAATTATACGCGATGGAACACCAAACAAAGATATTGACGATTTTAATGATTTAATACAACTATCAGCATCAAGATTCATTGTGTGAAATAAATAAACAAATTTGGTAAAAGCATCGATCTGAACTATAACATATTACTTAAGATCATTCTTGCCACTCAATTTTCCCGTTATATCAACATGGACGGTGTGCCATGGAATATTAACTTTAGAAATGGGATGAAGTTCAACTTGAACTTTACCGGAAGTTGATTTTGAAAGCCTACAAGTAATGCAATTCTCCACAAATTTCCGAACATATTTCGACATATTTTCAAACCAATAAAAATCATAGACCTTATCAAGAGGCTTGGTCCAACCAAGATGCATAATCGATTCATGAACATGATTAATTACAGACCACCTGAAGGATCTCGGAATCACTGGCAAACACTTTGTTTTTCCTTTTCTTTGTATCTTACGGTAAAGAGTACCCGCCCGTAATTCATCTTCCGTAAGCTCATTGTTACGTAACTTCGAAACTAAAGCAGATATTTCTTCATCACGCTGCTGCTCAGCGAGAAGCCAATTATCTGAAATCTCAGCTAAGTTCACACGCTTTTCAACGACTTTAATAAAGGGTTAAGCCTCTGCTGGAACTGGGTTCCTAGAAAAGAAGTCAGCATGTGCCATACGTTTTCCCTCTCTATATTCTACATCAAAATCAAACGACTGCAAGTAAGCCCACCATCGATGTACTCTGGGTGTCAACTTTATTTTTGTTTAAGAAGCCTTTAAAGAGTTACAATCCGTAAACACTACAAACTTACCACCGTGCAAATAATGACGAAAATGTTTTACTTAATTAAAAACAGCCAATGTCTCTAATTCATATGAATGATATTTGGATTCTGCAGGTGAAGTTCTTTTACTATAATACTCCACTACATGGGGGTTTGTTATTAATTTTATGCACCAAAATTGCACCATAACCATCTGCACTAGCATCGGTATGTAACTCGATAGGATATTGTGGATCAAAGATTACTAAAACCGGCTTATCAGTTAATATTGAAACTATTTTTTTGTCGTATTTTTTCATGTTCAGGTTTCCATAAAAATTTACTCTTTTCATAATAAAAGAAAATAAAGACTTTTCAATAATTGAGAAAACTTCGGTACAAATTGACGGAAATAAGACGCTAACCCAATAAATTTCCTCAACTGTGTGACCGACTGAGGGGGCGGAAGAGCAGTCAAAGCTTGAATTTTCCGTGGGTTAGGCCGAACTTCTCCTGCTGCAATTTTGTATCCGAAATACTCAGCACTCGTTTTAAGAAAAGAGCACTTTGAAATATTAAATGAAAATCCGGCCTTAGTAAGAACATTCAACACGTTTTGTAATCTCTCAAATGCTTCTTCTTTTGTTGTGGCAACAATCATGATGTCATCCATATAAACTATGACATATGAATGGGCTAACTCACCTAAGGCATTCATTACAGCACTTTGAAAGACAGAAGGAGCATTTTTTAGACCAAAAAGCATAGCCAAATACTCGTATTTCCCTTCTGGAGTAACAAAAGCTGTGCGTTCAATTGAGTATATATGTATAGGAATTTGATGGAATCCACTCGCCATATCCATACACGAAAAATACTTTCCCCACGTAATCTAGCGATCTGATCTGATATCAAAGGTAAAGGATATTTATCAGATACAGTATTCGCATTTAACTCGCGATAATCTACGCATAAACTATCAGAGCCATTTTTCTTTTTAACAAGCAAAATGGGACTAGCAAATGGCGAACTACTGGGACGAATGATATTATATTCCATCAAATCCTTAATCCTATCTCTGACAACAACTTTCTCCTCACCACAAAGTCTGTAAGGCCGCCTTTGCACAGTTTTGTTTGGATCAACCAACCGTATTTCTAACTGACCAGTTGTAATTCGAGTTCGCGGAATCCCATCAATAAACCAATCAGAATATCCCTGCAAAATGTCTATCAACTGCGACTTTTCCCTCCCAGTGAGATCTGTACTAATGGAAGTAAGACCTACCTTATTATTTTTAACAGAACAAACATTAACGTGTTTTTCTTTAAAAATATCAAATTTATCACGGGTTATTACAACACCGAACCCTTGGCAAAGAATTTCACGACCAATCATTACATCGTGCTTCAAACAATTGTCCATAACTACACTAAACAAAACTTCTAGTGAATATTCACTTATTTTAACAGTCGACAAAATTTGAACAGTGGAACTTGTAGACGAACCGCCTATACCTTTTAAAATAACAATATTATGAAATCTTCTACCACACAACTTTCCTGCCCCCCCTTCTTTCACTAGTGAACATTCAGCACCCGAGTCAAAACAAAATGGAATGAACTCACCCAATTGACAAAGAACACCTCTTGGCTCAGCTACTGTACAAATATCAACGCGCTTCTCGTGTGTATTCTTTTTTACTTCACTGGATAACAGACGGTTGCTCTTTGAACAAACTGACGCAATATGACCGACCTCTCCACATTTGTAACAGGTAAGCGACGAGCGACCCCTTGATGTTACCGTGCTGCTAACTGGTTTAGATGGAAGCTTACCTTTGTCTCTCTTCAAATTACAATCTACCATCTTATGCCCTTGTTTTCCGCAATAATGACACTTAACTGATGACTGCAACTTCATTCTTTTATTTTCTGACCATGCCAAATTTTCTTGTTCCCTTTTCTTGACAAATGCAAACGCCTTCAACTCTTGCTGCAACTCATGTCTAGTCTTTATATTTGCCGTGAATATTAAACGTAGTAATCTGCTGTCAATTTGAGCGGCATGTGTAAGAACCACCTATACTGCAATCTCCTCCATGTTCATCAATTTCCATGTGGACATTAGCGAGGTGCCCAAATGACTTCCATTAACTGAAAGGCATTCTCCTTCCTTCGGACGACCATTAAACATATTCAGAAGAGTTGCTGCCGCAGTCTCCATACCCTCGAAACGTTGTACAAATAAATCTTTGAACTGTGTCCATGTAATGCCTGCATAACAAATCTGTGATAGCCAATGCGAAGCACTACCCTCCAACGATTTGCTGAGAGCTATGATGAGTGCACTTCCTTCCAAGGGACTTACAGCTAAAATGACGTCAACAGTAGCGCACCAGGAAAAAGCATTCGCTCCAGCACAATCAGGATTAAATTTCGGAAATAAAATTGGCTTAACATCTTGCTTGGCCGAAGATTGAAAAGCTTTATGATTTCCAAAAAATTTTGATTTTGTAATTCTAAAATTTTTTGCCACATTTCACACGAATTTTCTTGAGGCATGACTCGTCCCGCTTCTGATGTAGAAGCATGATTAAGATTTTCAGGATCTCCGTCCTCATTGCTTAGATTTGCGTTGAATCCTTCTTCCTCCATTATGTATCTTGCGTAGTAAGTCCTTTGACGATGATGTGTTCAGCTCTGCACTCCAAATATAATTGAATTCCAAAACTAATTCAATATTCCAAAAACGTATTTTCCAAACTTGACAGCATCGAATACACATATACGTACCCATACACACATCATCCAAGGGCCTTACTCGGTAGAGTTCTCAACTCTCACCTCGCTCTCAATAATGGGGATACAAAACGAAATTGAAACAATTCAGACATAAATGCAAAGACTAATATGATTTTATAGGAAGTACATTCTTACAGTTTTATTCAGAATAACTTAAGTGGCATAAATCATAGAAACAAAGTAAACAGTATAACCCCTACTACGTTCCAAAGACACACACACTATTACAAGTTCATTCAAAGTAGCAAAAGGGGATACAGTAGAACACTGATATAACTAACTATAATATCAGTTACTCCGACATATACATATTATTATTAATTTCTCTTTCGTTTCGTTTTTCTAACTTAGATAAAGTTAGTGTTGCCAGATTGGTATAAAAATACAATACCATTATTAATTTTCATTTCTCGTTGCCCTAATAATGTAAAGTAAAACTAAATAGAGATAATAATTGTAATAAACCAACCTAGTTATTATGCCAGTGAGTTAAAATTTTATATTAAATTGTTAATGCTTGATTAGCAAAAGCGCATAAGCTGAGAATTGCACAAAGGAGAAATGAATTTTTTTTCAGTATATAAACGGTTAGTTAACAAACTAAATAAATAGATTCCGTGTAAAAAATTAAAATATTTAATAAAAAATCTGAAATTTTTGGTATTTCAAATTTACTTTCAATAGCAATTTCCTATATCATAGTATGATTATTTTTGATAAACTCAATTTGTATACCCTAGTTATACGATTCAGAAATAAGATAAAACCTAGATGAAGAAAGTACGAGTAGTTAGGAAGCATTATATGGTTTATTTAATAAAAATTTTAAAATTTTAAAATGACTCAGTAAACTATTTATTTTATGGTTCCCATGCCTGATAGTAGCCAAGTGTGGTAAGTTTTAGGGATTTTCAGTTTTTTGGGATTCTTTCTGGAAATCATGGTAGGGTGGGCGATCGTTGCAACAACACCATGCAACATACCCCGTTCGGAAACCCAAGCGACATCAAGAGCCAACGTAGGTATCGCGTTTTCATTCGATTTTTGTTTGTTCTCCAGCATTTTAATTAAAGTAATTTTTTTGTAGTAGTAAGCGAAACCCGAAGGATAGGAGCAAGAACACTACACCGTTAGCCGACGAGCTAGAGCCGGATAAAAGAGGTGCGCCCGATCCCTACTTTTTGCATACACTGTGCTTTCTACAAAACGTTGCATGCTACACCTACTTCCAGTACGCACAGGACCACCATCTCCTCGTGCCTTTCACAATGTCCACTGTTTGTTCGCAAAGACTATATACGCCTCGTCATCGGTCAAATGCAACAATTGTCTTGGCCTATACAACGTTCTTATATTCTCTGGGCTCTCGAACAGAAACCTCTGGACGGATACTTTTATAGCACCTTGCTGCAATACACCGCAGCCTTCTACGCCAGATAATCTGGCTTCACCATCAAATTTTCAAGGTTCATTACCGTCTAGACTGCGACAAAGCCTAGGCCATAGCCTACCACCACCCAGGCAAACGCATTCGTCCCTCAAGCCTAGTATGACCCCAACCTCACCTCCAGCCCACTTCAAAATTGTACAGCTAAACAGCATCAAAATCTCTGCGATTCAAAAGACCAAACTGACCACAAGATCAGACCTACGAACTTGTGATGGGTATAACGTACATCGGAAAGACCGTCCCAGCGGTAATGGGGGTGGTCTCGCGTTTATAACACGCCACACTCTACAATATTATCTATTTGCTCCCGATATCGACCCGACGGACTTTATCAACTTCAGCAAAGCGGACTGAGACCGTTTAACCGACTATACAGAGCGCTCCTTTGCTGCCCTACGCACACCGATAGACGTAGTTGACGACAAGTTGACCAAGTAGAAGCAACACCTAGAGGCACACAACCTGTCAGGCGGAGTCGGCAAATTAACAGTCAAGGCTCTATCAAATCCGACCAAATACAATGACAAGGTTACATTTAGTGACAGCGTCAAATCGGACCCCAGACGATGCGCGAGCCCTTTCTGCCGACAGTTTACTATGCATCCACCTGCTGATAGGGCCAAGAGTCGAGCAATAATGAAGGCCAAGCCCTCAAGATCAATTGGTATTGCCATGAAGATGTTGAAACACCTAGGCCACGAGGGGCATAGTTATTTGGCGGCTCTCTTCAACCTCTCGCTAACCACTTTCGTCATTCCAGGGATTTGGAAACAATCGATTGTGGTCCCCCCACTAAAACCAGGGAAACCGGCGAACCAAGGAGAATCATATCGCCCGATATCTCTCCTGTCGCCGGTAGCTAAGTTATTGGAGACCATTCTGCTGTTGTTGTTGTTGTGGTAACGACAACAACACACCCCTTTGGAGAGTGTTGTCGAATTAACAGTCCTTGACCGGATTTGAACCCGGTATGCTCCGGTACTCCCTTGCGGTACTGCCCGACTGTCGAAACCTGCTAGGTCATGTCACCTGCCCCTGCGGGTTAGGGGTTTAGAATATGTCCGAGGTAGGCATACCGGCACAAAGGTAATGACGTGCAACTCGATGGTTGATCTACGGATATGATGCCTCTCACCTCTCATTACCCATCGACGGGTGACATGACCTAGAAGGTTTCACTGGTCATAAATCGCTACCACGACAGTCGGGCAGTACCGCAAGGGAGTACCGGGTTCAAATCCGGCCAAGGACTGTCAATTCGACAACTCTCCCTAAAACCTTCGGGGAGTGTTTTTGTCGTTACCACAACAACAACAACAGGTCATGTCACCCCTCGATGGGTAGTGAGAAGTGAGGGGCATCATATCCGTAGATCAACCATCGAGTTGCACGTCATTACCTTTGTGCATAATAGTCGCCTCTTACGACCGGTATGCCTACCTCGGGCATATTCTAAACCCCTAACCCGCAGGGGAGGAGGGGTGACATGAGCTAGAAGGTTGCACTGGTCATACCAAATCGCTACCACGACAGTCGGACAGTACCGGGTTCATATCCGGCTAAGGACTGTCAATTCAATAACACTCGCCAACACCTTTGAGACCTCGGTAACAATAATTCGAAATCGAAAACTTTTATATTTCTGTCAATAGATATTTGCAATTAAAGTTGAAATTCTGTCGTTTTTATGTGGTTGTTGTAGACACAAATGTAGGGTGTACCGAAAAGTGCAGAAGTGTGTTCTGCACAGAAATACTGGGGATCGAGTAGTCGGTGTTAGACCGGCTAAGGGTTATTTATTTGAAGTGCGGTCAAGGCCGCCTACGCAGAAAGGTGTTCTGCATATAAATACCTTGGATCACGCCACTATTTGGGATCAGACCTGGTTAATTTTTGGACTTGTTTTAGCAATTGTCTCCTAAAGGAAGCAAATACCAAAAAATTTTAATAATATGCCTTTTGTCCATTACGTTAAAACGGGTAAAAAAGTTAGACTCCGACTTCGGACCGTTTTTATTCAGTTCTCTATGGTGTCTCCAAAACTACATTATAACTGGAGAAAACTATTTTTTGCTCTCTGGTATGCAACCGTGTTTTTAGATACCCCATCCGACCGTTTTGTATTAGTTTTCGGTAATTTCTCTTTAACACTACTAATATGGTATCAGAGAAAAACACTATTGAAATGCGCCAAAAAGTTCGGTAATTCTATACGACCGCACGTAACTGCTAATATACGTCCAAAAATATCAGGAAAGGTATCAGGTTTTAACCTCCGTATCAATAATCCGAAAGCGGAAATATATTTTATGTCTGTTCAGAGATATTTGCAATTAAAGTTGACATTTTTCTGTCATTTTCATATGGTTGTTGTAATCACAGAATAGGGTGTACCGTAAAGTGCAGAAATGTGTTCTGCGTAGAAATATTGTGGGCCGCGTAGCCGGTGTTGAACCGATTAAGGGTTATTTTTTTGAAACGCGGCCGAAGGCCGCCACGCAGAAAGGTGTTATGCAAATAAATACCGTGAATCAAGCCCCCTATTTGGGATCGGATCTGCGCCATTTTTCGGTTTTTTGCTAATAACTTTTCACTGAAACAAATTATTTAATTTTCGCTTTCGGATTATTAATAAAGAGATCAAAACGCTTCGTTTGACATCTTTAGGCGTATACTAGCAGTTACGGCAACTGGCGCCAATTGGAAACACCGCGGGATCGCAAATCGGTCTCCACTTGGTCCTTCCATCGGAGTGGTGGTCTCCCTCTTCCTCTGCTTCCACCGGCGGGTGCCGATAAGAATACCTTCTGGGCTGGAGCATTTTCGCTCATTCGCACTACGTGGCCTAGCCAGCGAAGCCGCTGTGTTTTAATTCGCTGAACTATGTCGCCGTCTGCGTAAAGTTCATACAGCTCATCATTAAATCTTCTTCGGTACTCGCCGTCGCCAACGCGTAGAGGTCCACAAATCTTTCGAAGAACCTTTCTCTCGAATACTCCCAGAGCCGCCTCATCAGATGTTGTTAGTGTCCACGCTTCTGCACCATACAGCAGGACGGGTGCGATGAGTGACTTGTAGAGTGTTATTTTCGTTCGCCGTTAGCGGTCTCTTTTAATACTTTTCACTTCGTATAACAAGCCAGCTTATTAATTTCAATAAATACACTTCTGTTATCTTACTTATATTATAAATGCGTAAGTTTGTGAGTGAGTGAGTGTGTTTGAAATGTTTTCACGCCCAAACTACAGCACCGCTCTGTACGAAATTTTGCACACTTATTTCCCGATGTCTCGGATAGGTAACAAGTTGCATGAAATCTCAATACCTCACATCGTTATGGAGTTATGGGCACTAATGTGACCCAACTAACCCAAAAATTCATTTTATCCAATGAATTTATGCAATTTGGTGCCCTAAAACCTTAAAATGTGCATACAATATGGGTATTGAACGAAAGGGGAAGGCCACAGTATTCTTTTGGACTTTGCAGTATTTCGATACATTAATCGATAGCTAAGTTATCGATCAGAATGTGGTTGCCGAAAAACCCATTTTTGTTTGTTAAATCGCCCAAAAACCCCTAAATTTGCATACAATATGGATATCAAACGAAAGGGGAAGGCCACCGTATTCTTTTGGACTTTGCAATATTTCGATAAATTAATCGATAGCTAAGTTATCGATCAGAATGTGGTTGCCGAAAAACCCATGAATTTGCATACAATATGGATATCAAACGAAAGGGGAAGGTCACAGGATTCTTTTGGACTCT
This sequence comes from Merzomyia westermanni, assembly GCA_949987695.1. Classification (NCBI taxonomy): domain Eukaryota; kingdom Metazoa; phylum Arthropoda; class Insecta; order Diptera; family Tephritidae; genus Merzomyia; species Merzomyia westermanni. The sequence continues at coordinate 159,977,394 of OX465289.1, read as the reverse complement.
GCAGTATTTCGATCAATAATCGATAACTGAGTTATCGGTCAGAATGTGGTTGCTCCAAAACGCCTAAATTTGCATACAATATGGGTATCAAACGAAAGGGGAAGGCCACAGGTTTCGTTTGGACATTGCAATATTTCGATAAATTAGTCGATAACTGAGTTATCGGTCGAAATGTAAAAGCCCTGAAAGCTCTAAATATGCATTAAATATGGATATGACACGAAACGGAAAGGCCAAAGATTCATATGGCCTTCTCGATATTTCAATAAACTAACCGATAATGCTATGTTTCGTTGTGTAAGTTTATCGATAACTGAGTTATCGGTCAAAACGTGACTAAAAAATTAATCGCCATATCTGAAAAAATACTTTTGAAAACTAATTGCTATGATTTTAATAAGTTTAGTTACTATACATCAAGGCGAATTCATATAAGGTGAGAGCAAGGCGAATTTAGCATGTTCAGAAATGTCAGATCAAAAGAAAATAACGTTCATGTAATGAATTCGCCTTGCTATACATACAATACCAATTTTATTTTGCGTTTTCGGTACTTTTTCTGTCATTTAGTGAAAACAGATTCAAGACGACAACGACGGTGCGGCATCTGTCAAACTATTTTTACACATGTTCTTATGTGGAGGAATTTTTTGGGCACGACACGACAAATTGGCAATCAATAATGAATGCCGCTGTCCCCAGATTAGATCTATTTCTAATTTGACAGCGACGGTCGTGCAATATATATGCAAATTGCTTTAAATATGTGTTGAAATTGATTAGTTTTATGTTTTTTTTTACACATGCAATACTTTTTTCTAAATTTTTTTGCTGTTGTTTGAGCTAATGCAGAACTGTCGTTGCCGCTTTCATTATTATCATGTCGTCGCTGCTTGGCGGCAATTAGCTTCGGTCTTTCGCCGTTGTCGTTCGCAGTCGTCGTTTTGAATGTGGGCCGGGCTATTGTCGTCGTTAATAAATATGAGTAAATCGTCACCTGTCAAACATAAAATCAAATATTTTGAATGAATTTTTTGCAACGTTTGAGCAAAATAGTTGTGCATTTTAAAGATATTGATATCGTTTCTGCGGTAAATATCCTTTTAGCAAGTTTAGCAATTCTTCATATTTTGGTTGCTTCGCTGTTTCGTAAAAATTAAACTTTTATGAGTGTTTATATAATAATACAATTTATGAAGCTCTTACGGTTTGTTCTGTATGTATCTCTTCTTCAATTTGATCTGAAAAATAATTAATAGCTTTGGCTTTTGTTTAGAATCCTGTATTAGAAGTTGGTGCTCTGTGTGAATTTAATTGTTTACAAGTGCTGCTAAGAAGTTTTTAATATTTGGTGTGTAACCTGATAATTTAAGGTTTTTTGTATATCATTATTTTGAGGAACATGTGAACTTTAAAACTTATCTGTTTGATAAATAAATATGTTTTCAAAAGAAGCTTATTTATTTTGCTTATTTCTTTGATGCGAGCGGAGCCGCAGGTAAATGCTACTTTGTATGTAAATAGCTTCCACTAACCACTGCTAACCACATTTTTTGAAAATACCAAAACATGCACACTTTATGTTTGAAAAATTAGCTTTTAAATAGACAGACGGACAGACAGACAGACGGAGGGAGAGACAGACATGGCTAAATCGACTCAGCTCATCGTCCTGATTATTTGAGTATACTAATTGATGGGCCCATTTCTTCTTCTCATACTTACAAACATTTCATGTTCATGAAAGGTTTGAAAATCAAAACAGGTATAAAACTTTTCTATTGCAGTTGGGTATTAACTACTTGCCGGGATATTTTGCTTGTGTATTATCCGATTTACCTAATTCTTGCAGGAGTATACTTCATACTATTAAGCAGCAGCTGCAGTCGCATTACAAGCAGTCGCCTTGAAAATAGCAGAACTTTTGTGCTGAAAAGTGGGCGGCGACACACCTACTTCCCCTATATCCAAACAATTTGTTTGCGGTCAAGTTTTGCTTAAACAGCTTATTATGTGTGCGAGTTCTTATTGATATAGCTTGCATGGTTACAGAAATATCGCGTTTTAAATTTTACAAACAGATTTTCCGGAACTATGTTAAAAAACTCAACCGATTTCGCCAATTTTTACAATAAACAGTTACCTTTATATATTAAAGATTTTGGACAAATTTCGTTTAGAAAAAATCAATTTTTGCCGGAACTATGGCATAAAAAGTTTTGTGAAATAATCCACTATAAAAGGGGCGGAGTCTCGCCCATTTTCAAAACTTTATATTTTTCGAATTTCTTCTTTCACAGACACTTTGAAAATAAAATAGAAATGATATAAAGCTATTTTACGCGAAGTTATTGTCTATTAAATATATCTATGATCCCTTTCAAAATCTTTCATATTGAAGTAGGAGTGGACCTTAACCGATTCCGCCCATTTTTTTCGGAACATTCCTTACTTCTAGAAAAATGTATTTTCTGCCTTAATGTTAATCTACACACCAAATTTTAACTTATAGGCGTATCATGTGCTGAATAATCACTTTTTTTGTATTTTCGAAAATATTCTATATATAAAAAGCGGGCGTGGCTACCATCCGATTTCGCCCATTTTAAATAGCACTCGGAGATAAGTTCCAAAGAACCTGCATACAAATTTCATTAAGATATCTCAAATTTTACTCAAGTTATCGTGTTCACAGACGGACGGACGGATAGGGCTGAATGAATTTCTCTTTTCTTCCTAAACATTTTGATATATATAAGTCAATATCAATCTCGATTGTTTAATACCATTACATACTACCGGTAGGCGAATGAAGGTTATATACCTTGTGTGCGTAGCACTACTAGGTATAAAAACAAACGAAAACCCGACTGTCGTGCGGCGCAATATTTGCGTTAACATCGCCATCTATTGGCCTCCGTTTATACTAAGAAGCAATACCAAACGTCGTCTGTAAGAAGGTGATAAACTCTAGTCAACTTTAACCGTAGTTTAAACTCACACAGACAAACTAGGTCATAGTCGTACTGTACGGCGAGCGTTACACGTTCAATAAATATTGTGAAACTCGGTTTCCGATCTATACTGATGGGTCTTAAAATAATGATGGATCCCGCGAGTGTGCTACACACTCATTAAATTTTGACAGTATTCACGATAACAAAAAACAAACAAACAATTCTTTGAAGTTTCTTTTTCTGTCATAAATTCCGATTCCACCTGCACTGGGTACTATATTTCATTATTATCTTCCCTAATATTAATCGAAAAATATATTTAACCCTTTTTATTTGTTATTTCACCAAATACTGATGGATCGCGGAGGTGCTACACATTTAATATATATTGGATTTCGAAATTTCTCGATATATTGCGATGGGATCACGATCGATCAATAATCCATGCTACACGTTCAATAAATACTGTAAACAAAAAATGCTGTCAGAATTTACTGAGACTGGGTATTGGCATTTCAGGAGAAAGAATTGGCAGTCGGAACTTAACCTTTTTTTACCAGTTCAAAAATAATGAACGAAGAATATTTTGCCCAGGTAAGTTGTAAAGTTGTTAAGAAATAATCCGCCGAGCACTGAAAGGAAACGGTCGGATGGGATAAAGAATCCAAAGTCGGAGTCTAGGTTGGTCTGACTTTTTTTACCCGTTTAAAAGTAATCGACAGAAAACACATTATTCAAATTTTTTTTTTTAATTGTGGACTGAACCGCGTCTTTGGCTACACCTCTCGCCATTACGGTATCACCGTGAAAAAAATATTTGACGCTTTGTTGCAAATATCTGGTAATTTGTCGGAATGGGATTGTATTACATCTTACAAAGCTGGATTTATTTGCTCGGTAGTAATTTGCTTTGATATGTTAAACGAAATTAATGCTTTGAACAAAGTGATGCAGAGCCCCACAATGAATACTCAAATCTGCATAAGTTTAGTAAATAAATGGATTGATAAGTTCACAGAATATCACATGGATGAACACTTTGAAATTGTTATAGCAGAAGATCCAAAGTGGCTCACGAACTCAATGATGAAACAGAGCTCCCACCATTCCTACAACAAAAAAACCAACTCCATTTCAATATGAACACAATGTGAAGTTTTAGTAGAGGACAAAATTAAATATAGAGTAGAGTTTTGTTTAGAAGTTACAAACATTTACCGACATATTTCGCTTTTTTAGCATTAATTTATTTAATTACTCCAATGATGAGTTAATGAAATACTGTAAATATTTATATCTGAATCTTAAATATGATTCATATTTTTGCATTGAAATCATACATTCATATTTTTGCATTGAAATCATACATGTTATCAGCGGTTCGTTCTTTCTAAAATTTAAACAGGCTGTGCTCAAATCGAATCTTGACATTAGTTTATCATGGACTAGTCCACTCTAAACTACAATACGGAATCAGTTGCTGGGGTGAAGCGTACGCTAGTAATATTCACCCGCTCTTAATCCTACAAAAGTGTTTTATCCGAAGAATGTGTAACGCGAGCCGTTTATTACACTCTATGGACTTCTTCCCGTGCGACATTTATACTTTTTCAAAGTTTTAAAAATGTTCTTCATAAGGAGGGGATATACACAAAGCCCGATTTATAGCCCTTACTATCTATGAAGTAGATCGTTATCCCATATAAAAATTCCTAACTTCCGCACCACACTTTTCCGCAACTTCTTCACTATCGTTTCATGTAAACTGTTTTATAAACTACCTGCTGATATAAAGTACAACTCATTAGAAGAATATGTGTATTTATGAGGGAAGTAAAACGGTGGCTACTTGGTTTCAATAACGCGGATATAGAAAATCTGCGACCCATCGTATAAATTCCTGTTGTATAGTTTGAATTACCGAAGGTTTTGATTTTTATGAAAATACTTTGTTATCTTTAGTCTCTGTTTTTATTTAAAATAATTATACTCTTTTCTGTACTATACTATGGATTGTAAGCAACTATATCTTGTTTTATGCGCCCCACAAGCATTTATAATTCTTTTCAAAGGAAATGACATCTCAACTGCTTTTTTTATTAGCATTTAATGTCATAAACTATTTTCTTATAAGAATTTTTATTTTTTACACTAGTACTATGAAAATTGTACGTACATGTTTAATAAGAAATAAAGAAGAATATACAAAAATACAAAATACAAAAAATATTGTCATATGGTTCGTGGATCAATACCGTCAATGTTTGAATCACTACTTGAATCATATTTAAGATTCAGATATAAATATTTACAGTATTTCATTAACTCATCATTGGAGTAATTAAATAAATTAACGCTAAAAAATCGAAATATGTCGGTAAATGTTTGTAACTTCTAAACAAAACTCTACTCTATATTTAATTTTGTGCTCTACTAAAACTTCACATTGTGTTCATATTGAAATTGAGTTGGTTTTTTTGTTGTAGGAATGGTGGGAGCTCTGTTTCATCATTGAGTTCGTGAGCCACTTTGGATCTTCTGCTATAACAATTTCAAAGTGTTCATCCATGTGATATTCTGTGAACTTATCAATCCATTTATTTACTAAACTTATGCAGATTTGAGTATTCATTGTGGGGCTCTGCATCACTTTGTTCAAAGCATTAATTTCGTTTAACATATCGAAGCAAATTACTACCGAGCAAATAAATCCAGCTTTGTAAGATGTAATACAATCCCATTCCGACAAATTACCAGATATTTGCAACAAAGCGTCAAATATTTTTTTCACGGTAATACCGTAATGGCGAGAGGTGTAGCCAAAGACGCGGTTCAGTCCCCAATTAAAAAAAAAAATTTGAATAATGTGTTTTCTGTCGATTACTTTTAAACGGGTAAAAAAAGTTAGACCAACCTAGACTCCGACTTTGGATTCTTTATCCTGGCATTCTTTATCCCATCCGGCCGTTTCCTTTTAGTGCTCGGCGGATTATTTCTTAACAACTTTACAACTTACCTGGGCAAAATATTCTTCGTTCATTATTTTTGAACTGGTAAAAAAAGGTTAGGTTCCGACTGTCAATTCTTTCTCCTGAAATGCCAATACCCAGTCTCAGTAATTCTGACAGCATTTTTTGTTTACAGTATTTATTGAACGTGTAGCATGGATTATTGATCGATCGTGATCCACATCGCAAAATATCGAGAAATTTCGAAATCCAATATATTGTGGCGATTATTCTCAAGCATGTACCATCCCTAACTCAATAACACTCCCACCACTAGTTAAACCACAACAGAGATAACGATGGCTACGCTTATGCATGCAAGCGTGTAACTAGGAAGAGGAAGAGAGATGGCGCGAGTGTTTGCGAATACGATGCAAAGAGGAGATTCCAATAAATAACACCGACCCTTCCAGAACACGAAAAGCGAATAACCAAGAAGGTTCTCGGTGCGTAGGCAAGTACCCTGTTGGACTATATAAGGCGGTGACTCAGATTGGCTGTATTAACTCAGATGTCGACTAAAATGGAAGAACAAGAGACGCGTATTACATCTCAAATGGCATCTCAGCTGGAAGTACAGAAAACTTGCATGGCACTCAATTGGAAGAACAGAAAACTTCTATGGCATCTCAGTTGGAAAAACAGAAAGCATGTATGGCAAATCAGTTGGAACAGGTATCATCACAGATCTCCGCGCAAATGGATGAACAGAAGGCATATATCTCTTCGCAGTTGGAAGCACAGGAGGCGAGGGTGTCATGGAAACTAGAAGTTCAAGATGCGAAAATTGCACAATTTCAAGGTAAAATAGAGGCTGAGGTGGAAGCTTTAAAAGGCCGTATCCAGGAGATGCAACTGAACCGTCCAGCTGCCTCAGCAAATACATCCAAGGTAAAATCACCTTCCTTTGATGGTTCTGTTCCATTTCAGGTATTTAAGCTACAGTTTGAGAAGACGGCAGCGGTGAACAATTGGGGCACCGAAGACAAATTTGCTGCACTATTCGTGGCATTGAAGGGACCTGCAGCTGAAATTTTGCAGACTATTCCTGACGGAGAACGGAACAATTATGAAGCATTAATGGGTGCAGTTGAGAGACGCTATGGTAGCGAACATCGAAAACAGATATACCAAACAGAGCTACAGAATCGCTTCCAGAAACCTAATGAGACTTTGCAGGAATTTGCATCGGATATCGAGAGGTTGGCCCATCTAGCAAATGCAGACGCACCTGTAGAGTATACGGAGAGGGTGAAAATCCAGTGTTTCATAAATGGAATACGCGACATGGAGACGAAGCGGGCCACATATGCAAACCCCAAAAGGACATTCGCTGAAACGGTATCGCATGCTCTGACGCAGGAAACAGCCTCGCTTTTGAGTAAACCTGCATACAAGGCTCATCGCGTAGAAGTGGACACTCCGGCTTGGGTAGACAAAATTTTGGAAGCGTTGAACGGAGTACAGAAAAAAAGTGATGGTGCCATTAAATGCGGAAAACCAGGTCACATAGCACGTTATTGCGGCTCTGGCTTCAGTAACCCCAGCAATTCAGGTGGACGAAAACGCAAAGCTGAAGGAGATGAGCAAACCTCCCAACCAAATCAGTCGTTAAACTAAATCGAGCCAGCCGAAAGGGGAGTGGACTGGCTCCCGCAACTGAATGCCCCATAATCTCTATCTCACAGATCGGAAGGAAAGCTAGTAATGTTACTGTTGTTGCATATGTGGATGGAAAAGAGCGCTTACTAACTGTGGATACAGGCGCATCACATTCCATAATTCGATCTGATTTAGTCAACAAGGAGGTGAGACCATTGCATGGAGCAAAGTTACGTACGGCCACTGGTGAGGACACCCATGTCCTAGGAGAAGTAACATGTGAAATCGCAATTGGGAACGTGGCCGTTCTACACAATTTTATAGTAGCAGATATTGTTGATGAAATCATAGTTGGTGTGGACTTCTTAAGCGAGCAAGGCATCAAGATCGACATGCAAAACAGGATTATGAATTACCAGAGCATGGATGTGCCATTAAATTTTGGTTACGAAAACAAATACGTTAGTAAGCGAGTGCTTGTGGAGGAGAGCCAACAAATTCCACCGAAGTCGGAAGCAATCATATGGGCAAAGATTGATGGAGATTATGGGATAAACAAGTTGTGGGTTGTCGAGGCAGCAAACAAATCAAGGACGAACATATTAGTAGGAAAAACCCTGGCCATGACAAAACAAGATGGACGTGTACCGGCAAGAGTACATAATGAGTTCAAATCGCCGATTAAACTTTCCAAAGGCGCAATATTGGGACAATGCCAAGAGGTCGAGGTAGTTATCAATTGTGAACAGCTTCAGGAAAATGATTCTACAGCGTGGATGGAAGGGCTCGAAAAAGACCATCAGAAAAAGGCAAAGGAACTTCTATCAAAGTACTCGAGCATATTTGACAAGGATGGTTCTAAACCAGGTCGGATCAAAGTTGTGAAGCATCAAATTGATACTGGTGATGCAAGGCCCATCCGCCAAGCTCCTCGTAGTATTCCATTGGCCAAAGGCCAAGTAGTAAGAGAAATTATACAGGAAATGAGTGACAGCGGAGTGATCGAACCATCAGCTAGTCCATGGAGCTCACCGGTAGTACTAGTGAAAAAGAAAGATGGTAAGATGAGGTTCTGTGTGGATTACCGGAAATTGAACGACGTAACGAAGAAGGACAGTTATCCATTGCCAAGAATCGACGATACTCTGGACTCGTTATCTGGCACGAAATGGTTTTCCACACTAGACTTGAAAAGCGGATACTGGCAAGTGGAGGTAAAGGATGAAGATAAAGAGAAGACGGCTTTCAGCGTTGGAGAAGTTCTTTGGCAATTTACGGTAATGCCCTTCGGGCTATGCAATGCTCCAGCTACTTTTGAGAGACTCATGGACCAGATATTAAAAGGATTGCACTGGCAAACATGTTTGGTGTACCTCGACGACATCATCGTGCTGGGAAAAAGCTTTGAGGAACACCTAAAGAACTTGGAGGAAGTTTTCCAAAGAATAGCTGGTGCTGGTCTGAAACTAAGTCCCAAGAAGTGTTCCTTGTTTAAAAAGGAAGTAAGTTATTTGGGTCACAAGGTAACTACGGAGGGAATCTGCACTGCTAAGGAAAAGATCGAAGCCGTAAAGGATTGGCCAAGACCGAGAAATTTGCATGAGTTACGGAGCTTCCTTGGGCTGTGCACGTATTATCGCCGATTTGTACCAAATTTTGCCAGCGTAGCTAGTAGTCTCCATGACCTTACAAGGAAGAATATGAGTTTTGAATGGAAGAAAGAACAGGAGGTGGCTTTTCAAACATTGAAGGAACGACTATGCACTGCCCCGATGTTAGCATATCCAATTCCAGGTTCAAAGTTTATTCTGGATAGAGATGCGAGTGGTTATGCTATAGGAGGTGTTTTGTCCCAGATTGTTGATGGACAGGAGAAGGTAGTTGCATACTATAGCCGAACAATTGGGAAGCCTGAAAGGAACTATTGTGTAACCCGGAGAGAACTGTTGGCATTGGTAGAGTGCGTTAAGCATTTCCACAAGTATCTCTATGGGCAGCGATTCCACGTCAGGACAGACCACGCAGCGTTGAAATGGCTCTTACAGTTCCGTAATCCGGAAGGTCAATTGGCACGGTGGATAGAGCGACTGCAAAGTTATGCCTTTACCATAGAGCATCGCAAAGGTAGCACCCACGGAAATGCTGATGCAATGTCACGAAGACCATGTAACTTGGAATGCAAGCATTGTTCCAAAGCTGAGGCCAAGGAAGACATTATAGATGTGCGGCTCATGACTATAACATATACGGACGAATGGGACATGGATCAATTAAGGAGGTTTCAGCACGAAGATCGAAATCTTACACGTGTAATGCAAGGAATCGAACGGAACGAGCGACCATCAAGAGAGGAGATGTCAGCAGAAAGTCCTGTTGCCAAGTCATATTGGGCACAGTGGAATAGTTTGCAATTCGAATCCGGTTGTTTGCATCGAATATGGGAGAGTGAGGATGGTCAATGTGTTCGAAAGCTGATAGTCGTCCCAAGGAAGAAAATCCCTGATGTACTCAATGAATTACATAACGGTCCAAGCGGAGGTCATCTTGGAGTCACCAAGACCTTGGAGAAAGCGTAGTGGATTGCCAACTGTGAAGTATGCATCAAAGCTAAAGGACCGAAATCAAGGAGCCATGGCCAAATGAAACAGTATAACTCAGGTGCGCCATTTGAAAGGATAGCCATGGATGTAGCTGGTCCATTTCCTACTAGCAAACTCGGAAACAAATACGTCCTGGTAGTTATGGACTATTTCAGGAAATGGCCAGAAGTGTACCCTATTCCAAATCAAGAGGCAGAAACCATAGCAGAAGTGTTTACTAACAATTGGGTAGCTAGGTTTGGTGCACCGATGGAGATACATTCTGACCAAGGCAGAAATTTCGAATCAGCTGTGTTCCAGGAAATGTGCAAGACATTGGGCATTCGGAAAACTCGAACAACTGCACTACATCCTCAGTCAGATGGCATGGTGGAACGATTCAATAGAACCTTGGAAGAGCACCTGAGGAAAGTAGTGGATAAGTTCCAGAAGGATTGGGATACTCACATCTCCTTATTCCTAATGGCATATCGGTCTGCAGTACATGAAACAACTGGTCAGACTCCTGCAAAGGTAATTTTCGGGAATGATCTTCGATTGCCAGTTGACTTGAAGTTTGGGATAAACTCTGATGCAGGAGTAAATGCTCGGAAATCTACTACCGTATTGGAAGAAGAAATGAAAGAAATTCACGACCTTGTGAGACAACGGACTAAGATCATGAGCGATAAGATGAAGGCCAGGTACGACAAAGCAATAAATTCGGAAGGCTTTATAGAAGGAGATTTAGTGCTGCTATACAACCCACAGCGTAAGAAAGGTTTGTCCCCAAAACTACAATGTAAATGGGAAGGCCCATACAAAGTCATAAAACGGATCAATGATGTATGATGGTGGTATATCGCATACAAACTATGGGAAGGCCAAGGAATAAGATGAAGGTGGTCCATTTGGAAAGGCTAGCTGCTTTTGGTTCCGGCAATGTGTCTGATCGGGACGATCAGACTTATGTAGAGGGCAGTGTGGCGATTATTCGTCACAATATATTAAATGTGTAGCACCTCCGCGATCCATCAGTATTTGGTGAAATAACAAATAAAAAGGGTTAAATATATTTTTCGATTAATATAAGGGAAGATAATAATGAAATATAGTACCCAGTGCAGGTGGAATCGGAATTTATGACAGAAAAAGAAACTTCAAAGAATTGTTTGTTTGTTTTTGTTATCGTGAATACTGTCAATATTTAATGAGTGTGTAGCACACTCGCGGGATCCATCATTATTTTAAGACCCATCAGTATAGATCGGAAACCAAGTTTCACAATATTTATTGAACGTGTAACGCTCGCCGTACAGTACGACTATGGCCTAGTTTGTCTGTGTGAGTTTAAACTACGGTTAAAGTTGACTAGAGTTTATCACCTTCTTACAGACGACGTTTGGTATTGCTTCTTAGTATAAACGGAGGCCAATAGATGGCGGTGTTAACGCAAATATTGCGCCGCACGACAGTCGGGTTTTCGTTTGTTTTTATACCTAGCAGTGCTACGCACACAAGGTATATAACCTTCATTCGCCTACCGGTAGTATGTAATGGTATTAAACAATCGAGATTGATATTGACTTATATATATCAAAATGTTTAGGAAGAAAAGAGAAATTGATTCAGCCCTATCCGTCCGTCCGTCTGTGAACACGATAACTTGAGTAAAATTTGAGATATCTTAATGAAATTTGTATGCAGGTTCTTTGGAACTTATCTCCGAGTGCTATTTAAAATAGGCGAAATCGGATGGTAGCTACGCCCGCTTTTTATATATAGAATATTTTCGAAAATACAAAAAAAGTGATTATTCAGCACATGATACGCCTATAAGTTAAAATTTGGTGTGTAGATTAACATTAAGGCAGAAAATACATTTTTCTAGAAGTAAGGAATGTTCCGAAAAAAATGAGCGGAATCGGTTAAGGTCCACTCCTACTTCAATATGAAAGATTTTGAAAATGATCATAGATATATTTAATAGACAATAACTTCGCGTAAAATAGCTTTATATCATTTCTATTTCATTTTCAAAGTGTCCGTGAAAGAAGAAATTCGAAAAATATAAAGTTTTGAAAATGGGCGAGACTCCGCCCCTTTTATAGTGGATTATTTCACAAAACTTTTTATGCCATAGTTCCGGAAAAAATTGATTTTTCGAAACGAAATTTGTCCAAAATCTTTAATATATAAAGGTAACTGTTTATTGTAAAAATTGGCGAAATCGGTTGAGTTTTTTAACATAGTTCCGGAAAATCTGTTTGTAAAATTTAAAACGCGATATTTCTGTAACCATGCAAGCTATATCAATAAGAACTCGCACACATAATAAGCTTTTTAAGCAAAACTCGACCGCAAACAAATTGTTTGGATATAGGGGAAGTAGGCGTGTCGCCGCCCACTTTTCAGCACAAAAGTTCTGCTATTTTCAAGGCGACTGCTTGTAATGCGACTGCAGCTGCTGCTTAATAGTATGAAGTATACTCCTGCAAGAATTAGGCAAATCGGATAATACACAAGCAAAATATCCCGGCAAGTAGTTAATACCCAACTGCAATAGAAAAGTTTTATACCTGTTTTGATTTTCATACCTTTCATGAACATGAAATGTTTGTAAGTATGAGAAGAAGAAATGGGCCCATCAATTAGTATACTCAAATAATCAGGACGATGAGCTGAGTCGATTTAGCCATGTCTGTCTCTCCCTCCGTCTGTCTGTCTGTCCGTCTGTCTATTTAAAAGCTAATTTTTCAAACATAAAGTGTGCATGTTTTGGTATTTTCAAAAAATGTGGTTAGCAGTGGTTAGTGGAAGCTATTTACATACAAAGTAGCATTTACCTGCTGCTCCGCTCGCATCAAAGAAATAAGCAAAATAAATAAGCTTCTTTTGAAAACATATTTATTTATTAAACAGATAAGTTTTAAAGTTCACATGTTCCTCAAAATAATGATATACAAAAAACCTTAAATTATCAGGTTACACACCAAATATTAAAAATTTCTTAGCAGCACTTGTAAACAATTAAATTCACACAGATCACCAACTTCTAATACAGGATTCTAAACAAAAGCCAAAGCTATTAATTATTTTTCAGATCAAATTGAAGAAGAGATACATACAGAACAAACCGTAAGAGCTTCATAAATTGTATTATTATATAAACACTCATAAAAGTTTAATTTTTACGAAACAGCGAAGCAACCAAAATATGAAGAATTGCTAAACTTGCTAAAAGGATATTTACCGCAGAAACGATATCAATATCTTTAAAATGCACAACTATTTTGCTCAAACGTTACAAAAAATTCATTCAAAATATTTGATTTTATGTTTGACAGGTGACGATTTAGTCATATTTATTAACGACGACAATAGCCCGACCCACATTCAAAATGACGACTGCGAACGACAACGGTGAAAGATCGAAGCTTGATGATAATTGCCGCCAAGCACCGACGACATGATAATAATGACAGCGGCAACGACAGTTCTGCATTAGCTCAAACAACAGCAAACAAATTTAGAAAAAAGTATAGCATGTGTAAAAAGAAACATAAAACTAATCAATTTCAACACATATTTAAAGCAATTTGCATATATATTGCACGACCGTCGCTGTCAAATTAGAAAGAGATCTAATCTGGCGACAGCGGCATTCATTATTGATTGCCGATTTGTCGTGTCGTGCCCAAAAAATTCCTCCACATAAGAACATGTGTAAAAATAATTTGACAGATACCGGACCGTCGTTGTCGCCTTGAATCTGTTTTCTCTAAATGACAGAAAAAGTACCGAAAACGCAAAATAAAATTGGTATTGTATGTATAGGAAGGCGAATTCATTACATGAACGTTATTTTCTTTTGATCTGACATTTCTGAACATGCTAAATTCGCCTTGCTCTCACCTTATATGAATTCGCCTGGATGTATAGTAACTAAACTTATTAAAATCATAGCAATTAGTTTTTAAAAGTATTTTTGCAGATATGGCGATGAATTTTCTAGTCACGTTTCGACCGATAACTCGGTTATCGATTAACTTACACAACGAAACATAGCAGTATCGGTTAGTTTATTGAAATATCGAGAAGGCCATATGAATCTTTGGCCTTTCCGTTTCGTGTCATATCCATATTTAATGCAAATTTAGAGCTTTCAGGGCTTTTACATTTCGACCGATAACTCAGTTATCGATTAATTTATCGAAATATTGCAATGTCCAAACGAAACCTGTGGCCTTCCCCTTTCGTTTGATATCCATATTATATGCAAATTCGGGGGTTTTTGGGCGACCCCATTCTGACCGATAACTCAGTTATCGATAAAGTTATCGAAATATTTCAAAGTCCAAAAGAATACTGTGGCCTTCCCCTTTCGTTTGATATCCATATTGTATACAAATTTAGGCGTTTTGCAGCAACCACATTCTGACCGATAACTCAGTTATCGATTAATTGATCGAAACATTGCAGAGTCCAAAAGAATCCTGTGACCTTCCCCTTTCGTTTGATACCCATATTGTATGCAAATTCATGGGTTTTTAGGCAACCACATTCTGATCGATAACTCAGTTATCGATTAATTTATCGAAATATTGCAAAGTCCAAAAGAATACTCTGGCCTTCCCCTTTCGTTTGATGTCCATATTGTATGCAAATTCAGGGGTTTTGGGACGACCCCATTCTGACCGATAACTCAGCTATCGATAAAGTTATCGAAACATTGCAAAGTCCAAAAGAATACTGTGGCCTTCCCCTTTCGTTCAATACCCATATTGTATGCACATTTTAAGGTTTTAGGGCACCAAATTGCATAAAATGAATTTTTGGGTTAGTTGGGTCTTATTAGTGCCCATAACTCCATAACCATGTGAGGTATTGAGATTTCATGAAACTTGTTACCTATCCGAGACATCGGGAAATAAGTACAAAATTTCGTTCAGATCGGTGCTGTAGTTTGGGCGTGAAAACATTTCAAACACACTCACTCACTCACAAACTTGCGCATTTATCATATACGATAAGTAAGATTGTTCCAGCGCGCTTAAGTTCTGCAGCTTGTATTATTTTCTCCAGCATTAAATTAAAGAAATCGAACGATAGGGGGCCACCTTGTCTGAAACCTCGTTTAGTTTCGAACGGCTCGGAGAGGTACTTCCCAATTCTGACCGAGCTGGCGGTGTTGCAAAAGGTCATTTTGCATAGCCGTATGAGTTTTGTGGGGAACCCAAATTCAGACAGCGGCATATAGGCAGCTCCTTTTCGTGCTATCGAAAGCGGCTTTAAAATCAACAAAGAGATGATGTGTGTCGATTCTTTTCTCACGGGTTTTTTCCAAGATTTGGTGTATTGTAAAAATCTGGGCGATGGTAAATTTACCAGATCTGAAGCCACACTGATAAGGTCCAATCAGTCTGTTCACTTCAGTCTTTCGCACAATACGCTTGATAGAACCTTATATGCGATATTCAAAAGGCTGATTCCGCGATAGTTGGCGCAGTTTGCAGGATCTTCTTGTGGATTGGGCAGAGAACACGGTCGTATAGAATTACCAAAAATTCTTAACGATATTGCCTTAACGCACTGCGATGATACCGGCTATGGCGCTGGCTGCATGGTATCAGCGCTAAAGAATTGACTTCACGACTCAACCTTATTAGCCTGCATGCGGTTTGTACCCTCACGATACTAAACATCTCTTTACCTGTTCAATTGAACCTACTCTGCTAACACCAATGTCACCATAGTCCAACCCTGTTGATACTGCTCGTTTCCTTGGACTTCCGTTAAAAGAGCTTGACCATTAAACAGGACGAAGAACTGTTAACAACAACAACTACAACTGCTATCAGAACTGGCACGAGATGTGTTATATCATCTGAGTCTCATCTCCATCAAGAGACTAAAATGCAAAATGTTCGAAGACACACAGAACTGTTGAGCAGACAGTTTTTACTGAACTGCCATGAGCCCAGTTATCCAAACCAACAACTAATGGATGAAGTTATGCCTCATAGAAACATAAGGAAGCATCCCAGTTAGCAATATGATGAAATCTGCCAGCACATTACCCAACCGTTTCATTTGCGTAATCATTATAAGATCCTGATGACGATTCTCAGAGTGATTGTGCCCCTTAAGCAGGGTGAAGCACTGTTAATTATATGTTGTTGTTGTTGTTGTTGTTGTTAACAGTGCTTCGCCCTGCCCAATGGGCTCGATCACTCTAAATTGTCATCAGGCTCTTCTAACGGAAGTCCGAGGAAACGCGCGGTTTCCACAGGGTTGGACCAGAGTGATGTAGGTGTTAGAAGAGTAGGTTCAACTGAACAGGAGAAGAGATGCATGGTATCATGAGGGGTCATACCACATGCAGGGCATGTATTTGGTATGTTGGGGTTCAGTCTGGATAAGTAAGAGTTTAACCTCTAGTCTCCCTCGGAAGTACACGCTCCTCGTCAGCCAATTCAGGTGGTTGAGTATTAATAACGGGATTCACAGGCCGAGATCTGAAAGATCTGTCTACCGACTCGGTGTGGAGGTCATTTAGAGCCCGTCTATGGTTCCGCAGATCAAACGGCAAAGAGATATGATGCCGGATCTCATCGTAATGCTTACGGAGATGTCTCGTTATGTCTCTGGGGGGCGGTGCTACATCCAAAAGATGTCGGTTTGGATGACTAGGTTTATGACAGTTCAGAAGGAACTGTCTACTCAAGAGTTCCGCGTGCTCTTGAACATTGAGCAATGGTGGGGCCGTTGTCAAGTGTCATACCCAAGATTTTTGGGTGGTTGACAGTAGGTAGAGGTACTCCGTCTACGTGGACATTTAACTCTTGCCCCATCTGCGCATTCCATGTAGTAAACAGGGTCGCCGTAGATTTAGTCGGAGACAGGGTCAGATTACGCTCGGTGAAGAAAACCATAGTGATGTTCGGTTCAGTCAATATCCATCTCTCTATCGGCAGTTCCCACTGCAGCCGGTTCTCAGTAGAATGACTGCTTACACAGTTACGGGATGCCTGCTTATGTCATCTGAGTCTCACCTCCATCAAGAGGCAAAATTGCTCAATGTTCAAGAGCACGCGGAAATCTTGAGTAGACAGTTCCTTCTGAACTGTCATAAACCTAGTCATCCAAACCGACATCTTTTGGATGCAGCACCGCCCCCCAGAGACATAAGGAGACATCTCCGTAAGCATTACGATGAGATCCGGCATCATATCTCTTTGCCGTTTGATCTGCGGAACCATAGACGGGCTCTAAATGACCTCCACACTGAGTCGGTAGACAGATCCCTCAGATCTCGGCCTGTGAATCCCGTTATTAATACTCATCCACCTGATTTGGCTGAAGAGGAGCGTGTACTTCCGAGGGAGACTAGAGTCATACTAGCACAACTTCGCTCTGGATATTGTAATAGGTTAAGCTCTTACTTATCCAGACTGAACCCCAACATACCAAATACATGCCCTGCATGTGGTATGACCCCTGATACCATACATCTCTTTTCCTGTTCAGTTGAACCCACTCTTCTAACACCCACATCACTCTGGTCCAACCCTGTGGAAACTGCGCGTTGCCTCGGACTTCCGTTAGAAGAGCCTGATGACAATTTAGAGTGATCGAGCCCATTGGGCAGGGCGAAGCACTGTTAACAACAACAACAACAACAACATGGTCCTATAATAGTGAAACTGCCAGTTTCTTAGGACTTCTGTTAGAAGAGATTGATGACAATACTTTTTATTTAGAATTCCGTACATTACAATATTTTTTGACTATATATAACCATTTGTTGTTGAAGCTGGCTCTAGGTCAGTTGTATTAAAAACACGCTGTTTTAGTTTTTTTTTTTTTTCTCCAATATATTTCGATTTCCGACGGAAATCATCATCAGGGACTACAACAAACATTTTTAATATTTATTTTACACTAGTTTAGTTTATCGTTATTAACATTTTTATTCCTTTTTAAATTATATATTGGATTAAATTTTCAACGATTGTACCGTGTCAACGTCGTTAGATTCAACATGAGCTAACAAATCCTCTAAACTAGTTTTATCGTTTTTACAATCCGCCTTTGTTAACTGAAATAAAAAATATAAAAACACTTTTTAACATAAAGTCGTAAATAGATTACATATTGGTTATATTTGACGATTCATTCAAATAATTCCGAATAAGTATTTATTCACTAATAGGTAAAATTACTTACTATATTGACTTTATATCCCATTGACTTTAACAATCGTATTTTGAGTCGCATTAGTCCGCTTGGAGATTTACTGCATTGAAGTTCATGCTCATCAGTAAGTAGTTCTACAAAGATTTTTGCATTATCCGGCTCCTTACAACTGACAAGTATGCTTGGTATATTTATGCCTATAATAGGGCAAACTAATTCTACATTGTCTACATTGGGAAATCCGGAAATTTTCTTGCTTATTTCTGCAAAATCACTACGATTTTTTAGTAAATAAGCTGGTGCTGGTGTATCTGTCGGAGATGGTTTGACATTTTTTAACCGCCATTTCGGCTCTTCAATGGCAATTGCTGAGAGCAGCACCTGGAAACGGCTATCGACTTTCGGCTTATCACGTTGATCATTCTTAAGATTGGACTGTGGTCTAGACTTCAGTTCTATAGTGGCCTGTGTCAGTTCTCGTGACTTGTGACCTAATGTCCATAACGATAAACAACAATCTACTAACTGATCAACAAAGTATCGAAATTCATTTTGATCAATTTTATTCAATAGTATTGATTCAATCCGTTTTATGTCTTTTTCAGATATGTTGCAATTGAGCTGAGCGCAACACCATAAAAATGTGGCTAGATCCTTGCAACGCACTTCCTCGCTGGCCAATATATCGAAACTTTTTGGTGACTTCAAGTGTTGCAAACAATGTTCTACAAAATGTTCAAGAGCAATTTTTTCATCCCAATGGTTATCAGCATAATAGGCAAACAAATGAATACATCCACGTAACTGAATCCTCTCTAGAATTTCATGAACACATAATTTACTTATATGTTCACAAACCTGCCTCGAATGTATTCGCTGGAGGCGCATTGATTTTATTAGACTTATTAAAATTGCATCATTCGTGGATTCATGGAGTGAAAGCTGTTGTAGCTCTGCAATCAAACGTTCGTTGTATAGTTCACTTTCCACACGAACAGATGTTTTGAATGCAGCATTTGAAATTAGGACAAAGTCCAACGTAGTTAAATTTGGAAGGTGCGAATTTATGTGTCGATGTAAGAATTGTTTAAATGCATCAACTATTTGCAGGTCCCGACTTTTATTAAAGCCTAAATAGAAGCACATTTGTACGAATTTATCTTTATTTATGTCATCAGTAAATTCATTCTTATTCAAGCGTTTCATTGCTGCATTATAGAAATCTATTTGCGTAATCCAATTGGGCATGAGATAAAGAAAGGAATACAAAGTCCTCAAAATTGTATCTAAATCCATATTAGGCAATAGTTTAACAGCTGTGGCATCCAATTCATTCAATAATGTGGCAAATTTATTAGGATCAGCGTTCGACCGATATGTGAATGCAAAAATAATTAGTGCCGGCATTTGATCTGGAGTTATTCGAGCCAATTCCTTGCGCAAATAGTGTATGTCACTTATAGGAAAATAATCCGAGTATCTGATAGACGTGGGGACAACTGGGGTATGATTTTGTAATTCCAAAGCAACATGTTTAGCAAAGCGTATCAGCAACGTGCCCGATTGATCATACCTTTCTTGTAGTACGTGCCGTGCTGTAAAGGAAGCTAGCCTTTGCATAGCAGCTTCAAGTTGTGACTTTTGAAAAATTCCCAACAAAGTTCTGCTCCTCGAAAAAAGGAATGTATTAATCATGATTAAATATTTTTTATTTTAAATTTATGCTGTTTTTATATAATGATCTGAATTTACTTAAGCGACCAACAACGACAACGAGGAAAACCAGCTGATGGATAGTAATCAGTGTTGCCGTGCTCTTCGAGAAACGTGTTGCACTCGCTGAACAAAAATTTGTTGTGGGCAATATAGTGACGAATTCGATGAGTCTTCAATTATTAATCCTAGGTTCGATCACTATAAAGTCAAATAAACACCCGCACAGATATGGTAACTAAAGCTAGTTTTATTTACTAGTAATAAACGCAATACAAACTTAAGAGTTTGGTAACTTTACAGTAGTTGTTATGGTTTACTTTCAATTGATAGTCATTGTTATTTGGTTCAATGCGGTTGGTTGCGTGACAGTTTTGATTCACCTTCCGGTTTGACGTTTAGCTACGGGAAAGTGCTTGATTTTTGCTGAAGTGGCAGCAGTAAATGGTTCAATCCGTTCATAGCAATCATCTGATAGTAACGACCAATCAGA
The DNA here is from genome assembly GCA_949987695.1 of Merzomyia westermanni. Lineage (NCBI taxonomy): Eukaryota > Metazoa > Arthropoda > Insecta > Diptera > Tephritidae > Merzomyia > Merzomyia westermanni. Next base: position 159,956,843 of record OX465289.1, on the reverse strand, counting down.
ATGTTCCACTTGGCAATAATCACGCCACGTCAACGGGCAACGGAACTTTTCCATTGCGCAGTCGCGTTAAGTGAATAATTTTGGGCATAGCAGCGTCACCGGCATTCGACGAATTCAAAAAGTATACCGGATTTGAACGGGAGCGGTCGTGCCGCGCAGTGTGAAAAAAAAGAAAATTAAAACATAAACTGAACTCAAGAAAATGTTAAGTTGATTTTTGTTGGAACGATTTTCCGTCATCCCTTGTCAAGTTTGGTTTTGTGACAAACCGGTTTCGGCGTTCTGCCATTTTCAATGCCTAGCTTCGTTCTGTTAAATGTTAAGTGGTGCACATAGTGAAAAGTTCAGAAGTAATTTTTTATATAAAGTACCACTTTAATTACTAAAACATAAACGGGTTTAAAGCAAGATTGTTCGACTTTTGAGGTGTTCGATCACACGTGTGTGCACGTCGGTGTGTGTAACTCCTTCCGGTTTTTGGTGAAGTTAAGCTTCTTTACCAACAAAATTACAAGACGTACTCTGCAAATTTATAGCAGAATTTTATATCATTTTACATATGGAGTTATAAATGTGTTAAGAATCTCAAGGTGGAACTTTAACTGTGTTTACAGTGCAAAATAAAGTATATACGCTGATGTATAAAAAAAATTGGAACAAATATTATTCATCGATCTGTGCCCAGTGGGTGCCTATAAAGAGTGTAAATAAAAGTTTCAACCGGAACTCAGATCATCATCACACATGTACGGGTGTAGCATTGGTAAGTTTTGATATTTGTAGTTAATTGGTTCGAGTATGGGAAAATTTTACCTAAATGCTCTACGACTAGGGCGTCAGCCCTTCACAAAACTGGTCCTTATTTGTCTAAGAAGCCAATAGGTTATTAATAAATTGTTATTAAAGTTGCAAAATTCACTGAAGAAAATGTTTAAACTATGCGGTATAAAACAAATATGAGCCTACAAAAAATGGTAATATCATGAATATTTAGTGTTTTTAACATATATTCGTGATTTTACAATTGAAAATGTATGTCTTTTAATGCTTTTTGATGTGATGATAATATCATCTATTAAACTTGCCCGAGAGGCGAAAAAATTCTGATAAAGAATCGCGCGATTCTTTTCTTCAAAAATTTCCATATCTTAATTTATTGTAAATTTAAATGAAGTTCGAAGTAAATTCAGCATATTTTTTTTGCATAAAATTGAAAATTGCTACAACTAAGAACATTACACTTAACATTCGAGTTGAAAATATTATGTGCCAGTCTGGCATCACGTTTTCACATTTGTACATGTCAGCCACTAGAAAAAAAAATGTAAATACCCGATTTCTTCGTAAATTATAGAAAACAATTTAACACAATTTATTGAAATAAGTGCGAACGCTCTAAAGTATATATGTGTGCTAATATAAGTGGTAAAATATATGAACTTTTCAAAAGAGTGGTTTTGTTATTGAAATTAATTAAACAACAATTTCTGGAAATAAGGGTGGTTCTTCGGGGCCTTCTCCATGGTTGTTATAGCCGATCCAACACCGGCTATGCGATCCCCAGTATTTCTACCAAAAAAAAAAAAATACTTCTGCACAGTTCGGCACCCTAAATATGTGTGATTGCAACAACCACATGAAAATGACAGACATTTTTAAACTTTGATTGCAAATATCTCCTGATAGATATATATAATCGAGTTTCCGCTTTCGGGTTGCTGGTGCCGGGGTCGAGACGCGCCTTTGGATACCTTTCCCGATAGTTTTGCACATGTTTGCGCGGTTGCGTGCAGTCGTATAGAATTACCGTATCTTTGTATATGCTTGCCTAGATATCGTGCTTATAACGTATGAATGAAACAATTTCTCTTTACCTTTCTTTTTGTTGCAGAATCCACCATCGCACTTATCAACGCTCCACATCAAGCGCATATAAACGCGCCACCATCGCGCCACATCAACGCGTCGGTATAGCGCGCAACCGCAACAACTACCAGCAACAACAACAGTAACCACCGGTAACAACAAAACCGGCAACAACAAAGCCGGCAACAACCAGCATAGACATCAGTAAGGGGCCGCCCCATCTTAGGCACCATCCATGCCAACGCGCAACAAAGCGCGCAGCAACATCAGTAGGGGGCCGCCCTATCTTAGGCGTCATCCACATCAGCAACGCAACCACAACCGGCACTAATTACAGCGGGGGCCGCCCTATCTTGGGCCGCCGCCCACATTAGCACGACAATACCAGCAGTGGCATCAGCGAGGGCCGCCGTAATATAGGCCCGCCGCACTAGCGGCAACAACAAAAACACTGTAGTGACAACAGCGAGGGCCGCCGCACTAGCAGCAACAACAACAACACTGTAGTGACAACAGCGAGGGCCGTCCTAATATAGGCCCGCCGCACTAACCCATCAACTATAACAACACAGCAGTGACAACAGCGAGGGCCGCCGTATTATAGGCCCGCCGCACTAGCTACTGCAACAACAACATAACCAGCAGAGACAACAACAACAGTAGCGCCGACCAACGGCCTACTGCAACAAATGGGTGAGATCAACCTAATATAGATGTAGTTTTAGCAGTAGTAGTTTTTTTTTATAGTCCTCTAAAAGGAGGAAAAATGAAAGGTAGACTATATTAAAACTTAAACCAAGAAAACACAAAAAAAAAGTTTTTTTTAATAAATTAAGGAGGGAAGGTTAGGTTAGGTTGCAAGGGCAGGACAGAGTACCTGGACTCTGCCCGACACTTAGGCCACTGAAGGGAGGGAAAGTGTAATTTGATTTTTGTTTATTAATTGATTTACGAATTAAAATTTATGTTACTTTGAAAGCCCTTCCACTTAAATGTATGTACAAGTATAAATATTTCTTAAACTCTATTTGCTTGAATAATTACTTTATGCATTTACACAATTTTTCAAATGCACCTAAATGTTTGTATATGTGTAAATAAGCATATTCAAAGCATTCACATTTATAAGCTCAATACATAATTTTTTACACATTCATATATATATATATATCTACTGCATAAATGACTTATTTTTACAATACCGTAACGTAAAAGCATACGATATTTTAAATTTTAAGCAAAAATACATTTACTAAAATAATGTTTGTTTATTATTAATTTTTATTGCCTTGCTTTAAATACTAAATTTGCGTTGAATTTAAAAACAAAAATATGCCAGTTGAATTAATAAGAAACTAAAATTAAGAAATGTATTAATAAATATTATTATAACAAAAAAAAAAAAAAAATTTATTAATTAAAATAAAATAAGCTAAATCATATAAACTATCTGGAAATGAAATCCTCTAAAACAATATTAAGTAAAGTAAAGTAAAATTAAATAATATAAAACAAGCTAATTAATCAATAAAACTTAATAACGTAAACTTAATTAAATAACTCGAAATAAATGATAAAACACTAAAGGCCACCAATAATATAGCAATATAGTATAACAATATAAAATAAATAAATTAGCTAGGGTTATAGACTAAATGAACGTATAAAAACATAATACTCGTATATAAATAAATACAATGATCGTACAATACAAAGGAAAGTATAGTATAGTTATAGAGATTAGATAAAAATTAATAAAATACATAGGTAAGGTAATTAAATAGTACTTAATCTTATCACTAAGATAATGAATTATAAATAAAGTTTATAGTTTGAAATGGGAATGCTGACGCTTCTACTCATTTAGAAGGCAGACAGGACTATTGGTAAGGGGCCATCGAAACCAGGTGCGTCGATGGCCATGGATGAGGGTGGGTTAGCACCAGGGCGTCGCAACAACACCCGCGGCGCCCCCTTATAATGTTCGGCCTCTTTTTTTATTTTTTTTTCAGCATGGTAACCGGCCATTTCCGGTTCGTTTTTTTTTATTTTTTTTTCAGGGTTTCTTTTCCGGTTAATTTGAATTTATCTTTGTTTTCCTTTTTCCGTTCGTTATTTTAGTTTTAATTTCGTTTTCATTTTCGGTTATTTTTGAATTTATATTTGAGTTAGTTTCGCTTTTGGTTATTTTTGAATTTTGATTTTCATTTTAAATATTTTGGTTGCCGTTTCTTTTAATTTTTAATTCGATTTTTCGGGTTTTTTATTTGAGTTTGAGTTTAGTTTTAATTTCGTTTTCATTTTCGGTTATTTTTGAATTTATATTTGAGTTAGTTTCGCTTTTGGTTATTTTTGAATTTTGATTTTCATTTTAAATATTTTGGTTGCCGTTTTTTTTAATTTTTAATTCGATTTTTCGGGTTTTTTATTTGAGTTTGAGTTTAGTTTTAATTTCGTTTTCATTTTCGGTTATTTTTGAATTTATATTTGAGTTAGTTTCGCTTTTGGTTATTTTTGAATTTTGATTTTCATTTTAAATATTTTGGTTGCCGTTTCTTTTAATTTTTAATTCGATTTTTCGGGTTTTTTATTTGAGTTTGAAATTTGAATGTCAACGGTCTGTCCGTGGCATCCGGTGTTTTAACCGGATGTTGTTTTAAAAGTTGTTTTGCGCGGTTTCGCAATGTTCCCCGCGTTTAAAGGCACGATTTGACCTTTTCTCTGTTTATGGCGCAGGACGGTAAGGTTGGCAAGAACCCACCCCAGCCGACAATGACTAGCCACAGTGCGACCTCATATCGTGCCGACCGCCTTCCTTACTGCTCCATTTTGTTGCGTTCCCATAACAGATGGCGCCCAACGTGGTGCCCGAAGCGCTGACCGCGATGACTTTTCTAGTCAGCTTGTGAGGTTTCACCATCTCGTAAGTCCCAGGTAGGCAGGCCCAGGAGCCGCCACCTGCGTTGCGACGGGATGGTGCAACTGATCAAGTTGTCCGGATTCGTCATCGTGTTCAGTAGCTAAGGGCTCCACGAGACTGAACGTCATGTCCACCGGAAGTTTTCATTTCACCCGGTGAGGTAGTGCTAAACGCACTTAGTTTTTTGTAGTTTCAATTTATTTTTTTTGTCCCGGGTTTAGCTTTCTTGGGATTACTTATTTAATTATTTTTGCCGAACGTGATGTTTTGTTTTGTCTTCGTTTTTTTTTGTATGCATTTTTTTTTTGTAGTGATCCCTACTTCTCCAACCAGTCTCAGGGAGGCAGCCCTTAGCAGCCCCTGCATTGCGGGAGGAGGAGTAGGGACCCCATATCCACCCGTTTCCAACTGCGCAAGTCTGGGGAAAAGCGGTACCCAACCGCGTCCTTTCATTGCGGCGTGGTTGAGGAGGGGTGTTTCAAAAAAAAATATAAATAAAGTTTTGACGTTTTTGATCACTGGTATCCAGTGCTCCGACCAGTCTCAGGGAGGCAGCTTTAGCAGCCCCTGCATTGCGGTCCGGAGTACTGGAGTACAAATAAGTTTAAAAATTTTGCTAATTTTCGCCACGGTACACCAACATGTCTCAGGGCGAGGTGTCTTATAACCACCCCTGCATTGCGGTAGGTGTACCTGGAAGAATGTCCTTGTCTAGTGTTATTTCGTTTTTTTTGTTATGCCAATGCCTTCTAATGATGGGATGTCAGCATTCCCATTCAATATATAAATACACAACTAGCTTTGGCCAAACTTTATACCGTTTTTGCTTTTTACATATTACATTTCAACACGTATATATACTAATAATCTATTTCTTTCAGCATATGTATATTTATATGTATATATTTATTTTTTTTTTGACATATTCGCGGTAATCAGTTGATGCAAATATCGGTTAGGAAAATTTGCATTAATTAAATTTTTATTTTTCAAAACCTTGCAATCGTCGGTATTATAGGGCGGGGGAGTGAATCTTGACTTGTTATACCTTCCAACCGCCCCTTGTAACCGAATACTTTTTTTATATTTTTCTGTTTATCTAACGTGGTTAGGGGATTTTTTTTTCTTTCAATATGGATCAGTCGGCTGAACGCATGACTACTAGGAACTCGGTACGAGGAAGTGGGGGCAAGCCTAGAAGTCAGGGTAGAGGGGCGCTTCCGAAGCAACCCACCAATCGGCCTCTGGTACTGCATTCTCCAATAGGTAGTCCGGGCGGGGGAGATCCGACCAGGATAGTGTTGAATCCTGCTTCCAACCATAAAATGGATAGACCAGCTAGTACTAATATCCTTGACTCGTCCATGGCAGCAGATCCAATGCAAAATATTTTTGACCCTTCAACTGGCGTGTTAACAGGTATACAGGGGGAAGCTAGAGCTTCGGTTCAAGACCGTATACCTCCTGACACTTTAGGTGATAGGATCACTACGCAAAGGAACAATGCCGAGGTCCCTCCTGTAGATTCGTGGGTGAACGTGCTACATCAGCTGTTCAGGACATCGCAGGAGGAGATGCGGAATGAAATGAGGACGATCAGGGAGAACATGGACTTACTCAACGCCGCAGTAACATCGTCGCAGGGTAGTGCGACCTATACCAGGAACACCAATAGGGAGGAAAGGAACCAAGCCCCGACATTCGTTAGTAACCAGGCCAACATCGTTTCGAATAGCGTGGCAGTGAAACCACAGGATTGGAAGATTTCCTTCGATGGTACTGGAAGCGTTGCTGATTTCTTGTTTAAGTTGGACACCCTATGTGAGCGGACTCAATGCTCTAGCGACCAACTTATGGCGAGTTTTCATCTCTTTTTGTCAGGACGGGCGGAAGAATGGTATTGGCTGTTCACAAAGCAGAATCCAACCGCGAATTATCCCTTTTTGTGCTATTCCCTGAAGCGTGAGTTTGGAACATTGAAAAGTGACCACGAGATTATGATGGAAATCTCAATGCGTAAGCAGAAGCTAAGTGAGTCATACGACGTGTTCCACACTGACCTAGTAGCACTTAACGCACGCCTTAGAGAACCGATGTCTGAAGCCCTGCTGATTGACATAATAAAGCGGAACGTCAACAGTAGCTTGAAGCTAATGCTCTTCAACGCGGGGGCTAGGACATTGCATGATCTACGCGATATAGCACGAAGAGGGGAACAAGTTCTGAAAGAAAGCAAAATATTGGGAACCACTTACCATGGACGTCAGGTCAACGAGGCCCGCACGATAACACCGGACATGAGGATGGAAGGCGAGGATTGCGAAGCTGACCCGCAGATAGAGGCGTTGGAGTACCGACGTAATAGGAAACCGGATTATTCCGGAATTCAATGTTGGAATTGTCAGGCCATGGGCCATTCGTATATTTATTGCGAGGAACCCATCAAGAATCCGTTTTGCTTTAAGTGTGGGAATAGGGGAGTCTTTACTCCAAAATGCCCTAGGGACCATCGCAGGCAGGGAAACCAGTACCCGAGCGAGAAGATGGGGGAGACTCGTTCGACACTATAGCCCCCATATCAGCCAGTGCTCGAGCCGTCTCGTGCACTGAACCAAGTGAGTCCTTCGAGGGTATGCATGGAGCTAGTGAGCTTCCGAGGAGTAGTGGCACCCTGGCGAAGGAGTACCCAAATGTGATATTGACTTTTCCTGACAGTACAGTCAATTCCGATAGTTCAGACTCAGATAGTCCAACGTCCTCATCCGCGATTGTTAAACCGATCAGAATTTTGCAACGTCTGAATAGAGACGTCGCTTGCCAGACGCATTTTCCACTTAGTTTAGAAGAGAGGGAACATAGGTATGAGCGAGTAAGGTATTCGATTTTTGAAAAGCCACCGGTGTCGGTAAATATTTTGAAGTGTAGGCAGAGATACAGTCAGCGGGTTCAGGAGCGCAGGATGTTGCAAACCACTACGCTAATGCTGACCGAGGATGAAAGACCTTTGGTAAGGGTAAAGATAGAAGACAGTTTTATAGTGGGTTTGTTGGACTCGGGAGCCAATGTCTCTATTTTGGGGAAAAATTGTGAAGAATTTTTAAAAGAGAACAACTTCGAGTATCACCCCCTACATGCGTTCGTTTATACCGCGGGTGGCAACAAACAGAAAATCTTGGGCTCGATATCTTTACCTGTCACTTTCAAAAATGTTACTAAGTCCATCCGGTTTTACCTTGTTCCTTCGCTTCTTCAAAAAGCTTACTTCGGGGTTGATTTTTGGAGAGCCTTTGCGCTGGCGCCCGAAATATTTCCCAGTGTGGAGTGCATAGACTTTAGTAATAAAAATGATGACGAAATAAATTTCCATGATTTGTCGCCAACCCAGAAAGTCAATTAGCAGAAGGTCATAGAGACGTTTCCTTTCTTCGAAAAGTTAGGATTGGGGCAAACGAGATTGGTTGAGCATCATATTGATACTGGTGAGGCAGTCCCAATCAAAAGTAAACATTTTGCTCTTTCGCCACCGAGGCAAGCCGAAGCTTTTAGCGAAATAAATAGGCTGCTCGAAATGGGAGTTATAGAAGAGTCAAACTCGCCTTGGTGTAGTCCAGTTGTTCTAGTTCGGAAGCCAGGGAAGGTCAGGCTCTGCATAGATTCCAGGAAGGTCAACGCGGTAACTAAAAAGGACTCGTACCCGTTGCCTCATATCAACGGCCTATTGAGCAGACTGAAGGACACGCACTTCATTAGTGGCATTGATCTGAAGGACGCGTTCTTTCAGATCAAGCTGACAGAGTCTTCCAAGGAAAAAACAGCATTCGCAGTTCCTGGGAAGCCTCTGTACCACTTTAAGGTGATGCCCTTTGGTCTGTGTAATGGACCGCAGACTATGAGCCGCCTGATGGACAAGGCAATTCCCTCGCGTTTGCGGGAGAATGTCTTCGTCTACCTGGATGATCTAATGGTATGCAGCACTAACTTTGAAGACCACCTAAAGTTGCTGGCGGAAGTGGCGAATTGTTTGAGGGACGCGGGCCTCACAATCAATGTGAAGAAGAGCAAATTTTGTCAGAAGGAAATTCGGTATTTAGGGTACTTGATAGGTAGCGGGTGCTTGAAGGTGGATCCTGGGAAAATAGAAGCAATGCAGAACTTTCCGATCCCTAAATCTCCGCGACAGGTTCGTAGGTTTGTGGGCATGGCAAATTGGTATAGGGCATTTATTACAAATTTTGCTGACCTAGCAGGTCCTTTGACTGATTGTCTTCGCAAGTCAGCAGGCCCTTTTAAACTTACCCCTGAAGCGGTAGAAGCATTCGAAAAGTTAAAAGAAGCCTTGAGCTCCGCTCCTGTCTTGGCCCAACCCGATTTCTCGAAGGAATTTGTTATTCAGTGTGATGCTTCAAAAATAGGTGTAGGGGGCGTGTTATTTCAGGTCGATGACGAGGGCGCTGAGCATCCAATCGCGTTCGTTTCGAAAAAACTTAACAACGCTCAGCGCAATTATACTGTAACCGAACTGGAATGCCTCGCCGCCATTATAAGTGTCAAGCGTTTTAGACCGTACATACAGGGTTTGCCATTCCGAATCATAACTGACCATTCAAGTCTCAAGTGGTTGATGACTCAGAAGGACTTGAGTGGCAGGCTGGCTCGATGGTCACTCCTACTGCAAAGATACGATTTTGCAATGGAGCATCGCAAGGGAACCCTGAATATAGTACCGGATGCCCTCTCGCGTTTTGATGTAGACGAGCTAACCTTCTCCGCCCCACCTCGCGAAATTGACTTAGCATCGCCGGAATTTGAAAGCGCGGAATACTAAGATCTTTGCAGAACCATTTTGGAAAACAAAGATGCGCTACCAGATTTGAGTGTAAATGATGGCGTGGTTTTAAAAAGGGTTAAATTTCGTAAGGGTGTGGCGGATGAGGAGGACTCGTTATGGCGGGTGTGGCTACCGACAGGGTTAACTGAGAAAGCGATAAGTCTTGCACATGATGCGAATAGGAGTTACCATGGGGGTTGGCAGAAAACTTTAGAGCGTGTTAGACAAAATTACTTCTGGCCTAGGCAAGCTAAAGACGTTAGAGACTATGTACAGAAATGCGACACGTGTAAGGCGGTTAAGTCAACAAATCAGCAGTCAAGACCACCTATAGCGAACACTTTTGCCTCAGAAAGACCATTTCAGCGGTTCTATTGCGACTTCCTAGGACCTTATCCGCGAACGAAGCGGCGCAGTCAGTTTCTCTTCATTGTTCTGGACCATTTTGCAAAGTATGTTTGGTTGAAGCCCATGCAGAGAGCAACAACTGTTAATGTTATGAATTACTTTACCTCTGAAATTTTTCCATCGGTTGGGGTTCCTGAATATATCCATAGCGATAATGGTAAAAAGTTTATCTCTAAGGAAATGAAACAATTTCTCGAGAATTATGGGGTGACCCATATAAGGACGGGGTTATACTCGCCGCAGGCAAACGCGTCGGAACGCGTAAATAGAGAAATTGTTTCAAAAATAAGAATTTTTCTTAAGGATAAACAGGATCATACCGACTGGGACAAGCATATACCCGAAATTTTAGCGGTGTTAAGAAGCGATTTTCATACCTCAATTCAGTGCTCTCCATACTTTGCCTTATACGGTCAGAACATGGTCCAACACGCCTCAGCCTATAACATATTAGATAAACTCGGTACTCTTAGGGAAGATGACATTCCAATAGTAACTAGGGCGGATAAGTTGTCCAACATTCGCGAGCAAATTCGTAAGAATTTAGATCAAGCGAAGGATAGGGGAAACAACGTTTATAACAAACGCTCTAGGCAAGTTAACTATAGGGAAGGTCAGGAGGTTTTTAGGAAAAATTTTGCTTTGGGTAACTTTAAACAAGGCATAAACGCCAAATTCTTGCCGAAATACCTCAAGTACCGAGTGCGTCGAAAAGTAGGCAATGCGTTGTACGATCTAGAGGACCTGACAGGGAAACTGATAGGTCGCTTTCACGCTTCGGATATTCGCCCGCAATAACAATTTAGATTTTTTTTACATATATACATTTTGACGTTTGGAACCGTAACTGGGCGTTTTGGCGGTCGGGGACAACTCGCCCAGTATCCTCCCCGAACATTGACTTAATAGGGTATTTACATACGCTTCCATCGGAAGTAGTGGATAACCTGGCAATCCTCGGTTATGCGGATTGTCTTTCGGAGTTTTGACGAGTTCTCCTTAATTAAAATGTCTACCGGGTGAAAAGCTTTTTTTTCCATGGAACAAGCTTCTCCGGTTATTTTTTGTTGCTAAACCTTTTGTGGGGGTGAAACCACTAGAACCAAAAATTTTCGGAGTTTTGACGAGTTCTCCTTTATTAAAATGTCTACAGCCGCGAAGCATTGTAACTAGGAAACCAAAATAAATTCTCCGTTTGCCTCGGAGTTTTGACGCGTTCTCCGATATCAAAATGTCTAACTAAATTACACGTTTTTCTTATAAGCCTATTTCGGTGGGGGTAAAGCCACTTAACAAATTTCCATTTGCCGCAAAGCCTAATAAACTATGAGACAAAATACTTCAAAAATTTTCCTTGACTGGCGGATCTTCGTGCCCGGCTAGCTCGCGGTAGAACTAGAGACTCTTATCTAGGGGTGAGTCGTGCCCCACGTTTTTTACCCAGAAATGGCTTCCTTGCAAGTAAATCTTTTTCCTGTTCGCTTCATCGACCGGTCTTCGAAGCGAAGCAGGCCTGTTATGGTTTACTTTCAATTGATAGTCATTGTTATTTGGTTCAATGCGGCTGGTTGGGTGACAGTTTTGATTCACCTTCCGGTTTGACGTTTAGCTACGGGAAAGTGCGTGATTTTTGCTGAAGTGGCAGCACCAAATGGTTCAATCCGTTCATAGCAATACTCTGATGGTAACGACCAATCAGAATGTTCCACTTGGCAATAATCACGCCACGTCAACGGGCAACGGAACTTTTCCATTGCGCAGTCGCGTTAAGTGAATAATTTTGGGCATAGCAGCGTCACCGGCATTCGACGAATTCAAAAAGTATACCGGATTTGAACGGGAGCGGTCGTGCCGCGCAGTGTGAAAAAAAAAAGAAAATTAAAACATAAACTGAACTCAAGAAAATGTTAAGTGGTGAACATAGTGAAAAGTTCAGAAGTGATTGTTTTATATAAAGTACCACTTTAATTACTAAAACATAAACGGGTTTAAAGCAAGATTGTTCGACTTTTGAGGTGTTCGATCACACGTGTGTGCACGTCGGTGTGTGTAACTTCTTCCGGTTTTTGGTGAAGTTAAGCTTTTTTACCAACAAAATTACAAGACGTACTCTGCAAATTTATAGCAGAATTTTATATCATTTTACATATGGAGTTATAAATGTGTTAAGAATCTCAAGGTGGAAGTTTAACTGTGTTTACAGTGCAAAATAAAGTATATACGCTGATGTATAAAAAAAATTGGAACAAATATTATTCATCGATCTGTGCCCAGTGGGTGACTATAAAGAGTGTAAATAAAAGTTTCAACCGGAACTCAGATCATCATCACACATGTACGGGTGTAGCATTGGTAAGTTTTGATATTTGTAGGTAATTGGTTCGAGTATGGGAAAATTTTACCTAAATGCTCTACGACTAGGGCGTCAGCCCTTCACAAAACTGGTCCTTATTTGTCTAAGAAGCCAATAGGTTATTAATAAATTGTTATTAAAGTTGCAAAATTCACTGAAGAAAATGTTTAAACAATGCGGTATAAAACAAATATGAGAAAAATGGTAATATCATGAATATTTAGTGTTTTTAACATATATTCGTGATTTTACAATTGAAAATGTATGTCTTTTAATGCTTTTTGATGTGGAGATAATATCATCTATTAAACTTGCCCGACAGGCGAAAAAATTCTGATAAAGAATCGCGCGATTCTTTTCTTCAAAAATTTCCATATCTTAATTTATTGTAAATTTAAATGAAGTTCGAAGTAAATTCAGCATATTTTTTTGCATAAAATTGAAAATTGCTACAACTAAGAACATTACACTTAACATTCGAGTTGAAAATATTATGTGCCAGTCTGGCATCACGTTTTCACATTTGTACATGTCAGCCACTAGAAAAAAAAATGTAAATACCCGATTTCTTCGTAAATTATAGAAAACAATTTAACACAATTTATTGAAATAAGTGCGAACGCTCTAAAGTATATATGTGTGCTAATATAAGTGGTAAAATATATGAACTTTTCAAAAGAGTGGTTTTGTTATTGAAATTAATTAAACAACAATTTCTGGAAATAAGGGTGGTTCTTCGGGGCCTTCTCCATGGTTGTTATAGCCGTTCCAACGCCGGCTATGCGATCCCCAGTATTTCTACCAAAAAAAAAAATACTTCTGCACAGTTCGGCACCCTAAATATGTGTGATTGCAACAACCACATGAAAATGACAGACATTTTTAAACTTTGATTGCAAATATCTCCTGATAGATATATATAATCGAGTTTCCGCTTTCGGGTTGCTGGTGCCAGGGTCGAGACGCGCCTTTGGATACCTTTCCCGATAGTTTTGCACATGTTTGAGCGGTTGCGTGCAGTCGTATAGAATTACCGTATCTTTGTATATGCTTGCCTAGATATCGTGCTTATAACGTATGAATGAAACAATTTCTGTTTACCTTTCTTTTTGTTGCAGAATCCACCATCGCACTTATCAACGCTCCACATCAAGCGCATATAAACGCGCCACCATCGCGCCACATCAACGCGTCGGTATAGCTCGCAACCGCAACAACTACCAGCAACAACAACAGTAACCACCGGTAACAACAAAACCGGCAACAACAAAACCGGCAACAACCAGCATAGACATCAGTAGGGGGCCGCCCCATCTTAGGCGCCATCCACACCAACGCGCAACAAAGCGCGCAGCAACATCAGTAGGGGCCGCCCTATCTTAGGCGTCATCCACCTCAGCAACGCAACCACAACCGGCACTAATTACAGCGGGGGCCGCCCTATCTTGGGCCGCCGCCCACATTAGCACGACAATGCCAGCAGTGACATCAGCGAGGGCCGCCGTAATATAGGCCCGCCGCACTAGCGGCAACAACAACAACACTGTAGTGACAACAGCGAGGGCCGCCGCACTAGCAGCAACAACAACAACACTGTAGTGACAACAGCGAGGGCCGTCCTAATATAGGCCCGCCGCACTAACCCAGCAACAATAACAACACAGCAGTGACAACAGCGAGGGCCGCCGTATTATAGGCCCGCCGCACTAGCTACTGCAACAACAACATAACCAGCAGAGACAACAACAACAGTAGCGCCGACCAACGGCCTACTGCAACAAATGGGTGAGATCAACCTAATATAGATGTAGTTTAACAGTAGTATTTTTTTTTTTTATAGTCCTCTAAAAGGAGGAAAAATGAAAGGTAGACTATATTAAAACTTAAACCAAGAAAACACAAAGAAAAAGTTTTTTTTTAATAAATTAAGGAGGGAAAGTGTAATTTGATTTTTGTTTATTAATTGATTTACGAATTAAAATTTATTTTACTTTGAAAGCCCTTCCACTTAAATGTATGTACAAGTATAAATATTTCTTAAACTCTATTTGCTTGAATAATTACTTTATGCATTTACACAATTTTTCAAATGCACCTAAATGTTTGTATACCTATGTGTAAATAAGCATATTCAAAGCAGGCCTTTTATGCTTTACTTTCAATTGATAGTCATTGTTATTTGGTTCAATGCGGTTGGTTGGGTGACAGTTTTGATTCACCTTCCGGTTTGACGTTTAGCTACGGGAAAGTGCGTGATTTTTGCTGAAGTGGCAGCACCAAATGGTTCAATCCGTTCATAGCAATACTCTGATGGTAACGACCAATCAGAATGTTCCACTTGGCAATAATCACGCCACGTCAACGGGCAACGGAACTTTTCCATTGCGCAGTCGCGTTAAGTGAATAATTTTGGGCATAGCAGCGTCACCGGCATTCGACGAATTCAAAAAGTATACCGGATTTGAACGGGAGCGGTCGTGCCGCGCAGTGTGAAAAAAAAAAGAAAATTAAAACATAAACTGAACTCAAGAAAATGTGAAGTGGTGAACATAGTGAAAAGTTCAGAAGTAATTGTTTTATATAAAGTACCACTTTAATTACTAAAACATAAACGGGTTTAAAGCAAGATTGTTCGACTTTTGAGGTGTTCGATCACACGTGTGTGCACGTCGGTGTGTGTAACTTCTTCCGGTTTTTGGTGAAGTTAAGCTTTTTTACCAACAAAATTACAAGACGTACTCTGCAAATTTATAGCAGAATTTTATATCATTTTACATATGGAGTTATAAATGTGTTAAGAATCTCAAGGTGGAAGTTTAACTGTGTTTACAGTGCAAAATAAAGTATATACGCTGATGTATAAAAAAAATTGGAACAAATATTATTCATCGATCTGTGCCCAGTGGGTGACTATAAAGAGTGTAAATAAAAGTTTCAACCGGAACTCAGATCATCATCACACATGTACGGGTGTAGCATTGGTAAGTTTTGATATTTGTAGGTAATTGGTTCGAGTATGGGAAAATTTTACCTAAATGCTCTACGACTAGGGCGTCAGCCCTTCACAAAACTGGTCCTTATTTGTCTAAGAAGCCAATAGGTTATTAATAAATTGTTATTAAAGTTGCAAAATTCACT
This sequence comes from Merzomyia westermanni, assembly GCA_949987695.1. Taxonomy (NCBI): domain Eukaryota; kingdom Metazoa; phylum Arthropoda; class Insecta; order Diptera; family Tephritidae; genus Merzomyia; species Merzomyia westermanni. The sequence continues at coordinate 159,941,330 of OX465289.1, read as the reverse complement.
GAAGAAAATGTTTAAACAATGCGGTATAAAACAAATATGAGAAAAATGGTAATATCATGAATATTTAGTGTTTTTAACATATATTCGTGATTTTACAATTGAAAATGTATGTCTTTTAATGCTTTTTGATGTGGAGATAATATCATCTATTAAACTTGCCCGACAGGCGAAAAAATTCTGATAAAGAATCGCGCGATTCTTTTCTTCAAAAATTTCCATATCTTAATTTATTGTAAATTTAAATGAAGTTCGAAGTAAATTCAGCATATTTTTTTTGCATAAAATTGAAAATTGCTACAACTAAGAACATTACACTTAACATTCGAGTTGAAAATATTATGTGCCAGTCTGGCATCACGTTTTCACATTTGTACATGTCAGCCACTAGAAAAAAAAATGTAAATACCCGATTTCTTCGTAAATTATAGAAAACAATTTAACACAATTTATTGAAATAAGTGCGAACGCTCTAAAGTATATATGTGTGTTAATATAAGTGGTAAAATATATGAACTTTTCAAAAGACTGGTTTTGTTATTGAAATTAATTAAACAACAATTTCTGGAAATAAGGGTGGTTCTTCGGGGCCTTCTCCATGGTTGTTATAGCCGATCCAACGCCGGCTATGCGATCCCCAGTATTTCTACCAAAAAAAAAAAAATACTTCTGCACAGTTCGGCACCCTAAATATGTGTGATTGCAACAACCACATGAAAATGACAGACATTTTTAAACTTTGATTGCAAATATCTCCTGATAGATATATATAATCGAGTTTCCGCTTTCGGGTTGCTGGTGCCAGGGTCGAGACGCGCCTTTGGATACCTTTCCCGATAGTTTTGCACATGTTTGAGCGGTTGCGTGCAGTCGTATAGAATTACCGTATCTTTGTATATGCTTGCCTAGATATCGTGCTTATAACGTATGAATGAAACAATTTCTGTTTACCTTTCTTTTTGTTGCAGAATCCACCATCGCACTTATCAACGCTCCACATCAAGCGCATATAAACGCGCCACCATCGCGCCACATCAACGCGTCGGTATAGCGCGCAACCGCAACAACTACCAGCAACAACAACAGTAACCACCGGTAACAACAAAACCGGCAACAACAAAACCGGCAACAACCAGCATAGACATCAGTAGGGGGCCGCCCCATCTTAGGCGCCATCCACACCAACGCGCAACAAAGCGCGCAGCAACATCAGTAGGGGGCCGCCCTATCTTAGGCGTCATCCACCTCAGCAACGCAACCACAACCGGCACTAATTACAGCGGGGGCCGCCCTATCTTGGGCCGCCGCCCACATTAGCACGACAATGCCAGCAGTGACATCAGCGAGGGCCGCCGTAATATAGGCCCGCCGCACTAGCGGCAACAACAACAACACTGTAGTGACAACAGCGAGGGCCGTCCTAATATAGGCCCGCCGCACTAACCCAGCAACAATAACAACACAGCAGTGACAACAGCGAGGGCCGCCGTATTATAGGCCCGCCGCACTAGCTACTGCAACAACAACATAACCAGCAGAGACAACAACAACAGTAGCGCCGACCAACGGCCTACTGCAACAAATGGGTGAGATCAACCTAATGTAGATGTAGTTTTAGCAGTAGTAGTTTTTTTTTTATAGTCCTCTAAAAGGAGGAAAAATGAAAGGTAGACTATATTAAAACTTAAACCAAGAAAACACAAAGAAAAAGTTTTTTTTTAATAAATTAAGGAGGGAAAGTGTAATTTGATTTTTGTTTATTAATTGATTTACGAATTAAAATTTATTTTACTTTGAAAGCCCTTCCACTTAAATGTATGTACAAGTATAAATATTTCTTAAACTCTATTTGCTTGAATAATTACTTTATGCATTTACACAATTTTTCAAATGCACCTAAATGTTTGTATACCTATGTGTAAATAAGCATATTCAAAGCATTCACATTTATAAGCTCAATACATAATTTTTTACACATTGATATATATATATATATCTACTGCATAAATGACTTATTTTTACAATACCGTAACGTAAAAGCATACGATATTTTAAATTTTAAGCAAAAATACATTTACTAAAATAATGTTTGTTTATTATTAATTTTTATTTGCTTGTTTTAAATACTAAATTTGCGTTGAATTTAAAAACAAAAGTATGCCAGTTGAATTAATAAGAAACTAAAATTAAGAAATGTATTAATAAATATTATTATAACAAAAAAAAAAAAAATTTATTAATTAAAATAAAATAAGCTAAATCATATAAACTATCTGGAAATGAAATCCACTAAAACAATATTAAGTAAAGTAAAGTAAAATTAAATAATATAAAACAAGCTAATTAATCAATAAAACTTAATAACGTAAACTTAATTAAATAACTCGAAATAAATGATAAAACACTAAAGGCCACCAATAATATAGCAATATAGTATAACAATATAAAAAAATAAATTAGCTAGGGTTATAGACTAAATGAACGTATAAAAACATAATACTCGTATATAAATAAATACAATGATCGTAACAATACGAAAGGAAAGTATAGTATAGTTATAGAGATTAGATAAAAATTAATAAAATACATAGGTAAGGTAATTAAATAGTACTTAATCTTATCACTAAGATAATGAATTATAAATAAAGTTTATAATTTGAAATGGGAATGCTGACGCTTCTACTCATTTAGAAGGCAGACAGGACTATTGGTAAGGGGCCATCGAAACCAGGTGCGTCGATGGCCATGGATGAAGGTGGGTTAGCACCAGGGCGTCGCAACAACACCCGCGGCGCCCCCTTATAATGTTCGGCCTCTTTTTTTATTTTTTTTTCAGCATGGTAACCGGCCATTTCCGGTTCGTTTTTTTTTATTTTTTTTTCAGGGTTTCTTTTCCGGTTAATTTGAATTTATCTTTGTTTTCCTTTTTCCGTTCGTTATTTTAGTTTTAATTTCGTTTTCATTTTCGGTTATTTTTGAATTTATATTTGAGTTAGTTTCGCTTTTGGTTATTTTTGAATTTTTATTTTCATTTTAAATATTTTGGTTGCCGTTTCTTTTAATTTTTAATTCGATTTTTCGGGTTTTTTATTTGAGTTTGAGTTTAGTTTTAATTTCGTTTTCATTTTCGGTTATTTTTGAATTTATATTTGAGTTAGTTTCGCTTTTGGTTATTTTTGAATTTTGATTTTCATTTTAAATATTTTGGTTGCCGTTTCTTTTAATTTTTAACTCGATTTTTCGGGTTTTTTATTTGAGTTTGAAATTTGAATGTCAACGGTATGTCCGTGGCATCCGGTGTTTTAAGCGGTTTCGCAATGTTCCCCGCGTTTAAAGGCACGATTTGACCTTTTCTCTGTTTATGGCGCAGGACGGTAAGGTTGGCAAGAACCCACCCCAGCCGACAATGACTAGCCACAGTGCGACCTCATATCGTGCCGACCGCCTTCCTTACTGCTCCATTTTGTTGCGTTTCCATAACATAGTTCACTGTTCAACGCTTGAATATAAACTGATCAACCTGCCTTGTTTGGTCACTGCCTTTTATAGTCCGACAGGGTGCTTCCCCACGCACGGAGAACTTTCTTGATTGTTCGTTCTTCGTGTTCTCGAAGGGTCGGTGTTATTTATTGACATCTCCTCTTTGCCTTGTATTCGCAAACACTCGCGCAATCTCTCTTCCTCTTCCTTGGTACAAGCTTGCATGCATAAGCGTGGGCAATGTTATCTCTATTGTGTTTAACTAGAAGTGAGAGTGTTATTAACGTAGGCATGGTACCATTATCCAACTACAACAGGTCGTAGCAGCTCGACAAACATAAAGACACACAAAAATTTTCGATGTTATTTGTTTTTGTAATTTGTGAGTTTAACGTCAAAATCGTACTGAGAAATGAGTGTAATGTCAAAATTCGAGGCAAAAGTGAAAATCTGCTGGTCTATTAACACGACCTGTATTATGGGATCATGATTGGTACATGCTTGAGAATAATCGCCACAATATTCTCAAGCATGTACCATCCCTAACTCAATAACAATCCCCCACTAGTTAAACAACAGAGATAACGTTGGCTACTCTTAAGCACCACTAAAAGGCCTTTTACACTATATGGTTTTGTCATGTGTATACCCAGCCAGCAGAAAAGCGTATATTTTACGGATAGCATATTTTTTCATCGATTTTTGTGTGAGAAAAACGTCGGAAAAATGCACTTTTGGATGATTTGTTGCCAGAAAAAAATTGTTAATCAAATTTCAAATTAACTTTGTCAACCACTTGTGTCATTCCAAGAGAAAAGTCAAAAAAAGAATTTTGGTTTTCAAAATCAAATCAAAAAATATTCATACATATTTCGCTGCTGAAAATTTGTTTTGCTTTTGAAGCCCTGCTTGCCCGTAAGTACTAAAATGTTGTATATAAAATAAAATACTAGAACTAACATATGTTTTATGCTTTTGCTTATATAGGTACACCATTGTGATTAATAAGACAAAATCCGGGGTCCATCCATCTGACCATGACATGTCTTAATGCCGAATACGTGTGGATAAACGTATTACATGTTAATTTTTTGCTATGTTGTATTTAAGTTTTGTTTTAAAATATATTAAATTAAATAATTTTAAATTATAAAATCATGTGGTTCAAATATACATATTTTTGAATGTGCATACATAAATACATAATAGCGAAAATGTTTTTTCATTTTTATAAGATGGGAAAAAAGGTAGAATTCAAGGCCAAAATGTATAAGAAAAATTATGAGAAATGGGTCCAAAAATCTTTTGAAGTTGCATTAGAAAATGTTCCGGAAAAGTATTAAAAACTGTATAGGAAACGTATCTGAAATTTGCTAGAAAAATGTATGGAAAGGCATACAAAAACGCTGTACCGTAACATCGCCCTTAGGCGATATTTTGTAATAGAGCAAAATACAGCCCGGTCGGTAATTGGCACTGCGGTCAGCTTTTGTTGAACCGCAGCCAACTGTCGACAGGGGCACGAACGATTGAAGCGTGGGCGCGAACAGCAAGTTCGTTGCCTACACTCAAACGCGTCGGTTGTCCTCAAAGACAAAATAATTATAGAGAAAGTGCTCTAGTTTTACATTTTATTGGAAAATACCAAACAATTAATATTGTGCAACTTTAATAACTTTTTCTAATAAATTTTATAACATTTTATACCGAAGCCGAGTGACGTTCTTTGTTTTCATTCAACCAACTTTAGTGCAGTGGTTTTTTAAGCGTTGGGGATGCACCTGCGTGCAAGCGTTGGTACACGCCGCGCCATCACGGCCGGCAACACCATGCTACAACGCTTCAGTTTATATAGTGTTTTCAGTACTTTTACATACGTACGGTTCCCTCGCACACTTTAGTGGGAAACTGGATCGGCAAAAGTACTTGAAACGTACCACGAAAACTGATAAAATATAAGGTTGTTATCAGCATTTTCTACTTTTTTTGGATACGTTTGTGGAAAGTTTGCTGGCTGGGTATGTAACATTTCATGTATGAGAACCAACATAACGTGTAAAGGCATATTAAATTTTCCTTTTGTACAAGTCAGAAAAATCCACATAGGAAATAGAACTGTTTCTATATTTGTCTGACTTACATTTAGAGTAAGCTGTTCTTTAATTCGTTGATTTCATTTTTTTTTGGAGTTATTTATTTACTGTGCAAAAGTAATTAGAAAAATTGAACTGTTGGAAGTGTTGGCAGTCATACGACATTACGTACATGGCGACCGTGACCGTGGGCCGGAGCCCTGTGTAAATGCATAAAATAAAAATTACATAAATTATAAATCATACAAATTACAAAATAATACAAAAAAAAAAAAAAATTATCAAAGTTTTGAAAAAAAAAATACCAAAAAAAAAATCATAAAATCCACAAAATCCAAAAAAAAATTTATAAAAGTTTCCAAACATCAAACCAAAATTCCAAACAAAATTGGTTAAACGTTAACAAAAATTAATTTAAAAAAAAAAAAAAAAAAAAGAACTAAAATTAATATAACTAGTGGTACAGTTGCTAACCAAACCCTTATTAATACAACAAAAATGGACTTAATAAAATTCATATACATATATGTGTGAAGTGGTGGTACAGTGGTACAGTTGACAAAGGTACAGTAAATAATTAAAACGGAGATAAACGAACTAAATTTAATAAAGAAACATAAGCGGATATTAATAAATTACAGAGATAATAAGTTAAAATTAATAGAAACAAACTATATATATATACATAAATAAAACGGAGATAACTTTTAAAAAAAAAAAAAAAAAAAAAACTGTACCAAGACCACACCACCTAAATAAGTACATAAAGACCGCGGCAATAACGGTCCATGGCATCACGCCACGAAATAACGGCACACATTTTAGTCACGCCAAGCCGGCGGCAGCGCAGTGGAGAAGAAGAAAAAAACCAAAACCACAACCAACAACGCCAGAAGCAACGGCAGAGCGGGACAGCAAGACTACATTCAAATTGCAGCAATGGCGGTAACATGGACTGGTGAGGCGAGTTAGGTATATAAATGTACAGTTATATATATTAGGTATATAATATAGGTATACATATGAAAATTGTAAAACAATACAAATTTAATGCATTTTTGAGTGAAACGGTGCGGCCGTCACGTTTAATAAATATTTCCTTTTGAGTGAAACGGTGCGGCCGACACGTTAAATATATATACATTTTTGAGTGCAACGGTGCGGCCGTCACGGTAAACATTCATAACTTTAAAACATTTACAGCTTTTGAACAATTATACTTTTCAAACATTCATAACTTTAAAACATTTACAATTGTCAAACATCTACATTTTTTTTTCAAACGTGCATAACTTTAAAACATTACCAAATTTCAAACATTTGTAACTTTCGAAAATTTACAAATTATAAACATTATTACTTTTCAAACATTTATTACATTTTAACATACAATAAATATAAACTTGCAACAAATAATATCATCTCTTTGTACGACACATGGTAGCACACTCTGCAATTCAGGAACTTTTTCTTAAATTTTTCAAATTATCAATCAAATTTATTAGATTTTCGAAACTTTGCCTTCAATTTAGACCGACTCATTTTCCACTTAACTTATTTTATTCCATTTTATTAAATTTCCCGAATTTTTCCATTCAATCTAAACTGGTTAGTTTTCATCCAAACTGTTCTACTGCTAGCTAATATTTATCGAATTTTTTTGCTGATGTCAGATTTTGAGACTAAATTCAAAGAATTGAGAAAAAATTTCTATAAAATCAAGAAACGCGTTCTAAATACTGGTCGTCCATTATCGACAAAGCAAGAAAAGTTAGATGAATACAAAAATTCCTTGATAGAAGCATATAATAAAATTTTAGTAGAGGCTAATGTGCATTTTGAGAATCGGGTTAAGCCAGTTGTTGTAAATCGAATCCTATCACGTTGCAGAGAGCAATTAGCTAAATGTTTTGCAAAACTGAAATGTACAGTTAAAGTACCAAATAATTGCAGCGATTTAGTAGAAGATAATATTTTTACATCTGATAGCGAGTGGTTAGAAGAAGAATCCTACGACGATTCCGAAGAAGAATTTTCTGACTCGTCACAGCTAGGCACATCCGAAAAGCATAGCGCCAATCAAAGCTGTTCATTGCCAACAGTCGAAAATATTTCATTGCAGGAAAACCTGTTAGGTTTCGACAACTCAGTTTGTACATTAGACCGTTCCACAGACAATTCAATTCATTTTCAAAAATCATCAATTTTTTCAAATTTAAACAATAAAGATAGTAATTCAGTAAAATCCATAGAAATGGCTACCACAGAGCAAAAGAAAAGTTTTATCTCGATGTGTGCTCCTATAATTAGGGAAAACTACAATGGTGATCCATTAGCGATAGACTCCTTCATAGATAAAATAGACCTAGTTGAAAGCTTAACAGATTCGAATCTTATGCCAACTCTCATTGCATTTGTTAAATCAAAACTAGAAGGGAAAGCAAGAGAGGCTATTCCGACTAACATAACATCCATCGAAGAGATTAAAGACGCGCTAAGAAGCAGAATAAAACCAGATAATTCCAAAGTAGTTGCAGGAAAAATAGCTTCATGAAAAGTTTCCAATAATAACTTGACCGAATTTGCTAAACGTGTAGAAGAACTATCTGATGCATTAGAGCGATCTCTAATCATTGAAGGTATGTCAAAAGCCAAAGCTCACGAAATGGCAGTCGAGCAATCAGTAAATGTTTGTAGGCTTAATACGCGCTCAGACTTAGTAAAATCTATTTTGGCATCAACCAATTTTAGTGACGCAAAAGACGTAGTAGCAAAGATGATAGTCGAACAAAATACTCAAGCTACCGAGAGACAGGTATTAGCATTTCGTTCCAGATTTAATAACCCAAATAATTTTCGAAACAACAATAGAGGTAATAGTTCGTACAACAATAGTGGTAAATATAACAACAATAGTAACTTTAATAGGTACAACCACAATAATAATTTCAATAGGTACAATAGCAGCAATAATTTTAATAGGTACAGCAACAATACCAATAGATACAATAATAACAACCAGAGTAGACAAAGCAACAATTATAGGCAAAATAACGACAATCGAGGTAACGCTAATGCACGTAATAACAATAGCAATCAGTACAGGTCAGAAAACAGGTCGAATAATAGCAGCGGTAGTTCAAATACGCGAAATAATGCAAACGTACGAGCTTTAAACTCCGAAGCCCCGCAGGCGCGAACACTGAGGGACGGGGAGTTAAGCGAATAAATATTAAAAATGTTTTTTGTCTAAACCTAAATTATTCAGATTTTGTCAAAATTAACATAACCGGATCTAAGAAACTATGCACATTTTTATTAGACACACAGGCTGATATTTCACTGATTAAAATTTCAAGTTTAAGTAACCAAATTCCCATTTGTAGCGATGATATTGTTAATATCACTGGCGTAACTTCCAACTCTGTCTCTACCTTAGGTAAAATTAATATAGATTTACATTTTTCAAACATTCTAGTTGAACATAACTTACATGTGGGGGCTGACGATTTTAATATACCATCAGATGGTATACTGGGTAAAGACTTTCTCAAACACAACAAATGTATCATAAATTATTCAAATAATAGCATCTCTTTCTGGGCAAATGGTGAAAAAGTCAATATGCCAATCCTTCACGGAACAGAATGCGACATGTGTATAATACCACCTAGATGCGAAGTTTTTCGAATTTTTGACCTAGGTCACTCAACAACTCCACTTTTCGTTGAATCTCAAGAATTACAAAAAGGTGTATTTACAGCAAGATGCATTACAACTTCTAAAAACCCTGTTTTAAAAATAATAAATACCACAAATTACATTCAATTCATAAAGAAAAACTCTATTCGGACAGAAAAACTTTCAGATTACCACGTATATGAGATTAACAAAACTAAATCAGACAATAAACGTATTAACGAAGTAGCTTCGATTTTAAAAAATCAAATTCCAAAAAATGCTCCATCTGAACTTTTAGAACTTTGCATACAATATGCCGACATATTCGCGCTTGATAACGACAAAATGACATTAAATAACTTTTATGAGCAAACATTACGAATAACAGACAATGAGCCAGTGTATATTCAAAATTATCGTTTACCATATTCTCAGCGGGAAGAAATAAACAAACAAGTTACGAAATTATTAGAAAAAGATTTAATCGAAGGGAGTTATTCAAACTACAACAGCCCACTTATTTTAGTGCCTAAAAAGAAAAGTAATGGTGGAAAAGCTTACAAAATGTGTGTTGATTTTCGCGCAGTAAATAAAAAACTAATAGCTGATAAATTCCCATTAGCACGAATCGACGATATATTAGATAATCTCGGCAGAGCCAAATTTTTCTCAACGTTAGACCTTTTTTCTGGATTTCACCAAATACCCTTACATGTTGATTCACGCGATATAACCTCGTTTTCTACTGATCGCGGAGCGTATAGATGGAAAGTATTGCCGTTTGGCTTAAGTATTGCACCAAACTCATTCTCAAGAATGATGACAATTGCGTTTTCAGGGATTCCGCCTAACGTAGCTTTTTTGTATGTGGATGACATAATCGTCATTGGCTGTAACGAATCACATCACATTAAAAATTTATCCAAAGTATTCGACACTTGTAGATCGTTCAATCTTAAACTCAATCCAAACAAATGTAATTTTCTCAGACCCGAAGTGACATTCCTAGGTCATAAATGTTCATCCGAAGGTTTAGCGCCAGACGATTCAAAAATAGATGCAAATTAGCAAATATACCAAACCAACAGATAAAGACGCGGTAAGACGCTTCGTTGCTTTTGCAAACTACTACAGACGTTTCATCCCAAATTTCGCATCTCTGGCAGCACCTCTTAATAGATTGAGTAGGAAAAAAGTCGAATTTACTTGGGATAAAACATGTGATGAAGCTTTTGATGCATTGAAAACATCACTAATGCCACCAAAGATTCTGCAATATCCGGATTTTTCCAAACAGTTTATCATTACAGTAGACGCTTCCAAAACCGGTTGTGGAGCTATACTCAGCCAGGAACAACAAGGCAACGATTTACCGATATGTTATGCTTCAAAGTCTTTTAATAACGCAGAACAGAAAAAAGCGATCATCGAGTTAGAATTATTAGCGATGTATTTTGCGATAAAACAGTTCAGACCATACGTTTATGGAAATCATTTCATTGTAAAATCAGATCACAGGCCTTTAGTTTATTTGTTCAATATGAAAGACCCATCTTCAAAACTTTCGAGAATTAGACTTGAATTGGCAGAATACAACTTGACAATAGAATACATAAAGGGAAAATCAAACGTAGGCGCTGATGCACTTTCGCGCATAACTATTAACCAATTAAAAGAAAAATCCAAAAATATATTTACAGTTCAAACGCGAGCCATGAGTAGAAAGAAAGAAATACGCGGTTCTAGCGAAAATATACATTCACGCGAAAATTTACAAGCTTTACACGTTTATGACAAATATTCACACAATTTTTCAAAAACAATTCCTCGTATCAGATCCGAAATATTTAATGATGAAAACAGTAAACAATTTTTAAGAATACGCGCGCATATAAAGCATAAAAGAACAATTTTACTAGATTTTGAATTTTCAAACGAAATAAAGAATTTCGATACTTTACTTTCGAGGCTAGAAATAGAAGCCGGAAAATTAAAAATTAAGCAGATAGAATGGCCAAAGGATGATTTAATTTTCAAATATTATACAATTACAAACTTTAAAGAGAGAGGAAATAAGATTTTAAAAGATTTAACCATTATTTTACTGGATCCAATTATAACAATTAATGATGAGGAACAAAAATTAAAATTATTAACAATATATCACAATGATCCTATCTCGGGAGGTCACTGTGGAATGAAAAAACTATATGCGAAATTAAGAAACAAATTTTATTGGAAAAACATGACAAAAGACATAGCAAGGTACGTAAAAAAATGCGAAAAATGCCTTTTAAATAAAGTAAAAGTCAAGAATAAAGAAGAGCTAGTTTTAACACCCACTCCTAGTAAACCTTTTGACATTGTCGTAATCGACACGATAGGTCCTTTACCAGAATCCACACACGGTAACAAGTTCGCAGTTACGATGATTTGTGATATGTCAAAATACCTTGTAACAGTTGCAGTACCAGACAAGTCAGCAAAAACAGTAGCTTCAGCAGTTTTTGAGAGTTTTATTTTAACCTACGGGGTTATGACTAGCATAAAATCGGATCTAGGAACCGAATACAAAAATGAATTATTTGCAGAGCTATCCTAACTTCTTAAAATAAAACATAATTTCTCAACTGCGTACCACCATGAAACCGTCGGTACAATAGAACGTAACCATAGAGTGTTTAACGAATATCTAAGAGCGTATTTAAACGAGACAATCTCAGATTGGGACGTTTATCTAAAGTACTTTACATTCTTGCACAATACAACAACAAATACCGTTTTTGACAATAAATTCACCCCATTTGAATTAGTATTTGGTAAAAAGGCAATTCTGCCAAATGAATTAACAAAAGAAACAATTGATCCAATTTACAACATAGAAAACTATGCAAAAGAAATAAAGTATAGAATGCAAAAAAGTCATGAATTAGCAAAAATATTAATAAACAAACACAAAATACAAAATAAGAAGTTTTACGATAAAACAGCAAAACCACTAATTATACATGTAAATGACAAAATCCTCATACAAAAAGAACCAAGAAACAAACATGAAAACATTTATCAAGGGCCTTACGCCGTAACAAAAATTGATGGAACAAATGTAACAATATACGATACGGAGAAAAATAAAGAAAGAACAATACACAAGAATAGAATCATTAAGGTATGAACATTTTTATTATAATTAACATAACTAATGTTAACAAACATACATATATATATCAGCATGCCATTGGCAATATGTAAACAAAAAAAAACAATTTATATTTAATCATGCCATTGTGCAAACAGTCAACAACAAAGAATGCTGACATATTACCATTTTAGAACCATTATAGCTAACTACTTGCCTAAGAAAAAAAAAGAAAAAAAATTATCAAACATTTTTTCTAAACTTGTCATTGTAAAAACCGTTAAAGAGCAATGAATGCCTATATACTACCATTTTTATATATTACCATTCCAATTACTACCTAACCAAATCACTAACAAAAAAAAAAAAAAATGTGTGCTAAAGCATGAAATAATACAAATAATGAAAAGCAAATAACGCTAATATATGTACATATTTGCATTTATAGCATTTATATTTATACCTAACTAATTAACTATTAAAGACACAAAAAGAAATACTCATAAGCATGCAATTAGTAATATCCAAATAAAATATATAATATATGTATATATTAACATATAAGATAATAAAAGTATAAATTTTGAAAAATAAAATTGCTATGAGTGGACGATTGCTTGAAAAGGGAAGGTACACCCTAATTAGTAAACACTCGTCCACTCAAAACAATTTAAAATTTTGTACAAGAAGAATCCTGCAAAACTGATCATCTTGCCGCATTCTTCTTTTCCCGCAGAAGGGTGGTGTAACGTAACATCACCCTTAGGCGATATTTTGTAATAGAGCAAAATACAGCCCGGTCGGTAATTGGCACTGCGGTCAGATTTTGTTGAACCGCAGCCAACTGTCGACAGGGACACGAACGATTGAAGCGTGGGCGCGAACAGCAAGTGTGTTGCCTACACTCAAACGCGTCGGTTGTCTTCAAAGACAAAATAATTATAGAGAAAGTGCTCTAGTTTTACATTTTATTGGAAAATACCAAACAATTAATATTGTGCAACTTTAATAACTTTTTCTAATAAATTTTATAACATTTTGTACTGAAGCCGAGTGACGTTCTTTGTTTTCATTCAACCAACTTTAGTGCAGTGGTTTTTTAAGCGTTGGGGATGCACCTGCGTGCAAGCGTTGGTACACGCCTCGCCATCACGGCCGGCAACACCATGCTACAACGCTTCAGTTTATATAGTGTTTTCAGTACTTTTACATACGTACGGTTCCCTCGCACACTTTAGTGGAAACTGGATCGGCAAAAGTACTTGAAACGTACCACGAAAACTGATAAAATATAAGGTTGTTATCAGCATTTTCTACTTTTTTTGGATACGTTTGTGGAAAGTTTGCTGGCTGGGTATGTAACATTTCATGTATGAGAACCAACATAACGTGTAAAGGCATATTAAATTTTCCTTTTGTACAAGTCAGAAAAATCCACATACGAAATAGAACTGTTTCTATATTTGTCTGACTTACACTTAGAGTAAGCTGTTCTTTAATTCGTTGATTTCATTTTTTTGGAGTTATTTATTTACTGTGCAAAAGGAATTAGAAAAATTGAACTGTTGGAAGTGTTGGAAGTCATACGACATTACGTGAGTCTACCCTTAAGGGCCGTTTACTCAATAAGCGTGCTCCAATCAGGAGTGATCCAGATCCAGATAGAAATTTTGCTTGTAAATGCAACAACAACGTTGTGATCCTGATATTTATCGGGATCAATTTCGGATCCGTATAGAAGCTATGTTCGTTTAGTTTTTTGTAGTGGATTTTTGACAGCCAACCCTTATTTCCTTGGTAGAACAGACATACATATATAAATACGCACATGTACACAAATAACTCTCATACAACTGTTCCGTATAGTTCCCTTGAGATCTTGATCGTGATACAGATCTGGATAGCTGATTGGAACGCAACTAATAGTTGTCTAACTTGTCACCTTTCCCCTTAATATTGTCATTCTCCAACCAGCTCCTTGCAACTGGGCTGCTCAAAACTCTCCTACTCCTTGCGGGTGTTGAATCTAACCCGGGGCCAAGAAAATGGATCTGCTGCATTTGGGGGAAGAAGATTTACGTCAAACGTTCACAATCCGTCTAATGTTTCGAATTAAAAGATGGCTACACAAAACAAGCTGCTCCGCGCTAAATCCGTCCACATACAAGCACCCTGTTTTTCCGAAACTTTTGTAGTCCCTTGCTTTTTACGCCCTAGGGCGTCCCGTGGCCAAAGTCGATTCAGTGTCGCACCGCCGCAAGTTCCAGATACAGTCTAAACGACTAACAGCACTAATACTGCCCAGCAAGTAGTGTATAACTCCCGCTGGCGCTCATTCCCACCGGCGCCAACACCTAACACAGCAGCTCAAAAATACTTTCTACGTAGAACCTTCCTTTTAGATGTGAGCAATGCTGAGCGACAGCCCAGCCCCTCCCACTTACAACCTCCCCTTCTTCTGCTAGCACTAGCACAAATGTATGTCAAAGCCACCATCTCCTGGTCCCTTACACCATGTGCACTGTTTGGCTGTTGGAATTATATACACCGGCGAAATCAGTCAAATGCAACTCTTGCCTTGGCCTATGTCACCTGCTTATATGTTCTCAACTTGGTAACAGGAACTAATGAACTAATACGTAGGTTGCGCCATGTTGTCGAGCTACGCAACCTACAACGTTGACCAATTCGCCTCCTTCAGGTGGTCCGGATTCCTCGTCTTCTAGATTTCGACGCAGTGCGTGACCCAGTATGATTGGGCTGGTTTTCTTAACTTCACTGAGAGCACCTTCGCTGCTCTTCCCATCCCGTCTGACGTAAAAGAAGGGGAAAAGCGTTTTGCATGGTAATAGCTTCAGCCTCAAATCAATACATTCCGTCAGGTAGAATCAAGTAGGTACGTCCATATTTCCCCGCAGAGGCATCGGCCCTGTCAAATGAACGTGACCATGTGCGGCGCTTAGACCCTAAGGATCCCCAAATTCAAGATCTCGTTGCGGAAATCAGACGGCTGGTTGATCAACACAAACACGCCAATGGGAGGAGCACCCAAGGTTATGCTGGTGTTGCCAAACTAGGGTCCACTGTTAAATCTTTATCAAATCCGACCAAACCTGACAAAAAAGTATCTATCACCTTTGGTGATAAGGTGCAGTCGAAACCGAAGAGATGCGCGAGCGCTTTCTGCCGGCAATTTGTACTGCATCCTCCGGTTGACAAGGAAATAAGTCGAGCCACCAGGGAAGCGCACAAATGTAAAAATGGCCAAGCGCCCATGGCCGTCACCACCACGGAGGTTCAGGAGGCCAAACTGGGGTATAAAGGCTCCAAATCGATCGGCCCCGACGGTATATCCATGCTGATGTTAAAACATCTCGGCGAAGTGGGAGTAAGGTACCTCACAACTGGCTTCAATCTGTCTATAACCACCTTTGTCATTCCAGAAAAATGGAGACAGGCAAAGGTGGTGCCACTACTGAAGCCTGGCAAGCTGGCCAACGAGGGGGGTCTTATCGACCGATATCGCTCCTCTCGCCAGTAGTGAAGACGTTAGAGACAGTCCTGCTCCCTTACTACACCGCTAACCGGCGACCAGCCATGTATGTGCTTATGTTTGTCTGGAACAATACAAAAAATAATCAAAAATAACCAAAAGTAATCGAATAATCAAAAATAATAAAAAAAAACCAATTTTTTATTGTTTTTGATTATTCTTGATTTGTCTTGATTTTTTATGCAAATCATGACTGTTTTGTAAAATAATCATTAAAACCCGAAAAGAATGGGTATCAATCATTATTATACTTTTCCAAAAAATAATCAATCAAACCAGTAATCATTATGATTATTAATCATCACTTAACAGGGGGTGATAAATTCCCATTAGCACGAATCGACGATATATTAGATAATCTCGGCAGAGCCAAATTTTTCTCAACGTTAGACCTTTTTTCTGGATTTCACCAAATACCCTTACATGTTGATTCACGCGATATAACCTCGTTTTCTACTGATCGCGGAGCGTATAGATGGAAAGTATTGCCGTTTGGCTTAAGTATTGCAACAAACTCATTCTCAAGAATGATGACAATTGCGTTTTCAGGGATTCCGCCTAACGTAGCTTTTTTGTATGTGGATGACATAATCGTCATTGGCTGTAACGAATCACATCACATTAAAAATTTATCCAAAGTATTCGACACTTGTAGATCGTTCAATCTTAAACTCAATCCAAACAAATGTAATTTTCTCAGACCCGAAGTGACATTCCTAGGTCATAAATGTTCATCCGAGGGTTTAGCGCCAGACGATTCAAAAATAGATGCAAATTAGCAAATATACCAAACCAACAGATAAAGACGCGGTAAGACGCTTCGTTGCTTTTGCAAACTACTACAGACGTTTCATCCCAAATTTCGCATCTCTGGCAGCACCTCTTAATAGATTGAGTAGGAAAAAAGTCGAATTTACTTGGGATAAAACATGTGATGAAGCTTTTGATGCATTGAAAACATCACTAATGTCACCAAAGATTCTGCAATATCCGGATTTTTCCAAACAGTTTATCATTACAGTAGACGCTTCCAAAACCGGTTGTGGAGCTATACTCAGCCAGGAACAACAAGGCAACGATTTACCGATATGTTATGCTTCAAAGTCTTTTAATAACGCAGAACAGAAAAAAGCGATCATCGAGTTAGAATTATTAGCGATGTATTTTGCGATAAAACAGTTCAGACCATACGTTTATGGAAATCATTTCATTGTAAAATCAGATCACAGGCCTTTAGTTTATTTGTTCAATATGAAAGACCCATCTTCAAAACTTTCGAGAATTAGACTTGAATTGGCAGAATACAACTTTACAATAGAATACATAAAGGGAAAATCAAACGTAGGCGCTGATGCACTTTCGCGCATAACTATTAACCAATTAAAAGAAAAATCCAAAAATATATTTACAGTTCAAACGCGAGCCATGAGTAGAAAGAAAGAAATACGCGGTTCTAGCGAAAATATACATTCACGCGAAAATTTACAAGCTTTACACGTTTATGACAAATATTCACACAATTTTTCAAAAACAATTCCTCGTATCAGATCCGAAATATTTAATGATGAAAACAGTAAACAATTTTTAAGAATACGCGCGCATATAAAGCATAAAAGAACAATTTTACTAGATTTTGAATTTTCAAACGAAATAAAGAATTTCGATACTTTACTTTCGAGGCTAGAAATAGAAGCCGGAAAATTAAAAATTAAGCAGATAGAATGGCCAAAGGATGATTTAATTTTCAAATATTATACAATTACAAACTTTAAAGAGAGAGGAAATAAGATTTTAAAAGATTTAACCATTATTTTACTGGATCCAATTATAACAATTAATGATGAGGAACAAAAATTAAAATTATTAACAATATATCACAATGATCCTATCTCGGGAGGTCACTGTGGAATGAAAAAACTATATGCGAAATTAAGAAACAAATTTTATTGGAAAAACATGACAAAAGACATAGCAAGGTACGTAAAAAAATGCGAAAGATGCCTTTTAAATAAAGTAAAAGTCAAGAATAAAGAAGAGCTAGTTTTAACACCCACTCCTAGTAAACCTTTTGACATTGTCGTAATCGACACGATAGGTCCTTTACCAGAATCCACACACGGTAACAAGTTCGCAGTTACGATGATTTGTGATATGTCAAAATACCTTGTAACAGTTGCAGTACCAGACAAGTCAGCAAAAACAGTAGCTTCAGCAGTTTTTGAGAGTTTTATTTTAACCTACGGGGTTATGACTAGCATAAAATCGGATCTAGGAACCGAATACAAAAATGAATTATTTGCAGAGCTATCCTAACTTCTTAAAATAAAACATAATTTCTCAACTGCGTACCACCATGAAACCGTCGGTACAATAGAACGTAACCATAGAGTGTTTAACGAATATCTAAGAGCGTATTTAAACGAGACAATCTCAGATTGGGACGTTTATCTAAAGTACTTTACATTCTTGCACAATACAACAACAAATACCGTTTTTGACAATAAATTCACCCCATTTGAATTAGTATTTGGTAAAAAGGCAATTCTGCCAAATGAATTAACAAAAGAAACAATTGATCCAATTTACAACATAGAAAACTATGCAAAAGAAATAAAGTATAGAATGCAAAAAAGTCATGAATTAGCAAAAATATTAATAAACAAACACAAAATACAAAATAAGAAGTTTTACGATAAAACAGCAAAACCACTAATTATACATGTAAATGACAAAATCCTCATACAAAAAGAACCAAGAAACAAACATGAAAACATTTATCAAGGGCCTTACGCCGTAACAAAAATTGATGGAACAAATGTAACAATATACGATACGGAGAAAAATAAAGAAAGAACAATACACAAGAATAGAATCATTAAGGTATGAACATTTTTATTATAATTAACATAACTAATGTTAACAAACATACATATATATATCAGCATGCCATTGGCAATATGTAAACAAAAAAAAACAATTTATATTTAATCATGCCATTGTGCAAACAGTCAACAACAAAGAATGCTGACATATTACCATTTTAGAACCATTATAGCTAACTACTTGCCTAAGAAAAAAAAAAGAAAAAAAATTATCAAACATTTTTTCTAAACTTGTCATTGTAAAAACCGTTAAAGAGCAATGAATGCCTATATACTACCATTTTTATATATTACCATTCCAATTACTACCTAACCAATTCACTAACAAAAAAAAAAAAATGTGTGCTAAAGCATGAAATAATACAAATAATGAAAAGCAAATAACGCTAATATATGTACATATTTGCATTTATAGCATTTATATTTATACCTAACTAATTAACTATTAAAGACACAAAAAAAAATACTCATAAGCATGCAATTAGTAATATCCAAATAAAATATATAATATATGTATATATTAACATATAAGATAATAAAAGTATAAATTTTGAAAAATAAAATTGCTATGAGTGGACGATTGCTTGAAAAGGGAAGGTACACCCTAATTAGTAAACACTCGTCCACTCAAAACAATTTAAAATTTTGTACAAGAAGAATCCGGCAAAACTGATCATCTTGCCGCATTCTTCTTTTCCCGCAGAAGGGTGGTGTAACGTAACATCACCCTTAGGCGATATTTTGTAATAGAGCAAAATACAGCCCGGTCGGTAATTGGCACTGCGGTCAGCTTTTGTTGAACCGCAGCCAACTGTCGACAGGGACACGAACGATTGAAGCGTGGGCGCGAACAGCAAGTTCGTTGCCTACACTCAAACGCGTCGGTTGTCTTCAAAGACAAAATAATTATAGAGAAAGTGCTCTAGTTTTACATTTTATTGGAAAATACCAAACAATTAATATTGTGCAACTTTAATAACTTTTTCTAATAAATTTTATAACATTTTGTACTGAAGCCGAGTGACGTTCTTTGTTTTCATTCAACCAACTTTAGTGCAGTGGTTTTTTAAGCGTTGGGGATGCACCTGCGTGCAAGCGTTGGTACACGCCTCGCCATCACGGCCGGCAACACCATGCTACAACGCTTCAGTTTATATAGTGTTTTCAGTACTTTTACATACGTACGGTTCCCTCGCACACTTTAGTGGAAACTGGATCGGCAAAAGTACTTGAAACGTACCACGAAAACTGATAAAATATAAGGTTGTTATCAGCATTTTCTACTTTTTTTGGATACGTTTGTGGAAAGTTTGCTGGCTGGGTATGTAACATTTCATGTATGAGAACCAACATAACGTGTAAAGGCATATTAAATTTTCCTTTTGTACAAGTCAGAAAAATCCACATACGAAATAGAACTGTTTCTATATTTGTCTGACTTACACTTAGAGTAAGCTGTTCTTTAATTCGTTGATTTCATTTTTTTGGAGTTATTTATTTACTGTGCAAAAGGAATTAGAAAAATTGAACTGTTGGAAGTGTTGGAAGTCATACGACATTACGTGAGTCTACCCTTAAGGGCCGTTTACTCAATAAGCGTGCTCCAATCAGGAGTGATCCAGATCCAGATAGAAATTTTGCTTGTAAATGCAACAACAACGTTGTGATCCTGATATTTATCGGGATCAATTTCGGATCCGTATAGAAGCTATGTTCGTTTAGTTTTTTGTAGTGGATTTTTGACAGCCAACCCTTATTTCCTTGGTAGAACAGACATACATATATAAATACGCACATGTACACAAATAACTCTCATACAACTGTTCCGTATAGTTCCCTTGAGATCTTGATCGTGATACAGATCTGGATAGCTGATTGGAACGCAACTAATAGTTGTCTAACTTGTCACCTTTCCCCTTAATATTGTCATTCTCCAACCAGCTCCTTGCAACTGGGCTGCTCAAAACTCTCCTACTCCTTGCGGGTGTTGAATCTAACCCGGGGCCAAGAAAATGGATCTGCTGCATTTGGGGGAAGAAGATTTACGTCAAACGTTCACAATCCGTCTAATGTTTCGAATTAAAAGATGGCTACACAAAACAAGCTGCTCCGCGCTAAATCCGTCCACATACAAGCACCCTGTTTTTCCGAAACTTTTGTAGTCCCTTGCTTTTTACGCCCTAGGGCGTCCCGTGGCCAAAGTCGATTCAGTGTCGCACCGCCGCAAGTTCCAGATACAGTCTAAACGACTAACAGCACTAATACTGCCCAGCAAGTAGTGTATAACTCCCGCTGGCGCTCATTCCCACCGGCGCCAACACCTAACACAGCAGCTCAAAAATACTTTCTACGTAGCACCTCCCTTTTAGATGTGAGCAATGCTGACCGACAGCCCAGCCCCTCCCACTTACAACCTCCCCTTCTTCTGCTAGCACTAGCACAAATGTATGTCAAAGCCACCATCTCCTGGTCCCTTACACCATGTGCACTGTTTGGCTGTTGGAATTATATACACCGGCGAAATCAGTCAAATGCAACTCTTGCCTTGGCCTATGTCACCTGCTTATATGTTCTCAACTTGGTAACAGGAACTAATGAACTAATACGTAGGTTGCGCCATGTTGTCGAGCTACGCAACCTACAACGTTGACCAATTCGCCTCCTTCAGGTGGTCCGGATTCCTCGTCTTCTAGATTTCGACGCAGTGCGTGACCCAGTATGATTGGGCTGGTTTTCTTAACTTCACTGAGAGCACCTTCGCTGCTCTTCCCATCCCGTCTGACGTAAAAGAAGGGGAAAAGCGTTTTGCATGGTAATAGCTTCAGCCTCAAATCAATACATTCCGTCAGGTAGAATCAAGTAGGTACGTCCATATTTCCCCGCAGAGGCATCGGCCCTGTCAAATGAACGTGACCATGTGCGGCGCTTAGACCCTAAGGATCCCCAAATTCAAGATCTCGTTGCGGAAATCAGACGGCTGGTTGATCAACACAAACACGCCAATGGGAGGAGCACCCAAGGTTATGCTGGTGTTGCCAAACTAGGGTCCACTGGCCAAGCGCCCATGGCCGTCACCACCACGGAGGTTCAGGAGGCCAAACTGGGGTATAAAGGCTCCAAATCGATCGGCCCCGACGGTATATCCATGCTGATGTTAAAACATCTCGGCGAAGTGGGAGTAAGGTACCTCACAACTGGCTTCAATCTGTCTATAACCACCTTTGTCATTCCAGAAAAATGGAGACAGGCAAAGGTGGTGCCACTACTGAAGCCTGGCAAGCTGGCCAACGAGGGGGGTCTTATCGACCGATATCGCTCCTCTCGCCAGTAGTGAAGACGTTAGAGACAGTCCTGCTCCCTTACTACACCGCTAACCGGCGACCAGCCATGTATGTGCTTATGTTTGTCTGGAACAATACAAAAAATAATCAAAAATAACCAAAAGTAATCGAATAATCAAAAATAATAAAAAAAAAACCAATTTTTTATTGTTTTTGATTATTCTTGATTTGTCTTGATTTTTTATGCAAATCATGATTGTTTTGTAAAATAATCATTAAAACCCGAAAAGAATGGGTATCAATCATTATTATACTTTTCCAAAAAATAATCAATCAAACCAGTAATCATTATGATTATTAATCATCACTTAACAGGGGGTGAATTCTGGTTGGGCGTTATCGTGAAGTGAAAAAAATCGTTTCACTTTAGTTATCACTTTTCCTTTTTTCACTTCACTGAGCTCTAAAATGCGATTCTGATATTTGCGATGAAACCTGTTTGCAGAAGAACATTTTGAATTGCGTTGACACAAGTTGTTCTTGCTTATTATAGAGTTATAAGAGTAAAAGTAATTTTTATTACAAAACGTTTGAATTTGTAAAAAATCCGATATTTGAATTTTTAGAAATTCTGACGTTAACACCAAATTTATATTGGCGTTAACTTCTTTCACTTCACTTCAAATCGAAAATTTAAAGTAAAACGAGAATCAAAAATCGTGGTGAATTGACGCATTTACTTTTCAATTCAAGTTAACGCAAAACCAGAAGTGACCCCCAGGTCTGAAATAAACGCAGTCTTTTAGCATTTTTGTTAACACAAAACTAAAAATCCCTTACTCAAAAACGGTACGTTATGCTTTTTTGTAATAAACTTCCACAAATAAAGATAGTTTTAGCGCTTGTAGTGGATTTCGCAAAAGACTTACATAGCGATTCTAAACAGACATTTTTTTTGGAGATTTCTCCTATTTCCCATCCCCGCAATCATGAGTGTACATTTTTTGGGATTTGTTTCTTTTTTCCCATCTCCTCGTATCACAAACAAACTTCAAAAAATCGAAGATGTATTTGGGAGGAAAAGTAGGTATTCTGAAAGTTGAAAAAATGGGAGAACTGACACATTATTTTGGGAGACATGTCCTCAAACATTTTTGAGGGAGTTAATAGAAACAGTTCTTTTTAGTTGGTTGGTAAGAGTGGCGTGTCTTCTACAACTTCAATTAACGCTTATGCGGCGCTTTAAAACCACATCTCGTGAATTAGCCAATGAAAGATATTAGAAAACTGACACCGTCTCAAGGTCCACGGTGACACTATATCCATATCTTCAATCAAACATTTTTGAAGATCGTCAGGCTTAATAACATCAATCTCCAAGAGGTTGAAAAAGGGCTCTCCGGAAAAATTGATGCTGCTACAACAATCGCATAGTAATTTGGTCGACCGTATCTTCCGCCTCCGGAAGGATGCAGCTGCTGCACGAGGTACAGGGGACCTATTATTTGCCTCGCTAAGGCAGTGCTGAGAGTGGCTGCCGTGGTGTGGCTATAGATTTGCTGGTCTACCACACCAAATGTCCTCGGTTCGAATACCGGGACAGGTAACGTAAAAAGTTTTTTTTAAACTTCTTGACAAACCCTCAGCCTTGCAAATGACATTCGCAGTGGACATAAAATATGAAGCCCCCCTGCGGTTTAGGGGTTTAGAATATGGCCGAGGTAGGTACACCGGTCATAAGAGACAACTAAGGTAATTGTTTACAACCGCCACCGAATGCTAATATTTATCCAAAAATGTCGATATGGGCATCAAAAGATGCCTTTCGGTCCCAAATGCTTCCGGAGAACAAATATTTTTATTATTTTCGAAAATATTTGCAAAAAACCGAAAACTATTCCCAGCCTGATCCTAAATCTGAGGCGTGATCTATGGTTTTTATGTGCAGAACACCTTTTCTTTGGCCGCTATTTAAAAAAATAACCTTTAGCTCCAACGCCGGCTACGCGATCCCCAGTATTTCTGCGCAGAACACACCCTAGATCTGCGTCCACAGCAACCACATAGAAATGACAGAAAATTGTTACCTTTTCTTACAAATATCTTGCAAACTATTAAAAATAATTGACCTACGGATCCGGATTATGATTCCTGGGACCGATACGCGTCTTTTGATATCCCTCCCGACATTTTGGACGAGTTTTCGCACTCTGTGGCGGTCGTAAACAATTACTCGACTAAAATGCATAAAGGTAATTCCGTGCAATTTGATGGTTGATCTACGGATATGATGCCTCTCAATAACCATCTTCTCCTTCCTTACCTAAGGATGGGTGACATGACCTAGAAGGTTCCACTGGTCATACCAAATCAATACCACAACAGTCGGGCAGTACCGCAAGGGAGTACCGGATTCATACCCGGCCAAGGACTGCCAGTTCGACAGCACTCCCCAAAACCTTCGGGGATTGTTTTTGTCGTTACAACAACAGCAATATATTAATTTTATGCTGTAAATGCACATACTCGTATATAAATTTCTTTATATATTTTTAAGGTTTTTGATCATGCTGACTATACGGTACAAAAATGCAATCTGGGAGCTACACATGACTCTATGGTGTTCAATATGTCGGCATTGAAATCCGTCTGAAACAACAACATCAAGACTGTGTTCGCAATACCTGTAGGTTGATTCTGTAACTATTTTAACGCCAGGTGTTAGCGTTAACTTCGCTTAATACCATTTTTAACGCTTTTCCGTATTCGCTAACTTTTAACCACACGAAAAGTGTTAGCTAACACTTTTGTTAGCTAACACTTTTTGTGTGGTTAGCTGTCTCGAATTATTTTCGAGGTGTTAACGATAGCGTTAATATATTTACAAGTGTTTTAGCGTTTGGAACAAGTAAAAAAATTAGTTTTGAGTTTTTTGCATGTAATTTAGGGCTAAATACGTCTGAAAACCAGTATTTCCATATTTTATCACTATCAAGAGTCAGCTGTTTAGCGGCGTTAAAGGAGAGTTACAGAATCGCAGTTTCGTTAAGAACAAACGTCAAAATTTGGCGATAAGCTTAACGCTCGGCGAGTGGTTAAAAGTTACAGAATCGGGCTACTGGCTTCTGGGTGTGTATATGCATATATAGAGGACATCCTTGACAAATTTCTAAATACCATATATGAATTTTCCTGTGCAGGTGATGCTGGATATGCCTTAAAACCATACTTACTAACACCATTTAGAAATCCTGAGGATGGGTCTGCACAAAGTATATACAACACACTGCATGCAAAAGGACGAAATATTATAGAGGGAACTATTGGGGTTTTGAAAAATAGGTTTAGATGCTTGCTGCAGCCAAGAGCCCCTTCACTACACACTAACAAAAGCAACACAAATTACAGACGTGTGTGCGGCTTTGCACAAAATTTGTATGTTTTACAAAGTACAAATTTCTGTAGAAGAATCGTCTAATGAGGAGTACAACCAACAACAACTCGAAAGCAGAAGAAATCAGAAATCAAATACTGAAAAATTTGTAGTTAGTCCATTTTATTGAAATAAATTCTTTGGTTAATTCATTGATAACACTTAAAAGCTAAACAGTAAAAATAATTCATTTCATTTGGTATTGTTCTTAACAGTTAATAGCTATACAGTCTTAAATTCTACTATAAATTGACTATAAAAAATATCAATTTGAATTCAATAATTTAAAAGAAATATACATATATAAAAAAATGCAGGATATCGCTGTGCTGTTTCTTCATCAGCACCAAAAATCTACTACTTTTAAAATTGCATTTTAACAACTGTAGCTTTTCCCTCTTCAATTTTAAAATTTTTTCGGTAGCACTTATAGCTGTAAGTTTTTCTTGTGTATTTTTCCACTACAAATGCACTTTTTTTATTTCCTCCGTAGTTTTCAGCATCTCTTCGAGGAAACTTTTTTGGTCGTTTGTCTGCTCTTCAAGTAATTGAAGCCTACTTTTCTTCCTGCACCAGCCGGCATGGATCGAACATCGAATGCAGCTCATAATAGGGGCCTATAATATATGATAAACAGTAAACTACAGATAAACTCATACAAAAATTTTAAATGAATTCATAACATATCTTAATTTGTGTATTTATTAATTTCAATTTAAAACATAGCATGCAAGTTAGAAGAACATAATGTGCAAATTAGAAGTACCTGAAAAGTTTCTCGGAATTTTCAGAATTTGTTGTCGAGGGCGTTGGGTATTTTCTTCCATACATTTCATGGCAAAATTAAATTTTGAACTTTGTGTTAACTTGTTGTTTAGTTATGTAGTTTCTGTTATAGATTTCGCTATGTTTTAAAAAAATTAGTAAAAACATAAATAAGTATATTATCAATTTGTCCCAGTTTATCACTGTATGAATATTAATTTTAAATGCATTTCAACAGACTGTACATAAAGCTGAGTCCCTGGAACAGAGCCAAGTTCTATGGAAATGCAAGGTCGCTCTAAAAAAGGTAGAGCAATCGGTTTGCCGCATGACGGGAGAAATCGGCGACAAAAACGTGGACGAGATTAAGCACCCTTTGCCGATAAAGTTCAAAACTGTAGTAGCACTGGTAGGGAAAAAAATACACAACCCGGACTACGCCCAAGCTATGGGCGAAAAATTTTCAACTTTGATTGTAAATATCTCTTCACAGAAATATTTTGGATGTGTTCTAGCAGTTGTCTCCTAAAGGAAACAAAATTTTCTATTTAATAACTGCATTACTTTTATCCTGGTTTCTTTTAAAGACTACATACATACATCCATAAATAAAGGCAATATCGGAGGATGTACCGTATGTGGTTCTCAAATATTCACAGACCAAGTTATGGAAGATTTCAATTGGGGAGGAAGGTGGGATAAGCAGGCTCTAGCCATGCTTACAATATTTGATAAAATTTTGAGAGTTACAAGCTATATTTGGGTGATGTAAATTATACTAACATTGGTTATACTAACATTGCTTTATATATTTTATTTAAACGTTTTTCAACATCAAGGCAACCAGGAGTTTGAAAAAGGTATAAAGAAATCTGTCGAGCTAAGCCACCACCAAATGAAAAAAAAATCCAGCAAGAAAGCGAATGAGACTACGAAAGGGCGAAAAGCATAAATATTTAAGTTTAAGTACGAGTATAACTAAGATAGTTTAACAACCTAATCCGTAGTCGTTCTTTTGAAAATGTTTTTAAACCCCTCGAGATTACTTAAATCTTAATGTTTTTTAGAATTTGTGTGCTAGTCTCTTAAAGTTTACTGAGCTGATATTTGACAAAATGTTATAACAGCTTAAGTGTACCTAAAAAGCTGTTTACATTAGTCAATTTCATAGTCCTGTTAATTCATGGAAGTTGCGTGGTGTAGACGGGTCGGGCAACAATTGCATATAATAAGTTGGTAGGCAGTCAACTTTGTATCAACATCTCGTGCTACCGAAATTGATTCGACTTATTCCGATGTGATATTTCGGCACAGATCGAGTTAGGCTTCTCTAACTGATTGCCATAGATATATTTATTATTATTAGTATTATAAAAAATATATAAGCATTAGTGCAATAATAATTTTCTTCTTTTTTTTAATTACAGATATAATAACGTTATTTTAGATGGTATAAACAGTGAAAAAACAACAAAAACAAACAATAATTGTATATAATTTTAAGCAGTAATTTATCTTAATAAACTAAACTAATTTAGTGTTGATGGTCGCTTAAGTTAATTGAAAAAAGAATGAAGATATTGTTTGACGCTACTTTTATTCAAAGAGCTCCAGTTACAGAGGGTATAGAATTCCAGACTCTTATAGCATTGATGAAAAATAGCCTAGTCGATATTATAAAGTTGTATGTAAGCAAAATTAAATCTTTTGAGCGCTTTGATTTTGGGAATATCAACTTCTCATAAAGATAGTAGGGCGTCTTAGTTGTGATGAGCCGATAAAGAAAAATACAGGTTCTTGCCTTAAGTAAACTGGTTCGTCATTTTGAAATATGAGCAAACTTTTTTAATCCGTACACATATCGAGTTATATGGTTAAATGTTACATCTATTTTATGTGCCGATACCGAGTCCAGCTTATTATAGATCAGCTCAGAGTACGTGATAGTCGGCATTACAATTTGGATGGGCAGCTTCCGTCTTATGCCTATAGGGGTAAATTCAGCTGTTTTCTCAGCGTAACATAAACTTTGGAAACAACAGAGTTTATATGATCTACGCAAGTTTAACTCGAATTAATAACAAAAGACTTTCCGCAGTTAAGGCAAAGACCGTTGCTAGTTGCCCATTATCAATAGAGTATAAATCAAGGTTAAGTTGTCGTGTCAATAGGCCAAGGTTTTCAAAGGAATGTGACGAATATAGCTGAATGTCATCCGCATAAGCATGCATTTCTGCATAGTCACACAAACCAATGATATCAATTATGAATAGACTGAATATCAGACGACCTAGGCTTGAGCCTTGTTGAGCTTTGTAAGTTTCGAAATTTTTCCACCTACCCTGACACATTGATGTCTGTCAGTAAGGTAGCTCTTCAGAAGCTTTTCAGAGTTTCCACCAAAGATATACATATATTATACATACATAATACATATGCTGAACTTTATAACTGCTATAACTATTACTGAAAAGTGGTATGACTTGCGTCAGCTGGAATGAAAACTAATAATCAAGTTCAATTCGTTTTGCACTGAGGTAGACTTTAAGTTATTGAATATATTTACACACAGTATACTGTATTATTATTGCAATTAATTTATTTGTTTGAATCGTTTGGCAAATTGAACAAAAATGTTTTCCTTTAATTTGAAATTAATCAAAATAAAAATGTTTAACTAACAATTATTATCAACTGGTCTTGCGCTAGTTAAACTTACAAAACTATGTAAAAATGAACAGACCATAAAACCAACAACAAAAATAAATTTATACCGGAGCACGCGGTTATGTACAATAACTATCTTCTAAAAATAGACAGAAGAATATACATAACCACAGTCAAACATACATGATTTACATATAGACAGAATGTCTAAAATATTGTGTATACCGTTGGCAAGATAACAAACAAAAATTAGAGGAAAACTTGAATTAAGCAGCTTGCAAAACTACACGCAGCATAGCCTAGGGTTAGACAGCTGCGATTGCAATCAGAGTGAGTGGGTTCGATTCTCCACAAGATCCTCTGAAATAGCAAAACTATACGAATTAGTCTGACGAGAAATCGTGGCTGTTTTCGAAATAGTACTATAACTATAGCCTGTATATGTTTGTTGCTTTAAATTTTTCCTCTAATCAAAAATAATCGCTCCTCTCCCCCACGAAGTAGATATAGTTATGGATGACATCCTCGATGCCACATACTCGGACCTCAGGAAACAAAGAAAAGAAAGCGTCAACTTTTTAGTGAAGTATGTAGACGATATATTCGCCATAGTGAAAAAGAATGACACAAAACTTATACTTGACACACTAAACAAATACCATAACAGACTACAGTTCACCATGGAAATGGAAGAAAATAACAACATTCCATTTCTAGACACACGCATACACAAAAACGACAACAACATTATACTAGACTGGTACTCGAAACCGACTGCATCTGGACGCCTAATAAATTTTTTATCTTCACAACCACGAAAATACAAAATCAACACAGCCCGAAACCTCATACACAAGACACTAACAATAAGCCATCCCAAATTCCATGCCGCCAATATAGACAAAATTAGAAGAACCCTTCACAGCAACAATTTTCCAAATCACATCGTAGATGATCTAGTACAACAAAAGATAAATGAAATAAATCACAACCATAATCGGACTCAAACAAGGACCAATAACGAGACAAAGCAATATCACAGTATTACTCACATTCCCAGGCTAACAGAAAATCTTGCACACGACATTATCAAAAATCCAAACTTGACGCTAGCTTATAAATCCAACTACACATTAAAAAGTTGTTTTGCACAAACAGACACAAAACAACAAAACAACGTAATATACAAAATACAATGCGAAGGAAACAGCAACGAAAAATGTGACAAAATATACATAGGTACAACTAAACGCGCTTTAGGCACGCGACTAGCAGAACACGAAGCCGACATTAGAAAACAAAAACACAGCACAGCACTCTCCCAACATGCAATAACAAAGAATCATAGGGCTGACTTTGCAAACGCAAAAATAATAGACAAAGAAGCGCGAACAAAAACAAGATACACACTAGAGAGTTTACGAATCATGCAAAACAGGGACAAAACAATAAACAAGAAAGAGGACACAGATGATATTGCGGCTGCTTATCTTTTATGTTTATGAGCTCCTCATTTTTGTTTATATTGAGTTTGACAAGCTTACCACATAAGATGGTATCAATTATTTTACAACTAAGCAGTAATTAGTTTCTACTTCGAACCACCTTTTAAATGTAAGTTATAAAGTTCTTTTTTTAATATTTTGTTCAATGTTATATGTAGTAATGTTTCTTGGTTTTTGTAATTCATATTGTTCCGTTTTAAATTATTGTATTTTCCAAATATATAGAATCGCCCTTGAAGAAGCCAAGGAAAATTGGCGAAACGTCGGCTGAAAGGTGAAACAAACTAGTTTTATTTGCACCACAGTAGGTTAGATCGGAAAAGCTTAACAAATCGCATCACAAATAAAGAACCGATCGGAAGAATTCAATTCAATTTAAAAATAATAATAATTAACTAAGAATTATTATCAACTGGTCTTAAGCTCGTTAAACTTACAAAAATATGTAAATGCCAAGTTTTGTATATGAACGATTTTTACATCAACTCTGATTTTATTTAGACAGGCCCCTACCGAACAGCTGTTTGATCAGTGACAAATCATCTGATATTCAGGGCTGAAGCGAAACGGCATCAGAATTTTGATAAGATTTCTTTGGCGTACGTGAAGAATCTTATCAAAACATTCCTGTACGTGTGAGTCTTGCAACTCTTTTCAACCTATGGTTTTTGCCTATACGCGTGTCCTACTCACTCACCTTACCCAATCCAATCAGCTCTTATAAAAAATGTACTAAGATCTTACCATCATATCTGATATAATATTCATTAAGACCTGTTTACTCACGCTTGATGTGTAAATCCTTCAGATCTTTCTTCTGATCCAAGAAATCAAATAAAAAAGGTCTTCTATTTTAGTAGTCTCATTTTATTGAATTTTCATTTATTTATATGCATATATTGCAGTTACATTTTACAAAAAATAAATTTTAAAACTATCAAACAAGGTTTTAAATAATAGTTCATATTATTAATAAAGAAAATTGTTTTTAAATTACACATTTATGTTATTCAATCCTGTATGTATTTAAAATGATTTTGTCAAAAACTATGTATTAAGACTCATCGCAAAAACTCTAAATTTTGTTTTAAACATGTTTGCAAAATTCATGAAAATTCGCCCAATTTTTAACATGATTTTCAACCTTTTTCGCAGAATTTTTTTTATATGGAAAAAGTGCTTAAGCTTGTCAAAACAAAAATTGCCAAAAATCAGCAAAAATTTTTTACAGTCTTAAGATTAGCACCTTGTTATACTAAAATTAAATACGCTACAAAACTTCATACTCCAAAAAATTCTGAACATTCTAAGAAAAAGGTTGAAAATCTTGCTACAAAATTTGGCCAATTTTCATGAGTTTTGCAAACATGTTTGAAACAAAGTTTATAGTTTTTGAATTCAATCTACGTACATAGTTTTTGACAAAATTATTTTAAATTATTTTAAATAATTTTACTAAAGAAAAAATGAGTAAAAATTGTAAAAATTACTTAGGGTAGTTATTAATTGGATAACAACGAAAATTCATTTGTTTTTATCGTCTTTGTAACATCGTTTTGTAGTCTACCATTTTGTAAAATAAAATAGATTTACATTTCATGTATAGAGATCTTTAGGTTATTTTAAGACATTCATGTTATTCATTTAAAGTCTTATATGCCTCGTAAAGCTCGTATAGAGTGTAAACCTTGTAAACTTGTATGAAAAATGACAGGAATACGAGTTTTACATCATTTACGAGGCATATAAGACTTTAAACGAAAACCCTTATTATATTTTTACAAGGTGTATTGTGCTTGTAGCGTTTTTTTTAATTTGTTTAATTTGTACTTTAGGTGTTTTTAGATTGCTTTTAAATTAAATTTATTTTCAATAAATATAAGCTTGATTGTTATCGTTTGTTTTGGGTGCATAAATTATATCGTATTGTTTAAATTTGTCGGGGTTTTCTTAGAATCATATGCTTTTTGGTGAACACGATGGTGACTATTACGCACCTCCTTTCTGACTGCATCCTCGAATTCCTTTGAGGTCATGTTATGAAAAACGACTATGGAAGAATGTAATCAGTGAAAAATTGCATTACATATACAAAGTGCTGTTTATACCACGCAAAACATTTTCAAATAATGTTAATTCCTTTAACGATTTTTTTCGAATGACCCATTCCAATTGAAGTACATCAACGAACTATCAGTAAAAAGTTTCTTGAAAACGCCGCTTAAGTCGTTTGACACCCCTTTGGCTTTATAAACATATGAAGTCTATTTAATGAAATTTTGTTAAAAAATTGAGATATTCTAAAAAAGTTACCCTCAAGTCATACCATTGCTTTTAAATATTCCTTAATTTTAAGTTTTTCTTCCAGGATCATTACATCTATGTATGCAGAGCAGGGTAGCATGCTAGTGACTTCGGTGAGTATTTTATTTCCTTGCTCGCCTGTCATGCGACAAACTTCCTTCTCAACATTTGTGACTAGGACCTTTATCTCCCGGACAGCTTTTGTTTGAGCCAGAAAATCCGCTGGTTCAATTGACTGTAAAATATTCAAAAAAAAGTTAGCTTAAGTTGGAAACTTCATTTAAGCTCCTATGAAGGCGACCAAATTCAGACGAAACAAATTGTGCGACATAAGTAAGTCTTTCATAGATTGTTTTCATATCAGTAGTTTTAGCTTTTTTTATGAATCCAAGCAATTTTCGTACAACACCCAAATCGACTAAGTGCATAGGGTCGAGGGGAAATTGGGAAACCATACCAAATCCCGTTTCCTCCAACACACTTTTTTCTTCCTTAAATTGAAGAAGATGGGGGGAAGTATGGGTCCTTATTGCAAAAGACTCATCTGACGTGA
Source organism: Merzomyia westermanni (assembly GCA_949987695.1). NCBI lineage: Eukaryota > Metazoa > Arthropoda > Insecta > Diptera > Tephritidae > Merzomyia > Merzomyia westermanni. The sequence goes on along the minus strand of OX465289.1, from coordinate 159,907,997 downwards.
GAACCCCAATTTCTCTTTGCTTTTTTGAATCGCCCTCTGCGCAACATTTAGAGCATGTGTGTTTTGCTGTGTGACCTACAACTCCCGTTACAAATGCTCGAGCTGGAGAATTACAAATGAAGACACGAACTTTAAATGGTTTTAAAACTTCATTAAACCCTATTTTAACACCATTTTGATTCAGTAATGTTACCTCTGCGCAAAAATCTCGCATAAACTCGTTAATATCTTTCGGTTTACTAAAGCCAGAAAAGCAGCCAATGACAAATGGGGATACATTTGGGAAGTCTGTAAGTGATCCTAAAATTGGCCACAATACTCTGTTTGAGCTTTTGAATAATCTAAGCCCATCAATACCCACGTCAATTAAAATTTGTTCCTTACTCACCAAAAAGTCGAAGCTTTCTGATAGGGAATAATTTTGTATTCCCAAATACAAAAACTCGCCATTCTGCATTCAACACTAACTTTTTCTCTGCTGGTTTCTAGGGGTGTTTTTGCTGTCATTGGCAAATCTCGATCGCCCGTTCTAATCAAGGTTTTCAGAAGATCATCTAGAGCTTCCCGAGTAATGTTGTGCTTTATTGCCCAGCACTTTATTTCTTCACGTCTATTAAGTCCTGCCACTTCTTCACTGTCACTATTGTCCCAATGGACCTGCTCCTGTTCCCCACGGCTATCTTCACTAAACTCACTTGGACACTCTTCATTGTCTTCCAAAACAATCCCCCCCTGCTCCCTATTGCTAACACCAGAACAAAAAATACAATCTACAACATCAATATTATTATCACGCTGCTGCTCCTTATTCATAGCACCACCATTATTTTGCTGGGAACTCGAACCTAAAACCACAGACGAACAACCCACAACATTACAATTTGCCACACACTCCGCCACATGAGAAGATTGCAAAAGTTCTTTGAATCTTTTCACATCAGATTCAAAGGATTTTTTTTCTTTACTCATGCAGTTTTGGAAATTACGCTTATTCATTTTTTTCACTGCTATTTTTATATATTTTATACTCACTTTATTTATTTGTTTTAGTTAATTATTATCCGCTGTATATCAAAATTAATTGCAGATTAAATTTTTTGCAAATTTGTGGCAAGAATATTTTTGCAAAATGGCGCATTGTTTATATCGAATTGCTAGTGATGTCAAAATTTGGCTCATGTATCTGCGTATGTATGGGTAGATTGTGGTGTGTGTGCTTGTTCACATAAGAATTGTCCGGTAGGGGTGTGATAGGTTTCTTCACCAGCTTTAATTACTCATACATGACTTATGTATATCTATATCAGGAAAGAGCAAATGGCGCAGGCAAAGACAAGGATAGCCCTACACCGAATTCCATTCGTAAGAGAGGGACGCAAAACCATACCGGTTTGTTAGCCATATCTGTCAGTTGATTTCGCAAATGACTGGTAGCTATCTAGCAGGGTGTTTAATCAAGACTTTATCAGAGGTTGGCACAAAAACCGTTTACTCAATGTCTGATTATAGACGTTTCGCTGATTATCTTCTGATAAAATTTATCAAAGGATGGACCACTCATTACACCGTCCTATGAACCAAATATACTTTTTCGGAAAGGGGAGAAAAAATAAAAATACACATGTAGATATCGGCGATTTTCATGTACACGTCAGAATTTTTTCTTTTTTTTTAGTCGACTATTGCTATAGAAATTTATGCAAGGTCAACAATAAAGTACGCTGTACCAACCAACGTTTTTGGGAAAAAATTCACAAAAGTTGCGTAAAAAGTGGCAGCTGCTCTTGTTTACAATTTTAAATGAACCATTTTGGCGTACAAATTTCGATTGTGATATTTCTTTATATGAATATTATTACATTTATAAATTCTATTGCTAGCAGAGTTTGTTAGCAAAATAATTTATCACAAAATCAGATGTTTACTTTCAGCTGTAACTTTTTGTTTTGATAAGCACATAACCAGAGGTCCATCCTTTGATAACTTTTATCAGAAGATAATCAGCGAATTGTTGCTAATCAGACATTGAGTAAATGGTTTTTGGGCCAAATTCTGATAAAGTCTTGATTGAGCATTTAATCAGACATTGAGTAAACGGTCCTTAATCATGATAGCTTAATCAGACCTTTGTGTAAACGAAATTGTCGCTCTGAATCAACCAATGATTAAGTTATCAGATGATAAAGTTTATCATAACCAGATATTGAGTAAACGGCCCTTACAGCCCAACCTAATATAACCGCACAGCGTTTTTTACCGCACGAAAATAAAGGACTTTTTTGGTTCTGACTAGTAGTGGGACTATTTTCGAATAATATTCGAATAAATACAAGGTGGCGCAAAAGTAAGCTTCCGATGTTCAGCATATCGGTTGTGGCACGTGTGTGCTGTTGCACCGTCTTGTTGGAACCACATGTTTTCCAATCCCAATTCATCAAGTTGCGGCAAAAAGAACTCGTTGATCATTGCTCTGTAGCGCTCACCATTCACAGTAACCGTTTGGCCCCGACCGATTATTGGTCAAATAAATAGTCAGCAATATTCCGCGTTCTGGAGCAGTGTAGCGTAACATTGTTTATTAACGTGTATTTCGCATGTGTTTACTACACAAATGTCAAAACAGAACTGACTTTAGGGGCCAATCGCAAAATTTATAGCATTTTCTGATAGGAGGATTACTTTTGCGCAGTAACCGTTTTTCACCGACCGATTATTGGTCAAATAAATAGTCAGCAATATTCCGCGTTCTGGAGCAGTGTAGCGTAACATTGTTTATTAACGTGTAATTCGCATGTTGTTTAAGCCCCAATAATTCCCAAGCCCAAATAAACACACTTTATTTTAGTTGGAAAACATTGAGTAAAAAACCAACTTTTATTTGTTCATAATTCCACTTATCACAACTAGCTCAAATTAACTACATATTTTACTAGCACGACTAGCACAACAACTTCTCGCACGACTGGCACTTATTGAATGTATCCATCGTTCACCGCACATCGTTACCAGATCAATATCTATCGACTCATCGTTGCCAGATCAATGTTAATAAACACATTACTTCGTATGAAGGTGGGTTCATACGGAACACTGCCCCGTTGAGCTTGCTCAAACTAGCTCTCACTATGATTAGGTACTAGCACTCGTATCAATCGGTAATACACAAATCTTTTGCACTGGTCGGGTTAGCTTGTTAGTAGCTGTTTGCACGACCACATTGCGCACTAGCTCATCCTTGCTCGTTATAAGCTCTACAACTCTTCCCAAAGCCCATGCCGCTGGTGGGAAGCTCTCGCTCTTAATGATGACCAGTTGGCCAATCTTCAAGCCCTCACGCTCCTTGCGCCATTTTTTTCGCTCTAGTAAAGTTGTAAGATATTCATCTTGCCAGCGCTTCCATATATGTTTTACCATGCTCTGTCTTTCTTGCCATAGCTTTCGTCCTCTGCATCCAGGTTGCGGTGCCAGCTCGAATGGAGGAGGTAGCACCAAAGGTTCGCCCACCAGGAAATGACCCGGTGTTAGCGCTTGCACATCCAATGGATCATCGCTCAGCGGATATAGTGGACGCGAGTTTAATATGGCTTCTATTTGCACTAGAAGAGTTAGAAACTGTTCATATTCTAAGCATCTTTGCCCTATCACGCGTGTCAAGTGATGTTTCATCGACTTCACCGCTGCCTCGTAAATACCGCCTTGATGCGGTGCAGCTGGGGTCATGAAATGCCACTCTGTCCCCTTTAACGTTAGCTCAGCAAACATATCACTAGCTCTCCAGCGCTCATAAGCTCTAGCAATTTCTTTCGATGCTCCGACAAAGGATGTCCCATTGTCGCTGTACATGCTCTCACATCTGCCACGCCTGGCAATGAATCTTTCATAGCCAGCTATAAAGGATTTAGCAGTTAGGTCAGTGATCATATCGATGTGCACAGCTCTTGTTTTAAGGCACACAAATATAGCGACCCAACTCTTTCTCTTCACTACACAACGCTCATTCTTATCCAGTTGTCTGATCTCAAAGGGACCTGCATAATCCACTCCAGTGTGTAGGAATGGTTTCCCGACTTGCACCCGATCAGCTGGCAAATCAGCCATTAGCTGTTCGCTTAATCTTTTGGCATATCTAGCACAGATGACGCACTGATGGATAAATTTCCTAAGCTCACTTCGCAGTCGCGGTATCCAAAACCGTTGTCGAATATATTGCATCATAACCTGGATTCCTCCATGTTTAGTGGCTTGATGCGCTTTGCTCATAACTAACTGGCACAATCTAGAACCTGGTGGAATAATAGCTGGATGTTTCATTTCATAATCACATTCTGCTCTTCCGATTCTACCACCTGCACGTAAAAGCCCATTTTTATCTAGCACAGGTTTCAATGATTCGATCTTGCTCCCATCAGGCACTGGCGTCTCCTCGGACAAAGCACGGATCTCCTTCATGTAAACTAGCCCCTGCGCTTCTTTAATTATTAGATCTAAAGCTCTAGAGCGTTCCTCAATGGTCGGAACAGCCACCTGAGGAGCTCCCCGGTTTGATTTCCGGATCCTCTGGTTAACACTAGCTCTCAACAGACGCACAAACCTTAGCACTTGTGACATGACTCCAATCAGTTTGTCAAGAGCCATTGTACTGAATAACTTATCCGTTTATTCGAATAGTATTATTCGAATAGTGGTATTTGAATAGTTGTATTGAAATGTGAGAGATACCGGAAGCGAAATTCACTTTCTTCATCGCTTGTACCTATGAGCATGCATTCACGTTTTGTATGTATGTATGTATGTCTGTTTGCGTGTACAAATGTGTACATAAGCAGTACTGATATTTGTTTAACTATTCGATTCGGTTAATGGGGTTTGAATAGCTTTTTATTTATTATTTGAATAGTTAAACAAATATTCGAGTAGTGTTCTGCGAATAGTTACATACCATTCTTGTGTGTAATTGAATCTCTAGATGGATATTTACTTTAAAATTACTAAAAAAATATATATATGAATACATATGTATATTGTAGCTAGATTTGCAAGGCAGGTATTGTGCTAGTCTTAAGCAAGCGATGCCAGGATCGAAATTCATTGTTGACAAACATATTTATTTACATACATCTTACTTATATTATAAATGTGTAAGTTTGTGAGTGAGTGAGCACCGATCTGTACGAAATTTTGCACACTTATTTCCCGATGTCTCGGATAGGTAACAAGTTTCATGAAATCTCAATACCTCACATGGTTAGGGAGTTATGGGCACTAATGTGACCCAACTAACCCAAAAATTCATTTTATCCAATGAATTTATGCAATTTGGTGCCCTAAAACCTTAAAATGTGCATACAATATGGGTATTGAACGTACGGGGAAGGTCACAGTATTCTTTGGGACTTGGCAATATTTCTATAAATTAATCGATAACTAAGTTATCGATCAGAATGTGGTTGCCGAAAAACCCATGTTTGTTTGTTAAATCGCCCAAAAGCCCCCTGAATTTGCATACAATATGGATATCAAACGAAAGGGGAAGGCCACAGTATGCTTTTGGACTTTGCAATATTTCGATAAATTAATCGATAACTAAGTTATCGATCAGAATGTGGTTGCCGAAAAACCCATGAATTTGCATACAATATGGATATCAAACGAAAGGGGAAGGCCACAGTATTCTTTTGGACCCTGCAATATTTCGATAGCTTTATCGAAAACTGAGTTATCGGTCAGAATGGGGTCGCCCAGAAACCCCTGAATTTGCATACAATATGGTTATCAAACGAAAGGGGAAGGCCACAGGTTTCGTTTTGACATTGCAATATTTCGATAAATTCATCGATAACTGAGTTATCGGTAGAAATGTAAAAGCCCTGAAAGCTCTAAATTTGCATTAAATATGGATATGACACGAAACGGAAAAGCCAAAGATTCATATGGCCTTCTCGATATTTCAATAAACTAACCGATACTGCTATGTTTCGTTGTGTAAGTTAATCGATAACCGAGTTATCGGTCAAAACGTGACTAAAAAATTCATCGCCATATCTGCAAAAATACTTTTAAAAACTAATTGCTATGATTTTAATAAGTTTAGTTACTATACATCCAGGCGAATTCATATAAGGTGAGAGCAAGGCAAGGCTATACATACAATACCAACTTTATTTTGCGTTTTCGGTACTTTTTCTGTCAATTAGGGAAAACAGATTCAAGACGACAACGACGGTGCGGCATCTGTCAAACTATTTTTACACATGTTCTGATGTGGAGAAATTTTTTGGGCACGACACGACAAATTGGCAATCAATAATGAATGTCGCTGTCGCCAGATTAGATCTATTTCTAATTTGACAGCGACGGTCGTGCAATATATATGCAAATTGCTTTAAATATGTGTTGAAATTGATTAGTTTTATGTTTTTTTTTACACATGCAATACTTTTTTCTAAATTTTTTTGCTGTTGTTTGAGCTAATGCAGAACTGTCGTTGCCGCTTTCATTATTATCATGTCGTCGGTGCTTGGCGGCAATTAGCTTCGGTCTTTCGCCGTTGTCGTTCGCAGTCGTCGTTTTCAATGTGGGCCGGGCTATTGTCGTCGTTAATAAATATGAGTAAATCGTCACCTGTCAAACATAAAATCAAATATTTTGAATGAATTTTTTGTAACGTTTGAGCAAAATAGTTGTGCATTTTAAAGATATTGATATCGTTTCTGCGGTAAATATCCTTTTAGCGAGTTTAGCAATTCTTCATATTTTGGTTGCTTCGCTGTTTCGTAAAAATTAAACTTTTATGAGTGTTTATATAATAATACAATTTATGAAGCTCTTACGGTTTGTTCTGTATGTATGTCTTCTTCAATTTGATCTGCAAAATAATTAATAACTTTTGTTTAGAATCCTGTATTAGAAGTTGGTGCTCTGTGTGAATTTAATTGTTTGCAAGTGCTGCTAAGAAATTTTTAATATTTGGTGTGTAACCTGATAATTTAAGGTTTTTTGTATATCATTATTTTAAGGAACATGTGAACTTTAAAACTTATCTGTTTGATAAATAAAAATGTTTTCAAAAGAAGCTTAGTTATTTTGCTTATTTCTTTGATGCGAGCGGAGCAGCGGGTAAATGCTAGTATTTGAATATACGAATGCGTATATATGTAATTTTGGGTGCATGTACGTATATATATCGCTGAGTGTTTATTATAGCAGGCAAAGATATCGTCCGTGGAAGTATTTTGCTAGAGTTCAAAGCAAAAGATACCAGGATCACATTGTATAATGCGCGAATGCGTGTTCATGGATATTTGGATGTACTTCACTTCATTACTTGTTTGAAATAATAATAAGTTATTATTTAGAGATCAATTATTTTGCTAAGTAATACAAAAAGTCCTGTTAGAAATTTGTTCCAGTTTATAGGTGTATGCAAGTTTTATTCTATAACATTATAGCACTTGCAACTGAAACTTAAGAAAATTCTTCATTTCACCATCTGCCTACTTTTGCCTTGACTTCCCAACAAGCAAAGTAAACTTAAAATAAATATTTAAAAAGCTTTCCGAAATAAGTATTAAGCTTACAAAGTTTTCGTTTATAAAACGTTTGAAAATAAACGTTGTGTAATTGAAATGACACGTTGATAAAAAGCTTATTAATTTAAACCTACAAAAAAGATTTTACAGAAAGCTTTCTAAAAGTTTTTTTTTTTAAACTTTATTCAACCCATATTTTGTATATTATTTAGCTATTCTTCTTCTTCTTTAAATGGTCATCTAACCGCCTGGGCGATTTTGACCGTCCAACATAGCTCGCCAGTCGTTTCTTCGTTGCGCCAAATGGCGCCAATTCGAAACACCCCGGGATCGCAAATCGGTCTCCACTTGGTCCTTCCATCGGAGTGGTGGTCTCGCTCTTCCTCTGCTTCCACCGGCGGGTGCCGATAAGAATGCCTTCTGGGCTGGAGCATCTTCGCTCATTCGCACTACGTGGCCTAGCCAGAGAAGCCGCTGTATTTTAATTCGCTGCACTATGTCGGCGTCCGCGTAAAGTTCATACAGCTCATCATTAAATCTTTTTCGGTACTCGCCGTCGTAAACGCGTAGAGGTCCACAAATCTTTCGAAGAACTGTTTTATTTTGTTTTGTTGTTTTTCCGACAGGGTGAATGATTGATGTATATTGGAACGATTTTTCGTCATCCCTTGTCAAATTTTGTCAAATTGGCCACAATACTCTGTTTGAGCTTTTGAATAATCTAAGCCCATCAATACCCACGTCAATTAAAATTTGTTCCTTACTCACCAAAAAGTCGAAGCTTTCTGATAGGGAATAATTTTGTATTCCCAAATACAAAAACTCGCCATTCTGCATTCAACACTAACTTTTTCTCTGCTGGTTTCTAGGGGTGTTTTTGCTGTCATTGGCAAATCTCGATCGCCCGTTCTAATCAAGGTTTTCAGAAGATCATCTAGAGCTTCCCGAGTAATGTTGTGCTTTATTGCCCAGCACTTTATTTCTTCACGTCTATTAAGTCCTGCCACTTCTTCTCTGTCACTATTGTCCCAATGGACCTGCTCCTGTTCCCCACGGCTATCTTCACTAAACTCACTTGGACACTCTTCATTGTCTTCCAAAACAATCCCCCCCTGCTCCCTATTGCTAACAACAGAACAAAAAATACAATCTACAACATCAATATTATTATCACGCTGCTGCTCCTTATTCATAGCACCACCATTATTTTGCTGGGAACTCGAACCTAAAACCACAGACGAACAACCCACAACATTACAATTTGCCACACACTCCGCCACATGAGAAGATTGCAAAAGTTCTTTGAATCTTTTCACATCAGATTCAAAGGATTTTTTTTCTTTACTCATGCAGTTTTGGAAATTACGCTTATTCATTTTTTTCACTGCTATTTTTATATATTTTATACTCACTTTATTTATTTGTTTTAGTTAATTATTATCCGCTGTATATCAAAATTAATTGCAGATTAAATTTTTTGCAAATTTGTGGCAAGAATATTTTTGCAAAATGGCGCATTGTTTATATCGAATTGCTAGTGATGTCAAAATTTGGCTCATGTATCTGCGTATGTATGGGTAGATTGTGGTGTGTGTGCTTGTTCACATAAGAATTGTCCGGTAGGGGTGTGATAGGTTTCTTCACCAGCTTTAATTACTCATACATGACTTATGTATATCTATATCAGGAAAGAGCAAATGGCGCAGGCAAAGACAAGGATAGCCCTACACCGAATTCCATTCGTAAGAGAGGGACGCAAAACCATACCGGTTTGTTAGCCATATCTGTCAGTTGATTTCGCAAATGACTGGTAGCTATCTAGCAGGGTGTTTAATCAAGACTTTATCAGAGGTTGGCACAAAAACCGTTTACTCAATGTCTGATTATAGACGTTTCGCTGATTATCTTCTGATAAAATTTATCAAAGGATGGACCACTCATTACACCGTCCTATGAACCAAATATACTTTTTCGGAAAGGGGAGAAAAAATAAAAATACACATGTAGATATCGGCGATTTTCATGTACACGTCAGAATTTTTTCTTTTTTTTTAGTCGACTATTGCTATAGAAATTTATGCAAGGTCAACAATAAAGTACGCTGTACCAACCAACGTTTTTGGGAAAAAATTCACAAAAGTTGCGTAAAAAGTGGCAGCTGCTCTTGTTTACAATTTTAAATGAACCATTTTGGCGTACAAATTTCGATTGTGATATTTCTTTATATGAATATTATTACATTTATAAATTCTATTGCTAGCAGAGTTTGTTAGCAAAATAATTTATCACAAAATCAGATGTTTACTTTCAGCTGTAACTTTTTGTTTTGATAAGCACATAACCAGAGGTCCATCCTTTGATAACTTTTATCAGAAGATAATCAGCGAATTGTTGCTAATCAGACATTGAGTAAATGGTTTTTGGGCCAAATTCTGATAAAGTCTTGATTGAGCATTTAATCAGACATTGAGTAAACGGTCCTTAATCATGATAGCTTAATCAGACCTTTGTGTAAACGAAATTGTCGATCTGAATCAACCAATGATTAAGTTATCAGATGATAAAGTTTATCATAACCAGATATTGAGTAAACGGCCCTTACAGCCCAACCTAATATAACCGCACAGCGTTTTTTACCGCACGAAAATAAAGGACTTTTTTGGTTCTGACTAGTAGTGGGACTATTTTCGAATAATATTCGAATAAATACAAGGTGGCGCAAAAGTAAGCTTCCGATGTTCAGCATATCGGTTGTGGCACGTGTGTGCTGTTGCACCGTCTTGTTGGAACCACATGTTTTCCAATCCCAATTCATCAAGTTGCGGCAAAAAGAACTCGTTGATCATTGCTCTGTAGCGCTCACCATTCACAGTAACCGTTTGGCCCCGACCGATTATTGGTCAAATAAATAGTCAGCAATATTCCGCGTTCTGGAGCAGTGTAGCGTAACATTGTTTATTAACGTGTATTTCGCATGTGTTTACTACACAAATGTCAAAACAGAACTGACTTTAGGGGCCAATCGCAAAATTTATAGCATTTTCTGATAGGAGGATTACTTTTGCGCAGTAACCGTTTTTCACCGACCGATTATTGGTCAAATAAATAGTCAGCAATATTCCGCGTTCTGGAGCAGTGTAGCGTAACATTGTTTATTAACGTGTAATTCGCATGTTGTTTAAGCCCCAATAATTCCCAAGCCCAAATAAACACACTTTATTTTAGTTGGAAAACATTGAGTAAAAAACCAACTTTTATTTGTTCATAATTCCACTTATCACAACTAGCTCAAATTAACTACATATTTTACTAGCACGACTAGCACAACAACTTCTCGCACGACTGGCACTTATTGAATGTATCCATCGTTCACCGCACATCGTTACCAGATCAATATCTATCGACTCATCGTTGCCAGATCAATGTTAATAAACACATTACTTCGTATGAAGGTGGGTTCATACGGAACACTGCCCCGTTGAGCTTGCTCAAACTAGCTCTCACTATGATTAGGTACTAGCACTCGTATCAATCGGTAATACACAAATCTTTTGCACTGGTCGGGTTAGCTTGTTAGTAGCTGTTTGCACGACCACATTGCGCACTAGCTCATCCTTGCTCGTTATAAGCTCTACAACTCTTCCCAAAGCCCATGCCGCTGGTGGGAAGCTCTCGCTCTTAATGATGACCAGTTGGCCAATCTTCAAGCCCTCACGCTCCTTGCGCCATTTTTTTCGCTCTAGTAAAGTTGTAAGATATTCATCTTGCCAGCGCTTCCATATATGTTTTACCATGCTCTGTCTTTCTTGCCATAGCTTTCGTCCTCTGCATCCAGGTTGCGGTGCCAGCTCGAATGGAGGAGGTAGCACCAAAGGTTCGCCCACCAGGAAATGACCCGGTGTTAGCGCTTGCACATCCAATGGATCATCGCTCAGCGGATATAGTGGACGCGAGTTTAATATGGCTTCTATTTGCACTAGAAGAGTTAGAAACTGTTCATATTCTAAGCATCTTTGCCCTATCACGCGTGTCAAGTGATGTTTCATCGACTTCACCGCTGCCTCGTAAATACCGCCTTGATGCGGTGCAGCTGGGGTCATGAAATGCCACTCTGTCCCCTTTAACGTTAGCTCAGCAAACATATCACTAGCTCTCCAGCGCTCATAAGCTCTAGCAATTTCTTTCGATGCTCCGACAAAGGATGTCCCATTGTCGCTGTACATGCTCTCACATCTGCCACGCCTGGCAATGAATCTTTCATAGCCAGCTATAAAGGATTTAGCAGTTAGGTCAGTGATCATATCGATGTGCACAGCTCTTGTTTTAAGGCACACACATATAGCGACCCAACTCTTTCTCTTCACTACACAACGCTCATTCTTATCCAGTTGTCTGATCTCAAAGGGACCTGCATAATCCACTCCAGTGTGTAGGAATGGTTTCCCGACTTGCACCCGATCAGCTGGCAAATCAGCCATTAGCTGTTCGCTTAATCTTTTGGCATATCTAGCACAGATGACGCACTGATGGATAAATTTCCTAAGCTCACTTCGCAGTCGCGGTATCCAAAACCGTTGTCGAATATATTGCATCATAACCTGGATTCCTCCATGTTTAGTGGCTTGATGCGCTTTGCTCATAACTAACTGGCACAATCTAGAACCCGGTGGAATAATAGCTGGATGTTTCATTTCATAATCACATTCTGCTCTTCCGATTCTACCACCTGCACGTAAAAGCCCATTTTTATCTAGCACAGGTTTCAATGATTCGATCTTGCTCCCATCAGGCACTGGCGTCTCCTCGGACAAAGCACGGATCTCCTTCATGTAAACTAGCCCCTGCGCTTCTTTAATTATTAGATCTAAAGCTCTAGAGCGTTCCTCAATGGTCGGAACAGCCACCTGAGGAGCTCCCCGGTTTGATTTCCGGATCCTCTGATTAACACTAGCTCTCAACAGACGCACAAACCTTAGCACTTGTGACATGACTCCAATCAGTTTGTCAAGAGCCATTGTACTGAATAACTTATCCGTTTATTCGAATAGTATTATTCGAATAGTGGTATTTGAATAGTTGTATTGAAATGTGAGAGATACCGGAAGCGAAATTCACTTTCTTCATCGCTTGTACCTATGAGCATGCATTCACGTTTTGTATGTATGTATGTATGTCTGTTTGCGTGTACAAATGTGTGCATAAGCAGTACTGATATTTGTTTAACTATTCGATTCGGTTAATGGGGTTTGAATAGCTTTTTATTTATTATTTGAATAGTTAAACAAATATTCGAGTAGTGTTCTGCGAATAGTTACATACCATTCTTGTGTGTAATTGAATCTCTAGATGGATATTTACTTTAAAATTACTAAAAAAATATATATATGAATACATATGTATATTGTAGCTAGATTTGCAAGGCAGGTATTGTGCTAGTCTTAAGCAAGCGATGCCAGGATCGAAATTCATTGTTGACAAACATATTTATTTACATACATCTTACTTATATTATAAATGTGTAAGTTTGTGAGTGAGTGAGCACCGATCTGTACGAAATTTTGCACACTTATTTCCCGATGTCTCGGATAGGTAACAAGTTTCATGAAATCTCAATACCTCACATGGTTAGGGAGTTATGGGCACTAATGTGACCCAACTAACCCAAAAATTCATTTTATCCAATGAATTTATGCAATTTGGTGCCCTAAAACCTTAAAATGTGCATACAATATGGGTATTGAACGTACGGGGAAGGTCACAGTATTCTTTGGGACTTGGCAATATTTCTATAAATTAATCGATAACTAAGTTATCGATCAGAATGTGGTTGCCGAAAAACCCATGTTTGTTTGTTAAATCGCCCAAAAGCCCCCTGAATTTGCATACAATATGGATATCAAACGAAAGGGGAAGGCCACAGTATGCTTTTGGACTTTGCAATATTTCGATAAATTAATCGATAACTAAGTTATCGATCAGAATGTGGTTGCCGAAAAACCCATGAATTTGCATACAATATGGATATCAAACGAAAGGGGAAGGCCACAGTATTCTTTTGGACCCTGCAATATTTCGATAGCTTTATCGAAAACTGAGTTATCGGTCAGAATGGGGTCGCCCAGAAACCCCTGAATTTGCATACAATATGGTTATCAAACGAAAGGGGAAGGCCACAGGTTTCGTTTTGACATTGCAATATTTCGATAAATTAATCGATAACTGAGTTATCGGTAGAAATGTAAAAGCCCTGAAAGCTCTAAATTTGCATTAAATATGGATATGACACGAAACGGAAAAGCCAAAGATTCATATGGCCTTCTCGATATTTCAATAAACTAACCGATACTGCTATGTTTCGTTGTGTAAGTTAATCGATAACCGAGTTATCGGTCAAAACGTGACTAAAAAATTCATCGCCATATCTGCAAAAATACTTTTAAAAACTAATTGCTATGATTTTAATAAGTTTAGTTACTATACATCCAGGCGAATTCATATAAGGTGAGAGCAAGGCAAGGCTATACATACAATACCAACTTTATTTTGCGTTTTCGGTACTTTTTCTGTCATTTAGGGAAAACAGATTCAAGACGACAACGACGGTGCGGCATCTGTCAAACTATTTTTACACATGTTCTGATGATGAGCAAATCAGTCGCTCTGCTACTGCGATCTACTTTTTTAAGGGCTCTCATCACAAAGCTCAAAAATTGAACAAACGACACACAAGTATACTGCGTACTTTGGCACGTTTAAAATAAAAATGCCAATTTTGTATGAAATATATGAAAAATATATAGAAAATTTTGAATAATAACTTTTTCGTGTTTTAGTATAGATTTATACCAATTGCTGGTCAATATCTGTATTTTTTTGTTTAAATTTTTGGAAAGATTTCCAATATATTGGTATATATAGTAATAATATCAACATATTGCCTATATATATCTCGTGTCTTACTTTCAATTTCTTCATGTCACCTGTCCCGGTACTTGTACCTGGGACTTTCTGTATGGTGGGTCAGAATTTTATCCAATCGTACAATGCTGGTTGCCTAGCAAAGTACCTATGAAGTTCCTAAATTAAAATTTTGTAGCAAACATGCCCAGTTGAGTTTAAGTTTACCCCGTCACTGAATACCCCCAAAATGAATTGAAGTTGGAAATTAAGATTTTTGTTAGATTTTAACTTTGTCGATTTGTGAAAGATCAGTGTTGCCACATTGCATCAGGAAATAATATTTGATTTATGAATGAAATTGTTATTGTTGTATTTATGACGACAGATTTCGCTGCGGCGACTGTGCGTAGGAATGGTTTTTGTTTTTGTATCATGGTAGTTGGTGGACAGCACATGCATTAGAGGGGGATGTGAGGACATGTGTAGGTATTTATGTGTGATTGTGCGCATACGTTTGTTTGTTTTTTGGACATATGTATGTACACAAATATGTGCGTGCGCGGTAGCTTTACGCATGCACACTTTTTGGTGGATGATATGGGAATATGAATGTGTGATTTGCCGACGGCAAAATGCATTCTTCCCACAATGATTTATTGATATGATATTCACATGCATATCTCCTTTTTTCTGCTACTTAATTATCCTTACATAAAATCCTACTCCCTATATTTATTTTTTATGTTCAATTATTCAAATTTATTTCAAATGCAATTGCTATGAAACTAATTTTGGTAATTGTTTTCTTTAGGAGACAACTGCTAAAACACGTCCGAAGTTATCGGGAAAGGTATCAAAAGACGCGTTTTGATTTCGGTAACAATAATCCGAAAGCGGAAGTTCGATATTTTATGTATGTTCAGAGATATTTGCAATCGAAGTTGAAAATTTTCTGTCTTTCTCATGTGGCTGTTGTAATCACAGATTAGGGTGTACCGAAAAGTGCAAAAGTGTGTTCTGCGCAGAAATAGAAGCCCCCTATTTGGGATCGGACCTAGGCCATTTTTGGGTTTTTTGCTAATAACTTTTCACTGAAAGAAATTATTTAATTTCCGCTTTCGGATTATTGATACAGAGGTCAAAACGCGTCGTTGGATACCTTTCCCGACATTTTTGGACGTATATTAGCAGTTACGTGCTGTCGTATATAATTACCAAATCCGCTTTCGGATTGTTGATACCGAAATCAAAACGCGTTGTTTGACACCTCTCCCGATATTTTTGGACGTTTTTTAGCAGTTGTCTCCTAAAGGAAACAATTACCATAATTTTTTGTTTTATGTTAAATTCTTATGTTTCTGTATTAGGTACCATTAAAACGTATTTTAGGTTTTCTTTACCTATAACCAATTGATTAGAAATGGAAAGCCAAATTAACAGCCTTAACAAAAAATTTATAACAAAATCAATCTATATTTAAATTATTATAATAAAATCTTAAATTCCATACCTAATGAAATTTATCAAAGCTAAAAATATCGAATAATTACAGTTTTAATGTGTGAAAGGTAAAAACTGTATACCTACCTACCTATATAAATAATATACCTACGACTATAATTTAAAAATATGCTATTTAAAAAAATTACCTATTGGAAATTAACAAACCAACAATTTTTTAATAAAGGGCGGAAGTCATAAATATACGTAGATTTAGGATCGGAAATATCGAATAAACATTTTGTGTCATTTAATTCAATTTTTGCATCAAAATTAGTTTCAAGTAAAATACTTGCATTTTTTGGCAAACCAACGTCAAAATCCACGGCCATCACATTAAAATGAGTCGTTTATTCAACTCATTCCGTTTGTTTACCTTTTGGGTTTACGCAATTCCCACTCATAAAGTACAAACTTTAACTCAAATAATTTGGAAATATTAAGGACAAAGCACAAAGAGGACTCGCTGAAACCCTAATAGAAAACATCGAGTAGCATCGAACATACGAGTGAAAATTCTGCCGATTTTCAAATGAATGAACTGACGCCTCTTATTCATACATGCTCTTTGATATTACAGTCGATACCCTTCAGGCGCACGTCCTTAGAACTGATTTAACCTCAATCGAATTTGCGTTCCTGATTTCAAGATTCGTCTACCTGACTGAACCATATTTAGCAGGATTGGTCGCACAGACCTAATTTCCAAAATAAAACATAAAAATAAGAAGTGAATTTTGTTCGAATATTTTTTAATTTTTTTGTTTTTTTTTTTAACCGTACATAAACTTTAAGTTTCCGGTGTTACAAGTAAAATAGTTAATTCGATTTGGAATTTGTTTTGCAAAAGCGATACCATAAAGTGCACCAAGAACCCTATTAAAATACTTTCATATACACCTGCCTGAAACTATCATCGAGTGTTTGCGCAAACATCGAGGGATCGCCTAAAGGATAAGGTATGTAATTGACCGGAAGTGTCAATAATAATAATCATACACGTATATTGTCGCTTATATTAACTACATTTGTTTATGTATTAACTCATTTTTTTATATATATTTGGGGCTTTTTTTCCCCAATCAATCGTTTGTGCCATAAGTACGTTGAAAAGGAATCCATTTTTGTCTGGTTTTGATTTTGTATTTGAATTTGGTTTCGGAAATCGAAAAGATAATTTAGCCTTTTGCTTTAATGGTCATAACAGCGGTATGATAATGAAAATCAGCAAATGGGCTGAACTACTCACTCTACAACAAAAAACTGGTTTAATGTAACAAAAATTAATTTTAATATGAATAAAGAGTAAGACTATTTGTAATGTCAAAGAGCATGTATGAATAAGAGGCACCAACACGTATGTTCGAGCGAGCTACTCGCTACACTTGCTCGCCGATATCTATTAGGGTTTTAACAAAGAGCATGTATGAATAAGAGGCGTCAGTTCGCTCATTTGAAAATCGGCAGAATTTTCACTCGTATGTTCGATGATACTCGATGTTTTCTATTAGGGTTTCAGCGAGTCCTCTTTGTGCTTTGTCCTTAATATTTCCAAATTATTTGAGTTAAAGTTTGTACTTTATGAGTGGGAATTGCGTAAACCCAAAAGGTAAACAAACGGAATGAGTTGAATAAACGACTCATTTTAATGTGATGGCCGAAGATTTTGACGTTCGTTTGCCAAAAAATGCAAGTATTTTACTTGAAAATAATTTTGATGCAGAAATTGAATTAAATGACACAAAATGTTTTTTCGATATTTCCGATCCTAAATCTACGTATATTTATGACTTCCGCCCTTTATTAAAAAATTTTTGGTTTGTTAATTTCCAATAGGTAATTTTTTTAAATAGCATATTTTTAAATTATAGTCGTAGGTATATTATTTATATAGGTAGGTGGGTATACAGTTTTTACCTTTCACACATTAAAACTGTAATTATTCGATATTTTTAGCTTTGATAAATTTCATTAGGTATGGAATTTAAGATTTTATTATAATAATTTAAATATAGATTGATTTTGTTGTAAATTTTTTGTTAAGGCTGTTAATTTGGCTTTCCATTTCTAATCAATTGGTTATAGGTAAAGAAAACCTAAAATACGTTTTAATGGTACCTAATACAGAAACATAAGAATTTAATATAAAACAATTAAGCTATTAAAATATCGTCAATGTACATTATGATTTCTTTTGAATCTATTAAGTCGCGAAAAATGTTATATATAAACAATCATTAATGAAACGATCTCAAGGCCAAGAATAATAACTTTTCACTTTTTGAATTTTTATGAAAATTATTATTGTTTTTATTTTTTTAATAATCATATTTAAATAATTTTTAAAAGTTTTTTAATTGAATAGAGTAGGAAAAATGTTCAGAGCCAACCGCCATAGCTTTTCTTACACTGAGTTACAAAAACGAGCTTTAGTTCTGTCCTATGAACCAAATATACTTTTTCGGAAAGGGGAGAAAAAGTAAAAATACACATGTATCGGCGATTTTCATGTACTCATCAGAATTTTTTTTTATGTATAAAGTATAAAGCTCGTAGTGTAATAGTAACTTTCTCACACTAAACTGTTTATGACTTTTACAACACTTACAACTGGTATGACAGATGCAACATTGAATTGCACAGTCAATATTGCATCATTTAAATTCGTTTAATTTATTGTTTGATACAACACACTCTCTGCCGTTTGTGTGTTTGTTCCGATCAGCTGACAGTTGCGCTACTAGGAGACGTATACTTTGACAATTGTTTTATGTTCTGTTTTGTGAAAACGTATTTCTATACATTTCATCTGAGAAAAAATGCAGTGCCCGACTCGAAATAACTTTTGTTACGTTTGTGGCTTATTCGCACCAAGTAAAATTTTTAAAAATATTACGAAAACAGGTGGACAAACGGACACTACGAGCTTTATAATTTATACATAAAAAAAAGTTCTGACGTGTACATGAAAATCGCCGATACATATGTATTTTTATTTTTTCTCCCCTTTCCGAAAAAGTATATTTGGTTCATAGGACAGAATGTGTGTAACGCGGTGTTATAGATCCATTTCGGAAGCTGCTAAGCTTCTTCATCAGAGAAATTTTGGCACGCATTACTAACCATTAAGCTAACAATAGGCTGGTTTTGATATCATCTAAACTCCTAGTTCTAAAAATCCATCATGATCACACTACTAACTGTCAAATGGCGGAAGTGGTTTCTGCATATGGTAAAGAAGAATAGAACTAGAAGTTTACATGACATCAAAACCAGCGTATTGTTAGCTTAATGGTTACGAGTAGCAATGCGTGCCAAAATTTCTCTAATAAGGAAGCTTAGCAGCTTCCGAAATGGATCTATAAGAAAAGCTATGACGGTTGTCTCTAAACATTTTTCCTACTCTATTCAATTAAAAAACTTTTAATAATTAATTAAAAATGATTATTAAAAAAATAAAAACAATAATAATTTTCATAAAAATTCAAAAAGTAAAAAATTATTATTCTTGGCCTTGAGCTCGTTTCATTAATGATGGAAAATGTACAGGCCGTAAATCAACAAAAATTGTTGGTATAAAAAAGTTATATATAAACCTTTGGAAATTAGCTGGGGCATTCTTCAGTCCAAACGGCATGCGGAGGTATTCAAACTGACAATGTGGGGTCACAAATCAGGTCAAAGGGATGGAATCTTTATCCATAGTCAACTGGTTGAAACCGTCCTTCAGATCTAATAACGTAAACCATCTTTTACCAGACCTATATTCTATACAGTCCTCTATAAGAGGCAGTGGAAAATTATCCCGAAAGGTATTTTTGTATAGGGCCATATAATCAACACACATGCGACATAAGAAATTGCACTTGCATATATGTATGCTTGTAACAATATTAAATAAAACAACTTGATTTTAGATGTTACATATATTTTTTTTGTATAATTACGCGTAAACGTTGTTTAGCATTTGAACAGTGATACTGGAATGAATTATTGTCTTAATAACTAACTTAAATGCTGGGAGTATGAGAAACGGAAATGGAGTGTGAGAAACGGAAATGAGAGTGTGAGAAACGGAAATCAGAGTATGCTAGAGTGAGAAACGGTTAAAGTAGGAGTATATTAAAGAGTGTGAAAAGAGTGAGTAAAGAAGTCATATGTAACTTCTCCTCCGCTAGAATTGAAAATATGTGTGTATTTGTATGCACATATTTGAAATTGCAAAACTTACATATATGCTTTTTTTTATTTTAGTTCACATTAAGGTAAATATATATATATATATATATATATATGTACATATGCAATAGTTTAGTATTTTATTTACTTACACATGAATATTATTAAGAATATAAATAAGTACATACATGTATTTTTTTTTTTTTTTTTTTTTTACACATCCGTTTAATTTGCATTTTCGTGTTTGAGTTGTTTTTTAATATTGGAACTGTGAATATTTTCTAAATTACATTTTTTATATTTTGGTTGTTCCTTATGCCGTAAAGCTTTATAGTTTTTTATGCATCCAACATTTCTTTGCTCAAGGTAATTTTCCCTTTTCGTATTTCGCTTATTAATATAATTTTCTTTTGAAATTAACATATCATTGTATAAAGCTTTTTTAATATTTATGGGCTTTTTTTAGTAGCCGTATGATAAGTATTATTATAATACTCTATAGCCTTGCTCATTTTATCTTTTATGTTTAAATTTTTATTCTCTACTGCTAGAACTCTAATTTTTTCACAAATTGTATTGTGAAGCCTCTCAATATCGGAATTTCCGGTATGACTATTAGCCTTAACTAAATGTAAATTAATGTTTTCAGCTTTTAAATATTCTTTCATATTTATGCTTTTAAATTCATTGTCGCAAATTAACTTATGAAAATGTCCTCTCTGAGATTTGTATTGCCTTATTTTCTCTATGATGGTTTGGTTATTTCTATCCTCTAAATAAAAAGCTGAAGCAAGCTTTGAAAAGCGGTCGACAAAAGTTAAAAAATTGGACTTTGAGTTCGTATATATGTCCATATGCACGATTTGACGTATATCTGCAGGAGTTTCAGTTATCTTAAATTTAGCTTTAATTGGATTTCGATCATATTTACATTTAGTACATGTCGAACAGTTATTAACAAATTTATGAATTAATTGTTTTAAGTTAGGAATATAAATCAGTCATTTCAAGCCCATATAGTTCTCGTTTATACCCGTATGGCCAGTTTCATTTTTATGATAGTTCGAAATATGACGAAAAGCTTCCTCTTCCGATTCAACATCTTTAGCATGATAGCTACAGCGCACAAATTTTACCTTACTGTCCCCCTCGAAAAGCTCAATTAATTTATTTTGCAAAATAGCATAATGATTATCATCTAATTCTGAATAAATTCCGATCTTACCATCACTAATGTGCTGCTTTAAAATTTTATCTAAGTGACTTTCTAAGTCTTCCGAACTAATAAATATTTATTTATTATTATGTTTTGAATCAGTATCTTTATTTTTGCTTTGTGTTAAAATAATTTGTGTTTTAAATCTGTTCACCACAGTATCCAATATTGGAATGTGATTGCAAACTTCTTCAGCTTGTGAATGAATAGTATCACAGCTGTGTGTAAAATTATTGTACAAAGATCCTTCATCAGCAGCCAACATGTTTATTTCATTTGTGTCCGCATTTATTCGACTTAGAAAGTCAGCAACTTGGTTGTCTTTGCCTTTAATATAAGTCATTGTGATATTAAACTCACCAAGCTTAATAAGCCAACGATGTAGCCTGGGACTCATTTTTCCGTGGGACTTCACAAAAAGCCATCTGAGAGGCTGATGATCAGAAAGAATTTCGAATTTTGTACCATATAAATAGGGCCGAAAATAACTGGTTCCCCAAACAATAGCTAATAGTTCCCTTTCCGTGGCAGAATAGTTCTTTTCGTGGTCATTAAGTGTCCTACTTGCAAAGCAAATAGGGTGACCATCTTGCTGCAAAACGGCGCCAAGAGCTTCAGCACTTGCATCCGTGACCAATTGGAACTACCTATTGAAATTTGGGTACTTAAGTACCGGGGATTCAGTTATAATGGCCTTAAGTTTTTCGAAAGAATGTATATAACTGGGATCATTAACGTTTAGCTTAACACCTTTTTTTAGGTATTTAATCATAGGATATGCTACTTTTGAGTAATCCTTCATAAATTTTCGGTAATATCCCGTAACGCTCAAAAAGGATTTTATTTGTTTGACGGTTTTTGGCAACTTTAGTTTTAAAATATGGTCAACTTTTTGTGTATTGGGCTTAACACCCTCTGGTGTGAGAATGTGACCTAAGTATAAAGTTTCTTTGGAGAAAAACTTGCATTTATTTATTTGGAGCTTTAAGTTAGCTTCCCTAAGTTTTGATAAAACTTGATTAATGTCATTGACATGCTCCTGGAGGCTTGTAGAGAATATAAGAATATCGTCAAGGTATACGACGCATATTCTATTTATTTGGTCCCGTAGTATATTATTAATGAGCCTCTGGAAAGTGGCAGGCGCATTTTTGAGGTCGAATGGCATGCGAACAAATTCGAAGTGCCCATAGGGGGTAGAAAAGGCTGTTTTCGACCGGTCTTCTTGTCTGACAAGAATTTGGTGAAACCCTTTTGCTAAATCGATGGTGGTAAAGTATTGGGCCCGGCCTAACTTGTCCAATATACCTTCGATATTGGGGATAGGAAATTTATCGTCGACCGTTACGTTATTCAAGGCACGGTAATCCACTACAACCCTCCAAGACTTTTCTCCCGAGCTGTCGACTTTCTTCGGAACTATTCACAGTGAGCTGTTATATGGAGAATTGCTTTCCCTAATGATTCCATTCCATGATGATACATTCTTGAATATACCGGTTTTTCCGTAATGGTTTTTATTTCGTGTTGTATAATATTAGTGTGGGTAAGAGTTTGTCCTTCGACAAAAAATAAATCTACAAAAGAATGAAGAACTTTATTAAAGGCTATCTGTTCCTGAGAATTTAATCCAATATATAAACGGTCCAGGATATTTTGATCAATATTCATTTTCTCTAAAGCATGTATTTCATTATAGGTATAAGGAATAGAATTCAAAAAATTTATTATATTATTATTAAATGTAACGGTTTGCTTTCTCATATCTATCGTGCTGTTCATTGGTGTAAGAATATTTTGCCCCAAAATAGCATCGAAATTTTTTCCTTGGAAATTCGCAAGCTTCCAGGACATTGTTGCTTTCTCTTTAAACTCTAGAGGCACATCAGTGATTATTTCATGTGTAATTTTAGTGCTATTATTTAGTGACGTAAAAAATATATTTTCTTTTATTGGTAATCTTTTATACTGCGGCAGTTTGTTGAAATGAAGTAGGGAAGTGGTGGAACCTGTGTCTATAAGAGCGACAAGCTTTTCATTGTGAATCGTTAACTCTACTAATGGTAATGATTTCCCGAGGCTATTGTAAGAAAATTTATATCGTCACTATATGGGTCTTGATATACGGCTTGATTATCTACTTGCAAATGATCGATTTCCATTGGAGAGGTATTATTACTATTATTGTTTTGATATTGGACGAAAGGAGTTTTTGGCAAAACCCTATTGTTTTGGCTTGTAAATCTCTGAGAGTTAGAGTACCTTCTTTGGTTAAAAGAAGCTTGAGCGTTTTGCTGATGCGATTGCTGAGGCTTATAATAATTAGATGGATAAGCAAAACTAGGAGTATTTTGTTGAAATGTTGAAACTGGATTCTCCAATCGCTGATTAATATTTTTCTTAAAACTAAGTTGTTGTAATTTTGTAGGTTCATTATTTTTACAATCAACACGAATTAATCCGTGCTCCTCAAGTAAATAAAAAGCTTCTCTTATATTTGTTGATTTAGCATTTATAATAACTGATGCCCGGTTTACATCAATGTTACTTAAAAAAGTACGCAAAATAAACCTATCGACACGTTGTGGCTCATATTCAGTTGGCTTTTCGATGTCAAATTCGAATTTTTCGTTAATCTTAGAACCTACGCTACGAAGATAATTAAAATAGCTAACAATATTTTGATTAACAGCAGTGTGTGCACGCTTGTACAACTCATCATACGATTCTTTAACGCCAACATTTTTTATAAACGCTTTTTTTACCTCACTCCACGGTGGATTCGGACCAAGTGTACGAAGCACATCCAAAGCTTGCCCTTGTATTTTGTTGAGTACAACCCTTTTGTGAATGTAATCTGATAGTGTGGGCTGAACCTCGGCCAAAAGTTGCACCGTCTCCACTTCGCGAATAAACGACGAAAGCGCATATGAATCATCGCCTTTGAAGATATGTATAGTTTGAGCATCTTTTATTACATCACTCAATGCAGTGCTGTAGCCATTCTGAGATTTTTTTTTTTTTAAATATTTAGTATTTCAGTCTCTTTAAATTACCCAGTTTAATTGGTTTTTTCTTTTACTCTGTGCACAAAGCGGCTCAAAAAGAGTTAGTTTTTTTTTTTTTTTTTTTTATAAGAGTTCAATGAAGCTTCCACTCAGTTACTCTCTCAATTAAATCAAATAAATATGCACGATGTTCGGTACGTTTCCATAGGAGAAAAAAAATGGTAACGGATATATTCTATTTTTCCAAAAGCTTCTAGAACATTTTAGTACACATGGTAACATTTTTTCAAGTAACGGAAAGTTTTTTTTTTCTAAATACTTCTTTTTTCTTCCGCAAATGATTAATGAAGTAATTAATGTTTTTTAGTCACATATGTACATATTTCTTCAGTCTAAACACAAAATAGCACTTATAAGTTTTGCTGCTAATTAAGCATAACTATGTAGCAAATAATTTTCCACAGATTTTGAAAAGTTCATTTTATAATTCCGCACTATAACTTTAGTTATAATTGTACACGTACATATGTATATCAATTTTTATTAGTTTTTTTTTTTTTTTTTAAATTGATTCGCCGTCGACTGCGCCACACAAGAAATTGCACTTGCATATATGTATGCTTGTAACAATATTAAATAAAACAACTTGATTTTAGATGTTACATATATTTTTTTTGTATAATTACGCGTAAACGTTGTTTAGCATTTGAACAGTGATACTGGAATGAATTATTGTCTTAATAACTAACTTAAATGCTGGGAGTATGAGAAACGGAAATGGAGTGTGAGAAACGGAAATGAGAGTGTGAGAAACGGAAATCAGAGTATGCTAGAGTGAGAAACGGTTAAAGTAGGAGTATATTAAATAGTGTGAAAAGAGTGAGTAAAGAAGTCATATGTAACTTGCGCGTTTCACCATTCTTTTTCTATACTAGCACTATAGCAGAAGCATAAGGGAGCAATGAAAAGGCGTATCATCCGTCAAGCGGATCTTCATTTTATAGTGATAAGGTTTTATTTTGGTAGATAAAGGCGACAAGTACGAGGTATTCAATATGGTCATTATTGCTGTTCGCTTTGATTTATCTAACTCAGTTCGTAAGTCTATGTCTAATTCAGGCGCACAATCAATGGCACTAAATTCACCTAAGGCATCGTTGTATTCCCTCTGCCAGTTACCACTTTCACTACATGATAGATATTTTTCATCATCATATACCAATAAGCTATTAACGCTGCTTTTAAACATTTTTTTTCGAGTTATTCGAGTTATAACTATTCAAATCATCTTTCCAGTCATCATCAGATAATTTAAATACCATCGAATCAGGAACACTACGCTTTATGTTATTGTTAAGATATCTTTTATTGATTTTATTTCCAAAACAAAAACATACATTTTGTAAGGAAAACGGTCAAAATTCTAAAATTAAAATTCCTTAGCTTTTTTTGGCTGTTTCTGTTCTGGTTTTTCATAATTCCGGAATTTACGTTTTCCAGAATCAATTCTGGAAATTTTTTCCCCAAAATTTGAGCAAAATCGTGTATTTTATATAAACATGTCTTTTCCTTTATTGGACTTTACCACAGTTATATTTTCCATCATAAAACAATTATTTCACAAAAATATTTAGCACGTGTTTATTAATGAAATTGCAGTAACACATTGCATATATATACATATATATGTAGGTACATAGTAAACTAAATCATTATGGTAGTACAAAACAGTAAATGAACAACAACAAGCAAAGCAATAACAATAACAAATACAATCATGCAATTGTAAAAAATTACTTACTAGGCTATAAAACATATGATTACTGAATTTTGCCTTTCAGAATTTCGTTATCCAGAATTTTGGATTCCAGAGTATTGACTTCCATAAGTTTGATTTCCGGTGTTTCGACTTCCGGAATTATGAATGCAGAATTTCCAAAAAAGCAGAATTTTGACCCCAACCCATTTTGTAATTCATTCATATTTTCTTTTAAATTCATTTATATTTTTCTTCTCATTTCTCTTTTCAGTAAAGTTACTTTTGAATTCATTTAGGGGAGGGGGCCCAGTTGTGACGCAGCTAAATATTTTTGACGTGCGGTATGAGAATGACTGTTTGAGCCCTGCCAATAATGTTCGTTTGACGTTCCGCAGTTTTTGGACAGACACCAACGTTAGTAGTCGCATTGTGTATACGCGCACCAAACATCGTGTTGAAAATCGTGCGAAAAAGTTATTTTGATTTTTTTTCAAAGTACCAAAATTTTGTTAAATTAACAGTGAAAAGGTGAGTGTAATGCTTCAAAATTTTGTATTTGCCGTTTATTTTGTGATTCTATATGGATTTATGTGATTATGTGGTGTCTATAAAAAATTTGCTTGTCATACACAAAATAGCGTCGTGAGCCGGTTGTGACTCAGCGGGTGGCCCAGTTATGACGCACCCGGCGTTTCTTTATGACACAGTTGTCGAAACGCATTTTAATTGCAATTTAATTCGTGTTTTGCTTTTTTTTGCGTTTTCAGCCATGTCACTTCCAAAGGAATCTCCCGCGGCTAAGAAAACCGATAATAATGTGGTGCTAAAAGCCATCAAATCTTGCATTATCGATGAAAATGCAATCCGTAAAAGTGCGAGAGAGCATGGTATAAACGACTGGACCTTATCGCGATACGTACAGAAAACGAAAGATAATTTTGAAGATATTTCGAAAGTGAAAGATGAGGATTTGTTGGAATTCATTCGTGGTGTTGGTACAAGAACTCCATCAAACAAGGTTTTCTCTCCCGCTCAAAAGAAAGATCTCGTTGGATACGTCCTGAAGTGTGTCAGTCACTACTATGGTTTGAGCATCAATGAATTAAAAGAGCTGGCGTACCAGTTTGCAAGGAAGCTGTCTCTCAGGTACCCATCTGAATGGGATAACGATTGTAAAGCGCATCGTAAGTGGTACAGACTCTTCATGCAACCGCATAGCGAACTGACGCTCAGAACACCGGAGCAAACATCCATGAACCGAGTCAAAGCTTTCTGCAAACCCAATGTAGACAAGTTTTTCGCAAATTTGTCTCGGTTGATCGATGTACACAACTTTGACAGTTGTTCCATCTATAATATGGATGAAAGTGGGTTCTCGACTGTGCCAACAAAAATTGGAAAAGTCATCGCTTTGAAAGGTGTGCGGCGTGTGGGACAACTAAAAGCTGCCGAGCGAGGAACCATGGTGACAATGGCTCTCACTGTTGGTGCGAATGGCAATTCAGTCCCGCCGTTCCTTTTATTTCCAAGAAAGAAAATGCAATCAACTTTGTTGGACAATATTTCTCCTGGTACTGCT
Source organism: Merzomyia westermanni (assembly GCA_949987695.1). Lineage (NCBI taxonomy): Eukaryota > Metazoa > Arthropoda > Insecta > Diptera > Tephritidae > Merzomyia > Merzomyia westermanni. The sequence continues at coordinate 159,880,327 of OX465289.1, read as the reverse complement.
GGATTTGCGAATGAATCTGGCTGGATGCCAGAGTTTGTCCCATATATTCGTCATTTCATCATGTTCGTGAAACCATCAAAGGATCATCCGGTGCTGCTGTTGATGGACAACCACGTTTCGCACATGTCGGTGGAAGCTCTCGACATTGCAACTGCAAACGGTGTCCATATCTTGTCTTTCCGCCGCACTGCAGCCACCGTCTACAGCCACTGGATGTGTCCGTATTTGGCCCAGTGAAGACTTATTATAAGTCACAATGTTCCGCTTGGCAAAAGAACAACGCAAATAAGGTAAGAAAACAAAATATGATTTGTGTTATGATTGTTGTTCTAGTTTTCTTGTTTTTTTTTCGACAGGTTTTGGAAACTCGACACATTGCTGGGCTTGTGTGCGCTACTTTGGATTTGGCTGTAACGCCAAAAATAATTAAGGCGGGCTTCGCTGCAACGGGCATTGCTCCATTCAATCCCGACATCTTCACAGACGCCGGTTTTGTTCAAGCTGTTGCACAAAATGAGGAACAAGTTGCTTTTGATCTGCCTCATGATCCCTATCTCTTATGTCATTGGTGACCAGCAGTTCATCGATTTTGGATGAGATTGGTCCTCTTCAGGCCGCTGCTCCAAAAAAGCCTTCGAATCGTGGACGAAAGCCGATGCAAAGTGCTGAACTGACCTCTCCTGAAAATCGTGCTGTTTTGAAGGAAAAGGCAGCAGCAAAAGCAGCCAAAGGGGCGAAGAAGCCAACACCGCAGAAGCCAACCCCGAAGAAGGCAACAACGAAGCGTGCAACACCATCACGAGCGGCCAAGCACGTCAAAGCAACATCACCACCATCTGATGAATAAACAGATTTTTGCATCGTTTGCTTACAGCTGTTGCAGCAGAAATTGACCGCTGCCAACTCCATCAATTGCAATGTATGCAAGCGTCCAGTTCATTTGAAGTGCGCCAACATGCAGGCAAGTTATTTCACTTGCAAACACTGCGAAAGTGACGTGAACGACGACGAGGAATATTTCGATGACGATGATGAATAAAAATCGTTGTCATTTATGGCCATTGAAGGCCATTTTCTTTTGTACTTTTCATTATTTTTGCCACTGAAAGCCTTGATAATAAATAAATCATTAAATCACAATAATTGGTGTGACATTCCTTTCATATTTTCTCATTTCCAGTGAATTTCTTGTGGTGCGTCACAACTGGGCCACTTTTTTTCGGCCTAAAAAAGTTATCCTGAAAAAATGTCTTCCAAAATTTTTTGAGTAACTCAAATAAACATACTTTCTTTCGAGAAAAGTTGCGTTTGGTTAATAGTTAAATGTTCAACTTCTTAATTTTTCATTTTGCGGAACTGAGGAAAAAGTTTTAATTTGTTTCAAAACCTGCGTCACAACTGGGCCCTTTCCCCTACATTTTTGTTTACATTTCTTTCTTCACTAAAGCTACTTTTAAATTCATTTACATTTTTCTTATTGATTTTTATTAAATGTATATAAAAGATTTGCATAAAATCTTGGTCGAGTATCAATGACGTGTCCATCGTACCATCTGGAACTACTATTACTGGAATGTATTTTATTGTTTCTCTAAATCGTATTGCACACGAAATTGGGCCAACTGTGGAAATTCTTTGTTTACCAATAGCAATAAATTTTGTTGGTAGTTTCTCAAAAGGCCACACTTACCCCTTGTTTAAAGTTTACATAGTCGTCATCATTAAACATGTCTTCTGATACCTATCAAACAACTGCAGATCTAATCTTTTTCCCAGGACAATTATTATGAATGTGCCCCATATGGTGGCAGATAAAACACGATCCTGCAGGTATTGGTGGTTTTGGGCAGCTACTCTGATAGTGCCCAAATTGCGAGCAATTGAGGCATCGAACAGCAGTCAAATCATTAGAAGTGGCGGTTGCGGATCTTTTCGCTGGAGTGTTGCGTGTAGTCGTTGCGGTTACGATTTTGGTTACTGCATTATTATTTCTACGTTGTTCATAACGATCCATTAGCCAGATGAGCTCGCCTATTGCATGCGCACCGTATAGGATGCTAATATGATAGCTACTGTCTGGAATACCGTCTATAATTATATCCACCAGCTCAGCTTCTTCAATATCGGTTGTGGATGCAATGAATTGCATAGCAACTACATAACTGATGCAAAACTCGGAACTCTTCAGCTTGCTCGCACGCAACTGGCGATAAACCTCTTGTCTGGTAACTGTGCGATGAAACATTGCGCGTAGCAAGGATTTTAGTTCAGCTTAATTTGCAAGGCCATGGTTGAAAACACATTATTTGGCCGTTCCAGACAAACACCGTCGTAGGGCATTTGCTACGGTCATTGTAGTTTTTTGCCTCTATGTAGTCTTCAAATTGCAGAAACCACTTGTTTACATCATAATGGTTTTCAGCGCTAAATTTGGGGACGGCCGCGTCCAGTTCTTCCAGGTTAATATGCTTCCTGCCATAAACTTCGTGTCCCTCCCCCAAATACTCTAATCGGCTTTGAAGTTCGGCCATCTCCCGCGTAGTTTCAACACCCGGATTTGTTCCTCTAACTTCTCAGCCTCACCAGAAACACAGACAGGGCTGATACCCACTTGCGAAGTGGCGGATTGTGCCATGTCATTGTATGAGGTAAGGAAAGCATTAGCCAGAAAATTTACTGAGCCGGCAGTGGCGGTGAGCGCCTGAGTGTGATGAAACGATGCAACTATTGCTGGCAGAGCGATGTCTGTTGCAGTTCTAAGTTGTACATCGGCACAGGAAATAACAACGGGATCAGCGGTGAGACCTTCAGAAGTATTGGACGGCTCGGCAGTAAGTGCATTTCTGTAGTACTCAGCAGAAACAGTTGACATGACGGCGGTGCTAGCTGGAGCATCAGCTATGCTATTAGAAAATTCAGCGGTGGCGGCGGATGTAATAGTGACTTGGCTCACTTGTTTGGGCAAACCCTCACTTTTAGTGGTGCTCCGCGTTGAAGGCATTTTTTCCATGTAAAGTTCTTTTTGTTTTCGATTATTTTTCCGATGGTGTTTTCGTTTCTCGTTAAAGAGGTTGGTGGAATACCAACCCCACACCTGAATACTTTAGACTTTAATTTTATTTTTTTTTAAGTAAAGCAGGATCCCACTGCAAATGGCGGATTTTCTTAGTGAGCTTATTTATTCTAATTGTACCACTGGATGAGGCAGTGTTATTAACAAATATATCATTAAGGTCTTCAGGGTCAAGCGAACAATCCGTATTGTTTTTAACATGAGCACGAAATTTTTCAGGTTTCCCCACAACTGATTACTTGGAAGCTCAGAATTCAACATCTTACCAAAGTACTTGCGTTTTTCTCATTTAATACACACGCCAGTTAATATCTCCTTGATACTTTTCCAAACTACATACTTTGTTGCGTTTTTTTATCATGTTCCTAACAGTTTTGTTGAACCACGGGCACGATGGTGTTTTCCTTTGAATGGTACATGGACTTTATAAAAACTTAGCATTGCACTATTTCGGAAATGCAGTTTTTCGTTTACCGTCAACAAGCTCCAGCAGTCATCCCAGCTAACATCAGATAGGTCAGTGGCCAAGTTATTTAGATTGATCGCAGAATAGTCAGGGTAAATTAATGGAAGAGAGAGAGAATTACACTGGTCAAAACGTATGTCGAAAGCACAGAAAATTAAATCATGGTCTGATATAAACGACATTAGATCAAACTTTATAAAGGAGGAGGGATCAATTTTGGCCACACCAAGAACACACCGACCAATTGTTTGTCTGGAAAATAAAAGTTTCGTTGTTGGTGCCTTCCGCATGCTACGTGAAATTTCCCGACGCCAACCAACCGCTGTGAGTCATGACCAATTGAACCAAATAACAATAGGCTTGTTCCAATCAGGATTGATCCAGATTCAGATAGAAATTTTGCATGTAAATGCAACAACAACGTTGTGATCTTGAAATTTATCTGGATCAATTTCGGATCCGTATAGAAGCCCTGTACGTTTAGTTTTTTGTAGTAGATTTTTTGACAGCCAACCCTTATTTGCTTGGTAGCACAAACATACATCCATATATACACATATATACAAAAACGTTTCTCATACAACTGATCCGTATCGCTCCCGTGAGATCTTGATCGTGATACTGATCTGGATAGCTGATTGTTACGCAACTATTTATTTATTTATTACAACTCTTCGAGCCTAGATCAACACTTAAAGAATATTATTACATTAGTTAAAGTTAAATCATAGAATCTGTCTAATGCTTAAAGATTTGGCGTACTCATATAGCCTTTTTTTGAATAGGTTAATATCACAATTTTTCACACTTTCTGGCAATTCATTAAAGCATTTTAGCCCCTTGTAAAAAAGACTATTTTTTTCCGACTCGGTTTTATAGTTCGGTAACTTAAAATCATTTCGCTGTCTTGTATTCCGGTTATGAACCTCGTAGTTAAATTTGATACTTGTTCGCAGATAATCGGGTAAATTTCCGTTTTTTATGTTGTAAATAAATTTCATAGTATGAAAAAATATTTGTTGTTTTACACTCATCCAATTCAAACTTATAAGCATATCTTTTACTGGAGTATCATACCGTTTGCATAATATAAAGCGCATAGCTTTATTCTGCATTTTTTGCAGCTTTTCAATTTGAGAATCTTTCATTATAAAGAAAATTGTAGAGCAATAGATAAAATGAGGCTCAACTATTGATCTGTATACTTTTACTTTATAGTGGCTACTCATATTTTTACAAGTTCTCTGCATGTACCACAGTTTTGTTGCTATTTTACTAATTGTATAATCAATATGCGAATCAAATTTTAATTTGCTGTCTATTCGGATACCCAGGTATTTAATTGTGTTAACGTTTTCAAGTTCGGTATTATTTATTTTAATGGGTTCAAGATCCGCAATATTTTTTCTTGTAATTACCATATATTTTGTTTTCTCGATATTTATTCTTAGCCTATTAGCACAAAGCCAAATATGAAGCGCATTTAAATCAATCTGTAGTTTTTCTCTTATATCCTTCTCGTTTTTTCCATTTATTGAGATAAGCGCATCGTCAGCAAATAGTTTAATAGAACTAAATTTCAAAATAGAATTGATATCATTAATGTAGATATTAAATAAAATAGGGTCAAGAACGGAGCCTTGGGGTAGGCCAATCTTGACTTCCACTTTCTCTGATAACGTAGAACCAATGACTGTTCTTTGCGTTCGATTTGTTAAAAAATTTTTAAGCCAATCTAATTCCACCTCTCGAATGCAAATATCTAATAATTTATCGAGTAATATTTTTTGATCAACAGTTTCAAAAGCTCTTTTAAGATCGATGAATACAGCTATGATCGACTTTTTATGATTAAGTTCTTCTTTCCATTCAGCTAAAACCATGTTTAAGGCTGTTTCACACGAGTGCTTTTGTCGCAATCCCGATTGCTGTGGTAAAAGTATATCATTGGTTTCTAAATATTGCACCAGTTGGTTTTTTACGACAACTTCTAAAATTTTTTCGTCACTGGCCAAGGTATTTATTGGTCGTATCTCCTCAGCTTTGGTCGTATTTTTAACTTTTTCTGTAGGGACAATAGTAGAAGTTTTCCAGATGGAAGGAACTATGCCACTACTCAAACTCTCATTAACTATTTGAGCATAGAAAAAGCCTACATAAGGTACAACATCTTTGACTACTCCATCTGATAATAACTTTTTCCACCTAGCTTAGATTTAAACTTGTTCACAAGGTCTTCAATGTCAACCGTACTAACAAGGTCAAACTTAAAAACACAACTTAACTGATTAAATATGTTGACATCTCTATCAACTACTTGAATGTTTCTGCAAATGTCTGTGATGCTATCTACAAAATATTTATTCAGCTCGTTCGCAATATCAGATTCATTATGATATAATTGACCATTTATTCCATTTTTTTTAATTGAAGGATTCTCGTTTTCCATGCTAATTGCCTTTTTTAAATATTTCCACATCGCTCTACTATTGTTTCTATTGATATCTATGTTATACTCCATGTGCTTAGCTTTTTTTATTTTAATAAGCTTTTTATATTCTTTCTTAATGGTCTAATATTCATCCCATTCCCCCGATATAATGGCAATTTTCTTAAGTGTAAATTTATGCCTGTTCATATTGGCTAGCTCGCTGTCATACCATTTATTCATAATTTTTAACTGAACTACTTTATCAAAGGTAATGCTTCGCATGACATTTAAAATATTATTATTAATATACAACACCTTACTTTCCAAATCAAATGTATCAAAGTTGCTAAAATCGCATAGGCGTAACTGATTAATAAGAACCTCATTACTATAATTTTCCCATGAGTTATCTTTATTGAGCTTCTCATTGTAAATTTAGGGCTACTTTTAAGTTTAAATTGGATTGTTTCATGATCAGAAATTTGGTGATCATCTAACTGTTCACACAGTATATCATCAGTGTTAGAAAAAAGTAAATCTATTTTAGTTCTTGATGTATCAGTTCTACGAGTATCAAAGTTAACTTTTTGGTGCATCGAGTATGACTTCATCAGATCAACTAGTTGAGTGCTATATGTTGATGTATTATTGAGATTAATATTAAAATCACCAACAACAATATTATTCTCTGAAATTTCGCAATTACTGCCTAAAACGTTACGTAAATAATTTATAAAATACTATTAATATTTAGGTACAGGCAGTTTATATTTTTATCTCTTGATTGCTACTTTCTATATCTTGATTTACTTTCAAGATATCTTTTAAATGCTGGGCATTCTTTATCAAACGCGGTGTGGTGCACATCCACATCTATAAGTTTTTTTTGAACCAGTTCGCTACAATTTACACAATTTTGAACTTTCGACAAACAATCTTTGGTGTCGTGACTTGCTTCACAGTTGCTACAAGCTTTTTTATTAATGCATTCATCCGCCCTGTGATTAAATCCCAAGCATTTAAAGCACCTAAATACTCTTACATACTCAACAGTAATGCCATAGTCCCACCCTATATTAATTCTCTTTTGTTTTATTATATTTTCATACGTTTCGATATCAGTTTCAACAAGAGCATTATAACATTCTTCTCTGCGACTATAGTTTTCAAAATTTTTTACAACTTTAAATTCTTTACCCTCACATATGCGGTTTTGCTCTGTAATGCACTCTACTAAGCGCTCACTACTTAGTCTCTCTGTTAAACCAATAACTTTAAACATTTTAGTCTCTCTCTTTTCTTTAGATTTCTCCATTTCAAATTCATCTCCAATTTGTTCCGCTATCTTCTTCTGCACTAGTTCGCATGATTCCTTATTCTTGCACTGCACTACTATTCCGCCGTTTCTAATCTCCTTCACTGTTGTCACATGACATTCTGTTGGTTCTATTACTTTTTTAAGCGCCACTTTCGTATGTTTGTTTTTCTTTGCTTTATCTTTTGGTTTAATAAAAATCATATTTTCCCTTTGTTTGGCTGCTTGTGCATAAGACAATTCTTTGTTAGCATTTGTGTTGTTGTTGTTTACATTAGTTTCTGCCAAAACTTCGCTTAATTTTTCTCTATTGTTTTCAACTGTTTTTGATAACTCCGCGAGCATATCTTTTCGGAATTCATTTATTTTAATGTCAACATTATGTTCTAGGAGTTTATTAAACTCCGTAGCCAAGCTTGATTTCAGCTGCTGAATATTACGAGATATTGTTTCTTCAACAATTTCTTTGAATAATGTTTTGCCAATTTTGTTTTGACCACCATTTTCTATCAAATGTTTAATTTCAATAAACTTTGTATTTGTGCTACTCAATGTGCATTGGTTGCAAAACCACTTAATATTTTCATTTTCACTCATCAATTCAGTTTCTCTTCTTTTTAAATTGCTGCATTTGATACAGAAAAAACAGCCACAGCCACCTGAACATAAAATTGACTCGTCTATTTGCACTAATTTTCCTCTGCACTCTTTGCACTCTAGTGGCGGCATTTTGGGTTTTTTGCCACCACTTAACTCAGAAAGTCACTGTCTTTCTAAATTTCCACTTTAATTTTCTCTTATGTTACATCAGTTTGATTGCAAAGCAAAAATTAATAATTTTTATAGCTTTTAAACACGATTTATCAATTTTTAAGCAGAATTTACGGGAGCAAAAATTAATATGTCCGATCTAATAGATAGTAATTAATTAAACCCATGCAATAGACATGGAGCGTACGCACACGGAAAATAATGACTATCAATTGAGGGTAAACCATAACAAAATGTAAAGGGGTTTGAGAAAACGTATAACTTTTGAAGTATGTTGATTTTTTTTTCTTCCTGAAGATCCGATATACGTATGTACGTACCTGCAATTTGAAATAAACGTGCATGTGTTCCTTTTTATAAAATGGTAGTTTTTTCTGCGGCAACAGTATTGAAAATATTTGAACGAAGCAGTTCGTTCGTTCAGTAAAGTGATTGTTTAATTGAACTCCATACAGCCCAGAGCTGTAAAAAGATTCAATCAATTCAATGTGCATTCCCTCGACATTCTTTTCATAATTTTGATTTTTTGCTTCCGTAAAACAACATCCATTCCTGAATGGCTTAAAAATTTTGAAGCCAAAAAAGAGTGTGTGTGTTATTGAATGCTAGAGTTTAATTCAGCACAGAATGGGAATGAGGAAAGTACATATTTTCAATTTCATATGATTGTAAAATTTAAAAGAATGCACACTTTTTTACCAATCACTACTAATTCTTATTTTCAGGGTGGATATTTTTTGAACTTATTAGCTATCCAGATATGTTAAAAAGACTGGTTTCCTTAAAAGTTAATAAATCAACGAGTGCAAACTTAAATTTTGCCTGGCTGACTTACAGCCAGTTTTGCGAAGTGAAAAATAATTGTTTTCGCTAGGAAATCTTAATATATATAACTCTTCTGGGATTAAATTCCCCCTAAATGGCTTGACTGATTTTGTTTAAATTTGTTGTGCGTATCAAATGCAGCTCGATAATGGTTTAGATTTACAATTTGATTTGCAAGGTGACTAAGGTTTAAAGATTTGCACTAAAATCTGGACAAAAAAATATTGACGTCATCTCTATATTTTGGGAGAAATTAGTCTAAAAGTCACTCGAACAGAAATAGTAGAATAATATATAGAAGATTCAGGGAAGATATACAGGAAGAGGAAAAATTACAGTAAGATGAAGGGGCACTGCGGAGAAAAATGGAACCAGAAAACTGGGTAGATGCAGAGTCAGAGTGAAGAATCGACAACGCCTGCTGTCATTTAAGTTTCTAGCATGAAAACATGCCATATTCATAATTATTTGCCGAACTAAAATGAGGTATAACTTGGAAATTTCTCTTTGGACGTTAATCAAAAGGAGAGTATGCCAGGCATTTTCTACGAATTTTTAAGTGAAGGATATAAAAGATCAGTAGCCCGTTTCTGTAACCTTTCGATAAGAATTTTAACGCAAAGTGCAAACCTGTTATGTAGTTATCGCTGAATAGTGTTTCCATAAGTGTGGTAAAAATGTATTTTCGTTATGGATTTCGATAAAAGTAACGATGCCTATAATGGCAGTGATTACAAGTGTAAAATCTAAACTAATTTCATTATGTGCAAATTTTAAATGCTATTAATATTTATTAAAAATAAATTGTATAAAAAAATAAAAACAAAAATAAAATGTAAGTTGAAAAAAAAATTAAAATTTGGCCACGATTCGTACTCGATTCTCCCGCTAGTTAGAGCAAAATCTTATCCACTAGGCTATTAAGACCATTGTGCGGTGTGCGTCTAATGTTTTATTTGTCACCTAGGCCTTTTTGCCTATCATTTTCTCATTTTTACATAACACACTACGAACATATCGCAAGGTGAATTTTTTTCATACAGAAACTCTTTTCATAATGAAATCGTTACAAGCCATGCGATACATAATCATTCGTTATTATAACGAAAAGTTACAGAAACGGGCTTCAGTAACATTTATTATTTAGACGTTACGTGAGAAGTGAAATATTGGTTTACTTTTCTTAAAAACACCCATAGAGTAAAATTTAAAACAGGGAATAATAACAAAAAATTTAGTCAAGAAACAGTGCAAAGCACATCATCATAAAAATTCCTGTTTCTTTATGTAATTGATGCCATATTTTACAAATTTCATTTCACGGACAGAGGACGTATGTGCATATAAACATGTATATGGATATGGTTATTGTTTCCTTTAGGAGACAACTGCTAAAACACGTCCTCGGGAGAGGTATCAACAACGCCTTTTGACTTCGGTATCAACAATCCAAAAGCGGATTTTAAATTTTTTGTTTGCGCAATTGAATATATGCCTCATTTTCGATTTCACATATACCACCATTTTTTATTTATTTATTTATTTATTTACATGAAATATAATTATAAATAACTATATTACATAAAAAGGCAACTAGCAACATGGGCTATCGGCCTGCACCATTTTTTACTTTGTATTAGTGCTATTAAACGCATATGGACGTGGGGATTATTGCAAAATATAAAAGGAGTGGTAACACTGTTCGTAATTATTTACTTTTTTTAGCATCTGCGGAACTTTAATCACTTCTTCAATAACAAAATAAAGTCCATTGTAGCTAAATATTTACTTTCGAGAACAAATTTAATTAAATTATGTAAAGGTTTTATCCATGACTTAATTAGTTTTTACAGGGAAATGGTAACAACGCAATTTTGGTAAACTTTTAAAAATTGATAATATAACTTTCCCCCACTGGGTTATGATTCCTGTGGCCCGATTCTGTAACTTTAAACCACGCGCCGAGCGTTAGGCTTATCGAATGCGATTCTGTAACTCTCCTTTAACGCCGCTAAAACTCTTGATGGTGATAAAATATGGCAATACTTCTCTTTTCGCCGTATTTTGCACTAAATTACATGCAAAAAGCTCAGAACTAATTTTTTTACTTTTTCCAAACGCTAAAACACTTGCAAATATATTAACACCTCGAAAATAGTTCACGACAGGGAAAAGCGTTAAAAATGGTGTTAAGCGAAATTAACGCTAACACCTGGCGTTAAAATAGTCACAGAATCGACCTACTGAAATCGAGACGCGTCTTTTGACACCCCCCCCCCCCCCCTGACATTTTTGGTAGCGTTGTAGCAGTTGACGCAGGATGGAAAGAATTACCTAAAATTTCGACAAAAAAAAAAAGTATTTAAGTTTTATGCTCTTGAAAATGCGGATACACAAATTTTGCAAGCCTCGTATTAAAAAAAAATTTTGCAAAATCATTTCCTAGCTCCACAAAAGTAAACTGATAGAATTTTCATTATCTTCGTCTTTTTTTTCTTTCATATGGCCACTCTAATTAAAAATCATTAATGTAAGAAAATAAAACTGCCAAAAATCGCGAATGTAATTTTCACCCGAAAATATTCACATTTTTTGTTCATCCTATCGCAGATAGTGGCGAACCGATTTTTTGAGTTCGAAAAAAATTTCGCCTTATTGGCAACGCTTTGTTCGGGCGAAATGAACAGCGGAAAATCCCAAATCTATTCACTTATATTTACATGCGAACAAGAGAAACAAAATGTAAGTATTCTGTTATTTTGAATATTAGATATTCTTCTAATTAATTATACTTCTATTTTAAGGAGTAAATCTATAAATAATGCTCAGTCGGAGATGCTTCTTGAAAAGTTGTAGGAAAATCCCGACATTGCAAGAGGATTTTCAAAAGAGAATCGCGAAAAAGTGACGGACTTCTGGAAGCAGCTTACGTTGTCTCTAAATAGCCTGGGGCCACCTGTTTGAGTGGAAAAAGGTAAAATATATTTATAATTATGTATGTAAAGCCTATTTATTATACCAACGTATCTATTAACTAGGTGTGGAATGACCAGAAACGCTTTGTAAGGAAGAAGGCGTCGAAAAATGCAGTGTATGAAAGGGGGACAGGAGGCGGACCCAACAAAACGCAAAAACTTTCGAATTCAGAAAAGGCATTGAAAGACTCCATTGATGGTGTTGAAGCCTCCCACTGCTACGGAGTTTTGCGAAAAAGGGCTAAAACAAATTCGGAGTCACAAAGTTTGTCGGACGCCCAGGTAAGCAGTGATGACGTTCCTGGTTGTAGTAGAGATTTTCTCACAAGCATCTCGCATAGCGAACCTGGTGCTCCGCAGCGTGATCCTGCTTCTCCTTAAAGCGAATCTTTTGATAACAGCGCACAGTCCGTTCCGCAAAGTAGACCAAGTGTAAACAAAAAAATGACAAGTACTGAGTTGATTTCTAAAGAATTAGAAACACAACAGAAACTATGCGAAATCCTGGGCGAAATCCTTACCGAAATAAAGGGAAATAATAAGGAGATGCAGAATTGAGCTGTCAATTTAAATCGCACACTAGAACGTATGTGCGATCTAAAAGAAAAAAAAATAATTGAGCTAAAGCAACACAACATTAAAATGGAAAAGTTGCGTGAACAAGAAATTGAGGAGCTCATTGAAACAAACCGAAGGACATTAGAGTTAAAGGAACTGAAAACAGAGATTCTACAAAGGCAGAAAAGAAAAGACTGAGTTTTGTGTATGTATATATATTTTTTTAAATTTACCTTAAACGATATGATATGAATGAAAGACTAATTTATTTAATGTAATGAAATATTTTTATTTTTATAATGTACAAAGTTTAGCCCAATGCAGTATTTATGTTTGTTTTTTATATGCATATACATATATATATATTTATATATATGTTAGGTGTAAGTTTCCTGAAATGAAATGTTTGTTTTTTATATACATATTTACTTGCCTTATTAAGGCTAAGTAATATAACTAATGTACCTTAGTACTTTTGAATGAATTTAATTAAAAAATGATTTAAAATTAAAATAAATTAAATAATTATAGAGTGTTTGTTATTTCTGTACGAATGCGCTGACCTGCGACCAGATAGCTACTGTTTACTTCGTTGATCTGTTGATTATCTACTGTAATATGCATTATCAGATGTGTTAGGAAAATTTGCTTCACTTTTGTAATGAATACAAATGTTGTGCAAAGCTGCGCAAACGTTCATTATTTGTATTGCCTTTGCAGGAGCATAGTACAACTCTCTTGCACCTAATAGACACCTCCATCTGTTTTTCAGAACACCATTTGTTCTTTCGATTATATTTCGACAACGCGAGTGTACTTCATTGAACTTTGCTTGAGGTGATCCACTTTCTGGTGTTCTGTATGGAGTAAGTAGCCAAGGCTCTAGAGGGTAACCGGCGTCACATGAAAACTTTGAAATTTTAAATGCATTCACTTCTTTGATTTTAAGCAGTTCCCTAGTAGACGATCAATAGCACGAATTTTGAGATTGCTGTCACATACCTGAAAATCCATTTATGTATACCACCATTCATTTATTTTAACTTCTATTCTATGTATTGCACTTACGAGCATAACATTTAAACTGCATTTGCCTTTTCTATTGTAATATTGATGAATGTTCTTTGAAGGTGATGCTATGTTAACGTGCGTTTCATCAATACATTCTACAACTCCTGGTTCTGCGAATTTTGTATAAAAATCATGTGCAATTTGCCGTTGCTCTTCTAAAGTGGGTCAAGTTATCCATTGTGGACAAAGCAATGACTCCAAAATTCTCAGTACCTCTGACAGCATCTCACTGAACGCAGACTGCCTCAGACCTACCTCATGGTCCTTTCCAACCCCTTTTTGATGTCCTCCCTCTGAAAAATAACGCAGGCATGCGCTCAACTTCACAATCGGGGGAATTCCAAATTTTTTCTTCAATGGCGGCAAGGAGTTACAAAGAATATCAAGCAAATATTTAAATTCCGGCTTGTTTAGCCTGTAATATTGCCGAAATCTAGTAATGAAGAAATAAATTTTGTAATTGAAAAGTGCCAACGCAAATATTTTTAACGCACAATGAATCACTTAGCTCAAACGGGTTTGAATTGTCCCTTAATTGCCTTCGGGTTGCTCTTACATTCATATTCTCCTCGCTCTCGATCAAAACGAACCTAAGTGCAACACTAAACATATTTTCAATTTATATTTTTTCTTTATTTTAGAGAACTGTATGATTAAGCAAAGTTGTTTAAAAATTTCACACGAAGTGAACTCTTGTTCGGCCGGAATTGTCGATAGGCGAAAAGAGTTCACCCGAACAAAAAAAGTGAAGACGAACAATTTTCCGGGTGAACTTCGCGATAAGGGTGATTGTGTTTAATAGTTGGGCGTAATTTGAAAATGACAGCGCCGGGCGGTTATTCGGGGGGGGTTATTTAGCACCGTTTTCGTATTGTGTTTCAACCTTTAATGTTTTTGTAGTTCATAATGTTTAAATTAACAAAAGAAAGGTGTATAACGCCGAATAAACTATTTTTTGTGTAACTGCTCTGAAATGTCTGTGATCAAAGCAACCATGTGCATATTTGAGAGAGATTGGTACTAAATGTGTGCACACAAAGAAAAAGCTGCATTCAATTGAATGATTATTCAGTGTTGAAAGTTATTTGTTCTTCATTCAATTTTTTTTCAATCTTTCTTTCAAAATCCTCATGTGTGCTGTCTTATTTTCCACTCGTGAATGAAGAGGTGGGGAAATTTTAAGTTACATTCTTTGATAGGGGAAATTGAATTGTAAAAGACCAATCCCAATATGACACTTTTACATCTCTGATACAGTCGAATGTCGATATAGTGAACCCCCCCTTTAATGAACACCTCGATATAGTGAACACCGAAATTTTTACATGCAGTACTCTAAATAGTGAAACAAATTTTAAACGCAACGACAAGAAAAAATTGACAGACAAAAACCAAAATTCCCCGAAATTGCTCATTTTATATTTATTACAGGAATAATTGCTGCTTTTGATGCTAGTTTTAATTTGTTTCTTGTCGGGTGCAACCCGCTTATAAGTAAACGTGCGTTGTTTTGTGTTTTTAAACGGTTTTCTGTGCTAGTAAATTTAGTGTTATCATGCCTGAAATATCTGAAATTCTTGAAAAAATAGGAAAAGGTGCTGATATTTCATCCTTGGCTAATATTTATGGTGTCGCCAAATCACTGAATTCGGGAATAAAAAAAAAATACTCGTAATATTATATCCCACCAGACGATTGGAATATTCAAACGGATGACGGGGAAGTTGAGGGTAGCTTTAATGCCAGCCCCGGTTGTAAGGCTGGGTCGCGGCGCCAATTTTTTGGCGTTGATACCTTGAAGCCAAGGCCATAGGTTTTAATATACTTTAATTAATATGAGATTATTTCCATTTATACGATTTTTTGTATGCTATATTATTTATTCGTTGATCATTGCTCTGTAGCGCTCACCATTCACAGTAACCGTTTGGCCCCGACCGATTATTGGTCAAATAAATAGTCAGCAATATTCCGCGTTCTGGAGCAGTGTAGCGTAACATTGTTTATTAACGTGTATTTCGCATGTGTTTACTACACAAATGTCAAAACAGAACTGACTTTAGGGGCCAATCGCAAAATGTATAGCATTTTCTGATAGGAGGATTACTTTTGCGCCACCTTGTACTAATGTGAAATGTACTAATTAATATGTAATTAATGTAAATACATACATCCAAACACACATATGTATGTAATTTGTGGATCTCTGTAAAGACATTAAGCTAAACATAAATAAACCAAAAAATAGCAATTGCGTTAAGTGCTTTTTTGGCGCAATGATACCATATTTCTAAGGGCGCAGTTTATGAGACATCACCGAAAACTAATACAAAGCGTTTGGAGGAGGTATCTAGAGACACCTATTCATGCCAGGATAAAGAATCCGAAGGCGGAGTCTAACTTTTTTACTCGTTTAAAAATAATGAGCAACAATAGTTTG
Source organism: Merzomyia westermanni (assembly GCA_949987695.1). Lineage (NCBI taxonomy): Eukaryota > Metazoa > Arthropoda > Insecta > Diptera > Tephritidae > Merzomyia > Merzomyia westermanni. The sequence goes on along the minus strand of OX465289.1, from coordinate 159,864,402 downwards.
CTCCGGTAATAATATAGTTTGGGAGACGCCATCGAGTACTGAACGAAAACGTATGCATGCCTTGATGAAGAATCCGAAGGCGGGGTATAACTTTTTTTACCCGTTTAAAAGTAATGAACAATAGGCAAATTATTAAACTTTTTTTTGTGAATAACTTTTAAATTGTTTCAAATCTTAATTTTCCGCACTCGGATTGTGATTCCTGAAACCAAAACGCGTCTTTGGGTATACCTCTCAACATTTTCGGTGCGCCTTGGTAGCTGTAGCGCGGATGTTGGCGTCACTGGCGCTGATACCATTATTTGTGATACCATAACGCCATGGCGCCAGAAACAAATTCAACCCAATGGCGCCAGTGGCGCCACTTCAGTGTAGCGAGACCAGAGCAAAACATAAACTCAATGACGCCAGCAGCGCCAGAAACACCTTAAACTCAAAAGCAACGTTGCGCCGCTCCAGTACAGCGGTGTTTTGTAGTAGTTTAGTGTTTCTGGCGCTACTGGCGTCATGGCGTTACGTAATCACAAATAAAGGTATTAGCGCCAGTGACGCCAACACCGGTATCAGCGCAATTGCGTGAAGCCGCGCAGCGTTACACACCATTACCCGGTTGGTTTCCTGGATTTAAATGTTGAAAGTGTGCGCCGAGAAATTATTATCAGGTACCCAGGCAACTGATCCCACAAGCACAAAATCAGAAATATTATTAAGGAGTTGAAGCTTTGCGTGTCAGATTTGTTCTGGAAAATGCTTGTTGAAAGAATGTGTGTCAGCCAAACCTAAAAAAAAACCGCCAAAAAAAAGCAGAAAAGGCCAGAATTAATTTTCTTGCGTGTACAAATGCAACTGGCCAGCATAAGCTCAAACCGTTATTAATTAGACCACAGGAACTCTAAGAGTTCATGGATGACTGCAAACATTTTCAGAGAATGGTTTCACCGTTGCACCTCAGGTACCTGAATAATGCACTTTAAACATCTAGCAGTTTTACAGAGTATTTATTCCTTTTTAATTGTTATTAGGCTTAAGAGTATTTGCTACAAAAGGGATTACCAACCCCTAGCCATCCGCCAGAAGATGAACTTAAAACTGCTGATGGATTAATATCCGTAATTTATATGCCTCCAAATGTAACGCATTTGATTAAGCCTATGGATCAAAATGTGAGTCCATTAACTAAGCTGTACTACAAAAAACATCAGCTGCTGTAGAAAAGGATGACATCACACAGTTTTTAAGAACTTAGGGCCGGTTTCACCAACGCGACTAAGACTAAAACTAAGTCGTAACTTAAGTTAGCACAGATTCGAGATTAACTTAATTTTGGGGTTCACCAACTGAGCGACTTAAATAATTTTGAACACAACAACCCGATCAGCTGTTTTATGCATAGTAGTATTTTTTCATACCAGACAACTCTGCGCATCCCAATACCCCAGTGCGAAATTGGCATGTATGGCTATACACGAAGGAATGTTTTGATCTTACCCCATTTCTCTTTATTGGAAGGTACTAAATTTAGCGCTCAATAGAAAACGATAGTTTCGTAATGGTTGCATGCTAGAAAACAAGCGTTCACATGCATCTACGCATATGCCGTTAAAGTCATGCTTAACGAATTTCCCGGCTGGGACATTGTACAAAACAAATTAGGAGCATTACTGACACTTAGGTTTTGAACGACAGCAACACTGACTTAGTCGAGAATAAGTCAGCTGGCAGCCTGACTAAGTTGTGACTTAGCTACGTTAGATGGTGAAACTGAAAAAGTGAAAAACTCGGATTAACTTAGTTAAGTCGAGCTGGTGAAACCGGCCCTTAAAATTCGCCAGATGCTGTATCATTTTTAATGCTTGCTTGGAAGCAGCTTAGGGTAAGTGTAATAGTGAAATGTTGGAAGCATTTATTAGAATGCTTCAATGGTACAAAACCAAATGAAAATGAGGATGAAGACGATGATGTTCCTTTGAGCTTACTTCGTCAAAAGATATTGCAGAAAAACTATAAAGAAGTTCATGATGTACATGCAACTTGTAATCCCGGAGGTAATTTTCACCCTTTTTACAGTCTCCTGCAAACCTACACTCAAATGATATTGGGAAGTGGAATCGATAGTGATGAACTAATTAGTTTTGGCTTCGTAGAAGTCTTCACAATACTTGTCATCAGGTGTAGTAACGGAGTTTGGAAGAGTTCCTTTACCTCCCAGAACTTTCTAAATTGTGAGTTAAGATAGTCATTTGAAATACCTTCCACTTGCGTTGTAAAGGTAGAGATTTTCTCTTTGACTTGACCGCTTAAAATCCATCCAAAGATGGTATTTTGGGCTATCCTCTGTTGGAATGTTTCGTATTTTTCGCGTTAAAGTACATTTTATCGTTTAATAACGTGTTGGTACATAAATTTATTTGAAATAATATGATTGGCAATACCGAATGCATATATGTGTACACATTCGTAGTTGTCAAAATTTTACCTAGCCCTATGGGCTAGGGTAAATTCTGACGTTCATACTCACCGCGATTAATGTCGGAATTTTCTTTCGCTCTGTCAAAATTTAAATTTTCAACCGATTGGCACAGGGCCTGAAAAAGACATCTTTACCATGGAAAAACTATTATTACTATTATTTAGTATTTAGTAATTCTTTTTTTTAATAAAAAGTTCAATTTATTAATTTTATTTGTAAATATTGCGTCAGTTATGTATATGGGTGATAATAGGCCTACAGGGGAACGGCACACCCAATAAAATTTAAATAGCGGGCCTCCATTGCAGCCTCCTGGGTGGTGTGGGAAAGCAATGGTTAGAAAAGTGTCTAAAAGGGGTCTGATGAGAAGCGGGTGACTTCCTGACATGAAACCCCAACCATCGCGTGCAAACGTTTTAACTTTTATAATCTTTTCTAAAAAATAAGGCAAAGCTACGATAACTACAGCGCTCAAGCGACGTGGAAGTTCACATAAGCGCACCCTTATATGTACGCTTGGTACACACCATGCACACACAAAAGAAAAACAAGAAATGAGCATGCGCATTTTAGGAGACACACTTTAAATGGTAGGGAACTTTATTAAGATACGATATAAATCAGAAAACTGCTTCTTAAGTTGAAATGTTTGAAGATAATTACCAAATTAGCACGTGCAATTTTATTGTAAACAAAGAAGAACAAGCGAATTGCCATGGCAACATCAACTACATGGTGGTTTTTTATAGGTAGCACAGAAATTTTTATAAAGATTTTAAAGATATCAAAAACTGGTACTTAAATAAGTAAAACTATTGCAAAAATAGTTCTACTTGAAATTATGCGCTTTAAACAATAATTTGCTGCAACTAATTTCTCTTATTTATTTATTTATTGTATATTTTTCTATAGCATCGCCTACTTCTTGTCTGCTGCCAATGAGTACGACTCTGCGTTTAATGGCCTCTGAATGACAACCCTGCTAGACATATATCAGTCAATTGAGGAATCAATTGACAGATATGGCTGATGGAAATATATGTCAGCCTGTAGAGCAAAATTTCCATCAATTTATGAGAGCAACATGACAAAACTGTATAAACAATTCGTATACGTGTATTGTTGTGCGTTTCGCTCTTACTAATGAAGTTTTGCATAAGGCTGTCCTTGTCTTTGACTGCCAGCTTTTCACTCAACCCTGTTATAGATATCAGTCAGCTTTGAGTAAATAAAGCTGAAGCAGAAACCTATCACGCCTGTATAAATAAAATTAGACCTGATCTAAAATTCATTCACATATTTATTTAAATATGTATTTTTAATTAATTTTATTAATATAATATTAATTGTAGAACGCACTATGTACTAAGGTAATATAATAATATAATACATTTTGATAATATATATGGCATTGTGTTAAAGTAGCGCATACACGTTGTTTAATTAATTTCATTAAATATAATAATAGAATATATAATATATCGAGTGAGACTTGTATGAGCGATATGGAATGTAGAATCTTGTAGTTGTAGCTGATAATTGTGGCGATGTTAATTTGAGTGCGTTAGTTTAAGGAGTATTTCTTGTTTATTCTCTTCTTTATAATTATTAAATTGATGCGCCTACATGTTGTTGTTGTTCAACATCATTTATTAATATATATATAATTATGTGTGGCTTGTTCTTGTATACTGTGCATTGTTTTGTACACATAATTTTTTGTTTTGTACACGTTCTTTTAGCGCTTGCCGCCAGTGTGTTTCATCGTGCACGACAACATCTCCTCTTTGGCCATCAGCCATCAAGTCTCGACAACCAGTTGCAAGTTCAGCAAGTTGTGTGAAAGGCGCTTCGCCCTGTTTACAATATGCATCCTGATCATGTTGTTGTTGTAGAAAATCATTGACTAAACAATATTGCTCAACTACCCTTTCTTCGGTTTGTTGCAAATCGGAGATGGCTGCGTGTTGCACAAGCAACTCATCGGACATGTGCTCCTGTGTAAAAAGAAAAGTATTTTGTTAATAAATACCGTCAAGTAATAAAAATCGGAGTTAATAAGGGTATGCGATATAGATGATTCTAATATATAAAGCAATAAATACTTAGTTCATGAACTAGACAATTTTTAAGTTTTGCTAAAGTTCTGACTCAAATATTTACATTAGAAAATTTCGTAACAGAATAATTGCCACATTTCCACTTACACCAAGTGACCGCAACAACGACAAATCATTCTCTCACAACTGTCCATTACTTGTTTTAGTTTCGATACATGGAAACGCAAATGTGCCGATTGTTTACCCAAAGCTTGTATACATTCTTTAAGTGCTAATAGTGATGAATTCGAATAGGCCAATGTTTGGCCACATGCACGCGCCGTATTGCCATGTTGTATGAGCTTGAGTTCTTCGTCGGCGCTATCACCCACTTTTTCGGTTAAGCCCACTACTTGTACTGTAATAAAATAAACGTATAGTTTAATATAAAATGTGAATAATATACAACCATTTATCTACTCACCATAGCTGTACATAGTTTACAGAATTCTGCGCAAATGTGATCAACAATAAATTTTATAAAATATAAATGCAATTGTGACATTTGTAAACATTGTACTTTCAAGTATTTAAGCTGTGCGAGAATGGTAGTATTGTAAAGTGTGGTGCGTATAAGCTTTATGCGTGCAACAGAAGATATTTAGGTAATTGTTTCCTTTAAGAGACAACTGCTAAAACACGTCCAAAAATATCGGGAGAGGTATCAAACAATGCGTTTTGACTTCGGCATCAACAATCCGAAAGCGGATTTTCAATTTTTTGTTTCAGTGAAAAGTTATTCGCGAATACCCAAAAATTACCGAGGTCCGATCCCAAAAAGGGGGCTTGATCCAAGGTATTTATGTGCAGAACACCTTTCGGGTAGGCGGCTACCGGCCGCGCTTCAAAAAAATAACCCTTAGCCGGTCCAACACCGGCTACGCGGTCCACAGTATTTCTGCGCAGAACACACTTTTGCACTTTTCGGTGCACCCTTATCTGTGATTACAACAACCATATGGAAATGACAGAGAGTTTTTAACTTTGATTGCAAATATCTCTTCACTGAAACAAAAACTCGCAAATCCGCTTCCGGATTATTGTTACCGAGGTCAAAACGCGTATTTTCATAACTTTCCCGATAATTTCGGACGCGTTTTAGCAGTTGTCTCCTAAAGGAAACAGTTACCGAATCCAAGCCCTCAACAGCATATGCACTTACCTCTGAGGCATCTACATATGCTGATAAGGACATGTAATCGTTTCGCTCATTATCACCACATGCACCGCCTTCACACTCAACAACACTGCCACGTAAAGCATAAGTATGCTCTTCCAAAATTCCAATTTGGGCCACAGGAAACAAATCCTGACTAATATCCTAAGAAACCACACACTCCGCGTTTTCAGCTTCAAGCAAGCTTCTAAATTTATCTACGTTGGCTTCAAATAGCCTTTTTTCAGCACTAAGGCAGTTTCTTAAATGCCTTTTATTCATTTCGCACCTGTTTTTACACAAAAACACAACGAAATCATATTTATACAATTTTTTTATAAGCTTAGAAAAATTTCACGTGTGCGTTCTATGATGAACTGTCAAATCAAAAAGAAACGGAAGAAAATTATTTGTAATTGTAGAGGTATTGTCAAAAATGTTGTAAAAGTATTGGAGTATCCATCAGCATGCTCTAGCAGGGAAGCTCTTTACATGGTGGGCACAGCTGTGGACGAACAGCTGATACATATCTTACTTGTAGACCTTTACAATGGTCAAAAGTAAGACTGTCCTTTATTTCACCTTAAAAACTCTTTACATTCATGCCCTCATTCTCTCAAAATTCCAATTCCAACCAATGTTGCCACTTGAATTACATTAGTTACATTTGGATTATGTGTGAAGGTGTTACCGGCTTAACACAACTTATAAAATGTAACGATTGTGGCAATGGCGTCAGACTACCCTCCTCCTAAGTTTGGTCGTGCTGGGCTAGAAACGCTGGCTTTAGCTGGTCAATTGAGACTTTGAGGGAAGGTCGGATTTAGCCATCTCTTATGAAAACGTGAGTGCAGGAGCTAAGCTTCGGGTGAACAAATACTTTTCTTTGGGTATGCCAAGCCGTATCAGTAGATTGCAGTTCTCCATTGTTTTTCGAAGCTCGCGTAAGCATTCCGTTTGAGTGTGATCCGTTTTGCTCTCGTTAAAAAATTCGCTGGGTAACCGAAGTGTAGTACCGTACACTAGTTCACTTGGGGATGCTTGTATGTCTTTTTTGAAGATGCACCGAAGTGCCAACAAAATCAAAGGCAATGCGCCTGTCCAGTTTTGCGTGTCGTGACACAATATCGCAGCTTTTAAGGTTCGGTGCCACCTCTCAACTAAGCCATTCGCTTGCGGGTGGTAAGGCGTCGTTCGCAGGTGTTTGATACCGAGTGTCTCCATAAGCTGCCGAAACACTGTACTCTCAAATTGCGGGCCAAGGTCTGTCGTAATATCGATAGGAACTCCAATAACGGTAACCTTCTGCAGGTGTGAAAGGGCCCACTATATCAATGTTTAAATGTGCAAATCGCTAGCTCGGACACTTTCGCTTTACTAATAGAGTTACGATGTGGCTTTGTATTTTGTTTTTCTGGCATTTGATACAGTTACGGGCGAATTCCCTGCTATCACGCTGAATACCTGGCCACACGAAGCGCTCAGTCATCAGTCGTGCTGTTGCCCTTGAAGCCGGGTGCGCGAGATCGTGAATGGCGTGAAGTACCCTCGACCAGAAACGCTTTGTAACAAATGGGCGAATGCGGCTATGAGAGGAGTCGCACACTATTGACTTTGAGCTGGGAAAAAGAGGGTACGGTTTTAGTAAAAGAGAGTTATTGGTTTTACCTCCGTTTAGAAACCCCTGAAACTCTGGATCAGTCTATTGGTAGGAGGCCAACTCTTCGAAGTCAATGCACTCCTTAGTAACCGTTTGGATGCGCGATAGCAAATCGGCTACAATGTTTTCGCTGCCCTCGATGTATCGTATGTCGGTTGTTATTTGCGCCACAAAATCTAGGTGTCTTGCTTGGCGGTCGGAGGCCTTATCAAGCTTTTGACGGAAGGCGAAGATTAACGGCTTATGGTCGGTGTAGATGTGACATCGTCTCTCCTCCAACATGAAACGGAAGTGTTTTACAGCCAAATAGACTGCTGCAAGTTCCCTATCATACGTACTATAACGAGCTTCAGCTGGAGAGAATTTGTGAGAAAAAAACCGATTGGCTGAGTTTCATCTTCCACGACCTGGTTGAGGACAGCTCCAGCAGCGTAATTAGATGCGTCAACCCATAAAAAAGGTCCGCTCGAGGTGAGCCAGCATTGCGGTGTTTTGCTAACTGATTTTTGCTCTCTTCGAAACAACGCGCATTCTCGATTGTCCATTTAAGCGGAGTTTTATCTCATTCTTTGTTCGACTTAGCCATGTCAAAACCGGGGCCTTGTATGTTAATGGCATTCTTTAAAAATCGCCGGTAAATGTTCAACATTGCCAAATACTTTTTCATCTCTTGAACGATCTACGGCTTTGGAAATTTGAATAGAGCTTCGACTTTTCCAGGCAGGGGTCGAATTCCTTCCTTCGAAATCACGTGTCCTAAAAATCCAGTTGAGGTACTCCGAATGCTGATTTCGAAGCATTTATTGAAAGACTGTTCTTTTTGAGGCCACCGAACACTACTCGCAAGTGCACACAATGTATCTCTGTATTTGACGATGCGATAACGATGTCATCCAGGTACGAAAATACGAAGTCTAACCCTCTAAGCACTTCATGGATAAGTATTTGGAAGGTCTGAGCAGCATTTCTCAGTCCAAAAGTCATATGCGTAAACTCGTGTAGTCCGGATTAATAGGGACTTGGTGGAAGGCTTTTCGCAGGTCTAGCTTTGAAAAAATAGTATTACCTACGAGAATCGTCGAGAAGTCTTGTAAATACGGCAGCGGATACTGATCCGGTATAGTTATGGCATTTAAAGCTCGATATTCTCCGCATGGTCTCCAGGATCTGTCGGCCTTGCGGACCATATGCAATGGACTTGCCCAATTGCTCCTCGAGGGCCGACAGCCGACATATACCGAGTTTAAGCAGCGTTTCAAATTCGTCCTTGGCCGCAACGAGTTTCTCAAGAGATACTCTTCGAGACCCTTCGTTTCAATTCGATAATTAACCGTCGATAGCGTTTTGGCCTCTGCTAGCGGTGGCCGGGTGATTTCACTGAATTCTTCGAGAATCATTGAAAAATTTACATTATTACCGTAAGACTTGAGCGAATATAAAAAACTGCTATCGATTTGGCAGCTTGTTTTGGCGGTAGTTGAGCGATCGAATAGGCAGCGGTGCCGCAAATCAACTAGTAAGTCAAAATGAGCAAGGAAATCAACTCCAATGATTGGGTAACCTACGTCGGCAACGACAAAGTTCCATACAAAGTTGCGTTTCAAATCTAATCTGAGGAGTACTTCTCCGAAGCTCCGAAGACTCTGATTGACGAACCATTCGCGGCGAACAATTGCGTATTTGATACTACAGCTTGGGCAGATTTAATTGATTTAGGCACCACAGACACGTGCGCCCCTGTGGCTATCAAAAACATGATGTTGTTTTTGTCCATAATCTTAGGGCGGGAAGAGCTGTGCTGCCTTTGTGTTGATTGTTGCGTTTCAGTTAGTTCGCCCTGGTCTGAAACACAATCTGCCGAGCGTCCCTATTAAGAACTTGGAACTACCTGCGGGCTGCCCTTTTGTTGTTTTTGTAGGGTTTGTTTAGCGCCTTTAAACGTATACTGATCCCTACAATTAGCTGCTTGATGGCCAAACCGCTTATGATGCCAACAAATATCCGGGTCGTCCGAGCGTGGCCATGAACTGGAACAGGAATTAGTGTTTCTCTTATTTATTTGTTGTATTTCTGCGAAAATTTGGGTTATGGCATCTCGGCTGCTGCACGTTTCTGTAGCATGTTTAATGCAACTGATCTGAGTGCCCTGTAAGCTGTTTAAGTCTGTGATCGCGTCGGCGACTTTAGCATGTCAGAAAAAAGTTCGCTAGGTTTCCTGTCACCTAACGGCATGTCATGAACAATCTTTTGAAGGCGTTTAGGTTGACTGTCGGAGAAGCGTTCCACTAACTTAGCTTTGATATACTCATATTTGGAGGTAGAAGGCGTAGCTTCGATAATCGGCCTCAGGATAAGGAGTTTATTTGTAGGAATACTTGCCAAGACGATAGCGTACTTGCGACTATCACCTGAAACTCCGGTTGCGTCAAACCAAAACTCAAACAAATAAAAATATGCTTCCATTTATTTATTTATAATATCGTTTTTTTCAGTCATTTCAGCGTCTTGGGTTCACCAATGAATTAATTCAATGTTACTGCGTATTAGTCAAAAGTAAGACTGTCCCATGGCATAGTAAAACAGGTAATAGCACGGCGGTCATATTGGAAATTGCTTCTCTAAAACATCAGAACAACACAGCACATGTTAAAATGTAAACGAACCGATTGCAGGCAAGTTTGACAGTTTATCAAAAATTAAAATGAAAAAAATCTAATCAGCTGTTGAGACGATATTACCTGTGTAGGTATGCCATGGACTGTCCTTATTTCACCTTAAACACTCTTTACATTCATACTCTCATTCTCTCAAAATTCCAATTTACATTCCAACCAATGTTGCCACTTGAATTACATTAGTTAAATTTGGATTATGTGTGAAGATGTTACCGACTTAACACAACTTATAAAATGTACCGATTGAGGCAATGGCGCCACATGCCATGCATATGCATTCAATTTGCACATACATATTTATGTGTACGGCTCAGCATAACAGAAAGTGCAGTTCGATTGGAATCATAGTATATCTCTACTAGTAGCGCAACTAACAGCTGATTGCTAAAAAACGCATATAAACACACGCGCAGTTCTCGACACATTATTTGAAGAAAACTTTAAGATTTTTAAAGCAAAATATTAAAAAGCCATAAACCTAGCATATTTTTGAAGATATAGCCTTTATAATATCCTATTTGTTGTTAAAAGAAGAAATTTTTATATTTCAATCAAGTTTTTTGTTGTTTTTTTAACTTTAAATTAAAGGTTAAGTCCTTTTTTTTAAAGCATTTTAGTGTATTAAAATACAACCATGTGCATATGCCTTTTGACATTGTGTTTTGTTGATATTCGTATTTGCTATGCCACTGTTTCCTAATACGTAAACAAAGTTGGGGCAAGGAGAGATTTTTCTAATTGCAAAATTGTAATTTGTTTATTTAGTGGATTATGCTGTGTGTAGATACAACAAATTCATCCTCAACCTTTGAATAGCAGATATTGCTATTGTTTGCCACTTTAAGAAAACCCTGGAAAAAAGAGAAAAGTTTGTTTAAATAATTGTACAAATAAAAATGAAGGCTTGTGCAGCCGTGAAAAATCTGAAATGAAAAGAAAACTCGATTAAAAGTTGAATATAATTTTGTAGAAATGTGTCCTGATTATTTTCAGTAAATCTGAAATATCAAGATAAATAATATTCACTATAAATATGAAAAATATAATAAAAAATTCTTATTTAATCATACTTACAGGCAGTTGGTTAAATACTTTGAATTTGTCCGTCGGTGAGCTGTCAAGTCTACAAGACAGGTTTGCATTTTTTTGAACTTACATTTTTTTAAAGAATGAAAGAGGAGTGTGCTGAGACATGGTAAAAATATAATATATATAATAAAAATATACGACATAGATGCGAAAATTGTCGTTAAGAAATCACAAAACTCCATAAAAGAATTACTTCTCTAGCCCGCAAAAAAAAGCAACGATTCAGGGCCATGGTTAGGTCATACTTTACTTTCAACGTTAACAGGAAAAATTGCACTAAAAATGTCGATATTGATACCCAGAGACGTGTTTCGGTCCCAGGAACCCTAACCCAATATTTTCAGTAATTTAAAAGTTATTGGCAAAAAACCAAAAAATTACCCAGGTATTTACGTGCAGAATACCTTTCTGTGTAGGCGGCCTTCGGCCACGCTTCAAAAAAATAACCCTTAGCCGATCCAACACTGGCTACGCGATCCACTGTATTTCTACGCGAAACACACATTTGCACATTTTGTAACACCCATTATGTGTGATTACAACAACCACATGAAAATGACCGAACATTTTCAACTTTGATTGCAAATATCTCTTGACAAATATATAAAATTGAGTTTCCGTTTCCGGATTGTTGATACCGATGTCAAAGCATGTTTTTTGATAACTCTCCCGACATTTTTGGACGTGTTTTAGCAGTTGACGTTAAATAGAAAGAATTACCAAATGACATTTTTTATGTTATTCATGTATTTTCGAATGAACTTATACCACAACCATTAAATATAAGATAATTTTTACTTAACCTAAGCAAAATAAGTAATAAATCAAACTCTAGCTGGCAAATTTTACATATATAAAAATTGTATGCTCAGTTAAAATTGGAGCAACATATAGTTACTATTTGCAAACTTCGTACTAAGTTTAACTTCTTTTTTGAATTTTAGGGTTTTGTGCGAATTTTGTCTAGAGTCCCCGACACTGATCTTTCATTCCACGCAGACGAGTACCATTATCCACTGCCTCCCACTCGAATTCGCAAAATGGCTGAAAAATTAGATGCCAAACTAGTATAGGTAAACAATGATTGGAATACTCAGCGTCAACATATTCTTTGGTAGCAATTTCTTTACATTAGTGACCAAATAAGTTGAATGCATTTTAATGCATATACAAATATAAATGTATGACCAAATAAGTTCAATGCATTTTAATGCATATACAAATATAAATGTATGAATATGTAACCGAACGAGTTGAACGTACTTTCGGCCCATGTTACATTTCTGATATACTACACCTCCTTTCCTAAAAATAATGCTTATGCATTTGTGAGGTCAATGTATGAACATTCTAATTCAATTAAATTTTATGACATATTTTATATTCTAATTCAATTAAATTTTATGACATATTTTATATTCTGAAGGAACTCTATATTTTAAATGTTTACTTATGGGTAATTGTTTTCTGTTGACATCGTTATTTCCTTAGACTGTTGTACTAGCCTATTAGCTCTTTGCTGTGCTATTTGTAATCTATATTTAATTTCTTTATCGTAATCGTCATGATTGTAGAATGTGCTAACTGTATCTTGTAAAAATTCATAAGTCAATGCTGATTTTCCAAAAACCAATTCAAACTGACATTAACCATTAACTGTGGATGGTGTTGTATTATAACAATACTAAAAATGTTTGAGATACTCATCCCAATCACCTTTGTCAATGGATATGTATGATCTAACAAATTCATTGAATGTTCTATGGACGCGTTCAACAGTGTCTAACGTTTGATGGTGGTAAGGTGTAGAAGTTTTGTGTCTAATTTTTAGTAGTTTACGCAATTCTTCAAAAACTCTCTTTCTAAACTCAGTTCTCATATCTGTTACGACATAGATATATTAGAATAAAATTTTCAAATATGGTTTTAACTACTGTTATTGCATGCTTGCTCTGAATTGGGATTGCAATCAGATATTTGGTTAAATCACATATTATAGTAACAAATAATCGTTTCCATTTAATGATTTTGGAAATGGTCCAATTGTGTCAATTTGTACCACATCAAACGCTTTTGTGGGCGTTTCGGTTCTTTTAAATTTAAATTTGTTTAATTTTTTTTGCAATGAATGAATTTCTTGATATAATTTTTATGTAATTTTTCATATTTTTCCAATATAATTTTTATTTATTTTTATTAATCATATGGATCCCTTAAATTTTTTCATTGTCTGTCACATGCATAACCTTCGGAGTTAATCCAATAGTTAGGTTTTTGAGAACTTTGGTGCCTATATCTTAAAATGTATCTACTCGAGTATAATTAAATAATTTTCTCCTAAGGACAACTGTATTCTTACAAGTCCTAAATTGCCGGCTTCTTTCATAAGCCTGATAAGAATTGTCCTAAGCCAATCTTCGCTTCAACAATTAGGTTGCTTGTATCTATTTCGCTACAAATTTCATTTAAGTTTTTGAAATACAATTTCGGAGGATCGAAAACGAGCTGGACTAGTCTTTTTACTTCATATTTATTAATAGCTTCATATATTTTAGGGTTCTCATGAAGACAATTGTTTTCTTAATTTTTAATATTACTGGATTTTGTACTGGTTTCTGATCTTGTCGTGACTTTCATTATTTTACATGCTTCTACCGACATATCTTTTAGATCCTTAATTTCAATGCGCGAACGAGTAAAGCGTCCGCTACGTAATTTTTTTTCCAGCTATATACTCCAAAGTCATATTCTTCTAAATCCAATCTAATTCCGGTTAATTTTAAAGAAGGGTTTCTCATTGAGAAAAGATATGTTAGGAGTCGATAGTCTGTTTTAAATAGGAATTTTCTGCCATAAACGTATGATCTCAAATAAATAATAGCCCAATGTATTGCAGCCAATTCCTTTTTAATTGTTGATTTTTTTGTTTCACCTTTTGTAAACGATCTTGAGGCGTAAGCTACTGGTAATTGTTCTCCTTCGTACTCTTGATTTGGTACTGCCCCGCAGGCATCTGTTATGCAATTATTTACTAAAGTTGGGATATTGTGTCATATTTGGGCTAATTAACGATTCTTTTAAATAGTTAAATGATTTTTCACATTCCTCTGTCCAATTAAAAACTACTTTCTTTTTACAAAGTCTTGTTAGTATTCTGAAGTATTCTGCAAAATTAGGTATAAATCTCCTATAATAATTGCAGAATGCGACGAATGTTTTTGCTTCGTCGGCATTCTTGCGAGTTGGATAATTTTGAACAATTTCGAATTTACTTGGGTCTGGCAAAATTTCTTTGCTTGTATATTTATTTCCACGATAAGTAACATCTTGACTGAAAAATAGACATTTATCTGGTTGTAATTTTAAATTATATTTTCTACAGGTTGCGAATATCATATGCTTTACAAAGCAACCTAATACTACTAAATCATCCATAATAAAAATGTTTGTGATAGTTGTAGGCCTGCAAATGCGAAAGTCATCATTCTTTGGAACTAATTTGAGGCCATAGGTAATCTTTTAAGACGGTATGTGCCATTATCTGCTGTAAACGACGTTATGATTCTGGGCTGAACTCTATTTGATGAAAACCGCACATGGTCCAAACATAAAAAATATTTTGCTCTTTCTAATTGATCTAAAATATCATCTATTTTTGGTAATGGGAATTTGTCTGCAGTTAGTTTATTGTTTACTTGTCTGTAGTCAATAGCTAATCTCCATCTTTTATCTGCTTTGCCTGGGAGTGACTTTTAAGGTACTAATAGAATTGGGCTATTGTATTCTGACATCTAAGGTTCTATAAAAGTTTTTGTTTGTAAAAACTGTTAGTAGTTATTGGCTCTGTTTCTAGTGCAAATATGTCAATGTATTCTGAACATAATGTATTTAACTGTTTTGTTGCAAATGGTGGGAAATTTTTTTTTAATCATGCTAACTTCTCTTTACTGTTAGTTTCGTCTTCAGGATTATTTTTAGTCATAAGGTAGCTATAGGTTTTCTGTATTTATTTCGTATTCCTGGATAGTTGCGTTTTTTTTTTAATAATTCTAACAGATGTTTGGTATGGATTTACTATGGTGTAGCATAAAAATGCCTTCATGAGGTAAGAATAGTTCTTCATTAACTTTTTGTATTAATTTGTCTAATTACTTGTGATCTAGCGGCTACTGTATCTATCAGGAGGGTTGAAGTTAGTTATTCAGAGTTATTTTGGAAGATATGTAGCTTTCTAGATGTAAGTTAAATATACATACTTTTTTCTTTTCATTATTTACTGTCGAAGTGGAGTTTGCTGGATTTCCTGCTGGTTATAATTACGTACATTGCTAGTATCATTGCGATTAGTTCCTCGCGATTGATTTTCGAAATTTCTACTTTGTCTTTGATTATTTGGTCTATTATTATCATTGAAGCGCCTGGGAAATGCGGGCCTTTAATTATTTCTATAACTGTTATTGTGATAACCTCTTTGCTGGCGTATATGTAATAGAAAGTTAGGGTTACCAGTGATTTCGGTACATTTTTTTGTGAATTTTGAAATAGCTTCGTTCATTGAAGTGAATATTCCAGCTTGCATTATCGTTTCTACCTTTTCATTGGAGCAATTTTTACACATAGCTTTTACAGATGATTCCGGGGTTGTGATAAATCCGGGGTTAAAACATCAAATATGTATGCTACTTCTAACGATTTTGTAAGCTTTTCTATTTCAACAGTATATTGATTTGCTGTTTTACTGCGCTGTTGGATGTTCAGGAGTTGCTGCTAAAACTTCAATTGTTTCACCCTTGATCGAGTTCTTAAATTTTTCCTTGATTTGTAAGATTGAACTTTCATAATTTATGTAGTTTCTAGCTGTGCCTTTCAGTTTAGTATTTATCATTGAAACTGCTAAGGCCTCGTAGCTGTCGTTGGTTTGCTCAAGAATATCAAGTGCATCCAAGAATTCATGTAAATTTTCTAGCTTACCATCAAATTCAGGCATAATTGACGATGCCATTTTAATGAATTATACTGCTGTTTGAGGCATTGTGGAGTTATTGGGTTCGTTTGAATAAATTTTTTCTTCACCCTCAGTTTGAAAGTGTGATAATAATTCTTGTTCTAAGGAAATAGGTATTTGTTCTTCAATGTTATATCTTGCTAGCGATGATGACACTAATTTGTTCCTAACATTCGAGTTTATTTGATACGCTTGCTCTTGGTGATCGCTAGTAAGCTTATTGTTTACTTTTTTTATTTTACTCATTTCATTCAACAATTCTATAATATTGTCTTTTCTGATATAAATGCTCTTAATTATGCATTTATAAGATTTTTCTGCCATCAATTTCCTATCTAGTAATGATCTTTGGATCTTTTCCCAATTCTCCATTGAAGGAAGGCAAAAAACAAAATCTATATTTAAATTTTTACCAGGCCGTCAGCACGGCTCTGGTATCTTTTCAAAAATCTATTATGTGCTCAATATATTTAAAAAAAATTAATTCAGACAAGTGCAAATTGTCAGAATCAGAAGCATTACTTTAACGAAGTAATGGTCAATTACCTTAATGGTATTAATAACGTTAGCGTTTGGCTTTTTAATTTTGGATATTTGTCCACCCATATTGCGTTTACTGTAAAATTAATCTACCATTTTTTCTTTTAAAATTTCGACATCTTTCACTTAGTTTCTTCCATTCTTGTTGTAGGATTTATTACGTCCTCTAAAGTTGGCTCCCTAGCCATTCCTATTGGGGTCCAAAACTGTTTCAAAAATTAAAATTTTCAAAATAATTATTACTTTATTACCGTGTTAGTATTTAAAAAAAAAATAAAAAATTGAATACCAGTTACGGTAAAGTCTTTGCCACTTCCTAGGCAGTCGTCAAGTTGCCAAAAGATTTTTTTTTTTCGTTAGTTCTTAAAGATAAATTAAAATAATTTACTTAAATCTTCTGTTGTTCCTGGATTGTTCGTTTGTGATTGTTTCATTCCATAGGATGGCTGGCTGACTCTGATTGAATGTGTTTGCTTTGCTTAGCTATCGTGCTGCTGATGCCTACTCGGTTAATTGTGCCATCCCCTTATTTTGTTGTTGCTCACATTAATTCCTGTGGTTTTGACTTTGTCTTGTTGCAAACTGCGACTGCAGAAAGCAGGTTGCCGCTAATATTAAGGGAGGATATTTTAACGTGTTTGTTGTCCTGCCCCTTTGATTGAGCCAGACACATACATACATATTTATGTGTACGGCTCAGCATAACAGAAAGTGCAGTTCGATTGGAATACTCAGCGTCAGCATATTATTTGGTCGCGATTTGTTTACATCAGTGACCAAATACCCTGCAAAAACAGTACGGGTAAAATGATTAGTCTATTTACCCGGAGCCATACCGAAAGTTTCCGTATCTCTCCCATCACATTTTTAAAAGCGTCGGTAGATATTTTGATCATTTCTATTCTCACGTTCCTGTGTGTGCGGTTTTACATCTCGGTCTTTCTCATTTTTTGTTTACCTAAGATAAACATATAGCTGTACTGCTCTTACCGGTGTTACAGCTACTATTCATTTGACTCGTATATAACAAGTACAATTACGGGATATTTTACCGACATGAATACCAATTGGAGTTTCAGTCATTCGTTTTTTGCAGGGTAAATGCAATGCATTTAAACGCATACACAAATATAAATGCATGTTACATTTCTGATATACTACAGAGCACCCTTTCGGTTACCAATAGGGACACGAATTTCGATACCATATCGATACTTTTGCGCTTCGATACCGAAATTTTGTACTCGATACTTTTTGGCATCGAGTATTTAGACCCCGGTATCGTATCGAATTTTTAGAAAAATGTGGCAATATACAATAAAAAGTACTAACAGATCAAAAACACTGCTCTGGTGGTTGTCCCTCTCTAACTCGTGCAGCGAATCGAAAGAAAATCAGCGCCAAAGTATTTACAGTCAATTTAGTCGGAATGATTCGCCTGCAAATTAAATAGTTGCAGTTGATCGATGATCATTACAACATTTACTGATTTTGTTTTGCGTTTATACTGCGAAAAAAGAAAAGGGAAATAAAACGGGAAATTTTTTCTATACTGAAATTGAATAGGCTGCATACTCCAAAAAATCTAAAAATTCCGAAAAACTCCTGATAATTTTGATGGAAATTCATTTTAAACTATAATTTACATTTTTTGTAAGTATAACGAGCTCAAGACCAGTTGATAATAATTCTTAATTAATTATTATTATTTTTGATTAGAGGAAAAATTGAAAGCAACAAACATATACAGGCTATAGTTATAGTACTATTTCGAAAACAGCCACGATTTCTCGTCAGACTAATTCGTATAGTTTTGCTATTTCAGAGGATCTTGAGGAGAATCGAACCCACTCACTCCGATTGCCAGCGCAGCTGCCTAACCCATAGGCTATGCAGCGTGTAGTTTTGCAAGCTGCTTAATTCAAGTTTTCCTCTAATTGTTGTTTGTTAGCTTGCCAACGGTATACACAATATTTTAGAAATTCTGCCTATATGTCATGCATGCTGGACTTTGTTTTTGTACATTCTTCTTTTCTATTTTTAGAAGATAGTTATTGTACATAACCGCGTACTCCGGTATAAATTTATTTTGTTGTTGGTTTTACGGTCTGTTCATTTTACATACTTTTGTAAGTATAACGAGCTCAAGACCAGTTGATAATAATTCCTAGTTAATTATTATTATTTTTGATTAGAGGAAAAATTGAAAGCAACAAACATATACAGGCTATAGTTATAGTACAATTTCGAAAACAGCCACGATTTCTCGTCAGACTAATTCGTATAGTTTTGCTATTTCAGAGGATCTTGTGGAGAATCGAACCCACTCACTCTGATTGCCAGCGCAGCTGCCTAACCCATAGGCTATGCTGCGTGTAGTTTTGCAAGCTGCTTAATTCAAGTTTTCCTCTAATTGTTGTTTGTTATCTTACACAATATTTTAGACATTCTGTCTATATGTAAATCATGCATGCTGGACTTTGTTTTTGTACATTCTTCTTTTCTATTTTTAGAAGATAGTTATTGTACATAACATATGCATAATACTATTTCAATACAACTATTAGGGCTGAACACATTGAATACGGTGGCTGCAAACCACAGCTACAATAAAACAAATCTATTCGACAACTGGCTACTTGATTACAATTCAAGCAGCAGCGACAGGTGTGAATTATCTTAAAAAGTAGCAAAGAATTATGGAAAAAGTACAAATTGTGTGAAAGATACATACGAGTATACCTCAATAAATAAAACTTGTATTACAAGTTATTTGCTCTTCCTTTCGTTTTTATTGCCAAGAACAAAAAACAACGCCACGATCTGTCGCTTGTAAAAATAGAAACAGATTTAATCTGGCGACAGCGGCATTCGTGGTTTGTAGCCATGTAGCTATGACGCGCTGAAAATAATGCTTTTCATAAGAACGTGTGTAAAAATAATATGACAGATGGCGCTTTGCAGTCGCAGTCTTGAATGTAATCAGGCCTATTCGAATACCACTCTTCGAATACCACTCTTCGAATAATACTATTCGAATAATACTATTCCAATAAAGGATAAAATTATTCGAATAAACACTTTTCGAATTTTTTGAAAATAATATTTTTATTCGCTTATTCGAATATTATTCGAAAATAGTCCCACTACTAGTAGCAACCCTTTTGGGGAGCATTAATCTTTAAATTTATAAATATAATTTTTACAACTTTAAATGCAAATTTCTCATAAAACAACCCGCCGCCAGTTTCGGTGTTTGATGTTGTCGTCTATGCGACCACACTCTATCCCTCTAAAGAGAAATCATAGGCGCGGTGCACCCTTGCAAATTCTGTCTAACGTGTAGGAGATGGCTACACAAACCCAGATGTTCAGGGCTTAACCCTGCCATTCAAAGATCCCATCCCGCGGTATGCTCCGCTCAACGCAACACCACCGCTAATTGCATCCTCAAGCGGTCACGACTAGCAACACTGCTACAATGCCCGCATCACCTACTTCCGGCTGTTGCTCAAGCTCAACAGCACTAACACTTCGCACGGTCGCTCAACACTCCTATCCCCTACGGAAAAGAGCAATCACAGCGATGGGTGCCTCGATCATCTACTACGCTGATGATTTCACGATTTTGGCAACTGGCACTTCTATCAATAATTTGTGCTGCAGAATTAATTCCTCCCTTGTGTCCTTGTCCGGTTTCTTCGCTGGGCGAAATCTGGCACTGTCACCGACAAAATGCTTGGCCGCCTACTGTCTCACACCACAAAATCTTAGGGGCGACGTTTAGTAACATGCTCAATTTTCCTGCTCACACAACCGCGAACGCCACAAAAGTACAAAGCCGCAAGAAAATCATCAAGTCACGTTGCTGGTGACAACGTACAAGGCAATTGGTCAGCCGGTTCTGAGCTACGGGTAGGGTAGGTTGTTCTTGTTGCTATTACTAGTGCTTCGCCCTGCCTAATGTGCACGATCACTCTGAGAATCGTCATCAAGCTCTTCTAAGGGAAGTCCGAGGAAACGGACAGTTTGAACAGGGTTGGACCAGAGTGATTTTGGTTAGAAGAGTAGGTTCAATTAAACAGGTAAAGAGATGTTTAGTATCGTGAGGAGACATACCACATCCAGGACAAGTATTTGGTATGGTGGGGTTCAGTATGGATAAGTAAGAGTTTTAACCTATTACAATATCCAGAACGAAATTGTGCTAGCATGACCCTAGGACTTCCGTTAGGAAAGCTTGATGACAATGCTTGGTAAGAAAGGTGACGACAAGGCAGGGGGAAGTATCGCTAACACAACAAAAACAATGCTTTGGAAAGGTCAAGTGCACGAGCACCGTCCTATGGTTTGGCTGATGTTGATTCAAACCATAGCCGAGTGCAATTTTGCAGTGCAATAGGGGAGCAGAGTGGTCTTCAATAACTTCGCAAGATATCTGACGATATGATTATCTTTCATTCGCCGACTTCTCAGGTTTTAGTAGGGGAACCACAATCGCCTGTTTCTATATCTCAGGAATGAGGAAGGTGGTTAGCGAGAGGTAAAAAGGAGCCGTAAATAACTCTGTCCCTCGTGGCCAAGGTGTTTCAAAATCTTCATAGCAATCCAGTCGCGTCCGATTGATTTTGAGGGATTGGCCTTGTTGTTGTTATTAAAAGTGGCCTTTACCTGTTCAATTGAATCTACCCTTCTAACACCAATATCACTCTGGTCCAACCCTGTTGAAACTGCGCGTTTCCTTGGACTACCGTTAGAAGACCTTGATGACAATTCTCAGACACCGGTTTTAATTGTGGACAGGGTTACATCGAAATAACAGCCTTTGGTCGGGTAAAAGCCGAGTGAATCCGGTACGATATACCCGGCTGTTGAGGGAATGTGGCAATTCTCAGAGTGATCGTACCCATTAGAAAGGCCGAAGCACTCTTAATAACAGAAAGAACAACTACGACAGTCGATAGTGTGTGAGGCGGGCATTGCAGCAGTGCTAGTAGTCGTGGGGACTGGGCTATTATTGTGCCTAACGGGCACGATCACTCCGAGAATCGTAATCAAGCTCTTCTAGGGCGCAGTTTCAACAGGGTTAGACCAGAGTGATATTGGTGTTAGAAGAGTAGGTTCAATTGAACAGGAAAAAGGGATTATTGATACCGTGAGGGGCATACCACATGCAGGGCACGTATTTGGTATGGTGGGATTCAGTCTGGATAAGTAAGAGTTTAACCCGCTACAATATCCAGAACGTCTCCCTCGGAAGAACTCGATCCTCATCAGCTATATCAGCTGGTTGGATGTCAATAACTTGATCACGGGCCGAGATCTAAGGGATTCTTTTACCGACTCGATGTAGAGGTCATTTAGATTCCACCTATGGTTAAACAGATCAAACGGCAAGGTAATGTGGTGCCGGATTTTTGTTCTTTTTTTTTATTATTGGTAAAAGCAGGCTGGTCTGACCTTGGTGCAAATAAAAAATTACTTCTCCTTTTTGACCAACGTTTCGCTGAATATTCCAGCATCTTCAGGGGCTACACTATTTATTTTTGTGAAAGACAATAAAGATAAAACAAACCAATATATTAACATCAAAAATAATACTGGTACGTTTCACATGTAAAAAAACAAAAAAAAAATCACACTTACAACAACAATAAACAGTATAAACACTTACCATGTATTCATCATTACCACCTTACGTGGTAGTTTTGTCATGACTAATTCTATTGCTTAGGCATAACATGTATGCAGCGCCTATGCAGCCGTAGTCCTCTTTCTTGTTAATCGTCGTCTCTCTATTTTTCAATATATGTAAACTTTCCATCGTGTATCTCGTCAATTCTCGTTTCTCATAATGCTTACGGAGATGTCTCCTTACGTTTCTAGGGGGCGGAGCTTCCTCGAATAGATGACGGTTTGTGGCAGTTCAGTAAAAACTGTCTCTTAATGGATGTGAGACTCGAATGACATAAGCAGTCATCCCGTAGCAGTTCTGATGGCGGTGTTTTGGCGGACTTGCAACTTCCTCCAGTTGGTGTCAGCGAGGTCGGGCGAGCATATGGGAGCAGAGTAATCAATAACCGGTCGGCCAATAGCCTTATATATAGCAAACAATGTTTCTTCATCTTTTCCTCAAGAACTGCTGTGGCATGACTCGCGAAGGTGAGGCTCTTGTCGAACGTCACACCAGGATTTTAGGGTTGTTGACAGTAGGTAGATGTACTGCATCTACGCGGATGTTTAACTCTTGTCCCATCTGCGCATTCCACGTAGTAAAAAAAAATCGCAGTCGATTTAGTCGGAAAGGTCTCGGAGGTAACATTTAATCTTCGTACAGAATTCGTCAATGGAAGGGCCCTTACCCGAAGTCATAATCGTGCAGTTGTAAGCATAGACTACAATGGAGATTCCTTCTGGTGGGGGAGGACGCCTTGAAATATAGAAATTAAGCGAAAGAGGGGATAGGACACCACCCTGCGGCACACCTTGGTAGATTCTTCGTGGTCCAGATTTCATGTGTCTAAACTTGATTTACACCTACCGACCGTTAGTTAGTTAGCGTTCCACCTTTTTAGACCGGCAGAGAGCGGTGTATATTCCAGATCTCTTAGAAGCGTGGCGTGATTGACCGTATCGAAGGCTGTCGAGAGGTCAAGTGACCCGTGCACCGTCTTATTATAGAGGATGTTGGTTGAGAAAATAGTTTATCTGCGTCGTTATGGCATTTAAAGTGGATGTTGTGCTGTGTGTCTTCCGGAAGACGTGTCTGGCCCAGTGCAGGATTGCAGTGTAATACGGGAGCAGAGTAGTCGTAGTAGTTGTTTCCAAATCTCTGGTATGACGAAAGTGGTTGGCGAGAGGTTAAAGAGAGCCGCCAAATAACCTCGTGGTCCAGATTTTCCAATATCTTCATGGCAATGCCGTCAGGTCCGATCAATCTTGAGGGCCTGGCCTCTTACGGTTTCCTTGACCTGGGCGATGGGCGCTGTGTTGTGTTTGTGTGGTGGATCATTATAAACTGTCGGTAAAATGAGCTCGCGCATCGCCGATTTGACGCTGTCACCAAATGTAAGGGCGACCTCTTCATTGTATTTGGTCGGCTATAATAGGGCTTTGACTGTTGACCATAATTTGCCGACTCCGCCGGAGAGGTTGCCTGTCTCTAGGTGTTGCTTCCACTTGGTCAACTTGTAGTTATTCACCGCCCGTCGGATTTTAGCGTTGATATTATTAATTCTAAGGTCTGCGGAATTAATGAGTCTCACTTCATCGTTCTTTTGCCTTCAGCAGAGAAATTCGGTCGATTTTCCGGGACTATTTCATCGGAAATGAAGCGGCCGTAGGCTGAATCAATAACCTTGCGAAACTCTCGTTCACCTTGACGTACGTCTGTCGGTGTATGTAAGGCAGCGAAGGAGCGCTCTGTATAGTCCATAAAACGGTCCCAGTCCGCTTTGCTTAAGTTGATGAAAGTACGGCCTTTGGAGTTATGAAGTCCGTCGGTAGTTCGATTGAGAGTATGATTGGCAGGTGGTCAGATGCCAATGTCAGAATCGGCCGAGTTCTGCAAATTCATGCATGCGGGGAGTAGGGGGAACATTGGGGGCGGAGAAAGAGGGGACCAACGCTCGGTATTCTCATGTCTGACCTATTCCGGAGGGAATAGGACTGATGAGCGGAAGTGCCAGAAGTAAACTCTACATAGCGTGAGCGACAGTCGGGCAATCTCAATACAGCCGGTTCTATCATTGCCGTTTGATCAGCTTAACCATAGTGGGCTCTAAACGACCTCGGAACCGAGTCAGTAGGCAGAACTCCTTAGATCTCGGCCTGTAACCACCTAAAATAGCTGAAGAAGAGCGCGTCGTTCAGAGGGAGACTAGAGTAATGCTAGCACACCTTCGTTAGGGATATTGTAACAGGTTTAACTCTTACTTATCCACCATACCAGATACTTGCCCTGCATGTGGTGTCCCCTCACGATACTAAACATCTCTTTACCTGTTCAATTGAACCTACCCTTCTAACACCAATATCACTCTGGTCCAACCCTGTTAAAACTGCGCGTTTCCTTGGACTTCTGTTAGAAGACGTTGATGACAATTCTTAGACACCGTTTTTATTTGTGGACGGAGTTACATCGAAATAACAGCCTTTGGTCGGGTAAAAGCCGAGTGAATCCGGTACGATATAACCGGCTGTTGAGGGAATGTGGCAATTCTCAGAGTGATCGTACCCATTAGAAAGGCCGAAGCACTCTTAATAACAGAAAGAACAACAACGACAGTCGATAGTGTGTGAGGCGGGCATTGCAGCAGTGCTAGTAGTCGTGGGGACTGGGCTATTATTGTGCCTAACGGGCACGATCACTCCGAGAATCGTAATCAAGCTCTTCTAGGGCGCAGTTTCAACAGGGTTAGACCAGAGTGATATTGGTGTTAGAAGAGTAGGTTCAATTGAACAGGAAAAAGGGATTATTGATACCGTGAGGGGCATACCACATGCAGGGCACGTATTTGGTATGGTGGGATTCAGTCTGGATAAGTAAGAGTTTAACCCGCTACAATATCCAGAACGTCTCCCTCGGAAGAACTCGATCCTCATCAGCTATATCAGCTGGTTGGATGTCAATAACTTGATCACGGGCCGAGATCTAAGGGATTCTTTTACCGACTCGATGTAGAGGTCATTTAGATTCCACCTATGGTTAAACAGATCAAACGGCAAGGTAATGTGGTGCCGGATTTTTGTTCTTTTTTTTTATTATTGGTAAAAGCAGGCTGGTCTGACCTTGGTGCAAATAAAAAATTACTTCTCCTTTTTGCCCAACGTTTCGCTGAATATTCCGGCATCTTCAGGGGCTACACTATTTATTTTTGTGAAAGACAATAAAGATAAAACAAACCAATATATTAACATCAAAAATAATACTGGTACGTTTCACATGTAAAAAAACAAAAAAAAAATCACACTTACAACAACAATAAACAGTATAAACACTTACCATGTATTCATCATTACCACCTTACGTGGTAGTTTTGTCATGACTAATTCTATTGCTTAGGCATAACATGTATGCAGCGCCTATGCAGCCGTAGTCCTCTTTCTTGTTAATCGTCGTCTCTCTATTTTTCAATATATGTAAACTTTCCATCGTGTATCTCGTCAATTCTCGTTTCTCATAATGCTTACGGAGATGTCTCCTTACGTTTCTAGGGGGCGGAGCTTCCTCGAATAGATGACGGTTTGTGGCAGTTCAGTAAAAACTGTCTCTTAATGGATGTGAGACTCGAATGACATAAGCAGTCATCCCGTAGCAGTTCTGATGGCGGTGTTTTGGCGGACTTGCAACTTCCTCCAGTTGGTGTCAGCGAGGTCGGGCGAGCATATGGGAGCAGAGTAATCAATAACCGGTCGGCCAATAGCCTTATATATAGCAAACAATGTTTCTTCATCTTTTCCTCAAGAACTGCTGGCCAGTGACTCGAGGATCTTGTTGCGGCTCTGTACCTTTGAGACTATTGCGGTGGCATGACTCGCGAAGGTGAGGCTCTTGTCGAACGTCACACCAGGATTTTAGGGTTGTTGACAGTAGGTAGATGTACTGCATCTACGCGGATGTTTAACTCTTGTCCCATCTGCGCATTCCACGTAGTAAAAAAAAATCGCAGTCGATTTAGTCGGAAAGGTCTCGGAGGTAACATTTAATCTTCGTACAGAATTCGTCAATGGAAGGGCCCTTACCCGAAGTCATAATCGTGCAGTTGTAAGCATAGACTACAATAGAGATTCCTTCTGGTGGGGGAGGACGCCTTGAAATATAGAAATTAAGCGAAAGAGGGGATAGGACACCACCCTGCGGCACACCTTGGTAGATTCTTCGTGGTCCAGATTTCATGTGTCTAAACTTGATTTACACCTACCGACCGTTGAGTTAGTTAGCGTTCCACCTTTTTAGACCGGCAGAGAGCGGTGTATATTCTAGATCTCTTAGAAGCGTGGCGTGATTGACCGTATCGAAGGCTGTCGAGAGGTCAAGTGCCCCGTGCACCGTCTTATTATAGAGGATGTTGGTTGAGAAAATAGTTTATCTGCGTCGTTATGGCATTTAAAGTGGATGTTGTGCTGTGTGTCTTCCGGAAGACGTGTCTGGCCCAGTGCAGGATTGCAGTGTAATACGGGAGCAGAGTAGTCGTAGTAGTTGTTTCCAAATCTCTGGAATGACGAAAGTGGTTAGCGAGAGGTTAAAGAGAGCCGCCAAATAACCTCGTGGTCCAGATTTTCCAATATCTTCATGGCAATGCCGTCAGGTCCGATCAATCTTGAGGGTCTGGCCTCTTACGGTTTCCTTGACCTCGGCGACGGAGACGGCAATGGGCGCTGTGTTGTGTTTGTGTGGTGGATCATTATAAACTGTCGGTAAAATGAGCTCGCGCATCGCCGATTTGACGCTGTCACCAAATGTAAGGGCGACCTCTTCATTGTATTTGGTCGGATATAATAGGGCTTTGACTGTTGACCATAATTTGCCGACTCCGCCGGAGAGGTTGCCTGTCTCTAGGTGTTGCTTCCACTTGGTCAACTTGTAGTTATTCACCGCCCGTCGGATTTTAGCGTTGATATTATTAATTCTAAGGTCTGCGGAATTAATGAGTCTCACTTCATCACGTTCTTTTGCCTTCAGCAGAGAAATTCGGTCGAATTTCCGGGACTATTTCATCGGAAATGAAGCGGCCGTAGGCTGAATCAATAACCTTGCGAAACTCTCGTTCACCTTGACGTACGTCTGTCGGTGTATGTAAGGCAGCGAAGGAGCGCTCTGTATAGTCCATAAAACGGTCCCAGTCCGCTTTGCTTAAGTTGATGAAAGTACGGCCTTTGGAGTTATGAAGTCCGTCGGTAGTTCGATTGAGAGTATGATTGGCAGGTGGTCAGATGCCAATGTCAGAATCGGCCGAGTTCTGCAAATTCATGCCCTCTGCTATCTGTTGAAAATTTGGAGTGCCAGAGATCGTGATGTGCGTTGTCGTAACAGTGGGTATGTAAATGTTAATAGTTTGCAGATCGACATCGCCTGACCGGACCACCGGACTGTCACTTCATACAACACTCTCCAAAACCTTCGGGTAGTGTTTTTCTCTGAAAGGTAATGAGCCTTGCACATTTGATGGTGAGACCAGATTATCTGGCGTGAAAGGCTGCAGTGTATTGCAACAACCCAGCAAACACAGTTTCAAACGTTGGAGAAATATTGTAGTTTTACATAAGAGTTCTAATGTAGTCTCTAAACGAAAATCAGGTTAGAGAACTAGGCTAGAATTCGATTAGAGAGCGATTAGAAAAACACTAGGAAAAAGTTCACATTAGAAACCAATTCGAATTTCAGGTTAGAATTCGATTAGATAACTAATCTTTTTCTCGATATCGAGAACTAAGTGCCCTTTTTGTAGAGAATGCTATAACTTTTGTGAGTTTCTCAAAAGGTTCTCTAACCTTCTACCTTAGGGAAATACATCGGAATTTGATTCGTTTTCTAACCGTCCTCTAACCTAAATGTTTGCTGGGAATGCGCTATGAACGTATAAGTCCAGAAGTTTCTGTTCGCGGGCCCAGAGCACATAAGAACGTGACACAGGCCAAGGCAATTGTAGCACTTAATCGAGTATATGATATTTGCCGACAAACAGTGCACGCTGTGATAGGCACAAGGAGATGGTGGTCCTGACTAACGTGCATGCGGGGAGTAGGGGGAACATTGGGGGCGGAGAAAGAGGGGACCAACGCTCGGTATTCTCATGTCTGACCTATTCCGGAGGGAATAGGACTGATGAGCGGAAGTGCGAGAAGTAAACTCTACATAGCGTGAGCGACAGTCGGGCAATCTCAATACAGCCGGTTCTATCATTGCCGTTTGATCAGCTTAACCATAGTGGGCTCTAAACGACCTCGGAACCGAGTCAGTAGGCAGAACTCCTTAGATCTCCGCCTGTAACCACCTAAAATAGCTGAAGAAGAGCGCGTCGTTCAGAGGGAGACTAGAGTAATGCTAGCACACCTTCGTTAGGGATATTGTAACAGGTTTAACTCTTACTTATCCACCATACCAGATACTTGCCCTGCATGTGGTGTCCCCTCACGATACTAAACATCTCTTTACCTGTTCAATTGAACCTACCCTTCTAACACCAATATCACTCTGGTCCAACCCTGTTAAAACTGCGCGTTTCCTTGGACTTCTGTTAGAAGACGTTGATGACAATTCTTAGACACCGTTTTTATTTGTGGACGGAGTTACATCGAAATAACAGCCTTTGGTCGGGTAAAAGCCGAGTGAATCCGGTACGATATAACCGGCTGTTGAGGGAATGTGGCAATTCTCAGAGTGATCGTACCCATTAGAAAGGCCGAAGCACTCTTAATAACAGAAAGAACAACAACGACAGTCGATAGTGTGTGAGGCGGGCATTGCAGCAGTGCTAGTAGTCGTGGGGACTGGGCTATTATTGTGCCTAACGGGCACGATCACTCCGAGAATCGTAATCAAGCTCTTCTAGGGCGCAGTTTCAACAGGGTTAGACCAGAGTGATATTGGTGTTAGAAGAGTAGGTTCAATTGAACAGGAAAAAGGGATTATTGATACCGTGAGGGGCATACCACATGCAGGGCACGTATTTGGTATGGTGGGATTCAGTCTGGATAAGTAAGAGTTTAACCCGCTACAATATCCAGAACGTCTCCCTCGGAAGAACTCGATCCTCATCAGCTATATCAGCTGGTTGGATGTCAATAACTTGATCACGGGCCGAGATCTAAGGGATTCTTTTACCGACTCGATGTAGAGGTCATTTAGATTCCACCTATGGTTAAACAGATCAAACGGCAAGGTAATGTGGTGCCGTATTTTTGTTCTTTTTTTTTATTATTGGTAAAAGCAGGCTGGTCTGACCTTGGTGCAAATAAAAAATTACTTCTCCTTTTTGCCCAACGTTTCGCTGAATATTCCAGCATCTTCAGGGGCTACACTATTTATTTTTGTGAAAGACAATAAAGATAAAACAAACCAATATATTAACATCAAAAATAATACTGGTACGTTTCACATGTAAAAAAACAAAAAAAAAATCACACTTACAACAACAATAAACAGTATAAACACTTACCATGTATTCATCATTACCACCTTACGTGGTAGTTTTGTCATGACTAATTCTATTGCTTAGGCATAACATGTATGCAGCGCCTATGCAGCCGTAGTCCTCTTTCTTGTTAATCGTCGTCTCTCTATTTTTCAATATATGTAAACTTTCCATCGTGTATATCGTCAATTCTCGTTTCTCATAATGCTTACGGAGATGTCTCCTTACGTTTCTAGGGGGCGGAGCTTCCTCGAATAGATGACGGTTTGTGGCAGTTCAGTAAAAACTGTCTCTTAATGGATGTGAGACTCGAATGACATAAGCAGTCATCCCGTAGCAGTTCTGATGGCGGTGTTTTGGCGGACTTGCAACTTCCTCCAGTTGGTGTCAGCCAGGTCGAGCGAGCATATGGGAGCAGAGTAATCAATAACCGGTCGGCCAATAGCCTTATATATAGCAAACAATGTTTCTTCATCTTTTCCTCAAGAACTGCTGGCCAGTGACTCGAGGATCTTGTTGCGGCTCTGTACCTTTGAGACTATTGCGGTGGCATGACTCGCGAAGGTGAGGCTCTTGTCGAACGTCACACCAGGATTTTAGGGTTGTTGACAGTAGGTAGATGTACTGCATCTACGCGGATGTTTAACTCTTGTCCCATCTGCGCATTCCACGTAGTAAAAAAAAATCGCAGTCGATTTAGTCGGAAAGGTCTCGGAGGTAACATTTAATCTTCGTACAGAATTCGTCAATGGAAGGGCCCTTACCCGAAGTCATAATCGTGCAGTTGTAAGCATAGGCTACAATGGAGATTCCTTCTGGTGGGGGAGGACGCCTTGAAATATAGAAATTAAGCGAAAGAGGGGATAGGACACCACCCTGCGGCACACCTTGTTAGATTCTTCGTGGTCCAGATTTCATGTGTCTAAACTTGATTTACACCTACCGACCGTTGAGTTAGTTAGCGTTCCACCTTTTTAGACCGGCAGAGAGCGGTGTATATTCCAGATCTCTTAGAAGCGTGGCGTGATTGACCGTATCGAAGGCTGTCGAGAGGTCAAGTGACCCGTGCACCGTCTTATTATAGAGGATGTTGGTTGAGAAAATAGTTTATCTGCGTCGTTATGGCATTTAAAGTGGATGTTGTGCTGTGTGTCTTCCGGAAGACGTGTCTGGCCCAGTGCAGGATTGCAGTGTAATACGGGAGCAGAGTAGTCGTAGTAGTTGTTTCCAAATCTCTGGTATGACGAAAGTGGTTGGCGAGAGGTTAAAGAGAGCCGCCAAATAACCTCGTGGTCCAGATTTTCCAATATCTTCATGGCAATGCCGTCAGGTCCGATCAATCTTGAGGGCCTGGCCTCTTACGGTTTCCTTGACCTGGGCGATGGGCGCTGTGTTGTGTTTGTGTGGTGGATCATTATAAACTGTCGGTAAAATGAGCTCGCGCATCGCCGATTTGACGCTGTCACCAAATGTAAGGGCGACCTCTTCATTGTATTTGGTCGGCTATAATAGGGCTTTGACTGTTGACCATAATTTGCCGACTCCGCCGGAGAGGTTGCCTGTCTCTAGGTGTTGCTTCCACTTGGTCAACTTGTAGCGTTGATATTATTAATTCTAAGGTCTGCGGAATTAATGAGTCTCACTTCATCACGTTCTTTTGCCTTCAGCAGAGAAGTTCGGTCGAATTTCCGGGACTATTTCATCGGAAATGAAGCGGCCGTAGGCTGAATCAATAACCTTGCGAAACTCTCGTTCACCTTGACGTACGTCTGTCGGTGTATGTAAGGCAGCGAAGGAGCGCTCTGTATAGTCCATAAAACGGTCCCAGTCCGCTTTGCTTAAGTTGATGAAAGTACGGCCTTTGGAGTTATGAAGTCCGTCGGTAGTTCGATTGAGAGTATGATTGGCAGGTGGTCAGATGCCAATGTCAGAATCGGCCGAGTTCTGCAAATTCATGCCCTCTGCTATCTGTTGAAAATTTGGAGTGCCAGAGATCGTGATGTGCGTTGTCGTAACAGTGGGTATGTAAATGTTAATAGTTTGCAGATCGACATCGCCTGACCGGACCACCGGACTGTCACTTCATACAACACTCTCCAAAACCTTCGGGTAGTGTTTTTCTCTGAAAGGTAATGAGCCTTGAACATTTGATGGTGAGACCAGATTATCTGGCGTGAAAGGCTGCAGTGTATTGCAACAACCCAGCAAACACAGTTTCAAACGTTGGAGAAATATTGTAGTTTTACATAAGAGTTCTAATGTAGTCTCTAAACGAAAATCAGGTTAGAGAACTAGGCTAGAATTCGATTAGAGAGCGATTAGAAAAACACTAGGAAAAAGTTCACATTAGAAACCAATTCGAATTTCAGGTTAGAATTCGATTAGATAACTAATATTTTTCTCGATATCGAGAACTAAGTGCCCTTTTTGTAGAGAATGCTATAACTTTTGTGAGTTTCTCAAAAGGTTCTCTAACCTTCTACCTTAGGGAAATACATCGGAATTTGATTCGTTTTCTAACCGTCCTCTAACCTAAATGTTTGCTGGGAATGCGCTATGAACGTATAAGTCCAGAAGTTTCTGTTCGCGGGCCCAGAGCACATAAGAACGTGACACAGGATAAGGCAATTGTTGCACTTAATCGAGTATATGATATTTGCCGACAAACAGTGCACGCTGTGATAGGCACAAGGAGATGGTGGTCCTGACTAACGTGCATGCGGGGAGTAGGGGGAACATTGGGGGCGGAGAAAGAGGGGACCAACGCTCGGTATTCTCATGTCTGACCTATTCCGGAGGGAATAGGACTGATGAGCGGAAGTGCGAGAAGTAAACTCTACATAGCGTGAGCGACAGTCGGGCAATCTCAATACAGCCGGTTCTATCATTGCCGTTTGATCAGCTTAACCATAGTGGGCTCTAAACGACCTCGGAACCGAGTCAGTAGGCAGAACTCCTTAGATCTCGGCCTGTAACCACCTGAAATAGCTGAAGAAGAGCGCGTCGTTCAGAGGGAGACTAGAGTAATGCTAGCACACCTTCGTTAGGGATATTGTAACAGGTTTAACTCTTACTTATCCACCATACCAGATACTTGCCCTGCATGTGGTGTCCCCTCACGATACTAAACATCTCTTTACCTGTTCAATTGAACCTACCCTTCTAACACCAATATCACTCTGGTCCAACCCTGTTAAAACTGCGCGTTTCCTTGGACTTCCGTTAGAAGACGTTGATGACAATTCTTAGACACCGTTTTTATTTGTGGACGGAGTTACCTCGGAATAACAGCCTTTGGTCGGGTAAAAGCCGAGTGAATCCGGTACGATATAACCGGCTGTTGAGGGAATGTGGCAATTCTCAGAGTGATCGTACCCATTAGAAAGGCCGAAGCACTCTTAATAACAGAAACAACAACAGCGACAGTCGATAGTGTGTGAGGCGGGCATGGCAGAAGTGCTAGTATTGTGGCCACTTGCGGATGGAAGGAGCGGGACCCGCTGATGCATGAACAACAAAGTACTGAAGAAAGTACGTGATCTGTGGCAGTGAATCTTGTCATTCCCATAACAGCCGGTTCTATGGTACCGGAATGACTCGGGTTTTTTCACCCGGCCTAGGGCTGTTATTTCAGTGTAACCCTGTCTAATTTGTCAAATTAAATTTTCTCTGCAACTCACAAACAAATTAATCAAAATATTTATTTGAGGAACTAACAATTTAGGAACATTTCAGCAAGAAAGTTCGAGAGTATTTATTTTCATGAACCTTTATTTCAAAATTAATGAGCCTTAAAGTAAAAACAAATACATATGTGATATTTGCAAATTATTGTTAATTCCTTATAATTTTCATACAAATGTGAGCAAAAGCCAGTGTGGTTCCT
Organism: Merzomyia westermanni; assembly: GCA_949987695.1. Classification (NCBI taxonomy): domain Eukaryota; kingdom Metazoa; phylum Arthropoda; class Insecta; order Diptera; family Tephritidae; genus Merzomyia; species Merzomyia westermanni. Next base: position 159,830,686 of record OX465289.1, on the reverse strand, counting down.
CATGATAATAATTATGAGTTATGTAAATTGTCAAGCCCTATGTGCACTGTAAGCATATAAAATAAATATTTTGAAACATTTGTTTTTTTTTTCATAGTAGTTTTGCTTAAGACGTTAACGAAATCTGTTTCCAATAAACTCATAACATGAAAAAGGTTTCTGAGGGAAAAATTCGCAACAAAAAAAAAAAAGAAGTACAGCTGAATCTCATCAGAGTATTTCATATAAATGTATGAAGAGGTATGCTTCAGGAGAGTACGAAAACATTGATTAAGTTCATGTATGCTTGATATTTACACACATTGCCGATATTTGATTTATTTAATATATGTTGCATAGTTGAAAACAATATACATATTTTTGAATCACAACTAGCAATAGAAGCCACTCTTCACATGCTAAGTTTAATCAAATTTATTTTCGTTATTATTATGAAGGAAAAGGATCGCATTGATTAAACTTCCAGTAAGCATATATCGTTTGTGCTGTTCATAAATTTGCTGTTTGACAGGCTTTTTAAAATTCATATTCACGACACACGGTATACACTGGTAAATAGGCGCTAGACGTTTCAAACACGCATACATATGCCCCAACTTGTTCCACCATAGGAATGGTGATTCATCTAAATTAGCATATACTTCTGTTCTGTAACGTTTAAGGTCATTTTCTACGTTACAATCTTCTTGTGGTACAGTAGTGGGTGTGGGCTCGTCTTGCAGATCGAAAAATAGCTCCAAATCTGCAAATAAAAGAAGATGCACAATCAAGTTTAATTAATATACTAAAATGAGTAAAAACTATTCATGCACAATTTACGTACTAGATTTCCTTGAAGAAGTAGTGGGTTTATTTTCAACTTCATTATTTGTCAATGGCACATTCGTGCCGTTTTTCTGATGCAGTTTGTTATATTGATTGGTTAATATTTGAACACATTTTGCAGGATTTTTAACGGTCGTTAATCGATGGAAACGTGGATCAAGCATCGCAGCAATAGTCAAGTGATGATCGGAAATTACTCTAAAAAGTAAAACAGAGGTATCGATATGTTTTACCCCAATTCCCAATGTTATATATGATTAAAGTAAAAATAGTTTGCATTCTATGGATTACGGTGGAAGAAATGTAGACCATCATCCATCATTTATTAGTGATAATAAGCACGTTATGAAACTGATTAAAATAACGTTCTTTTTTTTAAATTCCCACAACTGCCGGTTTTATCGTACCGGAATGACCCGGCCAAGGGCTGTTATTTCAGTGTAACCCTGTCTTCGTTGCGACCCAGCCCTGTAGGGGCTGCTTCATCGAAGTTACTACAGATTTCTCTGCTCTCCTACATTTGCCAATCTGCACTTTGCCGAACAACAACATGGCTTCCGTAAGCAATATAGCACAACAACTGCTGCAAACGTCATAACTAAACAGATTAACTATGGTTTGAACCAACAACCTCCGAATCATAGGACGTTGCTCGTGGCCCTTTACTTGTGAAAAACGTTTGACACCGTCAACCATGCCATATTCCTAAAAGATCTGGAAGTCACCGCTCCCTGCCTAAAACGGTGGACGGCTAATACCTTAACGATCGGCAGGTGTCAGTAGCAATTAGGATTAGACAGGGGGTAGTGTCCTGGGTGGAGTCTCCATAGTCTCCTACGCTGATGACTCGCAGTGCTGTACGAGCGGGCAAAAATCGTTGTAACGGACGTCAACTTGTTTGGTATCGTTGGAAAGTTTATTTGTCCAAAATAGAGCATCTGGTCTTAGTATTTGTTTGAACCTAATACTTTTCCCACAAAAAGCTCTTAAAGTTGGGTATTTAAAAAAACCCATAACTTCCACTCTTTCTCCTCGAGTTCTATATCCTTGGGCAGAACCTTTTTGAAAACCATTCCATCTTCTACCTTCAGATCAGGGAGCCGTTCTCTATTATTTTTAACTCTTTTTACAAGTTCTTTACACGCGGTAGACTCAAATTCAATAGTGTCTATATTGGCAATTGGTTAATTAGTGATTTCTTCAATACAACGCGACAACCCACAGTGCTGTATAAGCGGGCAAAAATGATAAAAATCAATGTCGCGGATGTCAACGTGTTTGGTATTGTTGGAAAGGTAATTTATTCAAGATAAAGAATCTGGTCTTACCTTTTATATTTAACTAATGAGTTTTTTACAGAAAGCCCTTACAGTTGAGTCTTTCAAAATTTTTTTTTAAATGCGAGTGTGTTTAGTTGGAACCTTTAAAAAACATTTGCCAAAAATGTAAGTTATTATATCTTAACATAATAATTTTCTCATTAGAAACTCTATAAGAAACCGCTCCAAAGCCCTTTTTAAGAAATATTAAGTTTCCAGGTTGAGACGTGCCATTTGCTGCACTCGAAAATTCGTTGCAGAAAATTTCAGAAATGCTTGAGTTTACAAAGGTATGACTAAAAAGTATGTGAAAGGATGTTTTTTTTATTCTTTTAAATAAAAAAAATCGGCCTTTTTCTTTAAAACAAAAGGGGAAAAATCTGCGGTTTTATAGCGCGTTTTCGAAAAAAAGCCGTTTTTTAAGGGTATAAAATGCATTTTTACAAAAAAATATTCACTTATTACATCTACAACAGTATTCTCGATCAATTATATGCCAAATACTGTAAAACCCCATAAAATTTATTACTGTCACTCACCGTATAGCGCTCATTTGCCCTACCAACTACAGTGACCGATCCGATACATTGTCATCGCTTTATCATTTGCTTTACACTCTCATATTACATTTTACGCTCATTTATCTTTGCCTACCTAATTGTCATGTTCTATGTACTAAAGTCGAAATTGGAATTGTATTGTCCGTGTTCAAACAGAGAAACTCGGAGTTGCTTTTATCGGCAATTCTCTTTTGGTGTTGCTCAAGTGTTTCCGATGTTGTTCAAACACGGGAACGAATTGATTTGGTTGATTATGTTTTGTACTGACATTCTCGCAATACATACATATGTACTAAGAATTTTTGTACTGCTTTGTATGAATATTTTGAATGAAAAAATGTGTTTTCGCTCAAATTAATATAATTGTATTATTTTCTTGGAAATAAACTTTGAAAATCTGTTGATACAATTACTTGTATGTCGTTTATTAATATGTGTGCATGCGAATGTAAAAAAAGGTATGAAGGAAAATGTCAAAATTAATCTGCGGCCAACATAACATAATTGAGACGAACGGCAACACAAAGCGTGTTTCGCGAGCACAAGCAACTCGGTACCCGTCCCCTTCCATCGTCGCCCTCTCCCACAAAAAGCAAAAACGCAACTAATTGACGTCAATTTGTATTTGTTTTTGAACACGGACATTGTATGCACATATGTATTTACTTTGAATTTTAACGAATACATATATGTAACTATTTGTCGTTATGACGCTTGCTCCTTTTGCTTTATGTTCCGCGAATTCAGTCATTTCCAGCAATCGGAGAAGCAAATAGCAAAATAAACCATCTTCTAAGAGTGCAACATTTCACAAAGTACAGCGTTTTCTGCAGTTTACTGATGCGTTAAATTTTCTAGTCCAGGCCATCGACTACAATTACTGTGGTGTTCTATGTATGGATTTTCGCCTGTCCATCAGAAAGAGTATGTGCATTTTTTGCACTAATTCAAACCAAATATGAAACCCTGAATACTACAAAGCATTTTTCTTACAAAAAATTGCATTTAAAAAAAAAGATATTCCAAATGGCTACATCATATAATCCGAATTCCGATGCAAATATGGATGTGTGAGGTCCATGCTGAAGAAAATTAAGTGTTGCCAGATTGCGAATATGGTTTCGTGTAATATCCAATTGGAATTCTAATTTAAAAAACGTCACTGACAAAATATTACTTTGGAACTAATGCTATCGTTAAATAGCTTTGTTCACGCAACAATATCCGTTAAAATAATATTTATTATGGGTAACATCACTGTATGGTTAGCTACTGATACATGTCAAAAAAAGTAGATGTTGACTTAACATTTTCAATAATCAGTAGTTAAAGTACTACTAGACTAATTCTTGATTCAGTCTTTTTCAAGATATCTTGCTCGTGCAAAGTAACTGATAAAAACAGGAAAACAAAATATGCTTTGCCTTTTAGAGTATTTAATAACCTCTTGAATGAATCTTATTTTTATAAACGTGTGACATCCACGTCAAAAGATATCATAATTTTAAAGTACAATTTGCCAGTCAAAAAGAAATAAAATAAAAATGACTGCCATTCCTATAGTGTTTGAGTTGGGGAGACCTAAGAGATCTTATTTGTCATGAATTAAACTGTAGAATAATAACGAAACTCCTCTGTATTGGAGCTACCTCTGAATATAACCCTGTCTAACTCTTCACCTTTCCCTCTAATATTGTCATCCTCCGAGCACCTCCTTGCAGGGCTGCTCAATACTCTCTTGCTCCGGGCTGGTGTTGAACCGAACCCGGGATTAAGAGAATGGATCTGCTGCGTTTGCTGGAAGAAGATTTACGTCAAACGTTCACACTCCGTCCAATGTTTCGAATGTAAAAAATGGTTGCACAAAACAAGCTGCCCCGGGTTAAATACCTTAACACACAGGCTCCCTAGTATCTTCAAAGGTCCTAGGGTGTCCCGTGTCCAACGTCGATCCAGTGTCGCACCGCCACATGTTCCAAAAACAGTCTCCACGACTAACAGACTGAAACACTGCCCAGCAAGTAGTCACAGCTACTTTCTGTTTAGCATCTCTCTTAGATGTGAGCAATGCTGAGCGACAGTCCATCCCCCTCCCACTTACAATTCCCACTTCTTTCAGCACAAGCACAAATGTAGGTCGAAGCCACCAGCTCCTAGTTGTTGTTGTTGTAGCGATAAATTAACCTGCCGAAATGTCACCTCCCTTAACCAACATTGTCATCGAGCTGTTCTAACGGGAGTCCCAGAAATCTCGCGGCTTCAACAGGGTTGGACCAAAGTGATATTGCTGTTAGAAGAGTAGGCTAAGTTGAGCAGATGGTTAGTTTCATGGGGAGACACGCCGCATGCCGGACAGACATTTGGCATGTCAGAGTTCAGTCTAGATAGGTAAGATTTAACCTGTTACAGTACCCAGAATGCAGTTGGGCCAGCATGACCCTTGTTTTTGTTGTTGTTGTGGTAACGACAAAAACACTCCCCGAAGGTTTTGGGGAGTTTTGTTGAATTAACAGTCCTTGACCGGATTTGAACCCGGTACGCTCCGGTACTCCTTTGCGGTACTCCTTTGGTAGCGATTTATGAACAGTCAAACCTTCTAGGTCATGTCACCCCTCCTAAGATGGGTAATGAGAGGTGATGAGAGGCATCATATCCGTGGATCAACCATCGAGTTGCACGTCATTACCTTTGTGCATATTAGTCGCCTTTTACGACCGGTATGCCTACCTCGGGCTTATTCTAAGCCCCTAACCCTTGCCTGCGTAACGGCGGTCACTGGACGAGAGCTGACAAAGGAGTTTACCGACTCTGTGCGGATGAGTTTGCGAGCCCGTCGATGCACCTTTGGATCAAACGGCGAAAAAATATGGTCCCAGGTCACATCATAGTGCTTACGGAGATGACTCCTTATTCTCCTGGGGGGCGGATTTTCGTTAAGCAGGCTCTTGTTCGGATGCTGCGGTCTGTAGCAGTTGAACAGAAATTGTCTGGCCAGAATTTCACTATGCTCTTTAACGCCGAGCATTTTTGATATGGAGGTTGTGCAATGGGGTGGTGTTCAGGAGACATAAGGAGCCATCCCGTGTCAGTTCTGAGTACGGTGTTTCGACAGGAGTGCAAAAATGTCAGATTTCGTCCAGCGAAAAAACCGGACAAGGATGGGAGGTAAGAGCTCCTGGTCCCTTACACCACGTGCACTGTTTGTCGTCCTTCGGGTGGTCCGGATCCCTCGTATTCTAGATTGCGACGTAGTGCGCGACCCAGCCTGCTTCCACCTAGGCATACGCACCAGTTCTTGACTCCCAGCGTGACTATTTCTCCCACTTCGCACTTTCGGTTCCTGCAGTTGAACTGCTACGGCCTAACCGGCAAGGGAGGCAAAATATCAAGATTGCTGCGATTCAGGAGACAAAGCTCGGGCCCGATCATATCTTCGGACCTGTGACGGCTGCAACATCCATCGGCGGAACCGTGCGAGAGGACTTGGGGGCGGACTTTCTTTCATCACTTATCAATCTGTGTAATATCGTCTATTTGAGCCTGATGTTGACCCGACGGAAAACACCTTAGAACGTCAAGGTCAGGCGATATCGTTCTCGACGTAATTTACATTTATATACCTCCTGTCACCTGTTGTCCGAGTGAATACTGCCCTGACATTCGTGCGTTACTCAGAGGCGATAATCGTGTAATCCTCGGAGACTTCAATGCACACCACGAACTGTGGCACTCGAGCCTACAGGTTGATGGTAGGGGACAGGAACTGGCTGAACAAATAGATGATTCGACGTTCTGCACTGTGAACGGGGATGGCCCGCCAAACCTTCTTCGTCAGCGTTGGTCTCATAAACTGCGTTGATTGGCGGCCGATGTTGGCTCTTGCATTAGATCATTTACCGATAGTCCTCTCAATCGATCGCCCCACCCAATTTGTCACTGAAAATCGCACCTTCACTAATTTCAACAAAGCTTACTGGGTTGGGTTTCTTAACTTCACTGAGAGCTCATTCGATGTCTTCAGAAAAATGGAGACAGGCAAAGGTGGTGCCACTACTAAAGCCTGGCAAGCCAGCTAACGAAGGGGAGTCTTATCACCAGTAGTGAAGACCTTGGATACAGTTCTGCTTCCTTACTACACCGCTAACCTGCGAGTCGCCGAACATAAGCATGAATTCCGTAAAATGCATAGCACGACCACCGCGCTTATAGCCATTAACCCTCAGATAGGTGTCGACTCAACCAAAATGCCCTGTCGAAAGTCTTCGATACTGTCAATCACGCTCAACTTATTAATGAACTTGAAGAGTCAACTTTCCCCCTTTGTAAAGCGCCAATTATCTGAGTGGTCGGCAGTCAACGGTGGAATTCAGAGGCGAACGATCAAAACCACGTATAATCAAACAACGGGTGCCACAGGGTGGTGTCCTATCCCCGCTTTTGTTTAATTAATACATATCGAGGCTCAATGTTGACCTGCTCAATGCTGCTAGCCGCAGCACCCGAAAAGGCGCCTGCTCGACGAAAATCCGCCTCCCAGGAGAATAAGGAGTCATCTTCGTAAGCACTATGATGAGATCCGGCATCGCATCTTTTCGCCGTTTGATCTAAAGGTGCATCGAGTCTGTAAACTTCTTTCTCAGCTCCCGTCCAGTGAACTCCCGTTATTCAGGCACAAGGTCCACCTGTTGCCGAAGAGGAACGCCATCTGCCTAGGGAGACAGGGGTCATGCAGGACCAACCTCGTTCAGGATACTGTAACAGGTTAAACTCTTACCTACCCAGACTGAACCCCGACATGCCAAATGTATCCCCGGCATGCGGCGTGTTGTTGTTTTTATATTAGCGGCTAACCTGCCTAAAGTATCACCTCTTATCCAACACTGTCATCACGCTCTTCTAACGGAAGTCCGAGAAACCTCGCGGCTTCAACAGGGGTGTACGAGAGTGAAATTGCTGTTAAAAGAGTAGGCTCAGTTGATACTAACCATCTTTTCATCTGCTCAACCGAACCTACTCTTCTAGCAGCAATCTCACTATGGTCCAACCCTGTTGAAGCCGCGAGGTTTATGGGACTCCCATTAGATGAGCTCGATGACAATGTCAGGTAAGGGAGGTGATGACTAGGTAGGCTAATATCGCTACAACAACAACAATATAAAGTTTTACAATTTCTACTGCAGTTTACATGAAAAATATAAGAGCTAGGTAAAAAAAACAAATTTGATATTTGAAATCACCTGACTGTAATCAACTTAGAAACGAATTTTTACTCAAATACGCCCATTATTCTTTTCTTGCACACTTCTTATATGGAGACACAGCACTGTGTGACTGTACGATTATGGCTTCGGCAAGGGCCCCTTCATTGACGAACTCTGTACTAGGATCAATTGTTATCTTCGGGACCTCTCAAGCTTCTTCAACGACCGACATCTGACCCAGTCTCCGACCACATTGACGGCTACTCTCTTTGCGACGTGGAATGCGCAGATAAGGAAAGAGTTCAATGTCGATGTAGATAGACCTGTTCCGGGATGTCTTCGTATGTCATTTGAGTCTCACCCCCACCGCGAGTCGGTAGACAGGTCACTCAGATCTCAGCCTGTGAACTCTTTAACAAAGTTGTTAAAGAATGCATTCCTTTTGGAATAATTATTTATGCAATAATTGGAGTCCTTATTACTTTTTGTGTTCCGTAATAATTACATTGCGTTACAAAAACGAGCTTTAGTTCTGTCCTATGAACCAAATATACTTTTTCGGTGGGGAGAAAAAATACACGTGTATCGGCGATTTTCATGTACACGTCAGAATTTTTTTTTTATGTGTAAAGTATAAAGGTCGTAGTGTCCGTCTGTTCGCCTGTGTGAAAGACTTTGGATCGAAAAAAAATTCTGACGTGTACATGAAAATCGCCGATACAAGTGTATTTTTATTTTTTCTCCCCTTTCCGAAAAAGTATATTTGGTTCATAGGACAGAATGTGTGTAACGCGGTGTTATTCCTATTTTTACTTCCTTCCTTTTCATTCACTGGATTACATTCCCTGGATTGCATACCGAAAGGAATGCATTCCCGTTCCTCTGCATTTTTTTGTAAACTATGTTTTAACTATGCTTAGGTGTTTTTGTCTAATTGAGGAATGGGAATGCATTCCTTTCGGTATGCAATCCAGGGAATGTAATCCAGTGAATGAAAAGGAAGGAAGTAAAAATAGGAATAACACCGCGTTACACACATTCTGTCCTATGAACCAAATATACTTTTTCGGAAAGGGGAGAAAAAGTAAAAATACACGTGTATCGGCGATTTTCATGTACACTTCAGAATATTTTTTTTTATGTATAAAGTATAAAGGTCGTCCGTCTGTCCACCTGTGCGAAAGACTTTGGATCGAAAAAAACAAAAAATAAAATAAAAATAAATAAAAATTCTGATGTGTACATGAAAATCGCCGATACACGTGTATTTTTATTTTTTCTCCCCTTTCCAAAAAAATATATTTGGTCCATAGGACAGAACTAAAGCTCGTTTTTGTAACGCAGTGTTATAATACGATAAACACTTACTTGTTGACATTCCGAATGTTTGCGAGGCATGTGATGTGTTTCCCCACGACAGCAGCCACTTTTTAACTGGTCGACGGAGCGGACTTTTCGAACACTCAGGTCTAAACTTATTAAAACTGTCAGTTTCTTGACACTTCAGTTAAAAGAGATTGATGACAATAAACGACTAAAATCCACGACTCGAAAGTTCGTTTGGGTCAAAAAAGTCGCTCCCGCGGCCGTCGGACTAGTACCGGATCCATATCCGGCAAAGATCTCTCCATACCGGCCTCTCCCTTCGGGGAGTGTTTTTACCGTTACTCAAACTTACAAACTAGTAATAAATTAAAGGTATGTCATTGTAACTCACACGTCCTGTAGTTCCCTGCTAATGGTAGACTTTATATTAGCGGCAAATTCATCATCGGTAGTGCATAAACACAATTTTTTATTAACTATTTTCGAGGTTATAGGCGATAACATGCTGCTGTGTGGAATTTCCTCGCCTTTAAGGGTATCCAATGTCATCTGTGAAAAATAAAGTTACGACCACATAAATCTTAAATAACTATATATTCTTATTGCAGCTTACCGCTAATATATTTAATGTATCTACAATCGCTTTTGAAGATGCCACCAGAATATCTACGTCTTCTGGCCATGATACAGTTTCGGAAAAAAATTTCAAGAGTTCATAAAAAGTCCATGGGAACTCTTCGTTTAAAGTTGGAATCTCTACGTCCTTTAGAAATTCACCAGGTTTAATTATTTATGATTTTTAAATTAAATATAAATATGAATTCACCTTCGAACTAATCTCGGATCCATAACGCATTATCATTTCTTTAACTTGATCAAATATTGAAGCAACATCCGGTAAATCGAAAACTGATTTCAAACATTTATCCACAGTGACGTCATAGGACAAGATTATCGGAATATCTAAGTCATATACATTGTAAGAGATATAGTTTTGTTGTATAATACGATAATAAATTATATGCTCTATGTATAAAAATACTATTATAATTATTATTAGTATTCTGTTAGGCCACTTTTGCGACAAACCTTTGCTTTTTAAAAAGTGCTTTAAATAGTCATCATAATCGTAGCTCACAATAGCTGCCGCGCAGTTTTCCAAATTAAATTCTTCAAATATTTCATCAATGGACGTAAATTTATTGTACTCAACTGTACAGTACAATTTATTTAGAAGGTTATAGTTCGGTGCATCAGTGGTATAGTTGTAATAAATTGACATAAAATGCTTGTTCTCCACATTTTTCCAAATTTCAAAGCCCAAAGAATACGGCTTAACTTGTGAACGCATCTTAATTTGGCTTGAAAGTGTAGTCAGCTTGTCACTATGCAATTCCCGGATAAGTGACTCAATCTGCAAAAGAAATATTAATTAGTAATTTTTTATAGTACAAAACAGTTTTCTAAAAGGAAAGAACAAAATATATGCAGAAAAAAATAAACTTATTACTTTCAGCGTTAACGGTTTTAAGTAATTTTATTCATGAATATATTTGAGGGAAGAGGGTCGAAGGTCAATGGGATCAGTATAAGATGCCTAACTACTTCTTAGGATGAGTGCAGTGAGTGAAGCATAAAGTAGAATACGGAAGAATTTTCATTTACATCGCAATACAGAGTAAAACATTTTTAATTAAAAGTGATACAAGGGGAGATAAAATAGTAAGCAATAAAAAATATAATATAAACGAACACTTACACCTATCGGTATTTTATAAAAACTAAATATCGTCCAGTGGTTGAAATTCACCCACAAAACTTTATTTTGACTATTTGCTGCTCCTTTCCATTGTCTTTCTTTCATTTCTAGGCGGTTCAATGCGAAACTGAGCCTTACATAATTTGTGTATGAAGGTACTGATGAGAAAAATAACTAACAGAACTCAACTTTATTAAATGAATTTTGTTTGTATACATAATTTTGTTACTTTTGTATCTTTATTAACTAACATGTAAGCGGTATTGGCCTTGAATTTTAAATGTATTTTTTTATTTCGATATTACTTTGAATGGTCCCTCATATGGAGATGGTTGCTCCGAAGTCTGATTAACCTTAACAAAAACATACTCACATTCCTCCAGAGATTTTGGAAGAAAACTCACACCCTTGTTATCCTAAAAAATGATCTCTCAAATAATAATAATAAGAGTATCTTGTGTATAATTCTTATCATCTGTAGTAGCTTCTAATTCTCCAGGCATTCTTATAGTTTGTACATAAACTAACTCAGCTGGGGATAACTTTAAATCTTCCTTTACTGCAGTACGTAACCCTAATAAGATAATGGGCAAAATTTCTGACCAATGAACTGAATTTCCCGAAGCTATAACTAAAGTTTGGAGTTGACGGTGAAATCGTTCTATCATGCCGTTAGCTTGTGGCTGATAGGTAGAAGTTTGAATTTCGTGAGAACCAAGAATTTCAGTAATTTTATTAAATATCTCATCAAATCTAGAAATAAAGTTTTGAAAAAAATCTTTGACACAGTATAAGCAGTTACATTTCGAAGAGAATATGCTTCTGACTACCTTGAATATCTATCAATAATTGTTAAAACATATCGATATCCAACGGATGGTGGAAGTGGTCCTGCCAAATCCAAATGAATATGTTCAAATCTGTCTTTTTGTATTTAAAATTTTTATATAGAGGGTTTATATATCTTGAAACTTTTGATTGTTGACAAGAAACATAATTTGAAGCCCATTCATTTATATTGCGCCTCATGTTAGGCCAAAAATATTTCGATTGAATGAAACGCCTGGTTGCGCGACCACTGGATGCGATATGAGTGTAATTTTGATAATATTTCTCTCTCGTGAATTCGGAACATAAGTACGTGGTGTTGAGCCGGAAATATAACACCAGATTTTAAAATTAAAAATTGGAATGATAATTTGTTTTAAGTCATTTTTAGAAGTAGTAGAAGATACTAAAGCTATAAGAATCTCATAAGTTTTTTGTTCAACAAATAAAGTTTGAAAATTAATATCTCTTGCTGAAAGTGAATCTATTTCTGGAAGTCTTGATAATACATCCGCTACAATATTATTATTTCCAGATATATGATGTATGTCATTCGTAAATTGTGATATATATTCTAAATGTCGTGCTTGTCTAGGATATTTATGATCTGTATATACTGCAAACACTTGACCTTCTACAAATTTTTTTAAATGTTTGATTGCTCTATAAATCTCTAATGCCCGTATGACACGTATTTTTTTGTTTTTTTCCTGTATTTATTGTTTAAAATACTGACGAAAACCCATATATGTAATACTTCTATATTGCTAGTAATTATGCGTGCAGTGCTCCAAACATTGCAGTACAGATATACAGTGGGAAAGGATATAAAATTTCAGTGGCGGCAGTAAAATTTGTAGGTTGAAAGGAGAGGTATATAGAAGTATTACATATATGCGAAAACCGATCGAAAGTCAAATAACTAAAACAATTTCGCAGTTGTTAAAGGGAGACAAATACTGCCTTTAATGCCAATTCGGTTGACATTTATTTTAAGGCTCACCGAAAATCAAATTAAAAAATAAACAAATATAAAATTAAACAGTTTAAAAATTAATATAATCACTGACGTTGGCGTGTCTGCATTACGGGGGCAAAACGTACATGCCCCACCGCTGCTATGGAGGCCATTCTTGATCTGCCCCCCCTACACGTGGCAATAGAACAGTTGGCCAGGAGAACCCTCCTTAACATTGCCAAGGTAGGTTCAGGCAAAGGTAAAGTGATGTCGTACAGAAACAAGGCGAAGCTGAGAGAAACGAATCCAATATCTCAGGTACCAAGTAACGACATTGTCAACCAGATCATCTTCGAAAAAAGATTTAGAGTAGAATTGGGAGACAAGATAAGCTGGGAACAGTCCATAATAGATACCATACACCGCTCCCACACAATTGTGTGGTACACATATGGCTCGAGAACACCAGAAGGAACTGGAGCCGGAATTTTCAGTCCCATGGCTGAGATCTCAGCAGCTTTGGGATGTTATCCGAGCATCTTTGAAGGGGAAGCATACGCCGAGCTAAATCTGTAGCGTGGATATAGCAATGAGAGGATAGCTATACTTAGCGATAGTCAAGCCGCACTCAAAGCGATGCCATCGTCCGAGATAAAATTAGCGCGAGTGCGTAGAAAAGTTTAATCACCTCGGATCCTACTAGCATGGGTTCCAGGTCACATTTCCGTAGAGGGAAACGAGCCGGCAGATAGCCTAGCGAGACACGCAGCGAGCGCAAGGCCCATTGGACCTGAACCCATACTGCCAGTGGATAATGCCTGAGAAGCGCAGAGGAAGAGATAAAGGAGGACTATTAACGCAATATGCCAGGAATGCGGCAATCAAAACTGCTCCTAGGAGTTACAGAGCGATAATAGGCCCCTCTAAAGTTAATCTAAGAATGCTTACTAATATTCCTACAGGCAGAAGACACATGTCGTTTCTGTCACACAATGGCTGAGACTACAGAGCACATACTTTTGGCATGCGACGCCGAAATAAATTAACGCTGATGTGCCCCAAACCTTTTACATATCACAAAATATTTTTTGTCCCTAGTCTTTAAATGGTAAGAACATTTATTTGTTACCACCAGAGCTGTAAATTGAATCAATCAATACAGTTATAAATCAGTAGAAATTCATTTTACAAATGTAATTGTTTGATTGCAAATATCAAATTCAATTTTGGCTGCAATTTCACCCTTGTAATTCAATGATTGCATGAATGCGAGAAAGTAATTCAGTTTGATTGCGATTGCATCGAAATGATTTCAAATTTTGGTGATTTCAATCACAGTGTAACAGTGAGCCAAGTAGCCAAAATAAAAGAAGTAAACATGCTTATTTGACAATTCGCTTGAATGTATGAGTTAAAAATTTTCATCAAATGTCGTTTGTTTTAACCCGAATAAATTTTATTTTGCTTTTTTTCTCTGCATTTAATTCCAATTTAGAAAAGGAAAAGATATTGACATTGTATTATATTAAAATACATGGTGCGCAAATCGTTTTTATTTGAACAGTGGTACTAATACGTTTTTATTGGTAATTGTTACAGGGATCGGAAATTTTCGCAATAATAGTTTTATTACTACTAAAGATATGGGAATCCAATGATTCAACTTTGAATGCATATCATCTGCAATCATCTTGTCCTTTATACAGAAAATTACATACTCCTATCAGTAGAATTCCACCAATTTATTGAGAAAGGGAAGATTAGAAGCTATATTACGGTAAATTCAAAAACAAATGCAGTATGTATGTGGCGATCGTTAGGTGTGTTCGGCGAGGAAGCTTGCAAGAGTTTGAAGGCCCTGCCGATTAGCACGAGGCATAAGTAAAGAAAGAATTGAGTCAAGCTCTCTCGAAACCGCAAAAATTAAAAAGGAATTTGTAAACACTTCCAAGCAAAATAGCTGCTGTTGTTTTCATGCGTTAATAACAAAGTTTGAAGTTTTTATTGCTGTTTTGCTTACTGACGATTGATCAACTTTTTTCCCTTGAAAATCTTACTACTGAAATCTCCCCAACAGGAACTTGCAGCTTCCTCAGCTTTTCCCAATTAAATGTCAAATGTGTTCTGTCCCTACAAGTTTCAATAATTTTATAAAATTTTTAAGCTCCTTTAACAGAGCCATTACCTAATCAATATTTGCGCAGAAATGGGAGAACCACACTATATATAAAAAAATATATACATACATATATATTCCTTATGCTAGCATACGAGAGGTATGTGAAATAGTAACTGGAGCTTTTGTGAACTTTTCGTTTAGTTGTTTTCAACGGGTTATTGAAAACAAATTCCTGGCACATACGAATTATTTCACATACATATTGTCAGATAAGCATGTTGTCAGCGGCTGGCTCACTGTTTCACTGTGATTTCAATTACTTTTGCATTCAGTGTTTAACATACCTGGGATGGATTTGAAGGTGTCAAAATAGTAATAAAACTCGAGACTGCCATGTATCATTTTAAAAATTGGTATCTACCCCATTCATGGATTTTGCTTCAATTCAGCTGAATTTAATATTATTAGCTTCAAATCTTATTAGAATAATTCAGAAACTAAAATTTATGTGAGCATTTATTTCAAAAATTGTTTTAAGGCATGGTGTTGGTTTTCAGGAAGGTAAGTATAAATAGACGTCATAGTGTTCCGCTGTAGGTAAAAATGCAGATAAAATTCCGTTTATTACCTACATGCCAGGGAGTTGGTTGACTTCCTCAAAAATAAACCTAGAGGCCGTGAGACTCATTTAATATATATATTTTATATATATAAATATATGGACATAACGAATTTTACAATAAATTGATTTAAAAACTTGCATTGACTTTAATATTGCTTCCCTCTGATTCAAGACGTAGAAGTAAGTTGCAGAGATCTTATTTGAAAAGTAAAAGTATGGGCTAGCGGCAGGGTGAAGTGGGCTGACCTACCGTAATGAAGGGTCAGTTAACATCAAATACGGTTTCGAAAGGTTTTTTCAGAACGGGGTCGCACTGGTCATAGTGTAGGGAAAATAGGAAGTAGCTCACCATGGATTGAAAGAGAAGCCCACCCCCAATCATAAAACACTATTTTTTATGAAAATCCCATTAAGTTTTGAGTTTTACTTGTTCTACGAATACTCCACAGAAGTGTTATTAAATTTATTTGCCATGTCGTTGGTTTAAATTTGTTGGTATTAATTTCGGAAGACTTCGTTTAGCTGGGAACTAGCATTAACACCAACAATACTGTCAGCCGAGAAATGCAACGAAGAACCATTCTTGCAAAAAAAGTGCCACTTCGGACTGAGTTGGTAATTGAAAAGTAAAGTCCTCTCTCTTAGTTATCTATCATACCCGTCCTGCTTTATGTTGCAGAAACTTCTACACCTATACCATCTGGCGAGGCGGGTTTGGGAGTTGAGAAAGCTCCTTCGAAAGATTTATGGACCTCTACCCGTTTGTGACGGCGAGTACCGAAGATTTAATGATGAGTTGCATGAGCTCTACGCAGACATCGCCATAGTTGAACGAATTAAAACCCAGCGACCTTGTTGGGTGATCATGCTGTGCGAATGAACGAAGATACTCCGGCCCAGAAGGTATTCTTATCGGCACCAGCCGGTGGTAGCAGAGGAAAAGGGAGACCACCACTCCGATTTAAGGACCGATTCCCCGGTGTCTTCAATTAGGAGAAAAGACTGGCGAGCAATGTTGGGCGACCAAAATCGTTTAGACATTTAAGCGCTATTTAAGGAACACATAAAAAATTATACTTTTTGAGCCAATTTTTATTAACGAAACTACATATCCTTACGAGCTAATGAGAAATTCATCTTGGTATATAGTAATTGTAAATAATATGGAAAGTTTGCAATATGCAACATTTCATAATACAATTCCTTTCTTATAGTTTTTTATCCACATAAGAAAAAAGAAAACTTTTAAATTGGGTCACATTTATAAAAAAGCAATTGCTTTTTTTTAGATTTTCATAAATTGATATGAAGAAAACTTCAAAATTTGAGAAAAAGATTTGCAACTTGAACTAAAAACAATTGCTCCAGTTTTTTTAATATGACCCATTGTTTACCATTCTCGAAGTTGCTGTCTTAATTTCGTTGAAATTGAGTCACTGTATATTTGATTAGAGCGGCCATGTTTTTTTTTTTTTGTTTATAAACAAAATAGAAATGTAAACATTTTAAATAAGTTATAAATGTGACAAGAGCTCAATATAGCAATACATACCCAACTGGGATTAGTTAAATATTTAAAGGGCTTGATATAAAATATGTCAATACATGCAAAAGAAAACTAAATTTGGAAGTTATCTATTGAACAATGATAAAATAAAGGAAAATACCATGTGACAAAAGTTTAAAAGCTCCCGGAAACATTTTATTTGAAAGTGCGTATTCTATTTCTTTTTTATTCTATTTCGACGTGCTTTAATTTCACTCCATTTGTAAATAAACCTTGTTGTTAATCTTTAAATTGGCACAAGTTAAATTTCTTACTAGAAATAAATCACATACTTTCTAGTGTCACTCTCCCGCCCTCAGTAAATTGATAATTTTTGACAAGTTTTAACATCTTTAGTAAAATAAGTACGGGATTGCAGCTCATAAAACCAAAATCGGTTCTCCCTACAATTGAAAATAACACAGTCACATTACTGACTAGCTGCTCTATTCATTGTTCGATACAAAAAGTTCATAAAAATATCCATTATGATAAATCAATATTGCGTCAAACGTGAAAATTAGTATTTAAACCTTTACCTTTGCATCCTGCAAAGTTTATCTTATTACTATTTCTTCCTATAGATAGTACACCTAAAATTTCTATATGGTTATGTTGTATCAATTACCAAAATAGGTTAACACATTTTAAATTTTAAAAGATCAAACAACTACATGCTGGTTAAAAAAAGTATTACAAGAATCGAATTGTTCCATGAATATACTACTAGTCTTAAAATTAAACGATTTATAGATGCAAAACCACATAACGCTTACACGTTTTTGCAGTATATATTTCGATCATCAATATTCCTAATACATGCATATATTTAATACTTCTACAAGGTGGCGCAAAAGTAAGCTTCCGATGTTCAGCATATCGGTTGTGGCACGTGCAGTGTGTGCTGTTGCACCGTCTTGTTGGAACCACATGTTTTCCAATCCCAATTCATCAAGTTGCGGCAAAAAGAACTCGTTGATCATTGCTCTGTAGCGCTCATCATTCACAGTAACCGTTTGGCCCCGACCGATTATTGGTCAAATAAATAGTCAGCAATATTCCGCGTTCTGGAGCAGTGTAGCGTAACATTGTTTATTAACGTGTATTTCGCATGCGTTTACTACACAAATGTCAAAACAGAACTGACTTTAGGGGCCAATCGCAAAATTTATAGCATTTTCTGATAGGAGGATTACTTTTCCGCAGTAACCATTTTTCACCGACCGAAATAAATAGTCAGCAATATTCCGCGTTCTGGAGCAGTGTAGCGTAACATTGTTTATTAACGTGTATTTCGCATGTGTTTACTACACAAATGTCAAAACAGAACTGACTTTAGGGGCCAATCGCAAAATGTATAGCATTTTCTGATAGGAGGATGACTTTTGCGCCACCCTGTATATTGCTAGCATGCTATGCCCGCAGTGTGTTTTGAAATCGAAATCAAAGGGAGACAGCGAAACTAAATTTTTGAGATTGTGTTGTATACGTGTATTTTTGTTAGCTATTGTGGCGATTATTCTCAAGCATGTACCATCCCTAACTGAATAACACTCCCACCACTAGTTAACACAACCGAGATAACGATGGCTACGCTTATGCATGCAAGCGTATAACTAGGAAGAGGAAAAGAGATGGCGCGAGTGTTTGCGAATACAATGCAAAGAGGAGATGCCAATAAATAACACCGACCCTTCCAGAACACGAAAAGCGAACAACCAAGAAAGTTCTCGGTGCGTAGGCAAGCACCCTGTTGGACTATATAAGGCGGTGACAAAGCAAGGCAGGTTGATCAGTTTATTTTCAAGCGTTCAATAGTGAACTACTGCGAAGTTACCAACCTCTTAAATTTGTATTGCGTTTATTACTAGTAAATAAAACTAGCTATTAGTTACATTATCTGTGCGTGTGTTTATTCGACTTTATAGTGATCGAACCCAGGATTGATAATTAAGGAACCATCGAATTCGTCACAATTGGTGTCAGAAGCGGTATTGTTGAATAAATACCAGTGATTTCAAGGATAACAAGGACATGGCGAAGCTGAATGAATTAAAGATTCAGCAACTCAAAAATGAGTTGGAACAACGCGGACTAAACACTACAGGCAATAAATCAGAGTTACAGTCACGATTGCGAGAGGCTATGGAAGCAGAAGGAATCAACGTTGATGATCATGTTTTTCATCTTGTGGAGGAGGCACTGACAAAAATGGAAGAAAAAAAGGAGTCTCCGAATCCAGTAGCAACCGTGGACACAAACATGATATTGGCCGTATTAACTCAGATGTCGACTAAAATGGAAGAACAGAAAACTTGTAGAGTATCTCAGCTGGAAGAACAGAAGGCACACATGGCATCTCAGCTTGAAGAACAGAAGGCACACATGGCATCTCAGCTTGAAGAACAGAAGGCACACATGGCATCTCAGCTTGAAGAACAGGATACACGTATTACATCTCGAATGGCATCTCTAGCTCGAGGAACAGAAGACACATATTACATCCCAGATTTCAGCTCAGCTAGATGAAACGAAGGCATACATGAGATCTCAAATGGAAGAACAGAAGGCATATATCTCATCGCAGTTGGAAGAACAGGAAGCAAAGGTGTCATCAAAACTAGAAGTGCAAGATGCAAAAATTGCACAATTGCAGGAGAAAATCGATGCTGATGTAGATGCATTGAGAGGTCGTATCCAGGAATTGCAACTAAATCGTCAATCTGCTTTAGGGAATACGCCCAAGGTAAAATCACCTTCCTTTGATGGTTCTGTTCCATTCCAGGTATTCAAGCTACAATTTGAGAAGACGGCTGCGGTGAATAATTGGTGCACTGAAGATAAAGTTGCAGCACTATTCGTGGCATTGAAGGGACCTGCAGCAGAAATCTTACAGACTATTCCCGAGTCCGAAAGGAACAGTTATGATGCATTGATGGGTGCGGTTGAGAGACGCTATGGTAGCGAACATCGAAAGCAGATATACCAAATAGAGCTACAGAATCGATCCCAGAAACCTAATGAGACTTTGCAGGAATTTGCATCGGACATCGAGAGATTGGCCCATCTAGCAAATGCGGACGCACCTGTGGAGTACACTGAGAGGGTAAAAATCCAAAGTTTTATAAATGGAATACGCGATGTAGAGACGAAGCGGGCCACATATGCAAACCCCAAACGGACATTCTCTGAAACGGTATCACATGCTCTAACGCAGGAAACAGCCTCGCTATTAAGTAAACCTGCATACAAGGCTCATCGTGTAGAAGTGGAAACTCCGGCTTGGGTAGACAAAATTTTGGAAGCGTTGAACGGAGTACAGAAAAAAAGTGATGGTGCCATTAAATGCTTTAAGTGCGGAAAACCAGGTCACATAGCACGTTATTGCGGCACTGGCTCCAGTAACCCCAGCAATTCAGGTGGACGAAAACGCAAAGCTGAAGGAGATGAGCAAATTTCCCAACCAAATCAGTCGTTAAACTAAATCGAGCCAGCCGAAAGGGGCGTGGACTGGCTCCCGCAACTGAATGCCCCATAATCTCTGTCTCACAGATCGGAAGGAAAGCTAGTAATGTTACTGTTGTTGCATATGTGGATGGAAAAGAGCACTTACTAACTGTGGATACAGGCGCATCGCATTCCATAATTCGATCTGATTTAGTCAACAAGGAGGTGAGACCATTGCATGGAGCAAAGTTACGTACGGCCACTGGTGAGGACACCCATGTCCTAGGAGAAGTAACATGTGAAATCGCAATTGGGAACGTGGCCGTTCTACACAGTTTTATAGTAGCAGATATTGTTGACGAAATCATAGTTGGTGTGGACTTCTTAAGCGAGCAAGGCATCAAGATCGACATGCAAAACAGGATTATGAATTACCAGAACATGGATGTGCCATTAAATTTTGGTTAAGAAAACAAATACGTTAGTAAGCGAGTGCTTGTGGAGAAGAGCCAACAAATTCCACCGAAGTCGGAAGCAATCATATGGGCAAAGATTGATGGAGATTATGGGACAAACAAGTTGTGGGTTGTCGAGGCAGCAAACAAATCAAGGACGAACATATTAGTAGGAAAAACCCTGGCCATGACAAAACAAGATGGAGGTGTACCGGTAAGAGTACTTAATGAGTTCAAATCGCCGATTAAACTTTCCAAAGGAGCAATATTGGGACAATGCCAAGAGGTCGAGGTAGTTATCAATTGCGAACAGCTTCAGAAAAATGATTCTACCATCAAGATTAATCTTTCAGATGATATCACGTCGTCGACGGCAGGCCTCGAAAAAGATCATCAGAAAAAGGCAAAGGAACTTCTATCAAAGTACTCGACCATATTTGACAAGGATGGTTCTAAACCAGGTCGGACCAAAGTTGTGAAGCATCAAATTGATACTGGTGATGCAAGGCCCATCCACCATCCTCGTAGTATTCCATTGGCCAAACGCCAAGTAGTTAAAGAAATTATACAGGAAATGAGTGACAGCGGCGTGATCGAACCATCAGCTAGTCCATGGAGCTCACCGGTAGTACTAGTGAAAAAGAAAGATGGAAAAATGAGGTTCTGTGTGGATTACCGGAAATTGAACGACGTAACGAAGAAGGACAGTTATCCATTGCCAAGAATCGACGATACTCTGGACTCGTTATCTGGCACGAAATGGTTTTCCACACTGGACTTGAAAAGCGGCTACTGGCAAGTGGAGGTAAAGGATGAAGATAAAGAGAAGACGACTTTCAGCGTTGGAGAAGGGCTTTGGCAATTTACGGTAATGCCCTTCGGACTATGCAATGCTCCAGCTACTTTTGAGAGACTCATGGACCAGATACTAAAAGGATTGCACTGGCAAACATGTTTGGTGTACCTCGACGACATTATCGTGCTGGGAAAAAGCTTTGAGGAACACCTAAAGAACTTGGAGGAAGTTTTCCAAAGAATAGCTGGTGCTGGTCTGAAACTAAGTCCCAAGAAGTGTTCCTTGTTTAAAAAGGAAGTAAGTTATTTGGGTCACAAGGTAACTACGGAGGGAATCTGCACTGCTAAGGAAAAGATCGAAGCCGTAAAGGATTGGCCAAGACCGAGAAATTTGCATGAGTTACGGAGCTTCCTTGGGCTGTGCACGTATTATCGCCGATTTGTACCAAGTTTTGCCAGCGTAGCTAGTAGTCTCCATGACCTTACAAGGAAGAATATGAGTTTTGAATGGAAGAAGGAACAGGAGGTGGCTTTTCAAACATTGAAGGAACGACTATGCACTGCCCCGATGTTAGCATATCCAATTCCAGGTTCAAAGTTTATTCTGGATACAGATGCGAGTGGTTATGCTATAGGAGGTGTTTTGTCCCAGATTGTTGATGGACAGGAGAAGGTAGTTGCATACTATAGCCGAACAATTGGGAAGCCTGAAAGGAACTATTGTGTAACCCGGAGAGAACTGTTGGCATTGGTAGAGTGCGTTAAGCATTTCCACAAGTATCTCTATGGGCAGCGATTCCATGTCAGGACAGACCACGCAGCGTTGAAATGGCTCTTACAGTTCCGTAATCCGGAAGGTCAATTGGCACGGTGGATAGAGCGACTGCAAAGTTATGACTTTTCCATAGAGCATCGCAAAGGTAGCACCCACGGAAATGCTGATGCAATGTCACGAAGACCATGTAACTTGGAATGCAAGCATTGTTCCAAAGCTGAGGCCAAGGAAGACATTATAGATGTACGGCTCATGACTATAACATCTACGGACGAATGGGACATGGATCAATTAAGGAGGTTTCAGCACGAAGATCCAAATCTTACACGTGTAATGCAAGGAATCGAACGAAACGAGCGACCATCAAGAGAGGAGATGTCAGCAGAAAGTCCTGTTGCCAAGTCATATTGGGCACAGTGGAATAGTTTGCAATTAGAATCCGGTTGTTTGCATCGAATATGGGAAAGTGAGGATGGTCAATGTGTTCGAAAGCTGATAGTCGTCCCAAGGAAGAAAATCCCTGATGTACTCAATGAATTACATAACGGTCCAAGCGGAGGTCATCTTGGAGTCACCAAAACCTTGGAGAAAGTCAAGCAAAGATTCTATTGGGTTGGTTGCCGTCAATCGGTCGCGGAGTGGATTGCCAACTGTGAAGTATGCATCAAAGCTAAAGGACCGAAATCAAGGAGCCATGGCCAAATGAAACAGTATAACTCAGGTGCGCCATTTGAGAGGATAGCCATGGATGTAGCTGGTCCATTTCCTACTAGCAAACTCGAAAACAAATATGTCCTGGTAGTTATGGACTATTTCAGCAAGTGGCCAGAAGTGTACCCTATTCCAAATCAAGAGGCAGAAACCATAGCAGAAGTGTTTACTAACAATTGGGTAGCTAGGTTTGGTGCACCGATGGAGATACATTCTGACCAAGGCAGAAATTTCGAATCAGCTGTGTTCCAGGAAATGTGCAAGACATTGGGCATTCGGAAAACTCGAACAACTGCACTACATCCTCAGTCAGATGGCATGGTGGAACGATTCAATAGAACCTTGGAAGAGCACCTGAAGAAAGTAGTGGATAAGTTCCAGAAGGATTGGGATACTCACATCTCCTTATTCCTAATGGCATATCGCTCTGCAGTACATGAAACAACTGGTCAGACTCCTGCAAAGGTAATTTTCGGGAATGATCTTCGATTGCCAGCTGACTTGAAGTTTGGGATAAACGCTGATGCAGGAGTAAATACTCGGAAATCTACTAGCGTATTGGAAGAAGAAATGAGAGAAATTCACGACCTTGTGAGACAACGCACTAAGATCATGAGCGATAAGATGAAGGCCAAGTACGACAAAGCAATAAATTCGGAAGGTTTTATAGAAGGAGATTTAGTGCTGCTATACAACCCACAGCGTAGGAAAGGTTTGTCCCCAAAACTACAATGTAACTGGGAAGGCCCATACAAAGTCATAAAACGGATCAACGATGTGGTATATCGCATACAAACTATGGGAAGGCCAAGGAATAAGATGAAGGTGGTCCATTTGGAAAGGCCAGCTGCGTTTGGTTCCGGCAATGTGTCTGATCGGGACGATCAGACTTAGGTGGAGGGCAGTGTGGCGATTATTCTCAAGCATGTACCATCCCTAACTCAATAACACTCCCACCACTAGTTAACACAACCGAGATAACGATGGCTACGCTTATGCATGCAAGCGTATAACTAGGAAGAGGAAAAGAGATGGCGCGAGTGTTTGCGAATACAATGCAAAGAGGAGATGCCAATAAATAACACCGACCCTTCCAGAACACGAAAAGCGAACAACCAAGAAAGTTCTCGGTGCGTAGGCAAGCACCCTGTTGGACTATATAAGGCGGTGACCAAGCAAGGCAGGTTGATCAGTTTATTTTCAAGCGTTCAATAGTGAACTACTGCGAAGTTACCAACCTCTTAAATTTGTATTGCGTTTATTACTAGTAAATAAAACTAGCTATTAGTTACATTATCTGTGCGTGTGTTTATTCGACTTTATAGTGATCGAACCCAGGATTGATAATTAAGGAACCATCGAATTCGTCACACTATGAAATATACTGAAAAGTCAAATCGTTACAGGAGCGGTTCAAGCTTATATAAATAGATTCAAGAATTTTTAAAAGACCCCTATCTTATTTTATCGAAATTTAGCAATGTATTCAACCCGCTTAACCCTTTGAGTACGGAATTATTTGGAGACTTTTATGCATATGGAACGGATTTAATTTTTTGCTATATGGATTAATATGTACATTTTATTTGGAATATGCTTATATTGGTGATATAAATAACTTAATAACTTAAATCTAATAATTTTGTACTCAGATGACGAGTCAGACTCGTCCACCGTAACTTCGCCCAAGTAAACACATGACGAGTCTCACTCGTCAAATGTACTCAAAGGGTTAATATCGCTTTGGCGATATTGAAGAAAATAACAGTAATTTGGCGCAATGTACCTAGGAGAAAATTAAATATATGCATTTATTTTCTCCAATTGAGGTTTGGTTGTATTTGATGTTTCTAATTCTTTTCTAAAAATAAAATGTAGGTCCCACATGTTTTAACTCCGCTGGCTGCTAAGCCAGATGGATTTTCGATAGAACCTCTCCGTGGTAAAAAAAAACACTAGAAGAGTGGCGACTTGCTTGGAAAAGCGGAGGTTCTGCAGTTGCACCTAGAATCTTTAGACACTCCCCTATACCACGACCTATATTGGAAAAAAAAATGTTGAAAAATGGCAATAGAAATTTGTATTACACAAACTACCACAAGAATCAGTGGCAATAACAACTAATATCGGAGTGGATGAAACACGGAATAATGGTTACCAAGGTTACTTACAATAATTATTATCAAATATCAGCGCGGAAATATTTGTCAGCTTGCCCCATAAACAACTTCAAAATACTTTGGCATATGTTCTCCACCCTTAGATATGGTCACGCCTCAGTCAACTATAATCTGATGGTAGGCTTGCGTTATTTCAAGTTTATACAAATCTGCTACAAGATTACAATTTTGTATCTTATCCAAAAATAGTTTTCAATGTAAGTAAAATACGCTCATGGATTTTTCCAAACGAAATGTGTCATTTTGGTACGTTCGTTTCCTATATATCTGCACTCTGATGTTGGCGAGTGTACTGAGTACTTTCTAGCAATATAGAAGTATTACATACTCGTATATGAATACATGTTTTTGAATTGGCAGTCATCAATTCTTCTATTTCCTACCGGTGTGCTTATTGTACCATAAATGTAATGACAAGCATTTTTATACCTAGTAGTGCTTCGCACACAAGGTATATTAACTTTAGTCGCGTAACGGCAGTACGTAAAGGCATTAACGGATCGAGATAGATATTGACTTATACATATCAAAATGTTCAGGACGAAAAGAGAAATTGATTAAGCCATGTCCGTCCGTCCGTCCGTCTGTGAACACGATAACTTGAGTAAATTTTGAGATATCTTATTTGGTATACGGGTTCCTTAGCACTCATCTCTGAGCGCTATTTAAAATGGGCGAAATCGGATGATAGCCACGCCCACTTTTTATGTATATAATATTTTCGAAAACACAAAAAAAGTGATTACTCAGTACATAATACACCTATAAGGATAAAATTTGGTGAATATATTGAGATTGAGGAATAAAATACATTTTTCAAGAAATTTTTGAAAATGGGCGTGGCACCGCCCAATTTTGATTAAGTCAAATTTAGAAATAATATAAATCATAAATCAGAAACCGTTCAAGATATCGAAACGAAATTCAGCACGTAGGTTTCCAGGTATGCAAGAATGTTCCAGGAAAAAATGGGCGGGATCGGTTTAGGTCTACGCCCACTTTTATATGAAAGATTTTGAAAAGGATCGTAGATATATTAAATAGGTAATAACTTTGCGTAAAACAGCTTTACATCATTTATATTTCAGTTTTAAAGTTTCCGTAAACAAAGAAATCCAAAAACTTAAAATTTTCGAAAATGGGCGTGGCCCCGCCCTTTTCATAGTGGACTATTCCACAAAACTTTTTATGCCATAACTCCGCCAAAAATTGATTTGTGGAAACGAAATTTGGTGATAATGTTCTATATATAAAGGTAACTGTTTGCCCACGCCAAGTTTTTTTGACATAGTTCTGAAAAATTTTTTTGTAAAATTTAAAGAGCGATATTTCTACAACTAAGCAAGTTATATCAATTAGATTTTGCACACATAATAAGCTTTTTAAGAAAAACTCGGCCGCAAAGAAATTGTTTCAATTTCGAAGAAGTAGGCGTGGCGCCGCCCACTTTTCAGCATAAAATTTCTGCTATTTTCAAAGGCAATCGCTAATAATTCGATCTTGATATTTCAATGAAAATTGGTCAGCTGCTTCTCATAGTATGTATTATACTCCTGCCAAAAATTAGCCAAATCGGCAAACACACAAGCGAAATATTAGGGCACGTAGTTAATAGCCCACTGCAATAGCGAAGTTATATATTTTTTTGATTTTCATACCTTTCGTAAACATTAAATGTATGTAAGTATGAGAACAAGAAGAGAAAAGTTCACTAAAATGATCAGTACGATGAGCGGAGTCGATTTAGCCATGCCCGTCTCTCCGTCCGTCTGTCTATTTGAACGCAAACTAGTCTTTCAGTTTTACAAAAGAATGCTGAAATTCGTGGTTTGCTTTGGCCGTTTTATAATATACTAGCAAACTCGATATACGTTGTTTTGACGTTTTGATATATAGAACACATCTATATATAAAATTTCATTCACTTGAACCAAATAAACTCCTAACTATACCGAACTGCAGCTTTATATGACCTGGAGGATTTTCCAAAAGCTATATACAGACTGTGTCGTGCCCAGCGAACTCCTGAACTTATCGTGAAAGTTCAAGAGCAAAACAATACACAAAATATGTGGGCGTGGCACCGCCCCTTTTGAAAAATGATGTAGATATCGACTAAGTGACACATATATCCAAATTTCATTAATTTAGGCCAAAAAACTTCGGAATTATGACGAATTGAAACTTTATATAGCCTGGGGGCGTGGCTCCGCCCACTTTTCCAAAACTATACATTGTCTATGCTGTACCCAGTGAACCCAAGTATATAATTATAATTTCATAAATATCGGTTGAGTACTTTGGCGCCTATAAAAGACACCCTTTTTTATATCTATTTTTCTTACGCACACAAGGTATATTACTTCATTCGGCATAAACGAATCGAGATATATATTTATTAATGTATATCAAAACCTTCAGGATGAAAAGTAAAATATCCGTGCAAGTAGTTAATACCCCACTGCAAAAGCGAAGTTGTATATTTCTTTTTTGATATTCATTCCTTTCATGAACATGAAATGTTTGTACGTATACTGAAATGATCAGGAGGATGAGCTGAGTCGATGTAGCCATCCTTCTTGCGATACGTCTATCTGTCTGTCCGTCTGTCTATTTGAACGCAAATACGAACTGAAAGTAATAAAATAGACCTGCGTAAATTGGGATGCCATAATAAATCACTACTAGGTATATAATGTTCGGTCCCACCCGAACTTAGACTTCCTGACTGTGGGTAACTTTCTTAGCCTGTTTGGTCTCATTTGCCCTCAGCAGCTCGTACTCATCGGTTAAGTCCATGAGCTCCTCAATCGTTCGGAATTCTCTCCTTTTTATGAAAAGTCGGTACTCTACTCGTAGGCCGTCATAAATTCGGTCTAAATGCTCTTCTTTGGCCATCGTCGGGTGTTGGCGAATGAGAGTTTGCAGTGCCAGGATGTAGTCCTTGGCAGTCTCACGATCGTGCTGCTTTCGTTGTCGGGTGGCTTCTTCCAGCTGGCTCAGGTGTCGGCGCGGCAAGAAAAATCGTTCCGCTTCTTTACGGAACTCTGTCCACCTTTGGATATGTGGTTTGCGTACCCGGAACCACTGCAGCGCCTTACCACGAAGGAGTTCTGGTAGCGTTATGAGCAGCTTGTCCAGTGGGATTCGGTAGCACTCTGACAGTTCTTCTATCCTCTCCAAGAAATAATGGAGCGTTTCACCCTCCTCATAATGGACGTCCCCCCGGTGGACGGTGGTCATTATTTCGGCGTCGCTTGTCTCATATTTTTGGTGGCGCACTTGCTTAGGGTCCGTTGCGTGGCGTTCCACAATAATTGCTGGGATGGTATCTCTCTGCGTCTTAACGGGTATTTTCTCCTCGGCGGCGACTTCCATTTCTAATTCTTTCAATAAGTTTTGGGTTGACGCTTTTTTCCTTTTTGCTCGAACGTGCCCAATGCATTGCGTAAGTCGGCGACGGTGTATCCTTCCACAAAAATGCGGTGTCGCTTGCACTCCTCGATTAGCTGTTCCTTCCTCAGTAAATAGATCCAACTGAGGGAATCGACCTATAGTGTGTTTTGTGTGTTGTCCGTTTCTTCTGATGTGTTCGGTGGACTCGCTCCTGCAGTGTTGGTGCTTTCCGTTGTTTTAGCACAGTCGCCTGTAGAACCGAGTCCCTGCTCGGGCGCCATTTGTGAGGTGGGTTTCATCGAAGGCTGGGATAATGCTCAGCCTATAGTAGCCCGAGTAGAGGTCCCACTTCGTTTACTAATAATAGCACGGTGATTTGATGGTGTTATTTCAGTCGGGCACACACACACACAGGGGTATCTAGTCGGGCACGATGAATAGGATGGGTCAGTAGCGACGGATAACGTGGCTGGTAGGGTGGATCGGTGCTAATCACGGATGGCGGGTTGGTGGATCGGTATTAATTACCGATGACGTGTTGGTTGATCGGCATGAATCACCGATGACGGGTTGGTGAATGCCGGTGGATCGGTGCCAGGTTACCTACCAATGACCGGTGGATCGGTGCAAGTCACCAACGACGGGTTGGTGGATGCCGGTGAATCGGTGCCGACGACGGTGCAAGTCACCAACGACGGGTTGGTGGATGCCGGTGAATCGGTGCCAGGTTACCGATGAGTTGCCGGTTGGTGTAAGGCGATGGCCCGTGAGTACACACCGGTAAATGTATTTAGTGGTCCCGAAGGACTCACCACTGGTCTTGGGAACGAAGGTGCAACCGTTAGGGTGCTCCTCTACGTCCCGTAGACGCAACCAAAAAGTTGATCGATAGCGGAGGGTTGTGCAGGGTAAGGGTAGAAGTTTCTCACGATATGTTGTGGTACTTGCCGTCTCACTTACCGAAACCACACTTTCGACAATTACTGAAGCGCGAATAATCTTCTTATACATAAGGTGGGATGAACTAATTGCGAATTACAGGTGCGCATAAGCATTTGATTCGCATGAACGAAATAATGTTAGGCGCTCACTTGCTTTGTGCTTTGCTTGCCTTTTCATTCGCAGTGGGCGCGTGTGTGGTAGTAAGGTAGAGTGTAGGTGTGAAGTATTGTAATGCTACTTAAAGCGGCATTACACTTGTTTTAATTACATTTTGCAATTGAATGTTTGCGATGTCAATTTAGGGCTCCGGGCGGCATAATTCCGAAAGCTTGAGAATAAGTTATTTTTATTTGGCATAAAACAAATAATAATTTAGGCTTATATACTAGGGCTCTTGTTTACAATCGATTATCCGACTAATCGATTAGTCGAATAGCAACTATCGAGCTGTTTGAAGATCGAATATCAAATTTTCGGTTTCGACTAATCGAATACTGGCGGTTGAAAAATAAAATTTTTAAAATAAAAATAAAAAATTCAACATTTTCTATAGTTGCAATGCATTTTATGAAGGTGATGGAACTCAGTTCCATGCGAATAGAGCATCCATTGTCAATAAAAACACAACTAGTCGAATGCAAACAGCTAGTCGACTAGTCGATTAGTGATAATCGATTACTTTTTTAAACAACTACTTCAAATCGATTAATCGACTAGTCGCTTATCAATAGCTCTGTTATATATTGTGGCGATTATTCTCAAGCATGTACCATCCCTAACTCAATAACACTCCCACCACTAGTTAAACACAACCGCGATAACGATGGCTACGCTTATGCATGCAAGCGTGTAACTAGGAAGAGGAAGAGAAATGGCGCTAGTGTTTGCGAATACGATGCAAAGAGGAGATGCCAATAAATAACACCGACCCTTCCAGAACACGAAAAGTGAACAACCAAGAAACTTCTCGGTGCGTAGGCAAGTACCCTGTTGGAATATATAAGGCGGTGACCAAGCAAGGCAGGTTGATCAGTTTATTTTCAAGTGTTGTTCAGTGAACTACTGCGAAGTTACCAACCTCTTAAATTTGTATTGCGTTTATTACTAGTAAATAAAACTAGCTATTAGTTACAATATCTGTGCGTGTGTTTATTTGACTTTATAGTGATCGAATCCAGGATTGATAATCAAGGAATCATCGAATTCGCCACAATTGGTGTCAGAAGCGGTATTGTTGAATAAATACCAGTGAATTTAAGGATAACAAGGACATGGCGCAGCTGAATGAATTAAAGATTCAGCAACTCAAAAATGAGTTGGAACAACGCGGAATAAACACTACAGGCAATAAATCAGAGTTACAGTCACGATTGCGAGAGGCTATGGAAGCAGAAGGAATCAACGTTGATGATCATGTTTTTCATCTTGTGGAGGAGGCATCGACAAAAGTAGAAGAAAAAAAGAAGTATCCGAATCCAGTAGCAACCGTGGACACAAACATGATATTGGCTGTATTAACTCAGATGTCGACTGAAATGGAAGAACAAGAGACGCGTATTACATCTCGAATGGCATCTCAGCTCGAAGAACAGAAGACTTGCATGGCATCTCAGATTTCAGCTCAACTAGAGGAACAGGAGGCTCGCTTGTCGTCGAGAATTGCATTGCAGCTGGAGGCACAGGAAGAACGAATGGCATCATAGCTAAGAATGCAAGACGCAAAAATAACTGAAGTGCAGGAGGTATTCAGAGAACGGCAAGACAAAATTGAGCCCGAAGTAGATACATTGAGAGGTCGCATCCAGGAGTTACAGCTAAATCGTCCAACTGCTTCAACGAGTATTCCCAAGGTAAAAACCCCATCTTTTGACGGTTGTGTTCCTTTCCAGGTATTCAAGCTACAGTTTGAGAAGACGGCAGCTGTAAATAATTGGGGCACGGAAGACAAAGTTGCTGCACTATTCGTGGCATTGAAAGGGCCTGCAGCTGAAATCTTGCAGACTATTCCTGACGGCGAACGGAATAATTATGAGTCATTGATGAGAGCAGTTGAGAGATGCTATGGCAGCGAGCATCGAAAACAGATATACCAAATAGAGCTACAGAATCGCTTCCAGAAACCTAATGAGACTTTGCAGGAATTTGCATCGGATATCGAGAGGTTGGCCCATCTAGCAAAACGCAGACGCACCCATAGAATACACAGAAAGGGTAAAATCCAAAGCTTTATAAATGGAATACGTGACGTGGAGACGAAGCGAGCCACATATTCAAATCCCAAGAGATCATTTGCTGAGACGGTATCACATGCTCTATCACATGCTCGCTATTAAGTAAGCCGGCGTACAAAGCTCACCGCGTGGAGGTAGAACGGCCAGACTGGGTAGACACAATTCTGGAAGCGTTGAACGGAGTACAGAAAAAAAGTGCCATTAAATGCTTTCAGTGCGAGAAACCAGGTCACATAGCATGTTATTGCGGCACTGGCTCTAGTAACCCCAGCAATTCAAGTGGACGTAAACGCAATGCTGGGGAAGATGAGCACGATGAATGTCCCATAATCTCTGTGTCACAACTCGAACGGAGTCGAGTAATGTTACTGTTGAAGGATACGTGGATGGGAAAGAGCGCTTGCTGACTGTGGATACTGGTGCATCACACTCCATCATTCGGAGTGACTTGGTCAGCGGAAAGGTGAGACCATTGCGGAAAGCTAAGTGGTGGACAGTAACTGGTGACAGCAAGCAAGTAATGGGAGAAGTGACATGCAAGGTTGTGATTGGGAATGTGGCTACGTATCACAACTTCTTGGTAGCGAATATTGTCGACGAAGTCATCATTGGCGTCGATTTCTTGGCTGAGAGACATTCACATCAACGTAAGGAACAGGGTTATGACTTACAACGGCCAAGAAGTTCCTCTGGTCTTTGGACACAGTAGTGGCTATACCACCAAGGGAGTGATCTTGAATATTCAGCAACAGGAGCCTCGTAAAGCAGAGGTAGCCCCTCGACCAAAGGCTTTCACGGACAGGTACTTCCTGAAGAAGATTCGGCAAGGCCAGGAGGAAGATCCAGATTTGGCACGTGTATTGAAAGGAATAAAGGAAAACCAACAGCCAGGAAGAGAAGAGATGGTAGCAGAGAGTGCAAAAGCATACTGGGCACAATGGAGTAGTTTGAAGCTAATATCTGGTTGTTTGCATCGGATATGGGAAAGTGAATATGGCCAGAATCATCGAGCACTTATTGTTGTTCCCAAGGCAAGAATTCCAGATGTTATCAAAGCTTCGCATAGTTGCCCAGATGGAAGGCACATGGGAATAAAGAAAACGCTGCAAGAGGTAAGGCGGCGGTTCTATTGGATCGGTTGCAAACAAACTGTGAGGAAATGGATTACTAAGTGTGCAGAGTGTGCTGAGGATAAAAGACGAACATCTGGTGGTCATGTTCCGAGGAAGCAACGCAACTTAGTGGATAATGTGAAACAGTGCAATGGGCATGAGAGAACGGAACGGAATCCTGAAGAAACGAGTTGCAGGAATGTTTGCCGGGTGCCACTGGGAACGAAAGTGAAGGCACAAATCCATTTGGGATTAAGAACGGACAAAATGGTTGGAATATGTGACACTGCAATGCATTGTGGGAGTCTCTGCAGAAGAGGATTGATGTCGGAGTTTCAATCCCTGGAGGAAATGCGGTTTAATAAAGCAGTGCCAACCATTGAGTGTCTAGCAGCGGTTGGTTCGGGAAATGTGTCTGATCGGGACGATCAGACTTAAGTGGAGGGCAGTGTTGCGATTATTCTGGAGCATGTACCATCCCTAACTCAATAACACTCCTACCACTAGTTAAACACAACCGAGATAACGATGGCTCCGCTTATGCATGCAAGCGTGTAACTAGGAAGAGGAAGAGAGATGGCGCTAGTGTTTGCGAATACGATGCAAAGAGGAGATGCCAATAAATAACACCCACCCTTTCAGAACCCAGAAAGTTCTCGGTGCGTAGGCAAGCACCCTGCTGGACTATATAAAGCGGTGACCAAGCAAGGCAGGTTGATCAGTTTATTTTCAAGTGTTGTTCAGTGAACTACTGCGCAGTTACCAAACTCTTAAATTTGTATTGCGTTTATTACTAGTAAATAAAACTAGCTATTAGTTACAATATCTGTGCGTGTGTTTATTTGACTTTATAGTGATCGAACCCAGGATTGATAATCAAGGAATCATCGAATTCGTCACAATATCAAATAGGAGCAATTGAAGGCATTTCTCAATAACTCATTTGCCCAGTCAATAAAATTTAAATGAGAGAAAATTCATGATATACCTTTTTTGTGATTTTAAAATTTCCAACTATTTGTTTTCCATCAACCTCGTTATGTATCATTCCTGGCCTCGTTTATATAATAATTATTTCCGTAACTGTTTTGTACAGAAAAAATTATAGAATGGTACTTAAACTCTATTTATTTTTAATCATATTGCCCTTGGAAAAATTCCTCCAATTATGTTCTCCTAGGGAGAAGAATAATTGGGGAATAGGAATTTCGAATTTTCGAAATCAGCTGTTTTAGCAATTGGCATGGTATACACGGATTTCTAAACTGGCTAACGAACGTTTTAAAAAAAGAAAAAAATGTAAAACAACGTTGGGTGTTGCTTTTCATACATTTGTGGAAGAAATTAAGCGAACAAGAGCCACAGGAAAATAAACACAGGATTATGAGATAGTACATATACGCTTAAGTTGCCGCAAACGTTATCTACAATTTTTGTTTGTATATTTAATTTGCTTTCTGCTGTTTGCAGATTTAAAAAGTATTATAGAATAAACCCGGAACTCCTTACATCGCACACTCAGCAACTCAAAAATACAATTTCATGATGGCCTTGAATCAAGTTTAAAAACAGCCATATCTGTTGTACATTTCTACTTTTCGATCTAAAATACATCGTATTCTAATATAACATTATTTTAGTTTAGTATATACTTACACAAGTTAATAGTTTTCTTATAAAAATACAAGAAACATTCAATTTTATCCCGAGCTCCTTTCAGTTTAGCTAGTGAAAAAATTTCTTAAAAATGACAGCGAAATCTCCCTTTTCCTCAAATTCGTAATAGCTACTTTTCTCCCTTAATTGGTTTCCCTTTTTCGAACGTTATTCAGAATAAGAGGAAAGGGAGGAGTAAAAAAAATCCCAAGGATTTTTTATTCAGAATACGAGGAATGGGAGAGGGGAAAAAATCCGTGCGGAATTTTCATTTAGAATTGGGCTGATAATATTGATGCACTATCGTAAGATAAGTTGTTAAAGTTTATAAAATATATAAATTCCCTACGAGACCTCGAAAATCCCGGGATCGCAACAGTAAAACCAAACTTCCATCCCCAGTGCAGGTTAACATCTTCGGATTCGCTACCATTTTCATTAACCCATTTGGTGACCGTTCTGAGGAATAACCAATGAGAAATAGAACTAAGATATCTTTCGTAACTAAAAATTTACTGAAAAACATTTTCTTTATGAAAAGACTGGCTCCACGAAAAGGCACCCATGTACGACATATGGACGGATAAATCAAGTTTTGTTTATCGCTCGAAGTTTTCTGAAAATTTTCAATGAAACCAGTCGCACAATCCTCAAATTCAACATTAGTGGTATTGTTACAACCTTTTAAAGATCACACAATTTGCCATTTAAATTGGTAAATAAGAGATTTATTTGTGAAAATCGGAGCTTTCGCAACTGTTTTGTAATAATGTGCTTATTCAGGCGCCTCAGAATTATGCTCATATCAAGGCGAATTTATATACAGGTGATAAGAACATATGGCGGCCGCCGTGGTGTGTAGGTAGTGTTGCCGGCCTACCACACCGAAGGTCCATGGTTCGAGCCCTGGTACAGGTAACATCAAAAGTGATTTGAAAAAAGTTTTTCAAAAACGGGGTCGCCCCTCGGCAGTGGTTTGGCAAACTCTCCGAGTGTATTTCTGCCATGACAGGCTTCTCAGCAAAAATTCGTCTCCTTTGTAGATGCCGTTCGGAGTCGGCAAAAAACTGTAGGTCCCACCAATTTGTAGGGAAAATTCAAATCGGCACACCACAAATTGGAAGAGAAGCTTGGCGCAAAAATCTCTTAGGAGGTTTATGATGATATACCTGTTGTATATCGCGCCATAAAGAGAAAGAGATAAGAACATATGAGCAGCGGCGTCTAGTGTCAAAATAAAAAATTTTTATGCAATTTGACAAGGAGAAGCCGCGAAAGCAAAAACAAAACACATGAAGTAGGTGTGTGTATACAGCAATTAATCCGTCGCGATTTCACCTGGTATAAATTCGCCTTGGCTCTATGTATATATTAAAGTAATCTAAACAAACATTATCAAATACTTCAAGGCTTTGTTCAGCATTATAGCTTGGATCAGCAATATAGTTGCAATATTCAGTTTCCGCCGTATTCAATACTGTACCAGTCGATGTCACGCTTTCACCTAGAACACCGGATATTTTTACAAACAAGTTAACTACATATGTTAACACATAATTGAAAAAATAATTGCAATTACTAACTTTTTCGTCCAAAATCAAAGAGTTTTAAATTTTTACGCACAGCAGTAGAGCTTGTATCATTGGGACACATATTTGAAATAACGTTCCTAACTCTATCGCTCAGCTCAGCCACTTTTTACCAACCGTATACGGGATTTAGGGCATAAACCCATTGAAATTTTATGTCTGGGCATAAAGCAGATGCAATTATGGCATCACTTACTTCCTCTCAATTAAAAGTGACTTTTAAAGCGTTCCTTTACCGCATCAACAAAAAAATATGGTACTTGGAAAAATATGCTAATGAGTTATCGTCCACGATATTGCTTCTCGAAGTTCATAGGATTTTGTTTCAAGTGTCGGGCTAAGTCGCTTGAAGCAATTAAGTTCAGCGTATGTGTAGCGCATTTTATACGTTTTGGTAAGTAGTTTATGTTGTTTAAGAACTCGTTTGACTCAAACAACTCTTCTGCTTCGGTACTATTTTCATATTATTCTCAAAAAAATTTTTAGATACATAGAAGACAAAAGTTGGAGTGTTGTTCAGTAGATAGCGTTGTTGCGGTCTTTAATTTGAAATCATTAGCATGAAGAAGTTATTTAAACTCGTTTTGGCAGATGCCATCACGCCGTCAAACTATTAAAACCTTCTGCTCGAAAAGTCTTCTACCTTAGCATATCGTACTATTTTTGCGTTAATCTTGCAACATCATTGTTTGGTAAAGTACGCTTTTTATGTGGAAATACCCATGAGACATCGTGAAACTCACGGTGTTAATCACCTTGATAAAATAAAATTTCCTTCATGGTTATTCGTTTCCTCTTTCGACGTAGGTGCGAGGTTGACGTAGAAATGGGATACCTGCTCCTCGAAGTTAGACTTTTGTGTAGGTATAGATCTATAAGTTTGGGCTATATCGATAGCTTAGCAAAATATCTCCGTATATCAGCTGAAGTTTCGAAAACGCACTGATTTAGCTTAAAGTTGAATGAAGGATGATTTAATGCTTTTTTATTTTAATAAAATTTATTAAATTTTTTATTATCATTACAATAACTGATACTAAGTTATGAAAAATTCAACACTTTATAAAGTCTGGAATGGTGGCATCATCAAATTTTCCAAAACTTTATGTGGAGTATTGTGTAAGCTGTGACCTTTCTGTGAAAATTTCATGAAGATCGGTGAAGAAATCTCAACTTCTGTATAAGTCATACACACCTTTATTTTTATTGATTATATACATATACCTGTTATTTTAAAGCAAACTAATTTGAATAATGTGTAGGCAGGGCCGCCGAGAGGAAATCCGGGCCCAGGGGTAAAAAGGTGAGGCCCCCTTTCGAACACTGCATCAATTTTATCAACTCTCTTTCTACTTACTACTTCAATGTTTTTAAAGAATAAGTCAAATACGACGTGTTTCGCTCTCATCAGTTCATCACATCTGTATTCAATTTGCTTTATAGTTGATGAGGGGGAAACAATTTTTTTTTTATACGATTTCGAAAATCAATAGAATGTATTAATCAGTTCATATACAGGGTGGCTGATGAAAGCCGCTACCAAAAAAAATTAAATAACTTTTTTTCTATTTAATGAATCTGGTTAATTTTTTTTTTATTTTGCAGATTGACTTTTACATTTAACAAAAATGGATAACTGGGACACTGAAACAAGAATTTGGATTGTCCGCCGCTATCACGCACTGGAGTCCGTAGTTTCGGTTCAAAGAGAGTATAGGCGCACGTTTGGCGGCAATCCCCCGAGCAGATGGACCATAATAAGACTTGTAAACAATTTTGCCGAGCATGGGACAGTCAACAGAAGACCTTACCATCGAAACCCTTCAGTTCGAACGGAGGAAACAATCGCTGCTGTAGCTGCTGCCATACAAAACAATCCACGTGTTTCGACAAGAAGCTTATCTGCTCAAATGGGTGTAAGCAGACAGTCATTACAGTCAATTATGCACAAAGATTTGGACTTATTCCCATATAAAATTCAAATGGCCAACAAACTGAACGCTGCAGACTTGCCGATTCGCTTGGAATTTTGCCAGAAGATGCTTCAAATGGTGGAATAGGATGGAAACATGTTGAACTGTCTTTTCATGTCTGACGAGGCCCATTTCGATTTAAACGGCAACATAAACAAACAAAATTGTCGAATATGGAGTGCTTCCAACCCACAGATACTCCATGAGACGGAATTGCATCCACTTCGTGTCACAGTGTGGTGTGCAGTTTCATCACGCTGCATTGTCGGGCCCTACTTCTTCGAAGAAAACGGTCACACCGTTACGGTTACTGGAGACCGTTACTTGAGCATGTTGAGAGAGTTTTTCTATCCAGAATTACGCCGAATGAGAATTTCTTTCAACTCTGTGTGGTTTCAGCAAGATGGTGCAGCTCCTCATATAGCCCAACCTGTTATGACAGAATTGCGACGAAAATTTCCCAATAAGCTGATATCCAGAAATTCCACATTCCGTTGGCCACCCAGGTCGCCTGACCTTACTGCACCTGACTTTTTCTTGTGGGGTTATTGCAAACAGGAAGTCTTCAAAGCAAAACCAACAAATTTGAATGAACTAAGGCAATCCATTCGAGAAACAATTGCGGCTATTCCTGTCTCAACTCTCCAAGCAGTAATGAACAACTTTTTGGTAAGATGCCGCACATGCATCGACGAGCAGGGGGGGCATTTAAATTCC
This sequence comes from Merzomyia westermanni, assembly GCA_949987695.1. Taxonomy (NCBI): domain Eukaryota; kingdom Metazoa; phylum Arthropoda; class Insecta; order Diptera; family Tephritidae; genus Merzomyia; species Merzomyia westermanni. The sequence continues at coordinate 159,791,644 of OX465289.1, read as the reverse complement.
ATTATTTTTAAAACTAATTAAGCTATATTTAATAAAATTTAATGAGCTTTAACATGAATAAAAGAAAAATGAATTCCATACACTGAAAAAAAATTATTTGAGTTTCTTAATGCAGCAAAATTCATCAGGCACCCTGTAATAGGGCCGGTTTCACCAACGCGACTAAGACTAAAACTTAGTCGTGACTTAAGTTAGCACAGATTCGAGACTAACTTAATTTTGGGTTTCACCAACTGAGCGACTTAAATAATTTTGAACACAACAACCCAATCAGCTGTTTTATGCATAGTAGTATTTTTTCATACCAGACAACTCTGCGCATCCCAATACCCCAGTGCGAAATGGGCATGTATGGCCATACACGAAGGAATGTATTGATCTTACACCGATTTCTCTTTAGTGGGAAGGTACTAAGTTTAGCGCTTAATTGAAAACGATAGTTTCGTAATGGTTGCATGCTAGAAAACAAGCGTTCACATGCATCTACGCATACACCGTTAAAGTCATGTTTGACGAATTTTCCGGTTGGGACATTGTACAAAACAAACTAGGAGCAGTACTGACATTTAGGTTTTGAGCGACAGCAACACTGACTAAGTCGAGAATAAGTCAGCTGGCAGGCTGGCTAAGTTGTTACTTAGTTAAGTTAGATGGTGAAACTGAAAAAGTGAAAAACTTGACTCAAGTTAAGTCGAGCTGGTGAAACCGGCCCATAGACTTTTGGTAAGAAATATTTATTCAGATTATATCGGAATATACGAATATAGGGATAGCAGGACTTGACAGTTAATGAGAAGACAGAAACATCTTTGTCCAAGATTTATTAATCGATCTGATTAATTAAAAAACAGTTCTTTCGAATTCTGTTGACCATGATGATGATTGATCATGATAAGGTTGTTGAACATGCAGTTTAAAATCCTCCAATATTCAATTATTTGGAACTTAGAAGTGAGCTTTTCGAGCTTTGGCGGCAGCGAATGCGTCGATAATAATCTGTAAATCTAACTTCTTGGCTAATTGTGCCTCTAGGCATAGTGTAGCTAGCCCTGAAATCCTGCCCAGCGACGAGCATGATCGATGGAAAATCTCGATCCTTGCTAAAGCACGCAAGAACGCGCTTTATCGGTAATCACAACTATCAAATAAATGTTTGAATTAATCGACTATCTAAAGCATTCTAATTTAACTATTCACTCAATTTCTTGAAAAATACGGGCCCCTTCGAGAACTCCGGGCCCGGGGAGAATCACTCCCTTGATTTCAAAAGTGTGTATTCTCATTCGAGCTGGTGAAATTTTTTCTTCGACAATCTGATTTGAACTCTTATTGATTGCATATGATAAATGAATGAATCATGATTTCTGTACATGATTGCTGAATGCATAAATTGAAGTCTAATTCTTCAACGATGAAAACAATTTGAAATACTGAATGCAGAAAAACTATGATTGCTTACAGCAAATGATTGAACTGTTTAACAGCTATTGAAGAAAAATAAAATTGGAATCTCAAAAAAAAACATAATTTGTAAATTCAAAAAAATTATTAGCCGATGGAAAATGCCTACGATAGTCAAAACTGGGTGTGACAACAGCTGCGATTGACTTCCGACCAAGCATCCCGTAAAGCTTTGCAGAATTATTCTTTACAATAACGGCAACAAAAAGAATAGTTTGGGAGGCCATTTATAAGCACTTGGAATATTAGGAGTGAACAGTTTGTAAGGTTATTAATCAGCACAATGAAATTTAGTTCCAAGGTGTTGAAGTTGTAAATATTGAGCATTTTGGTTGCTTGCTCTAAGTAATTTGTAAGCATTTGAATAAAGAGTTTGAGGTTTTGTTAGAGCAAAGAAGATATGTTTTTCATTTATACGAATATTTGCCAAAGATAACACAAAAATTGAAAAAAGGGGCAGGATACAAAAGAAGTAGTCCTAAGCAACTGCCATGATGACGAAATGGCAGCCGTAGAAAAAAAGCAGAGGGATGGGCAAGTAATACCTACATCATGTCCAAAAATGATAAAATTTTATCGCGAGATTATGAGAGGAGTCGATAGAGCGGACCAAATGGCTGGCTTATATGATTTGAACCGAAAATCCAATAAGTGGTGGAAGAAAATTTTTTATCGCCTCTTGATGATGTCTGTTGTGAATTCATGGATTATATATTCAGAGTTACGTAGTCAGAAGGTGACATTGATTGATTTTCTAGTAATTTTAGCAGAAGAGCTCATTGCTGAAGGTCAGAAAACGGCAACCAATGTTCGCAGTGGAAGGTCAGGTTGCATTTCCTAAAAGAAGAAAACTTTGATGTGCTGGATGTCGCCTCAATAATATTGAAAAACGCACTAAAACGATATGTGAAGAGTGTCAAATTCCACTATGCAAGAATTTTTTCGCACCTTATCATAAGCGATGATTCATCTAATATTTTTATGAAATATAATTTCAGTTTTACTAACTTTTCCTTCAAAATAAATGATTTTTAGATGATACAAAATATCCAACATACTGTTAAGTTTTTATTTGGTTATGTTATATAGAGACCAAACGGGACTTATACGTCCCGCTCAAAACACCGAATGGGACACATATGTCCCACCCCTAGGCCCTCCTGGAGGGGGTAGAGACTCCAATTCAAAATTTTCTACTTTTAAGGCCTAAAGCTAAAATATTCAATAAACCAGAAATTTTCCTGTTAGTTGCTTTCAGGTTCGAAAGGGTTAAACATTGTAATAGTGAACTTGAACGTTCCCGTTTTTCTGGAGGAATTTTTACGTCAAATAAAAAAATGTTAACCCGTTCGGTTTGAAAATTTGTTATTTTTATCAACTTGTTATTTTTACTGAAGATATAACAAATAGTTGTAATTGTTTACGACGACCACCGAGGAATAATAATCCGGATCCGGGGAACAATTATTTTTAGTAGTTTGCAAGATATTTGCAAATAAAGGTAACAATTTTCTGTTATACCAAGAGGGGCAGAGGTATGATCTGCGCACAGATACTGCGGATCGCGTAACCAGTGTTGGACTGGCTAAGGGTTATTTTTTTATGTTATGTTATGCGCATAAAAACTGTAGACAACGCCCCCGATCATTATTCGGGGTTTTGCAAATATAATAAAAATATTTTTTCTCCGGAGGCGGATTCTCATTACTGGGACCGAAACGCGTCTTTTGATACCCCTCCCGAAATTTTGGACGTGTTTTATCACTCGGTGGTGGTCGTCAACAGTTGCCCAAATCGTTTCCATATCTATACTATAATGTCGCTAAAAAGCTATGTACGGAATTGGCTTCGCACAGAATGCTCCGATTTGAAAGCGGGTTTTTGCATTTTAAAGCTTAGCTGTGTGAGATGGACTTTTTTTATATAATGTGAAGGAATATATAAAGGGGGCCTGGGAATCGGACAAAATTTGGTAAAAAAACATAAATTTTTGGTTTACACAGCCTTACATCATAACCTAATCAACCGATTAGAATGAATCTTCCTTGAAGTTAAACTTTCAAATATTTACTTTCGGTCTGCATCAAAAAAAATAGTTGATTTCTTTCTAATTTAACCAAAATTGTTTAAGCAAAAGCAGCACTTTTTCCAAAAAAATTTGTTTGTGTGTTTGTTCGCTGCCAACCGAATAAGTCAGCGTGCTTTAAGCGACAGCTGTGGTGAGCCATTCATTTGATGAATTCGCGAAAGACTTTGGTGGCGTTACTCACTTCCGACGTATGTATGTATGTACACTATGGAGCAAAAGTGAGCACAAAAAAAATGTTTAAAAAGATTCAGCAGAAATTTTAATACGGCTATTAAGTTTTTAGCTTTATTTATTTTTTGTATTACTATACTAAGATGTAGGAGCTTGATATCATTAAACATATAAACTTAAAATTATATTCCATATTATTAATTAACAAAAACCAAAAAAGGACATGTGTTCAGTTTTGCACTCGCTTCGAAATTCAAATTTAAATATACGTAGTCAAAATTTTAATAACTCGTTATTCTCCTTTTGCCTTTATTGTTGCACTCACACGTTTCGGCATGCTTGCTATTAGATTTTGACACGTTTCTAACGGTATTTCTTCCCAACTTATTTGAACTCTTTCCCACAGTTCATGAATGCTATTTGGGGCCTCATCAAAGTTACCTAACCGTCGTGTCACTATAGACCACAGGTTTTCTATAGGATTGAGGTCAGGGCTTTGAGATGGCCACTCAATGGTCTCGTAATTCTGGGTTTTAAGAAAATTTCGGACGAGCTTTGAGGAATGCTTGGGGTCATTGTCCTGTTGCAAAATTACTTCATTCTCTGGAAATTCCATTTGACCCAAAGCTACCGGCATATTTTCGTACAGAATTTGATGATATACCTCTTTCGTCATGATTCCTCTAATAAGCTCTAACGGTCCTACTCCGAAATAAGAAAAACATCCCCAGACCATTAGTGATCCGCCACCATGTTTAACCTTTTCTATTACCTGATGGCTCTGAGTGGCTCTTGCTGTGTCAGACCAAAAATATCGTATGCCATCTGAGTTAATCCGATTAATTTTGCATTCATCAGACCATATCACTCGTTTCCAGTCTTCTATAGTCCAATGCTGATGAGCTAAGGCAAATGACATTCGAGCCTTTCTATTTTTGGCAGACAGTTTTGGCTTTTTGGCGGCAAAACATCCAACTTTTTTAAGTGCTCGACGCGCGGTCCAAGCAGTTGCCTTACTTCCTATGCTTTCAGCAGCTTTTTTTGGTGTTTTGGTTTTTCCAGCCATTAAACTTCTGGCCATGTGTCTCTTGGTCAGATAGGATACGGGGGCGGCCAAATCTATCGAAGTAAATAAACTTGTAATTGGAAAATAACGGTTAACTTCCAAATCATAAGGCGAAATAGAGTGAGAGCAAAAGTGAAAATGTTGCTCTTAAATGCTCGCTACTTGCAGATTCATCTCTTATGCTATAATTGTTGTTTTTGTTTCCTAGTATTTTGTAACACACTAATTCCAAAAAAGGTGATACCAGTTTTAATAAAAAAGCATGCATAGCACTGAAATTGATTATAATACAGCTGACTAGTAATTTTGTGATCACTTTTGCTCCATAGTGTATGTATGTAATGTTAATTATAAAGTTGTTTTAAACATTATCAAGCTGTGTGAAACAAGGTGCGGGTTGCTAGTTAATATATATTTACGCTTGTTCCTTGCGGATATATGTAGTTCACTTGGTGGCAAAAGTTAGATTTTTAGTTGGTTCTCAAATAGGCGAAATCCTAGATACCACAAATTATTGAATGGCCAAGGATCTCTACCCATATTAATCATTTTATGACTTTTGCAAATGCGATCTAATTATTTAATAAAAAAGTTGTATGGGACCCAAATACTGTGCTTAGGCCACAAGGGGTTAATAGATTTGTTTATATTTTTTTGAGATAAGAATTCCTACAAAAAACAATTTGTCAATTCTACCTTGTTTAATTTGCAATATAATTCAATTTATCGTCTCTTTACTCACAAATGATCCAAAATAGTACCACCATATACCCATATCCATATTTGTATATACATATCTGTGGTATCTTGCAATAAGTCGACTTAAGACGATTTGAAGCTAGGGATTCTACAGTGTTTTGCAATTCAAAGATGCTCATATGAGCGCAATTCACTCTTCTATGCAAATTTATAGAAAAGTTGTTAGCAAGTGAATAATGGCCGAACTCGAAATTGAAGAAACTTATATTTGCATAAATCTACCTAAATATATATGCTTAAGCACCATTGTAATATTTATTTAAGTGGTATAATGTTAAATACAGATACGTTCCAAAGAAATATTGCGTCCTTTTATAACACTTGTACGAACCCATCGTTTTCATTAGCTTAGGCTTATGTACCTGCTTTTACTTTTTTCAAATACGAATTTTGAACTTAAAACTCGATTTGTGGCAAACTAATAATTATTGCAAATAGGCCAGATATGTATATACACATATTTATAAATATTTTTGACAAAAATAAAATAAAATTTTTTAATAAAACAAGTAAGGAAGTCTAAGTTCGGGTGGAACCGAACACTATATACCCAGCTGCGTAAAAGCGATCGTGTTAAATTGTTGTGGAGTTATGACCTATAGAGGTTTTAAACTTTTTCTACTGCCATGTGGGCAATCTTATAAATAAAAATGAATATATAAAATTTTGTAAAAGTGGGCGATACTATGCCCCCATGCTGTATAAAATTACTATTCGTCATAACTCTGAACGTATTTGGTCTAATTAATGTTCATTAATTAATATTTACACAATTTTAGAAAAATTGGCGGTGGATATTTATGATACTTTCACAGTGGGTTCAGGGGGTCTCTGGGTGCGACGCTTTATAAAGTTGGAATTCATTTCATTCCAGATAGTTATATTTTATATAAATGTTTCCTATATATCCAAAAAAACTTTGGAAAAAGTGAGCTGTACTAAATTTTCATTTATATGTGGGCGCTGCCACGCTCATTTCCCAAAAGTCAAAAAAAAATATTAATAAGATCACCAGGTCATTGTAACTACCAAATTTTAGAACTCTATCTGCGTCAGTGAAGGAGATATGTAATGTTTTGTTTACCTACCTCCCTCTTAGAAAATTTTAGTACAAAAGTGGGCGTGGTCGTCCACCGATTTTGCTTATTTCCGTATTCCTCGTATCAAGTTTCGTAATTCTCTCTCACACTGTTTTAAAGTTATTAACAGTCGAATTTGAAAACTGCTTGACTCATAAGTGGGCGGTGCCCACACTTGCAGTTCGATTATGACATTATCATTTTTGGTGGCGGGAAATTATGACTGAAGATGGCGGAGCAACTAAATGCTGGTTTTGTGAATAAGTTACGTGAAGAGATATGTGCAGATATCAAGGAAGAAGAGTTTAGTTGAGGTAGATATCATGGGAAGTTTGCGTTTGGTGTCACTTTCCAAAATTTTGCAAAAATCGTCCAAGGAATATAAAAATTTTTGTAAATGCTAAATTATATCATTCTACCTGTATCAGCCAATGAGATATGGGCAGTTCAGTATTTCTACCTCCATTTCAGATAACTTTTATGAAAAAGTAGGCGTGGTCGAAAAACGATTTCGGTATTTACCACAACCATATTAAACATCCCACCAAATTTCGGTATTCTAGCATAAACGGTTCTGTAGTTATTAACAGCCGAAGTTTAAATATTTGTTCACTCATGTGTGGGCGGTGCCACGCCCCTTTTCCAAACATTTTGTAAAAAAAGATGCATGGTTATGGTTCGATTTCGCCCATTTTAAATACCAACCTACCTTGGCCAGAAAGCAACCTGTGTGCCAAATTTCATTCGAATATCTCAATTTTTACTCAAGTTATCGTGTCCACGGACGGACGGACGGACATGTCTTCATGGCTGCCCTTGTTCATTCTAAGAACTTTGATCTATCTCCATTATTTTGTACCGTTACAAACCACCGTTATATGAGCAAAACTATAATACCTTGTGTACTAGTACACGCTGGGTATAAAAACAAAGGTAAGTTTTTATTGTTGTTGAATTTGAGTAAAACTGAAACTGTGAGTTGTTTGTAAGCTTATTAATAACCGAGTGACTTTGAGTTCTGAGGTGTTGAAGATGTAAATCACACTCTAACCAGGGAGTCGATTCGGGTTTTTCGTTATCGTAAAGTGAAAAAAATATTTTCACTTTAGTTATCACTTGACCTTTTCCTTTCTTCATTTCGTATTGCGTTTACACAAGTTGTGTTTGTTAAATGATAAGTTATTACAGAATTGTAAGAATAAAAGTAATTCTTATCACTTAAGACATTTAAATTTGTAAAAAATTCTGTTTGAATTTTTGGAAATTTACTAAAGGAATGAAAGGTATTCCTGCATTTAGTCATTCGCTTTTATACTTGTTTCTGTCTAATATGTACTAAAGAATTAAAAATACACCTGACTGTCCTCAACTATCAGAAGTGTTTCTATTAAAAACGGCTTTTCACTGCCATCGCTCAGCGTTTCGATCATTAATATGTATTTGTACGAAATTTAAAAATTTTTTGTTTTATCAAGTGTCCGCTGTCAAATCGATGGCAGGTAATTTACCACTGTACCTCAGTGTAAATTTACACAAAAAACTATAGTTGGAGTTACAAAAACCTTTGATTGGGAATATTGAATAAAAATAAAAGTGCTAATAGCTTTAAAACTCGCGATTTAGTGTTTCTCACTATTCGCCGCGTTGAAACTTCTTTATGTTTTACGTTCTTGGGGGTGCGGTAAATGCTTTCGGGCATTGCAGGGTGTTGTGTTACAAATTCAATGAGGTGAATAAATGATTTTCGGAAAGGAGAAATTGTTTAAAATACATTTAGACATTATTCGTTTTAATTAAAATTATGTTTATATAAGTTGGTTTGAGTCAATAAAGCTTTATGTGTATGTCAAAGGCTTTGCAAAAATACTTCCATGTTAGTACTTGGTGTAAATGTTAATTACAGGTGCAACTTGCACAAAGATTTACTGGAAATAAACTTTTTAAATTTTGCAAAACAAATGAAATATGAAAAAAAGAATTAACCTGTTATAACTAGCTAGCAGAAACATAAGATGGATAAGTGGTTGGAAAACGCAGAGAAACAGATCTTACTGTTTGGATTAATCTAAAATTTTATTAATGCTGCATTAAGAAACCACACATTTAAATTTTTTTCAAACTTGATTTCTTGAAAAAATTAAATAGTAAGTTTTCATATTATGTGACAATATGTGTGTGTACCAGGAATGGGCGATTTCAACAATTTGAGTGACGAGTGACCAAAAAATAACAAATAAAAAATTTTTTATTGAAAAAAATGTGAGTGATGAGTGAAACATTATGGTTATTCAAAAAATTTAGAATAAAAAATAAAATTACAATTTTTATTCAAGCTTTTGAAAATGAAAAATGACACATCGCGATACAGAAAAATTATACCCGTATGTGCATATAGACATAATGTGTATTTATAAAGATTTTTTTGGTTATTTCTGTATAAATTAAGATTTACTGAGTTGATTGGATGCAAGTTCGGGACCATTGCTGGACAAAATAAGGCTTTTGGCGGGATTCCTTCGATGTTTTCGGGATAGTTTTAGGAACCGTTTTGTGACTTTTTCAGGGTAATTTCGGCACATATGCTGAATTATGTTGTGGGCTTTACCCGGTCATTTCGGTGTTGTTTTCGGGACTATTTCTCTGAGAAATTCCCACAAAGGTCCCTAAAATTATTCAAATATGGGCCCAAAAAAGTCTTAATATAATCCATCAGTCAATTACGAAATAGTGCTGAAAAAATCCCAAAATTATCCTTAAAACTTTCCCGAAATCACCCTGAAAACCACCAAGTAGTATTTTGCGCAGCAATGATCCCGAAAGTGAATTAAATAAACTCAGTGCATCTCAATTTATACAGAAATAACCAAAAAAAATCTTTACAAATACGCATTTTATCTATATGCATATCTCAATGTGTCATTTTTCATTTTCAAAAGCTTGAATAAAAATTTAAGTTTTAATTTTTATTCAAAATTTTTTGAATAACCAATAAGATTTCACTCATCACTCAAATTTTTTTGAATAACAAGTGAAATTTTATTTTTTATTTTAAAAGTTTTTTATTCAAAGTGACCCAACCCTGTGTACACAGTTGTTTAGTGTACAACAATTTTTTATTTTGTTGTTCTCAATTGTTTTAAAATCGAGTTTTATTGAAAATATTAAATGAATGAAAGGTATTCCTGGTAAGCGCCTTTGGTCTTTAACCTGTATATACGAGTATGTCTCTGTATAAGAACCTAAGTCTTCTTTTTTAAATGGTCATCTAACCGCCTGGGCGATTTTGACCGTCCAACATAGCTCGCCAGTCGTTTCTTCGTTGCCATCCATTCCATCGGAGTGGTGGTCTCCCTCTTCCTCTGCTTCCACCGGCGGGTGCCGATAAGAATACCTTCTGGGCTGGAGCATCTTCGCTCATTCGCACCACGTGGCCTAGCCAGCGAAGCCGCTGTGTTTTAATTCGCTGAACTATGTCGGCGTCCGCGTAAAGTTCATACAGCTCATCATTAAATCTTCTTCGGTACTCGCCGTCGCCAACGCGTAGAGGTCCACAAATCTATCGAAGCACCTTTCTCTCGAATACTTCCAGAGCCGCCTCATCAGATGTTGTTAGTGTCCACGCTTCTGCACCATATAGCAGGACGGGTGCGATGAGTGACTTGTAGAGTGTTATTTTCGTTCGTCGAGAGAGGACTTTACTTTTCAATTGCCTACTCAGTCCGAAGAAGCATTTGTTTGCAAGAGTCATTCTTCGTCGGATTTCTAGGCTAACATTATTGTTGGTGTTAATGCTGGTTCCCAGGTAAACGAAGTCCTTTACTATTTCGAAATTATTGCTGCCAACAGTGGCTTGGTTGCCAAGGCGCGAATGCGCTGACTCTTTGCATGATGACAGAAGGTACTTCGTTTTGCCCTCGTTCACCACCAATCCCATTTTCTCCGCTTCTTTTTCTAATTTGGAGTAAGCAGAAGTTACGGCGCGGTTGTTAAGGCCAATGATATCAATATCGTCAGCATATGCCAACAGTTGCACGCTTTTATAAAATATTGTTCCAGCGCGGTTAAGTTCTGCAGCTTGTATTATTTTCTCCAGCATTAAATTAAAGAAATTGCACGATAGGGGGTCACCCTGTCTGAAACCTCGTTTAGTTTCGAACGGCTCGGAGAGGTACTTCCCAATTCTGACCGAGCTGGCGGTGTTGCTCAAGGTCATTTTGCATAGCCGTATAAGTTTTGCGGGGAAACCAAATTCAGACATAGCGGCATATAGGCAGCTCCTTTTCGTGCTATCGAAAGCGGCTTTAAAATCAACAAAGAGATGATGTGTGTCGATTCTCTTTTCACGGGTTTTTTCCAAGATTTGGCGTATTGTAAAAATCTGGTCGATGGTAGATTTACCAGGTCTGAAGCCACACTGGTAAGGTCCAATCAGTCTGTTTACATCAGGCTTCAGTCTTTCGCACAATACGCTTGATAGGACCTTATATGCGATATTCAAAAGGCTGATTCCGCGATAGTTGGCGCAGTTTGCAGGATCGCCCTTCTTGTGGATTGGGCAGAGAACACTTAGATTCCAATCTTCAGGCATGCATTCATCCGACCATATTCTGCATAGAAGCTGATGCATGCGCTTTACCAGCTCCTCGCCTCCGCGTTTGAATAGCTCAGCAGGCAAACCATCAGCGCCAGCTGCTTTATTGTTTTTCAATCGGGATATTGCTATTCGCACCTCATTATAGTCGGGTTGTGGAACGTCAATTCCATCATCTTCGATTGTGGGCTCGGGTTCGGCATCTTCTCTGGTTTCTTGCTCAGTTTCTCCATTTAAAAGGGCAGAGAAGTGATCCCTCCATATTCTGAGTGCTCTCTGAGGGGGGAGGATGGGGCCGTGTGCAGAAGTCCACGCAAGTGGGGAAAGTTTCTGATCGCCATTCACCTGGGAATGTCCAGAGCGATTCTTTTGCATGCGGTTCAAGCAGCTCACTACTTCCGGGCTTTGCGCCCAAGTATCCTCTGGGTAACCACCGAACACCCGTTTGGTGGTGAGCTAAACGTGAGAAGGCGACAACCTGGTAAGGCCACTCCGACATAATCGGTTTAAGGGCTTGCTGGGGGGTTCAAACAGCAGCGTCTGATCACCATGTGGTGCGGCTGCAAGCGGGCGTCTGTCTTGGATCAAGCGGCTCGCTATACAAACGTGTAATAGAGTTCAACCTCCCGTGAAACGGGTTGTGCGTTGGGTTTGGGACCCACCACATAAAACAACGTTCCAATGAAATTCAACAACAAAGCCTCGGATATAAGAACCTAAGTACTAATCATGATTAATTACTTTAATGTGATTGACGTTGGCAGCTTTCGCCATCTTGAACTCCCTCATTGAATCCAATTTGCCTCTTTGCAAAACTACTTTTTTTTACAGTGGTTTTTTACATAAAGTATTAAAACCCATACTCAACCTAACAAATGTATGGGACACTGAGCAACTTTTTGGTTTTTGTTTTGACAACTTTTTGTTGTCAAACAATATCATATTTCAATTTGAACTTAAAACGCGTTAATTGTGTTAAAGTCGTGTTAGTTGATGAGATGACCACTGAAGTATACTTATAGTATTGCACATCATAAATATAACCAGTTCTTTATTAATACTAATTTAAAGGATTCGGTTGTTTATTGGAAAAGTGCAGCGCTTTCGATACACAATCCCAGCGATACAAATTGAATATTAAAGGATTTGATAGTAAAGTTACGGGTGAGTAACTATAAATTCTTTGGTTAAGTACGTAACTCTACGTTGTGGCTCATGGTTCAATAATAAGGTTGTATCATTTCATCAGCTGATTCAATTTGTTTGAACACACTGGCGTATAGATTCTCAGAAGGAGATGTGAAAAAGCAGAATGTTAAGAGGAAAACGTAAACATGCGTGATTTGCATTTGCTATTTTGTGTTTTTTTCTAGTGCTCCTGCTAAAAAAAATTGCAAATATTGCGATATTATTCAATAATAATCACTTTCAGCCACGCTTGCAACATATAATTTCTCAAAAATTAATATATTCCTATTTTCTGTTCGGTTCATTCGCTAACACCAGCCAGTTGCTTTTGACAATCTTTACGCCAGTATGTTGTTGCTGTAGAGTTGATTTTACCTTGTTATTGTACCATGGTTGTGGCTTAACTCGCCAATAACGTCTTTTTTCTTTTCCTTGCTGATTTGGTTTTGTTACTGTGTGTGCGATAAGACAACAATATTAACTGTTTACTACGAAGTAAGTTATCCTTAATTTACTTATAAAAAATGCAGTGTCATCAAGCTTATAATAAATGTTTGAATTTACTTTTTTTAATGTTTTTCATAAGGTTTGAACGAACGTGTGCATGTTTTAGCTAGGAATACGTATTCAAAAACAAGCGTATTAAAACTTCTATCTATCTATCTATGGCGCGATATACAACAGGTATATCATCATAAACCTCCTAAGAGATTTTTGCGCCAAGCTTCTCTTCCAATTTGTGGTGTGCCGATTTGAATTTTTCCCTACAAATTGGTGGGACCTACAGTTTTTTTGCCGACTCCGAACGGCATCTACAAAGGAGACGAATTTTTTGCTGAGAAGCCTGTCATGGCAGAAATACACTCGGAGAGTTTGCCAAACCACTGCCGAGGGGCGACCCCGTTTTGAAAAACTTTTTCAAATCACTTTTGATTTTACCTGTACCAGGGCTCGAACCATGGACCTTCGGTGTGGTAGGCCGGCAACACTACCTTCACACCACGGCGGCCAATTAAAACTTACGGTGTGTTAACCATGATTAACAAAAACAACTAAAGGGTCGTCTTCGGCATAAATACGAATCATCATAATTTACGATAAGTTCATGGAAGGTATAAAAACCCATATAACAATTACGGATGGCTCCGAAGTTAGAGCGCATAACACCCAAGAATGAGCACAGAATGGTGTACGCCCCTTAAGAGTTTTTTTTTTTAATTTTTCGAAATTTATCGTTTTACGGATGTCTGCTATCTTTTGCATTTTTCGCGAAAAACAAGACAAAGACTCAATTTGAATACTAATGGTAATAACAATGCAACAATCTCAAAAACTGCCTTAATGGAATCTTCAGATGATTTGAGGAGTTCGTTTTTTTAACTTTATGTGAAAAGACAATTCCGGAGCCTTACCGGATTATCTACTAAACGGCACTTTTCGGTTGAAAGCCTTTTCGAAGCATTCCTAGGTGTGTAAGCGCACAGCGCAGAAAGTCTTAATGGGGAAACTTAAGAGCTCTTTTGGTTGGCTGTTTTTTTGATACGAAGTTTTGTGCCAAAAGTGTATCTTTAATATGTGTTAAATTTTTTCACTTCAGATTTCACTACAGATTTCTTAGTGTTAGCCTCGTGTGTACCAAGCAATAACGCAACCGGTGTTCTTATATTCAGATTGGATAATACTTCGGTCTCCAGGTGCCTTCTTATTCGTTTCTGTGAGCTGGGTTAAGAGTAGAATGTGTTTTTTTTTTAAGTAGAATATATTTTCGCATAAAGCGACTCAACAAATTAATGAAAAATTATTAACTTATTGTTTCCACAAGTCTGCCGAAAGTATATTTTGCTAGCAATGCAGCGGTGGTTTGAATAATAAATTGTTAATGTAAGCTTTTATAAAATTAGTAAATAAAAACCTAATTCCTCAGAAAAAGCTAAATAAATTGTATGTCCTTATTTCTTTATTAAGAATAGCCCATCCTACATTTAACACATTGGATATTGGTTTCAGGGTGAATAGTTTGTTTTTCATTTCGCCGAAACAATAAATACGTAACCAAACTAACAAGAAAAACAACGAATATAATAAAGAAAATAACAACACAACGAAAATTCCGTGCGAATAATTATCCACTATAAAAAATTAATTAATTTATTTCCTTAAAAAATTTAGAAATCTTCTGTTTATCTTAGTACTTTGGTATAAAAATAGTATCAAATTTAATACTACTTTGGAAGCGGCCTCTTTTTTTCTTCTCTGATACTTAGTTCTGTAAGGGAGATGTCACTTGATTTGTCACTACGTAAATCACCCTCTGTTATTACATCATGAGTACTAATAAGGCTGGATGACGCTAACGCCAAAAAGTGAAAATTTTGGTAGATATGGGTCCCTCGAATCAGAATCCGCCTCCGGAGAACAATTATTTTAATTATTATGGAAAGCAGTTTGAAAAAAACATTTTTTACATTTTGTTGTTTTCGTTAAACATTTTCACGATCGAAAACTGACATACCATAAATTTAAATTATATAATGCGTTACTAAATTTGTTCCGAAACGAAAATCTAATTTATTTTATTATTGAAGAATTTATTACAGTTCCACAGCTGCAGTGAAAAAGTAAAAAATGGCTGACAAGCCTACCACTCCATATATTTTTAGTAATATTTCCCATTTCTATAGGCGTAACGTGTCTTTTGATACCTCTCCCGACATTTTACGACGTGCTCAGTTGTCCTCAACAATTACCAAATAAATTATTTTATGTATATTCATTCATAAAATTAGTGCACTAAATGCAATTGTTTTTATATTGCTTACGCTTTTTTTTTGGTACTGAAGTGCAACCATGCGTGCAAGAAATTACGTACTACCAGAATATATCAGCTCTGAAAATTTCACCAAAATGATGTACTTTCACCACAATTTCTCTACTATGTCACTATGGTTTGAGGCTTTTTTAGAGCAAAGAAGGTATATTTTTCATTTATATTTTCAATATAATTAGTAGACAAGAGATGGCGTATAACACATTATGGGAAGTACTTATATTCTGCACATGACCTGAACAAATTTAAATACATTATTAAGGGCAATCGCCTATAATGAAAATGCTTTTCTAAGTACTTTTAAAATGCTCAACTGTCTAGTAGGGATGTTTGGCATTTGTAGTGGTGTGACTTTTAAACTAATGTCTTGCAGGTTAGGGGGTTAGAATATGCAACAACATGCGAATGCGAATAAAATTTCGGTCGCATTTGAAAAAAAAATGTGTGTAATTTGACAGTTTTCCAATCGCATTTGCAAATTTAATAACATGTTATTTGATGGTTGATCTACGGATATGATACCTCTCACTTCTAATTACCCATGTCATTCCTTACGGAACCTAGAAGGTTGCACTGGTCATATCAAATCGTTCCCGCGACAGTTTGGCTAGTACCGCAAGGATCTAGTACCGGAGCTTACTTTCTACATATCGCAACGGACTGCCAACATTGACAACACTCCCTAGAACCTTCGGGGAGCATTTTGGTTGCTAATTAAACAAACAAGTCGTAAGATGCAGTATAATTTGTCGACAAAACGAGTCCGAATTCCTTCTTGGGTTAGATTTGACACTATTTCCAAAGGCCTAGGCCTTGTAGTTATATTTGGTCTGATTTGACAAGTCCTTGCCTGCAGAAGACAACATCCGGTTCTATCGTACCGGGGTGACTCGACTAAGGGCTGTTATTTCGATGTAACCCTGCCTAACTCGTCGCAGTTCCATACCTACACAAATCAACTACGGTTTGAATCAACATTAGCCAAACCAATAGACGGTGCTCGTGGCACTTGACCTATCCAAAGCATTCGACGGTCAACCAACCACCCCTGCGGGTTAGGGGTTTAGATTATGCCTGAGGTAGGCATACCGGTCGTCAGAAGCGACTAAAATGCACAAAGGTGATGACGTGCAAATCGATGTTTGATCTACGGATATGATGCCTATCACCACTCATTACACATCTTCTCCTTCCCTACGGAAGGAGGAGTGACATGACCTAGAAGGTTGCACTGGTCATACCACATCGCTCTCATGAAAGTCGGGCTTGTACCGCAAGGGAGCCCCGGACCGTTAAACAGACGTACAAGGCAATTGGCCAGCCAGCCAAAATGCTCCGAGTTAAAGAGCATAGTGAGATGTTGAACAGACGTTTGTTCGAAGAAAATCCGCCTCCCAGGAGAATAAGAAGATGTAAGATATATTTAAAGAAACGCGTTTTCACTAGTTCCAATGAAATTTTAATAATAATTTTTTCTCTCAAGACAAAACTTACAAAGATAAACATTTAATAAACAATTTTTTAAAACAAAGTAAAAAATAATGAGAGTATTTTCCACATTACTCCCTTCCTAGTTTTACATAAATTAAACAATGCAGATTTAACATTTGTGTTTATACAAACTGGTAGTGAATTTGAAATATTAGAGTAGTTCAACGACATAACTGATTCTAAAAATGCTGGTTTTAACCTATCGATGGAAATTGTATCAATCTTTTCACCAATTTGAAGTTTGAAATATTTAGAGTTCCGCTCAACAACTTTGAAAGGAACGGTATAACTAAAATCCAGTCCCTTTCGAATTTCAGATCTCAACAACACATGTGTACAATTTGGTAAATCTTTATGAACAAAAGGTTTGGAACTTGAGTGATTACTTGCTGGAATGGGTTTCATTTCTGCCATGAAACGTCGTAAATTGTTTTAAACTTCGCCTTGTGTATCCAGATGTTCACAAATCTTATCACTAAAAAATTCTCCAGGCAAATTAATTGTTTCACCATAAACTAGCTCTGCTGCTGATGAATGAAAATCTTCTTTAAAAGAAGCGCGCAATCCCAACAATACCGGTGAAGGAGTTTTCGTCTATTGCAAGTTTTCCTGCGAAATAAAAGCTGCTTTTAATGTGCGATGTGAACGTTCTACCATTCCATTTGCTTGTGGATGAAAAGACGTAGTATGATAAAGTTTAAATCCTATTAATTTAGCTAAATTAGAGAAAGCATTAGACGTAAATTGTCTGCCCCTATCCGTGTGTATAGTACTGGGCAGCCAAAACGAGAAACCCAATTGTCATAACATGCGCGACAAATTTCCTCTGCAGTAATTGTACTCAGTGGGATAACTTCCATCCAACGAGTGAATCGGTCTACCATAGTAAACATATCTCTGTTGCCTTCAGAAGGAGGCAAAGGTCCAACTAAATCTAAATGTATGCTAGAAAATCGTTGAGGTGGCCCAAGAAAAGCCCCCATATGGTGACTTTGTATGTCGATAAATTTTTGTCGCTTGACATTTTAAACATTGCTTTACCCATCTTTGTTAATAGAAGGCCATACGAATCTTCGAGTCAATAAGCGTTGTGTTGCTTTTATACTAGGATGCGACAAGCTGTGCATATCTTCAAAAATTATTCTTCTATATTTCAATGGAATGTAAGGTCTTACGCATTGAGTTGACACAATATTTCAATTTCAGATTAAGGAATTTTAAAAAGTTTCAGCTGAAGTCCTTTTGGATTTTGTAATAATAACTGCAATTCATTGTCAGCATTCTGAGCTTCTGCTATGTGTTGATAGTTAATTACAGTTATTTCTCCTATTCTCGACAATGTATATGCCAAAATATTATCTTTGCCTGAAATATGGCGTATATCTGTTGTAAATTCTGCAATAAAGTTTAAATGACGAAACTGACGTGGAGTTGAGTTTACAAACCTCTGCTGCTTAAAAGTTATTGGCTTATGATCTGTATATTAAACGAAATTTCTAAATTCCAACATATGACGAAAATATTTAATACCACAATGTGCTGTAGTTACATTCAGATATTAGAGGCATCAACTTTAAGACAAATTTCTGCATTTGGATTAGGATGTACTAATATTAATACATTAGTAATACTATCCTTGCAATGTTCAAATGCATCATTTAGTTCCTCTGTCCAATAAATTTTCGTCTTATCATTTTTCGTTGCACCTTTTGTTGAATTATTAGGCTTTGCTTGAATTTCTGCACCAGCTGGTAAAAATTTCCTATAAAAATGTATCATTGCCAGAAAACGTCTAAGTTCAGTTATATCCACAGGCCTCTTATATGAGAGTATTGCATCAACTTTTTATTTCATTGGAGAAATGCCTTCGCTGCTTATTTCAAAGCCTAAAAAATTTATTTTAGATACTCCAAGTACGCATTTATCAGTGTTGATATTAATTCCGAATTCCTTGAAACGTAATATTTTTAAATGTTGCAAATGCTCATTAGCATTTGTTGAAGCTATTAATACATCGTCAATGTATACAAAAACGAAATCCAAATTACGACAAACTTCATCCATATACCGTTGAAAAGTTTGGGCAGCATTGCGAAGACCAAACGGCATTTTAAGAAATTCAAATAGTCCAAAGGGCGTTATAATGGCAGTTTTTGGTATATCATCTTTATGCAGACGAACTTGATGATATGCACGTACCAAATCCAACTTGAAAAAAATATGTTTGCAATGGAGATTGTGATTGAAATCAGTTATGAACGGAATCGAGTACTTGTCTGGCAAAGTTATTTTATTTAATAACCTGTAATCTCCGCAGGGACGCCAATCCTCATTTTTCTTAGGAACCATATGCAATGGATTAGCCCATGCACTTTTAGAAGGTTGAATTATACCTTGATCTAACATGAATTGAAATTCTTTCTTAGCAATTGCCAAGCGCTTAGGATCTTATCGTCTAGCTTTAGCAGTTACAGGTTTTCCAGAAGTTTCTATGATATGAAAAGCAAGAGTATCCTTTGGGTGTTTAAAAGAAGAGTTTACACTTATAGCTTTAGGGAATTGTCTTAAAACCTTTTTATATTCGGAATTATCATTAATGATATGCAAAAAAAAAACGGATGCAATATTTGTTATACGTGCTTTAGTTCCAACAGAGGTTGTACCATCTACTAGAGTACCATTGCGTAAGTCCAGAAGTAAATTATAATGCTTAAGAAAATCAGATCCAATAATAGGACGCGTAACATTAGCGACAACAAAAATCCAATTGAATGAAGGCCTCAACCCAAGGTTTAATTCTAAAAGTTGCATACCATGCGTTTTAATTTCAGCACCATTAACAGCATAAAGTTTCAAAGGACACCTAGTAAGCTGTTGAACTATTATATTGGTTGCCCCTGCGGGTTAGGGGTTTAGAGTATGCCTGAGGTAGGCATACCGGTCGTAAGAGGCGACTAATATGCACAAAGGTAATGACGTGCAACTCGATGGTTGATCTACGGATATGATGCCTCTCACCTCACCTAGAAGGCAGTACCGCAAGGGAGTACCGGAACGTACCGGGTTCAAATCCGGCCAAGGACTGTTAATTCGGCAACACTCCCTAAAACCTTCGGGGAGTGTTTTTGTCGTTACCACCACAACAACAACATTGGTTGGCGGTATGACAGATACATCAGCACCGGTATCAACTAAGAAAATAAGATTTGCAAAACGATTTTTAATAAAAGGCGACTTGTAGATGACGCTATTTCGAGCGTCGCTGGGCCCGAAAGCTCTTCTAGTTTTTTGATTGACTGTATGAGCACGGTGAAATGCATTTAGATGCTTTCACACCCAAACGATTATGATACAAACATCGTTTCTTTTTGTCCTACTATTATTTCTATTTCTACCAACCTTTGTTGTTAACAGTGGACCTTTGAGCGATCTTTACTTTTACTTCCGCCGCGCAATACTTCATTGAATTTGCGATCAGTAACTTCAATTTTTGCAGAAAGTTGATTGATAACACTATACAGCTGCTATCTGCGGACGAGATATTTTAAGAATTTTGTCAGCTTGTTGTGCTAGCTCCATAAGCTCTGCATTGCTTGTTGCCAATATTGACGGCACGTTATGCGGCAATTGATCTAGGAAAAGAGTTTTCAATACGTTATCTCCAACGCCTTTACCTACTGCTAACGCTTTCATTGATTGTAAAAAATGTGTCGGTTTCTGATTTCCCATCATTAAACCTCCAAAGAGCTTCTTTAATTTAACATCTTCCGAAATGGCAAAAGATGATATAAGACATTGCTTGATAGCTTCATATTTATTATCCTCTGGGGTGAAAGCAAAATACCTCCAACAAATTTTAAATGTGTTGAATCCAAATTGGCGACGACATAAGCGTACTTTGTATCGTCCCTTCTGATACGCGAAAGTGAAAAAAGAGTTTCCACCTGAATAAACCATAGCTGTAGCTGTTCCGGCCAAAAGGATGGTAATTTGCAAACTGTTGCTGCTCCAATTTCAATATTTTTGGATTCCATATTACGGCGCTGCAATGATATTCCATCTCCTCTTGGATTACTTGCTGTAGGTACAGGAGAGCGACTTAAAGACATTGATCTGCGTTTTACATGTAAGATATTTTTTATATTAATTTTTTCTCTCAAGACAAAACTTACAAAGATAAACATTTGTTTTCCACAGAAGACATCTTCGTAAGCACTATGATGAGATCCAGCATCATATTTTATCGCCGTTTGATCTAAAGGTGCATCGACAGACCCTCAAACTCATCCATACAGAGTCGGTAAACTTCTTTATCAGCTCTCGCCAGTGATTGCCGTCATTCAGGAACAAGCTTCACCTATTGCCGAAAAGGTACGCGAACTGCCTGAGGAGACAAGAGTAATTCCCACAACAGCCGGTTCCATCGTTCCGGAATGACTTGGGGTTTTTTTACCCGACCAAGGGCTTGTATTTCTATTGGATCTGCTGCGTTTGCTGGAAGAAGATTTACGTTAAGCGTTCACACTCCGTCCAATGTAACACATGTAAAAGATGGCTGTACAAAACAAGGTGCTCCGGGCTAAATCTCTCCACACATAGGCCCCTAGTTTCTTCAAAACTTTTGTGGCCCCTTGCTGTTCACGCCTAGGGCGTCCCGTGGCCAACGTCGATCCAGTGTCGCGCCGCCACAAGTTCCAGATATAGTATCCACAACTAACAGCTATAATACTGCCCAGCAAGTAGTGTGTAACTCCCGCTACCGCTCACGCCCACCGGCGCCAACACCTCACAGCTCCTTTCTACGTAGTACCTCTCTTTTAGATGTGAGCAATGCTGAACGACAGCCCACCCCCTTCCCACTGAGAAGCACACATGTAAGTAAAGGCCACCAGCTCCTGGTCCCTTACACCATGTGCACTGTTTGTCTGTTGAGATTATACACGCCTGCGACATCAGTTGTTGTTGTTGTTTTTAGCAACAAAAACATTCCCGGAAGGTTTTGGAGAGGGTTGTCGGAGGTGAAAGTCCTTTGCCGGATATGAAACCGGTACGCTCGGGTACTCCCTTGCGGTACTGCCCGACTGTCGTGGTAGCGATTTATGACCAGTGAAACCTTCTAGGTCATGTCACCCCTCCTTCCGAGAGGAAGGATAAGGTAGGTAATGAGAGGTGAGAGGCATCATATCCGTAGATCAACCATCGAGTTGCACGTCATTATCTTTCTGCATATTAGTCGCCTCTTACAACCGGTATGCCTACCTCGGGCATATTCTAAACCCCTAACCCGCAGGGGTTCAACCTACAACGTTGTTGTTGTTGTAGCGACTACTTAACCTGCCCAAAGTGTCACCCCTCATCCAACACTGTCATCAGGCTCTTCTAACGGAAGTCCAAGAAACCTCGCGGCTTCGATAGGGGTGGACCAGAGTGAAATTGGTGTTAGAAAAGTAGGCTCAATTGAGCAAGTGAACAGATGGTGAGTATCGTGGGGAGACACGCCGCATGCCGGGCAGACATTTGGCATGTCAGGGTTCAGTCTGGATAGGTAAGAGTTTAGTCTGTTACAATATCCAGAACGAAGTTGAGCCCGCGTGACTCTTGTCTCCCTAGGCAGTTCGCGATCCTCGTCGGCAACAGATGGAGCTTGTGCCTGTAGGACTGCAATTCACTGGACGAGACCCGAGGTTGAGGTTGGATAAGGTTGAGGGCCGATGCACCATTGGATCAAACGGCGAGGAAATATGGTGCCGGATCTCGTCATAGTGCTTACGGAGGTGACTTCTTATTCTCCTGGGAGGCGGATTTTCGTTGAGCAGGCTCCTGCTCGGATGCTGCGGTTTATAGCAGTTGAACAGGAATTGCCTGGTCAACATCTCGCAATGCTCTTTATGCGTTGATCCAATCTCGGGGGCTCTAGCAGAATTTAATAAAAATTTTTTTAGTCTTGATCTGGATTTCGCACTTTCGAGGACATGTTTTGGTTCTAAACTAGCTTCATATTATTCTTAATGTATCTTTCATGTATTCTTTTTAGTCTGTAAGATTTGTTTCCCTAGTCAGTAAGTTTTGCATTGCTAGTCTGTAAGATTTATAAAAATCATAGACTTAATAAATTGAATTGAATTGAACATCTCGCAATGCTCTTTAACATCAAGCATTTTTGCCTCACTATGAAGATGGTGCTCAGGAGACATAAGGAGGCACCCGTGGCAGTTCTGAGTGCGGTGTTTTGGCAAGCCTGCAACCTCCTCCAATGTGTGTCTGCTAGCCCCGGCGACCATATAGGCATCGCGTAGCTCAGAACCGGCTGGCCGATTGCCTTGTACGTTGCCAGTAACGTTTCTTTGTCTTTTCCCCAAGTACTGCCAGCTAGTGACTTGAGGATTTTGTTACGGATTTGTGCTTTGGTGGCAATCGCGGTTGCATGAGCACCGTATTTGAACATGTTATCAAACGTGACCCCTAAGATTTTGGGGTGCGTGACAGTCGGAAGCTTAATGCCGTCGACGTACACGTCTAATTCCATGTCGTGAATAAGGTGGCCGAGGATTTGGTCGGTGACGAGATTGGTTGAGATTGGTTGAGACCGACATCTATCTGTGTGGTGATGGCGTTTAGCGCGGTGGTAGTGCTATGCATTTTACGGAATCCATTCTGATGTTCGGCTAATCGCAAGTTAGCGGTATAATAAGGGAGCAAGACCGTCTCCAGGGTCTTCACTACTGGCGAGAGGAGTGATATCGGTCGATAGGACTTCCCCTCGTTAGCCGGCTTGCCGGGCTTTAGTAGTGGCACCACCTTTGCCTGTTTCCATCTTTCTGGAATGACAAAGGTGGTCATAGACAGTGTGAAGACAGTTGTTAGGTACCTTACTCCCTCTTCTCCGAGATGTTTTAGCATCAGCATGGATATACCGTCTGGGCCAATAGATTTGGAATTCTTGGACCCCCGTATGGCCTCCCAACCTACAACGTCGACCGATTCGCCTCCTTCGGGTGGTCCGGATCCCTCGTCTTATAGATTGCGACGTAGTGCGCGACCCAGCCTCGACTCTCAGAGTGACTTTATCTCCCCCTACGCCCTTTTGTGTCCTACAGTTGAAATGCAACGGCCTAGCCGGCAAGGTTAGTGAAATAGTGAACTTCATGAAGCGGCAAAATATCAAGATTGCTGCGATTCAGGAAACAAAGCTCGGTGCCGGATCAGATCTTCACAGGAGCCTACTCAACGAAAATCCGCCTCCCAGGAGAATAAGAAGGCGTCTCCGTAAGCACTATGATGAGATCTAGCATCATATTTTTTCGCCGTTTAATCCAAAGGTGCATCGACGGCCCTGAAACTCATCCACACAGAGTCGGTAAACTCCTTTGTCAGCTCTCGTCCGGTGAACGCCGTTTTACAGGCACAAGCTCCACCTGTTGCCGAAGAGGAACGGGAACTGCCTGGGAGACAAGGGTCATGCTGGCCCAACTTAGTTCTGGATACTGTAACAGGTTAAACTCTTACCTATCCAGACTGAACCCTGACATGCCAAATGTCTGCTGAGCATGCGGCGTGTCTCCCCATGACACTAACCATCTGTTCAACTACTCAACTGAGCCTACTCTTCTAACAGCAATATTACTTTGGTAAAACCCTTAGAAGAGCTTGATCTTAATGTTGGGTAAGGGAGGTGATAATTTAGGCAGGTTAAATTGTCGCTACAACAACAACGAGTCCTGCTGGCTCAACTTCGTTCCCTGGACCAAGAGATTGGATCTGCTGCGTTTGCTGGAAGAAAATTTATATATTAAACGGTCGCATTCGGTTTAATGCGCCAAGTGTAAGAGATAGCTACATAAATCTGGATGATCAGGGCTTAACCCTGCCATCCACAGACCCCGTACTTTCTTCAGTACTTTCGAGGCACCATGCTGTACACGCCTAAGGGCGTCCCGCGGTAGTCGTCGCTCTGGCACTCCCCTACCGCCCCTACCAACTTCAAATAGCCACAATAGTGGCTCAGCCTACACGACTGGCAGCACTGCTGCCATTGCCGCCTCACCCACTCCCGACTGTCGCTCACGCACACCAGCGTCTCCATCTCGCACAGCCGCTCAACATTTCTATCCCCTCCGGAATAGGCCAGATATGAGCATCGCCGATCGTCAGTCCCCTCTTTCTCTGCCCCCAATGCCCCCCCCCTGCTTCCAGCCTGCACGTGGGCCAGGCCCACCACCTCCTCGTACCTTTCACTACGTGCACCGTTTGTCGGCAAAGATTATATACGCCTGCGACATCTGTCAATTGCCTTGGCCTGTGACACACCCTTATGTGCTCTGGGCTAGCAAACGGTAACTTTTGGACGGATACGTTCATAGCCCCCTGTTGCAGTACACAGCCGCCGTCATGGGGGTGACCTTGCGTTCATTACACATCACTCTGTACAGTATAATCTATTATCCCCTGACGTCGATCCCAGGGACTCTACCTTAGAATGCCAAGGCATAGTAGTCCGGTCAGGCGACGTCGACCTGCAAATCATAAACATCTACACTCCTTGTGCCACGTGTTGTCCTAGAGATTATCATCCCTACAATAGTTCGTTGCTAAGGGGCGACAGCAGAGGACAATTGCAGATCAAATAGGCAACTCAGCATTCTGTACAGTCAATGGAGATGCCCCCACTAGGGTGGCAGGTAACTGCCACAGTTCGCCAGACATCTCCATAACGACTGCGGGCCTAATTAACTTTGTCATCTGGCGACCGATGCTTACATTAGCTTCAGACAACCTAACCATCATACTCTCCGTTGAACGACCGACCGACTTTATAACGACTGATAAACTAACATACATCAACTTCAGCAAAGCGGACTAGGACCGCTTTACGGACTATACAGAGCGCTCCTTCGCTGCCTTACCCACTCCGACAGACGTACGCAAAGGTGAAAGAGAGTTTCGCAAGGTCATTGATTCAGCCTAAGACCGCTTTATTCCTGCTGGTAGAATACCAGAAATTCGTCCGAATTTTCCTGCAGAAGCTGCGGCGATGGCAAGAGAACGTGACCAAGTGAGATGCATCAATCCCGCAGATCCCACAATCAAAGATCTCAATGCGGAAATTCGTAGGATAGTCAACGAACACAAACTGACCAAGTGGAAACAACACCTCGAGGCATGCAACCTTTTCGGCGGAGTCCGCAAATTATGGTCGACTGTCAAGGCCCTATGCAATCCGACCAAATACAAGGACAAGGTCGCCATTGCATTCAGCACACAAACACAAACACTCCAATGCGCCTATTGCCCTCTCAGTCGCAGAGGTCAAGGAAGCCATAATGAAGGCCAAACCCTCAAAATCCATCGGACCCGACGGAATCGCCACGAAGATGATCAAACACCTAGGCCACGACGGACAGAGCTATTTAGCGGCTCTAGTCAACGAACACAAACTGACCAAGTGGAAACAACACCTCGAGGCATGCAACCTCTCCGGCGGAGTTTCGCAAGGTCATTGATTCAGCCTAAGACCGCTTTATTCCTGCTGGTATAATACCAGAAATTCGTCCGAATTTTCCTGCAGAAGCTGCGGCGATGGCAAGAGAACGTGGCCAAGTGAGATTCATCAATCCCGCAGATCCCACAATCAAAGATCTCAATGCGGAAACTCGTAGGATAGTCAACGAACACAAACTGACCAAGTGGAAACAACACCTCGAGGCATGCAACCTTTTCGGCGGAGTCCGCAAATTATGGTCGACTGTCAAGGCCCTATGCAATCCGACCAAATACAATGACAAGGTCGCCATTGCATTCAGCACACAAACACAAACACTCCAATGCGCCTATTGCCCTCTCAGTCGCAGAGGTCAAGGAAGCCATAATGAAGGCCAAACCCTCAAAATCCATCGGACCCGACGGAATCGCCATGAAGATGATCAAACACCTAGGCCACGAGGGACAGAGTTATTTAGCGGCTCTTTTCAACCTCTCTCTAACTACTTTCGTCATACCTGAGATATGGAAACACGCGATTGTAGTTCCCCTACTAAAACCAGGGAAGCTGGCGAACTAAGGAGATTCTTATCGTCCGATATCCCTCCTTTTGCCGGTTGCGAAACTACTAGAGACCATTCTTCTCCCTTACTTTATTGCAAATCTGAAATTGGCCGATCAACAGCATGGTTTCGGCAAATCTCACAGCACTACATCCGCTTTGAATGCCGTTACAACGCAGATAAACTATGGTTTGAATCAACACCCATCAAACCATAGGACGGTTCTCGTGGCACTTGACCTATCAAATGTATTTGATACGGTCAACCACGCCACACTTTTTCGAGACCTGGAAGAGACACCGCTCCCTGCCGGCCTTAAAAGGTGGACCGCTAATTACCTCAATGGTCGACAGGCATCACTCAAATTCAGGCACAAGAAATCTAGGCCACGAAGAATAAAACAAGGGGTGCCGCAAGGTGGTGTTCTTTCTCCCCTTTTGTTTAATTTCTACATTTCGAGACTCCCCCCCCCCCACCCGAGGGAGTCTCCATTGTTTCCTAAACTGACGACTGCACGATAAAGGCCTCGGGCAAGGGTCCCTCCATTGACGAACTCTGTACTAGAATCAAGAGTTACCTCGGTGACCTTTCCAGCTTCTTCACCGAGCGAAATCTGACCCTATCTCCGACTAAATCGACGGCGACCCAGTTTACTACATGGAATGCGCAGATGGGGCAAGAGTTAAATGTCCACGTAGACGGAGAACCTCACCACCCAAAAATCTAGGGTGTGACATTTGACAACGGCCTCACCTTCGCTGGTCATGCCACGGCAATAGCCTCAAACGTACAGAGCCGCAATAAGATCCTCAAGTCACTGGCCGGCAGTACTTGGGGAAAAGACAAAGAAACATTGCTTGCTACATATAAGGATATTGGCCGACCGGTTATCGACTATGCTGCGCCCATATGGTCGCCCAATCTTTCTGACGCCAACTGGAGGAAATTGCAAGTCTGCCAAAACACCGCCATCAGAACTGCTACGGGATGTCTGCTTATGTCATCTGAGTCTCACCTCCATCAAGAGGCAAAACTGCTCAATGTTCAAGAGCACGCGGAACTCTTGAGTAGACAGTTCCTTCTGAGCTGCATAAACCCAGTCATCCAAGTCGACATCTATTGGATGTAGCCCCGCCCCCGAGACATAAGAAGACATCTTCGTAAGCAGTACGATGAGATCCGGCACCAAATCTGTTGTTGTTGTTGTTGTAGCGACTACTTAACCTGCCTAAAGTGTCACCCCTCATCCAACACTGTCATCAAGCTCTTCTAGCGGAAGTCCAAGAAACCTCGCGGCTTCGATAGGGGTGGACCAGAGTGAAATTGGTGTTAGGAGAGTAGGCTCAGTTGAGCAGATGAACAGATGGTGAGTATCGTGGGGAGACACGCCGCATGCCGGGCAGACATTTGGCATGTCGGAGTTCAGTCTGGGTAGGCAAGAGTTCAACCTGTTGGAGTGTCCAGATGATGACTCCTTATTCTCCTGGGTGCTACGGTTTGTAGCAATTGAACAGGAATTCCCTGGTCAACATTGCATCCCGTGGCAGTTCTGAGTGCGGTGGTTTGACAGGCCTGCAACCTCCTCTAATGTGTATGCTAGCCCCGGCGACCATATAAGCGTCGCGTAGCTCAGAACCGGCTGCCCAATTGCCTTGTACGTTGCCAGTAAAGTTTTTTTATCTTTCTCCCAAGTGATGCCAGCTAGTGATTTGAGGATTTTGTTGCGGCTTTGTACTTTGGTGGCAATCGCGGCTACATGACCACCGTAGTTGAACATGCTATCAAACGTGGCCCTTAAGATGTGTGACAGTCGGAAGCTTAATGCCGTCGACGTAGTCGTCTAATTCCATGTTGCTGTTGTTGTTGTTGTTGTTGATCAAACGGCGAGGAAATGTGGTGCCGGATCTCGTCGTAGTACTTACGGTGGTGACTCCTTATTCTCCTGGGAGGCGGATTTTCGTTGAGCAGGCTGCTGCTCGGATGCTGCGGTTTATAGCAGTTGAACAGGAATTGCCTGGTCAACATCTCGCAATGCTCTTTAACATCGAGCATTTTTGCCTCACTATGAAGATGGTGCTCAGGAGACATAAGGAGGCAACCCGTGGCAGTTCTGAGTGCGGTATTTTGGCAAGCCTGCAGCCTCCTCCAATGTGTGTCTGCTAACCCCGGCGACCATATAGGCATCGCGTAGCTCAGAACCGGCTGGCCGATTGCCTTGTACGTTGCCAGTAACGTTTCTTTGTCTTTCCCCCAAGTACTGCCAGCTAGTGACTTGAGGATTTTGGTACGGCTTTGAACTTTGGTTGCAATCGCGGTTACATGAGCACCGTATTTGAACATGTTATCAAACGTGACCCCCAAGATTTTGGGATGCGTGACAGTCGGAAGCTTAATGCCGTCGACGTAGACGTCTAATTCCATGCTCGCCTGCGGTGTCCACGTCGTGAATAAGGTGGCCGAGGATTTGGTCGGTACCAATGTCGGTACCACACCTATCTGTGTGGTGATGGCGTTTAGCGCGGTGGTAGTGCATGCATTTTACGGAATCCATTCTGATGTTCGGCTAATCGCAAGTTAGCGGTATAATAAGGGAGCAAGACCGTCTCCAGGGTCTTCACTACTGGCGAGAGGAGTGATATCGGTCGATAGGACTTCCCCTCGTTAGCCGGCTTGCCGGGCTTTAGTAGTGGCACCACCTTTGCCTGTTTCCATCTTTCTGGAATGACAAAGGTGGTCATAGACAGTTTGAAGACAGTTGTTAGGTACCTTACTCCCTCATCACCGAGATGTTTTAGCATCAGCATGGATATACCGTCTGGGCCAATACATTTGCAGTTTTTGGACCCCCGTATGGCCTCCCGAACCTCCGTGGTGGTGATGGCAATGGGCGCTTGGCTGTTTTTACGTTTGTCAACCGTAGGATGCAGTACAAATTGCCGGCAGAAAGCGCTCGCGCATCTCTTTGGTTACGACTGCACCTTATCACCGAAGGTGATGGATATTTTGTCGTTAGGTTTGGTCGGATTTGACAAGGACAGTGGACCATAATTTGCCAATTGTGCTAGTGCTGGAAGAAGAAGGGAAGTTGAAAGTGGGAGGGGGGTCGGCTGTCGCTCAGCATTGCTCACATCTCAAACAGAGGTGCTACGTAGAAATTAGCTGTGAGCGGCTGTGTGAGGTGTTGGCGCCTGTGGGCGTGAGCGGCAGCGGGAGTTACACACTACTTGCTGGGCATTATTAGTGCTGTTAGCCGTTGAGACTGTTTCTGAAGATTGTGGCGGTGCGACACTGGATCGTCGTTGGCCACGGAACGCCCTAGAGCGTGAACAGCAAGGGGCCACAAAAGTTTTGAAGAAACTAGGGGGCCTGTGTGTGGAGGGATTTAGCCCGGAGAACCTAGTTTTGTGTAACCATCTTTTACAAGAATTACATTGGATGGAGTGTGAACGTTTGACGACCACTCAGATAGTTGGCGGTCCAACGCTTTAGACAGGGGGGGAAGATTTGAAACCTGCATGTCGTTAATGAGTTGCGCATGATTGACACTGTCGAAAGCTTTCGACAGATCAAGCGCAACTAGCACGGTCCTGTCATTTGGACGAGGTTGGTTGAGACCGACACCTATCTGTGTGTGGTAGTGCATGCATTTTACGGAATCCATTCTGATGTTCGGCTAATCGCAAGTTAGCGGTATAATAAGGGAGCAAGACCGTCTCCAGGGTCTTCACTACTGGCGAGAGGAGTGATATCGGTCGATAGGACTTCCCCTCGTTAGCCGGCTTGCCGGGCTTTAGTAGTGGCACCACCTTTGCCTGTTTCCATCTTTCTGGAATGACAAAGGTGGTCATAGACAGTTTGAAGACAGTTGTTAGGTACCTTACTCCCTCATCACCGAGATGTTTTAGCATCAGCATGGATATACCGTCTGGGCCAATAGATTTGCAGTTTTTGGACCCCCGTATGGCCTCCCGAACCTCCGTGGTGGTGATGGCAATGGGCGCTTGGCTGTTTTTACGTTTGTCAACCGTAGGATGCAGTACAAATTGCCGGCAGAAAGCACTCGCGCATCTCTTTGGTTACGACTGCACCTTATCACCGAAGGTGATGGATATTTTGTCGTTAGGTTTGGTCGGATTTGACAAGGACAGTGGACCATAATTTGCCAATTGTGCTAGTGCTGGAAGAAGAAGGGAAGTTGAAAGTGGGAGGGGGGTCGGCTGTCGCTCAGCATTGCTCACATCTCAAACAGAGGTGCTACGTAGAAATTAGCTGTGAGCGGCTGTGTGAGGTGTTGGCGCCTGTGGGCGTGAGCGGCAGCGGGAGTTACACACTACTTGCTGGGCATTATTAGTGCTGTTAGCCGTTGAGACTGTTTCTGAAGATTGTGGCGGTGCGACACTGGATCGTCGTTGGCCACGGAACGCCCTAGAGCGTGAACAGCAAGGGGCCACAAAAGTTTTGAAGAAACTAGGGGGCCTGTGTGTGGAGGGATTTAGCCCGGAGAACCTAGTTTTGTGTAACCATCTTTTACAAGAATTACATTGGATGGAGTGTGAACGTTTGACGACCACTCAGATAGTTGGCGGTCCAACGCTTTAGACAGGGGGGGAAGATTTGAAACCTGCATGTCGTTAATGAGTTGCGCATGATTGACACTGTCGAAAGCTTTCGACAGATCAAGCGCAACTAGCACGGTCCTGTCATTTGGACGAGGTTGGTTGAGGCCGACACCTATCTGTGGGGTGATGGCGTTTAGCGCGGTGGTAGTGCATGCATTTTACGGAATCCATTCTGATGTTCGGCTAATCGCAAGTTAGCGGTATAATAAGGGAGCAAGACCGTCTCCAGGGTCTTCACTACTGGCGAGAGGAGTGATATCGGTCGATAGGACTTCCCCTCGTTAGCCGGCTTGCCGGGCTTTAGTAGTGGCACCACCTTTGCCTGTTTCCATCTTTCTGGAATGACAAAGGTGGTCATAGACAGTTTGAAGACAGTTGTTAGGTACCTTACTCCCTCATCACCGAGATGTTTTAGCATCAGCATGGATATACCGTCTGGGCCAATAGATTTGGAGTTTTTGAACCCCCGTATGGCCTCCCGAACCTCCGTGGTGGTGATGGCAATGGGCGCTTGGCTGTTTTCACGTTTGTCAACCGTAGGATGCAGTACAAATTGCCGGCAGAAAGCGCTCGCGCATCTCTTTGGTTACGACTGCACCTTATCACCGAAGGTGATGGATATGTTGTCGTTAGGTTTGGTCGGATTTGACAAGGACAGTGGACCATAATTTGCCAATTGTGCTAGTGCTGGAGGAAGAAGGGAAGTTGAAAGTGGGAGGGGGGTCGGCTGTCGCTCAGCATTGCTCACATCTCAAACAGAGGTGCTACGTAGAAAGTAGCTGTGAGCGGCTGTGTGAGGTGTTGGCGCCTGTGGGCGTGAGCGGCAGCGGGAGTTACACACTACTTGCTGGGCATTATTAGTGCTGTTAGCCGTTGAGACTGTTTCTGAAGATTGTGGCGGTGCGACACTGGATCGTCGTTGGCCACGGGACGCCCTAGAGCGTGAACAGCAAGGGGCCACAAAAGGTTTGAAGAAACTAGGGGGCCTGTGTGTGGAGGGATTTAGCCCGGAGAACCTAGTTTTGTGTAACCATCTTTTACAAGAATTACATTGGATGGAGTGTGAACGTTTGACGTAAATCTTCCCACAACAGCCGGTTCTACGTACCGGAATGACTCGGATTTTTACATCCGACCAAGGGCTGTTATTTCGACTCTACCCTGTCTAACCTGTCACCTTTTCCACTAATATTGTCATCCTCCGAGCAGCTCCTTGCAGCAGGGCTGCTCAAAACTCTCCTGCTCCGGGCTGGGGTCGAATCCAACCCGGGTCGAGGAGAATGGATCTGCTGCGTCTGCTGGAAGAAGATTTACGTTAAGCGTTCACACTTCGTCCAATGCAATTCTTGTAAAAGATGGTTGCACAAAACCAGGTGCTCCGGGCTAAATCCCTCCACAGATAGGCCTCCTAGTTTCTACAAAACTTTCGTGGCCCCTTGCTGTTCACGCCCTAGGACGTCCCGTGGCCAACGACGATCCAGTATCGCACCGTCACAAGCTTCTGAAATAGTCTCCACGACTAATAGCACTAATAACGCCCAGCAAGTAGTGTGTAACACCCGCGGCCGCTCACGCCCAAAGGCGCCAACACCTCACACAGCCGCTCACAGCTACTTTTTACGTAGCACCTCTGTTTCAGATGTGAGCAATGCCGAGCGGCAGCCCACCCCTCTCCCACTTTCAATTTCCCCTTCTTCTTCCAGCACTAGCACAAATGTAAGTCAAAGCCACCAGCTCCTGGTCCCTTACACCTTGTGCTCTGTTTGTCGGCTGAGACTATATACACCTGCGACATCAGTCAAATGCAATTCTTGCCTTGGCCTGTGTCACCTGCTTATATGTTCTCAACTTGGAAACAGGAACCTATGGACTGATACGTACGTTGCACCATGCTGTCGAGCTACGCAACCTACAACGTCGACCGATTCGCCACCTTCTGGTGCCTCGGATCCCTCGTCTTCTAGAGTGCGACGCAGTGTGCGACCCAGCCTGCTTCCACCAAGGCATACGCACCAGGCCCTGACTCCCAGCGTGAATACTTCTCCCCCTTCGCACTTTCGCGTCCTACAGCTGAACTGCAACGGCCTAACCGGGAGAGTGTGTGAAATAGTGAGCTTCATGAAGCGACAGAATATCAAGATCGCTGCCATTCAGGAGACGAAGTTAAACGCCCGATCAAATCTTCGGACTTGCGACGGCTATAACATCCACCGACGTGATCGAGAGAGAGAG
Source organism: Merzomyia westermanni (assembly GCA_949987695.1). NCBI lineage: Eukaryota > Metazoa > Arthropoda > Insecta > Diptera > Tephritidae > Merzomyia > Merzomyia westermanni. Next base: position 159,758,031 of record OX465289.1, on the reverse strand, counting down.
GTCTTGGGGGCGGACTCGCCTTCATCACACACCAATCCGTGCAATATCGTCCATTTGAGCCCGACGTCGACCCGAGGGACAACCTCCTGGAACGTCAAGGAATGGTTGTCCGGACAGGCGACGTCGACCTTGAAATCATTAACAACTATATACCTCCTGCCACCTGCTGTCCGAGAGATTACCACCCTGACATTAGTGCGTTACTCAGAGGCGATAATCGTGTAATCCTCGAAGACTTCAACGCACACCACGATCTGTGGCACTCAAGCCTACAGGCCGATGGCAGGGGACAGGAATTGGCTGAACAAATAGACGATTCGACGTTTTGCACTGTGAACGGGGACGCCCCCGCGAGAGTTGCGGTAAATTGTTCCAGTTCGCCAGACTTCACAATTGTCAGCGCAGGTCTCATAAACTGCGTTGAATGGCGACCAATGCTTACTCTTGCATCTGACCATTTGCCGATAGTCCTCTCAATCGATCGCCCCAATGACATCGTTACTTCTGAGAAGCGCACCTTCACTAACTTCAGCAAAGCTGATTGGGTTGGTTTTCTTAATTTCACTGACAGCACCTTCGCTGCTCTTCCCATACCGTCTGATGTACGCGAAGGGGAAAAAACGTTTCGCTTGGTCATAGCTTCAGCCTCCAATCAATATATTCCGTCAGGTAGAATTAAGGAGATACGTCCGTACTTCCCCGCAGAGACAGCGGCCCTGGCTAATGAACGTGACCACGTGCGACGCTTGAACCCTACGGATCCTCAAATTCAAGATCTCAATGCGGAAATCAGACGGCTAGTTGATCAACACAAACGCGCCAAATGGGAGGAGCATCTAAGGTCCTGTAACCTCTCTGCTGGTGTTGGCAAATTATGGTCCACTGTTAAATCCTTGGCTAATCCGACCAAACCGAACGACAAAATATCCATCACCTTTGGTGATAAGGTACAGTCGAAACCAAAGAGATGCGAGAGCGCTTTCTGCCTGCAATTTGTACTGCATCTTCCGGTTGACAAGGAAATCAGGCGCGCTATCAGGGAAGCGCACAAACGCAAAAACAACCAAGCGCCCATTGCCATCAAACTCCAAATCTATTGGCCCAGACGGTATATCCATGCTGATGCTAAAACATCTCGGTGATGAGGGAGTAAGGTACCTAACAACCGTCTTCAATCTGTCCATGACCACCTTTGTCATTCCAGAAAGATGGAAACAGGCAAAGGTGGTGCCACTACTAAAGCCCGGCAAGCCGGCCAACGTGGGGGAGTCATATCGACCGATATCACTCTTCTCGCCAGTAGTGAAGACCCTGGAGACGGTCTTGCTCCCTTACTATACCGCTAACCTACGATTAGCCGAACATCAGCATGGACTCCGCAAAATGCATAGCACTACCACCGCGCTAAACGCCATCACCACACAGATAAGTGTCGGTCTCAACCAATCTCGCCCAAATGACAGGACCGTGCTAGTTGCGCTTGATTTGTCGAAAGCTTTTGACACTGTTAATCATGCGCAACTCATTAACGACCTGGAAGATTCAAACCTTCCCCCCTGTCTAAAGCGTTGGACCGCCAACTATCTGAGTGGCCGGCAGTCATCGGTGGAATTTAGAGGCGAAAGATCAAAACCACGTATAATTAAGCAGGGGGTGCCACAGGGTGGTGTCCTATCCCCGCTTCTGTTTAATTATTACATATCGAGGCTCCCTTCCCCACCGGAATTAGTCTCGATCGTCTCCTACGCCGATGACTGCACGATCCTGGCGACTGGACCCTCCGTCGATGAGCTCTGCTCGAGAATTAATTCTTACCTTCCAACCCATTCCAGTTTCTTCGCTGCACGGAACCTGACATTGTCACCGACCAAATCCTCGGCCACCTTATTTACGACGTGGACAGCGCAGGCGAACATGGAATTAGACGTCTACGTCGAGGGCATTAAGCTTCCGACTGTCACACACCCCAAAATCTTAGGGGTCACGTTTGATAACATGTTCAAATACGGTGCTCATGTAGCCGCGATTGCCACCAAAGTACAAAGCCGTAACAAAATCCTCAGTAGCTGGCAGTACTTGGGGGAAAGACAAAGAAACGTTACTGGCAACGTACAAGGCGATCGGCCAGCCGGTTCTTAGCTACGCGACGCCAATATGGTCGCCGGGGTTAGCAGACACACATTGGAGGAGGTTGCAGGCCTGCCAAAACACCGCATTCAGAACTGCCACGGGGTGCCTCCTTATGTCTTCTGAGCACCATCTTCATAATGAGGCAAAAATGCTCGATGTCAAAGAGCACTGCGAGATGTTGACCAGACAATTCCTGTTCAACTGCCATAAACCGCAGCACCCGAACAGGAACCTGCTCAACGAAAATCCGCCTCCCAGGAGAATAAGGAGTCATCTCCGTAAGCACTATGACGAGATCCGGCACCGCATTTTCTCGCCGTTTGATCCAAAGGTGCACCGGCGGGCCCTCAACCTCATCCACACCGAGTCGGTAAACTCCTTTGTCAGGACACGTCCAGTGAATGCAGTCCTACAGGCACAAGCCCCACCTGCTGCCGACGAGGAACGCGAACTGCCCAGGGAGACAAGAGTCACGCTAGCTCAACTTCGTTCTGGATACTGTAACAGACTAAACTCTTACCTATCCAGACTGAACCCTGACATGCCAAATGTCTGCCCGGCATGCGGCGTGTCTCCCCACGATACTAACCATCTGTTCATCTGCTCAACTGAGCCAACTCTTCTAACACCAATTTCACTCTGGTCCACCCCTGTTGAAGCCGCGAGGTTTCTTGGACTTGTTGTTGTTGTTGTTGTTGTTAACAGTGCTTCGCCCTGCCCCAGATTGGACAGGGTTACACTGAAATAACAGCCCTTGGCCGGGTGAAAAAACCCGGGTCATTCCGGTGCGATAGAACCGGCTGTTGTGTCTTCTGTTAGAAGAGCCTGATGACAGTGTTGGATGGGGGGTGACATCCTAGGCAGGTTAAGTAGTCGCTACAACAACAACAACAACGTAACTCTTCTTCCAGCAGACGCAGCAGATCCATTCTTCTGGACCCGGGTTGCAAGGAGCTGCTCGGAGGATGACAATGTTAGGGGAAAAGGTGACAGGTTAGACAGGGTAGTGTCGAAATAACATCCCTTGGCGGGTATAAAAATCCGAGTCATTCCGGTGCGATAGAACCGGCTGTTGTGGGAATGCGGCACCACATCTCTTTGCCGTTTGATCTGCGGAACCATAGACGGGCTCTAAATGACCTCCGCACCGAGTCGGTAGACAGATCCCTCAGATCTCGGCCTGTGAAACCCGCTATCAATACTCAGCCACCTGAATTGGCTGAAGAGGAGCGTGTACTTCCGAGGGAGACTAGGGTCATGCTAGCACAACTTCGCTCTGGATATTGTAATAGGTTAAACTCTTACTTATCCAGACTGAACCCCAACATACCAAACACATGCCCTGCATGTGGTATGTCCCCCCATGATACCAAACATCTCTTCTCCTGTTCAGTCGAACCCACTCTTCTAACACCTACATCACTCCGGTCCAACCCTGTGGAAACTGCGCGTTTCCTCGGACTTCCGTTAGAAGAGCCTGATGACAATTCAGAGTGATCGAGCCCATTGGCCAGGGCGAAGCACTGTTAACAACAACAACGACTAGGCAGGCAACATATCGCTAATACAAAAACAGCCCTAGACCGTACCGGGTTTCTATCCGACAAAGAACTGTCACTTTCGGAAACACTCCCCAAAAGCTTCGAAAAATGTTTTTCTCGATAAAAACAACAACATCATCATAATCATCATCATCAAGATCTTCTAATTGAACAGGTAACGAGATGTTTAGTATAGGGACGGCACATACCACATGCAGGGCAAGTATCTAGTATGGTGGAGTTTAGTCTGGATAAGTAAGAGTTTAACCTATTACAATATCCAGAACGAAGTTGTGCTAGCATGACTCCCTCGGAAGAACCCGCTCCTCTTCAGCTATTTCAGGTGGTTGGATATCAAGAACACGGTTCACGGGCCGAGATCTGAGGGATCTCTCTACCTACTAGGTGTGGAGGTCATTTAGAGCCCGTGTATGGTTCCGCAGATCAAACGGCAAAGAGATATGGTGCCAGATCTCATCGTAGAGCTTACGGAGATGTCTCCTTATGTCTCTGGGGGCGGTGCTACATCCAAAAGATGTCGATTTGGATGACTAGGCTTATGACAGCTCAGAAGGAACTGTCTACTCAAGAGTTCCGCGTGCTCTTGAACATTGAGCAATTTTGCCTCTTGATGGAGGTGAGACTCAGATGACATAAGCAGACATCCAGTAGCAGTTCTGATGGCGGTATTTTGGCAGACTTGCAATTTCCTCCAGTTGGTGTCAGAAAGATTGGGCGACCATATGGGCGCAGCATAGTCGATAACCGGTTGGCCAATAGCCTTATATGTAGCAAGCAATGTTTCTTTGTCTTTTCCCCAAGTACTGCCGGCCAGTGACTTGAGGATCTTATTGCGGCTCTGTACCTTTGAGGCTATTGCGGTGGCATGACCAGCGAAGGTGAGGCCGTTGTTTCAATGGCACACCCAAGATTTTTGGGTGGTGAGGTTCTCCGTCTACGTGGACATTTAACTCTTGCCCCATCTGCGTATTCCATGTAGTAAACAGGGTCGCTTTAGTCGGAGATAGGGTCAGATCTCGCTCGGTGAAGAAGCTGAAAAGGTCATGGAGGTAACTGTTGATTTTAATACAGAGTTCGTCAATGCAGGGACCTTTGCCCGAGGCCATTATCGTGCAGTCGTCAGCGTAGGAAACAATGGAGACTCTCTCTGGTGAGGGGGGAAGTCTCGAAATATAGAAATTAAACAAAAGGGGAGAGATAACACCACCTTGCGGCACCCCTTGTTTTATTCTTCGTGGTCTAGATTTCTTGTTCCTGTATTTGACTGTTGCCTGTCGACCATTGAATTACCTCAAAAAGCGGTCCAACTTTTAAGGCCGGCAGGGAGCGGTGTCTCTTCCAGATCTCGCAGGAGTGTGGCGTGATTGACCGTGTCGAATGCATTTGATAGGTCAAGTGCCACGAGAATCGTCCTATGGTTTGGTGGGTGTTGATTCAAACCGTTTTTAATCTGCGTTGTAATGGCGTTCAAAGCGGATGTCGTGCTGTGATTTTTGCGGAAACCATGCTGGTGATCGGCCAATTTCAGATTTGCAATGAAATAAGGGAGCAGAATGGTCTCTAGTAATTTCGCTACCGGCGAAAGGAGGGATATCGGGCGATAAGACTCTCCTTGGTTCGCCGGCTTCCCTGGTTTTAGTAGGGGAATCACAATCGCTTGTTTCCATATCTCAGGTATGACGAAAGTAGTTAGAGAGATGTTGAAAAGAGCCGCTAAATAACTCTGTCCCTCGTGGCCTAGGTGTTTGATCATCTTCATGGCGATTCCGACGGGTCCGATGGATTTTGAGGTTTTGGCCTTCATTATGGCTTCCTTAACCTTTGCGACTGAGACGGCAATGGGCGCAGTAGAGTGTTTGTGTTTGTGCGCACGTCGGAAGACTCTTCTCTTAGTCCTATCTGCAGGTGGATGGATTATAAACAGCCGGCAAAAGGAGCTCGCGCATTTTCTGGCGCCGATTTGACGTTGTCGCCGAATGCAATAGCGACCTTGTCATTGTGTTTGGTCGGATTGGATAGGGCCTTGACAGTCGACCATAATTTGCCGACTCCCCCGGAGAGGTTGCATGTCTCAAGGTGTTGTTCCACTTGGTCAGCTTGTGTTCGTTGACTATTCTACGAATTTCCGCATTGAGATCCTTGATTCTGGGATCTGCGGGATTGATGAGTCTCACTTGGTCACGTTCTCTTGCCATCGCCGCAGCTTCTGCAGGAAAATTCGGACGAAATTTTGGTATTCTACCAGCAGGAATAAAGCGGCCTGAGGCTGAGTCAATGATCTTGCGAAACTCTCTTTCGCCTTTGCGTACGTGCGTAGGAGTGGGTAAGGCAGCGAAGGAGCGCTCTGTATAGTCAGTAAAGCGGTCCCATTCGGCTTTAATGAAGTTGATGTATGTTAATTTATCAGTCGTTATGAAGTCGGTCGGTCGTTCAACAGAGAGTAAGATGGGTAGGTGGTCTGAAGATAATGTAAGCATCGGTCGCCAGATGACAAAGTTAACTAGGCCAGCGCTCGATATGGAGATGTCTGGCGAACTGTGGCAGTTACCTGCCACCCATTGACTGTACAGAATGCTGAGTTATCTATTTGGTCTGCAATTGCGTGTCCTCTGCTGTCTGCTGGCAAGTTGGAGTGCCAGAGATCGTGATGCGCGTTGAAGTCGCCTAGGATTATACGGTTATCTCCCCTTAGCAACGCACTAATGTCGGGATGATAATCTCTAGGACAACACGTTACAGGAGGAATATAGATGTTTATGATTTGCAGGTCGGCGTCTCCTGACCGGACTGCTATGCCTTGGCATTCTAAGGTAGAGTCCCTGGGGTCCACGTCAGGGGAAAACACATTAGAGGAAAAATGCATCGTGACGCTACAGGGCATCATAGCTTAGTTGTTAGAGTACTCTAACAGCGGCTTTGGTGCAGACACTTGGGTTCATATCTCAGTGTCCGAGAAGGGGTCTGATGAGAAGTTGGGCACTTCGAAACATGTCATCCCATACCATCGCTGTGCATAACGTTGTAATTTTTCCTCTAATATCAATTAACAAACAAACATAAAAATTCGAGCTTTGCTCCAACAACAATCACCATAACTATAATTGTTACAGGTACAGTGCGGGTGCATAACAAATAACACGGAAGTGTTGATATGCATAAAAGCCCTTCTGTATCTAAAACTGTTCTATGAACGCGCCTAAAAATATTTCCACTTTCCTTGAGTTGACATATAAAATATATGTACCAAAGAATGTATAAAAGGAATAAGCAAATGGCACATTAGAGGAAAAATGCATCGTGACGCTACAGGGCATCATAGCTTAGTTGTTAGAGTACTCTAACAGCGGCTTTGGTGCAGACACTTGGGTTCATATCTCAGTGTCCGAGAAGGGGTCTGATGAGAAGTTGGGCACTTCGAAACATGTCATCCCATACCATCGCTGTGCATAACGTTGTAATTTTTCCTCTAATATCAATTAACAAACAAACATAAAAATTCGAGCTTTGCTCCAACAACAATCACCATAACTATAATTGTTACAGGTACAGTGCGGGTGCATAACAAATAACACGGAAGTGTTGATATGCATAAAAGCCCTTCTGTATCTAAAACTGTTCTTTGAACGCGCCTAAAAATATTTCCACTTTCCTTGAGTTGACATATAAAATATATGTACCAAAGAATGTATAAAAGGAATAAGCAAATGGCACATTAGAGGAAAAATGCATCGTGACGCTACAGGGCATCATAGCTTAGTTGTTAGAGTACTCTAACAGCGGCTTTGGTGCAGACACTTGGGTTCATATCTCAGTGTCCGAGAAGGGGTCTGATGAGAAGTTGGGCACTTCGAAACATGTCATCCCATACCATCGCTGTGCATAACGTTGTAATTTTTCCTCTAATATCAATTAACAAACAAACATAAAAATTCGAGCTTTGCTCCAACAACAATCACCATAACTATAATTGTTACAGGTACAGTGCGGGTGCATAACAAATAACACGGAAGTGTTGATATGCATAAAAGCCCTTCTGTATCTAAAACTGTTCTATAAACGCGCCTAAAAATATTTCCACTTTCCTTGAGTTGACATATAAAATATATGTACCAAAGAATGTATAAAAGGAATAAGCAAATGGCACATTAGAGGAAAAATGCATCGTGACGCTACAGGGCATCATAGCTTAGTTGTTAGAGTACTCTAACAGCGGCTTTGGTGCAGACACTTGGGTTCATATCTCAGTGTCCGAGAAGGGGTCTGATGAGAAGTTGGGCACTTCGAAACATGTCATCCCATACCATCGCTGTGCATAACGTTGTAATTTTTCCTCTAATATAAATTAACAAACGAAAATAGATTATATTGTACAGAGTGATGTGTAATGAACGCAAGGCCACCCCCAAGACCGCTGGGACGGTCTTTTCGATGTACATTATACCCATCACAAGTTCATAAGTCCGATCTTGTGTTCAATTTTGTCTCTTGTATCGCGGCGATTTTGATGTTGTGGGTCTTCATAAAGTCAGTTATTTTCATTTCATTTCATTTCATTTATTGATTGTCAGTATTAGCACATCTCCGCGATCTTTCCAGCTAATCCGTTACAGTTCAGCTGCACATACTAGGCGTGAGGGACGGATGCGTTTGCCTGGGTGGAGGTAGGCTAAAGCCTAAACTATGTCGCAGTCTACAGTTGACAGCGCCATGGCCGATGTTGTCTGGCGTGGAAGGCAGCTGTGTACTGCAACAGGGGGCTTTGAACGGATCCGTCCAAAGGTTACCGTTTGCGAGCCCAGAGCACATAAGGGTGTGACACACGCCAAGGCAATTGTTGCACTTGACCGATGTCGCAGGCGTATATAATCTTTGCCGACAAACGGTGGACGGAGTGAAAGGTACTAGGAGGTGGTCATCCTGACCCCCGTGCAGGCTGGAAGCAGGGGGGGGAGGTGGGGGGGCATTGGGGGCAGAGAAAGAGGGGACTGACGCTCGGCGATGGTCATATCTGCCCTATTCCGGAGGGGATAGGAGTGTTGAGCGGCCGTGTGAGATGGAGACGCTGGTGTGCTTGAGCGACAGTCGGGAGTGGGTGAGGCGGGAATGGCAGCGGTGCTGCTAGTCGTATAGACTGAGCCACTATTGTGGCTATTGGAAGTAGGTAGAAGCGGTAAGGGAGTGCCGGAGCGGCGACTACGCGGGACGTCCTTGGACCCAGATTTATGTAACCATCTCTTACACTTGGCGCATTGTACCGAATGCGACCGTTTAATATAAATTTTATTCCAGCAAACGCAGCAGATCCAATCTCTTAGTCCAGGATTGGGTTCGACCCCAGCCCGTAACAAGAGACAATGGAGCAACCCAGCTGCCAGGGTTAGCTCCGACGATGACAATTTAAGGGTGGGACGGGACAGATTGGACAGGGTTACACTGAAATAACAGCCCTTGGCCGGGTAAAAAAACCCGGGTCATTCCGGTGCGATAGAACCCTCTGTTGTGGGAATCGCTGTAGTAATTTGCTTTAGCCAACTTTATAGCTTTGTTGGCAGAGAGCCGACCCTATTTAAAGATCGCGTGCGTTTACCATTCTAAATCGTTTCCACCGCGAGTAGGCAGCATTACGCCGGTTAATTAGATAATTTATTCTACTACTGAACCAAGGATTGTCATTGTTTTTTGTTAAAACTCGAATACCATTAACCAAATTTTCAATGAATGTTCGTCAAAAAATTAAAATTAGCTTGTCATACTGATAAATTTTTATTTTTGATTTTAAAAATTTCAACATGAGTCGTAGAAGTTGGGTATGACAATCTTTCGAAAAATCGCTTGTCGGGAAAAGATAACTTGTGCTATTTGTAATGTGGAGTTATGCTTCTACTGATCCACATCTGCACTCAATAATCATTTAAAGGTGGTCAACTTATTTTTGTATCAAAATAGACGCTTCATAAAGAACAGTGAACGTACTTGAATATATGTACATGCATATACATATGTATTTAGTAATAGTTGCAATGTTATATGTAACATGCATGCATTCTTTCAAAAAAATAGGAATCTGAGTGCACGTACGTATGTGTGCTACTTAATTTATCTAGAGTCATAAATAGATCTACGCTAAACTAAGAAACTTTGGTTTAAGATAAATTCATTAAGATTAACATACTACGGCCATGGTGTGGCAGGTAACATCAAAAGTGGTTTGAAAAAGTTTTTTCAAAACGAGGTCGCCCCACTGCCATTTAAGGCTTCTCAGCAAAAATTCATCTCCTTTGTAGATGCGTTCGGAGTCGGCAAAAAACGGTAGGTCCCACCAATTTGTAGGGAGAATTCATATCGGCACACTACAAATTGGATTAGATTTTTTTTTTTCAAACATACATATCACGTATAGATATAGATACAGATTGTTTGATTTTTGTAGCGACAAAAACACTCCCCGAAGGTTTTGGGGAGTGTTGCCGAATTAACAGTCCTTGGCCGGATTTGCACCCGGTACGCTCCGGTACTCCCTTGCGGTACTGCCCCACTGTCGTGGTAGCGATTTATGACCAGTGAAACTTTCTAGGTCATGTCACCCCTCCTTCCGTAAGGAAGGATAAGGTGGGTAATGAGAGGTGAGAGGCATCATATCCGTAGATCAACCATCGAGTTGCACGTCATTACCTTTGTGCTTATTAGTCGGCTCTTACGACAGGTATGCCTACCTCGAGCATATTCTAAACCCCTAACCCACAGGGGTTGCGTTACTGCTCGACAGTCGATGTAGCGCTCTACTGAAAAATTCAAAAAAGTGGTAATTGTTTCCTTTAGGAGACAAAAGCTAAAACACGTCCAAAAATGTCGGGAGAGGTATCTTAATACGTGTTTTGACCTCAGTATCAATAAACCGAATACGGATTTTAAATTTTTTGTTTCTGTGAAGAGCTATTTGCAATTAAAGTTGTAAATTTACTGCAATTTTCATGTGGTTGTTGTGCCGAAAAGTGCAAAAGTGTGTTCTGACCAGATGTACTGGGGATCGCGTAGCCGGTGTTGGACCGGGTAAGGGTTATTTTTTTGCGTTTTGAGCTCGGTATCAATAATCCGAAAGCGGAAAAGAAATTTTTTTTTTCAGTGAAAAGTTATTGGCAAAAAACCAAAAAATTACCCAAGTCAGATCCGAAATACGTAATTTATGTGCAGAACATATTTCTGTTTGAATGGCCTTCGGCCGCGCGTAAAAAAAAATAACCCTTAGCCGGTCCAACACTGGCTATGCGGTCCACAGTATATCTGCGCAGAACACACTTCTGCACTCTTCGGTACACCCTAATCTGCGATTACAACAACCACATGAAAATGACAGAAAATTTGCAACTTTAATTGCAAAATTTCTCTGGAAAGACCTAAAATATCGAAGCTTCCCTTTCAGATTATTGATACAGAGGTCAAAATGCGTCCTTTGATACCTTTCCCGATATTTTTGGCCGTATATTAGCAGTTACATACGGTCGTATAGAACTACCAAAAGGATTTTTGGATTGGAAGAATAAATTGCTTACCTTTTTATCCGACGGTAAAGTCACATTACCACAGAGTGTACGTATAAATATCGACATACCCTGGTCATAAAGTGTATCAACATTACGCACATCATTAATAACCATATTCACCAGAGCATCTTGTAATTGGTATTGGTTTACCATCTCTCCCATATCCGATCGATAATGTTGCGATGGATTATATTTACGTTCCATGCTTATTACTTCGACGGTGCTATTATCATTAATAATTCGTTTAGTTTTTGACGATCCGCTTGTACTTCCTGATACTTCTACTTTTACGAAGTGATCATTATCAATAACATCATCGTCATCGTACGTCATGGGAACCATCGTTTCATAGAGCATTGACGGTTCTTCTACTGCTAAACTTCCAGCATTTGAAGAGTCCCGAATTGAATCCCGCATTTCTATTTTTACCTTTTGCTGAAGAGGATCACGCTTTATGTTCATGCGAACAGGACCACTTTGTTGTTTAGCCAATGGTCGTCGTGGCGGTACTCTTATACCGTTTTCAATACAAATTTTCTGGAATATCTCCTTGTGCCGATGTTGCAAATGAGCACGCAAGTTTGTTGTATTTCCATGATTAGTCAAAACTTTGTGACACAATGTGCATACAACATTTTGTTTTGTAATGATTCGATCATGCTCATTTGTTGGGAAACCAAAATGCTGCCAGTAAACACTTTTCATTTTCGGGCTATGGAGCTTAACAAACTTTAAATCCGACAGTCCTCCCGAGATGTCGGTCAAGCGTCCGCCTTTTTGTAAAGATTCACTCATATTTAGCATACTGCAAATATTAAGATACTTCCTTTTAAAAACTTAGTGAAAATGTTTTTTCAATAACCAAAACAGAAAATCACTATCAACGATATTAGAAATCGACGCGATAAATACGATAATTTAGGGTTGCTCACACACTCGAAATGGTTAAATAATTAACATGGAGTCTACACGTGAATGCTATTTAAATGCTTTATTGATGCCTCTACTACCCAAGGTCTTCACTTGCGTGATAGTCGCGCCTGCTTGGCGGAGCATGGATATAAAGTGCAACGGTTAAGAAAAGGAACGAACACAAGCTTCAGGGAATACACAAGAAATTCTTAAGAAAACCTTCCTGACCTGAATTCGATTATGAGAGATGCACATTGAAAAACATTTAGGAAAAATCCTTAGAGAAAGGAATTTACAAATTTCCAAATAAAATAAACTTCAAGGAACAAATGCAGAATACCGCAAACTCTGGATAAAAAAAAAATCTAACAACAAAAGTTATTACAGATCAAAGTTCATATTAAGTATTTTTTTAAATTGAAATTGCTCGAAAACTACCAACCGATTTTAATTATTTTCATACCATTCGATAGGTATGGTGATTCCCTTTAATTTGGTGTACATGTTTAGGGCCAATTTCATAAAGGCCGGTTAAGCCTAATCGGCGATTAATTTGACAGCTAACCGTACAAAATACGCCAATTAAACTCCGGTTAGCATCTACCGGCTTTTATGAAACGGCCCTTAATGTATTAACTGTAAAACTTTTCATTAAATTCAACATTTTCCATAAAAAGATTGTCATAGTTTTTTATATGATTTTAGTTTGTTTCAATACTGGTGGCCGGCCCCCACTTATTTATCTTAGCTCCCAACTCCATAATCGGTGGACCTGATAAAATTCTAAGAAAATATTCCTCCTGGATTGAGTATCTTTCAAGAAATCTTATTCGGTCTGGATCTAAGTGTAGTATGCCCTGAGAGGCTCCGCCCCACACCCGGCCGGGGCTCGCGCCCGGACCCGCACTTATTTGTTTTAACTTCCAACTCCAGAACCAGTGGACCTGATCAAATTCTACCGAAATATCCATTCTGGAATGAGTAATTCTCTAAGAAATCGCATTCGTACTGCGTCTACTGCATACTGAATGCCGGGGCTCCTCCCACACATATATACACATCCATGCAGACCTCATGTTTATAACAACCGTGCATGTGTCAACAACAACAACATGGGAATACATGAAGCAGTACACCGTAATATAGTAAAATACATACTAATGTTTTTTTGCAATAACGCTAATCAAAACCTTAAATCATATGTATATCAAATTCAGGTAAATCTAAATACCTATCGAGTGGTATAAGAATATTTAAAATCGGTTTGGTAGTTTTTAAGTAATTTCAATTTAAAGAAATGCTTAAGATGAACTTTGACCTGTAATAACTTTTCTTGTTGTTTCCCCCAAAAAAATCACACAGTTATACTCACTTAAACTATATCTATCGATCCCTATACTATCATTTTTCATTTGAAAGTTTGTGGTACTCTGCATTTATGCCAACTTCAAATTTGGCTTCCATGACAAAAATAAATCATTTTTAAGCGTTTTCTTGAGAACTGCATTCAGCTCCTAATTGTAAAATACGAGGTATATGCACAATGCTGGCTCAGCATGAATTCATGGCGCCATGCCACGATTCAACTCCATGAGAACTACAGCCCAACCTAATATAACCGCACAGCGTTTTTTACCGCACGAAAATAAACGAATTTTTCGGCTCTAGCCAAAATAAATTTACGTGCGTGAGTAGCTCTAATATACACAACCGACGTGCCAGCTGAGCGTAAATGTTAAATTGATATGTCACGCAAAACAAAAATTGGAAATTGAGTTAGCTTTTTACGATGTGCGGTTAGTTTAGGTTGCCCTCATACAATTTTTATGTGCGTGATACATTTTCGACAAAAAATTGCCGGAGTGCGTTTTTATTAGGTTGGGGTGCTAGTCTGACTTGACATCAGTTTGCGGGTTTCGTACCGCAGTGATGCATTGTCATGATGCTTGTATGATACATATCATAAATCATGAGTTTCTTTAGGAACGCAACTTGTCACTATTATTTTTTCCCCTAATATAATGTGACGAATTCGATGATGTTGAAGTGTCACTTTAAAATACAACCCTGCCTGTAACAATGCACATGTTTTATGATCCAAAATGTAGAACGTATTGTCATTTGAATAAATTCTTCTCATTCTTAATAAACTGTCAAACTGTTAACATCAAAAGCTAATTTCTTTTAACCAACAGGTTATGGGCCCAGCCGCGCAAAAAAAACTGCGCATGTAATTTGTTGTTAACAAAATAGGACAAATATAAGAAACTTTCAAGATGAGCGCAATGTACCAGATTGAGAAGCTGGACGAGAATAACTTCGATTCTTGGAGCATCCAAATGCGTAGCGTACTGGTACATGCAGAGCTGTGGAAGGTGGCATCAGGCGTAACAGTGAAGCCAGAAGCAGCTGCAGATGCTGTGGTATGGACAGTGCAGGATGAGAAGGCACTGGCGATGATAACACTCAGCGTGAAGCCTTCACAGCTAAACTACCTTAAACATTGCACAACGGCAGCAGACGCGTGGAAGAGGCTTAAGGAAGTGTATCAGCCTAGTGGCCCTGTCAGGAAAGTATCGCTGTATAAGAAGCTACTTAATCTTAAATTTTCAGATATTGAGAAAATGCCAGTGTATTTGAATGCATTTACGAACGTCATGGACAAATTGGCTGAGGTAGGCATTAATCTACATGATGAGTTATCCGCTATCATTTTGCTATCGAATCTCCCAAAAGATTTTGAAAACTTCGTCATCGCAATGGAGACAAGGGATGTTTTACCAACATTTTAAGTATTGAAGATGAAACTTCTAGAAGAAAGTGAGCGCAGAGTCAACAGTGAGTCAGTCAATGCGCAGCAGGCATTTGCAGCGAAGTCGGCGCAGGGCAGCGAAAAGAAAACGAAAAGTCAACAGTCAAAAAGCATTGTTTGTTTTCGTTGTGGTAAGCGTGGGCACATAAAGGCAAATTGTACATCAAAGCAAAACGAGGGTTCGAAACAACAAAAACAATGCTCTTTTACTGTGTTGGCGGCATCAAATTGCAACTTCTTTGACCGAACGAAGTGGTGTCTTGACAGCGGCGCTACAGCACACATGTGCTGTGATCGCAATATGTTTTCTGAGTTTGTAGAACACAGTGAGTGGATTGCACTTGCAGGCGAAAACAGCATTAAAGCAGAGGGCAAAGGCAGCGTGAAAATATCAACAGATATGTGTGAATTATTACTAAAAGATGTATTGTATGTTCCTGGCATGCGAGGAAATTTTATTTCTGTCGGTCGTGCGGTTGAAATGGGATGCACAGTCAGCTTCACAAAAAGGGGTGCTACGGTGAAAAAGCACGGCGTTGATATTCTACAGCTAGAATACAACAATAACTTATTCGTTTTTGAAGGTAAACATAGCAGCGTTTTTGGTGCAATACAAAACGATGCAATTATGTGGCATAATAGGTATGGTCACCTCAATTATACAAGTTTGAAAGAACTTTCTCATAAATCGCTTGTGCATGGAATGGAAAAAGTAAATTTTTTGGAGAAACCAATATGCAGAACGTGTATGGTGTGCAAGATAAATACGCAACCATTTCCAACCGCAGCTGAGAATAGGGCAAAGAATGTGCTAGATTTGATACATACAGATGTATGTGGCCCCTTTGACACACAGTCACTTGGTGGATCGAAACATTTCCTTACTTTCATCGATGACATGTCAAGGAGAATATTTGTTTATTTTTTGAAAACGAAGGGAGAAGTTTTTGATAAATTCGTTGAATTTTCCACAATGGTAGAGCGACAAACCGGTAACACTATTAAGGCTGTGAGAAGCGACAACAGGCGTGAGTTTGTGAATAGCGCATTCAACGAATTGTTTAAAACACGCGGTATTGTGCGACAGTTGCCGGTTCCCTACACTCCGCAGCAAAATGGTGTTGGGGAGCGAGCGAATCGCACATTGGTTGAAATGGCAAGGAGTTTGCTTTTGCACTCTGGTCTGGGCGAGACATTATGGGCAGAGGCTGTAGCTACAGCGGCATACATTCGCAATCGGGCACCAACAAAGGCGCTAAACAATTCAACCCCTTACGAAGCGTGGTACGGCAAGAAGCCATCAGTTCAACACTTAAAAGTATTTGGGTGTGTAGCAGTAGGCTTAGACAAAACGCAGCATACAAAATTTCAACCAAAAGGTAAAACATACCGGATGGTAGGATATTCTCGTGTATCCAAAGCATACAGGTTGTACGATGAAGAAGTGCAAGCAGTGGTTGAAAAGCGTGATGTGTTGTTTGACGAGGCGAGTTGTATGGAAGGTGCTGGCAATGACCAAATTATTTTTGATTTCGACAGCGAGCAACAAGCTGAAATAGAGTGTAATGATCAAAGCGAAAATTATCATGCCAATGAAGCTGAAAGCGATGAAGGCAGTAGCAGCAGTGAAACTGAGGAGTTTCTAAGTGCAGATGAAGGCAGGTAAAGCCTGGATCCGGAAGGCCCAAGCTAGTTCGTACTGGTAAGCCGGGTCGCCCGAAGAAATATTTTAACGTTTTGAATGCGATGAACGTGAATAAAATAGAAATTCCACAAACATTCCAAGAGGCAATGACTAGCAAACAATCAGATCTATGGAAAGATGCAATGGAACGGGAGCACCAGGCCCTCACAGCAAACAACACATGGTCGGTGGTAAATGTGCCTGAAGGGCAATTTGTCATTGGATGCAAGTGGGTCTACAGTCTTAAAAAGGACAAAGACGGCAACATTGATCGTTATAAGGCACGCTTGGTGGCGAAAGGTTGTTCGCAACAGTTCGGCGTAAATTATTTCTACACCTTCTCTCCAGTATGTCGTTTTGAAACTATACGACTAGTATTGGCATTGGCAGCTGAGCTAAAAATGTATCTACACCAGATGGACGTATGCACAGCATACCTTAACAGCGAGCTCGACGTCGTTTATATGAAACAACCAAAGGGGTATTGCGGCAATGATGATAACAAGAAGGTACTAAAATTAAACAAGGCTATATACGGGCTGAAACAAAGCGGTCGAGAATGGAATACCAAGTTGGATGCAACGTTGCGTGATTTGGGCTTCGTTCAATGCAAAAGTGAACGTTGTCTATATAAAAAAGCTGTAGAAGGTAATCTTTGCCTAATCCTTGTATATGTAGATGATTTTCTTTTAGCTTGTCAATCAAAGGAGGAGCTAATCAAGATAAAGGCCCAGATTGGAGAGTGGTTCGAGTGTGTTGACAAAGGTCCAGTCCAGATGTTTTTGGGCATTCATATAGAGCGAGATGGCGAGCTTGGTGAAATATCGATTGGGCAGTCACAGTATATTAAAGAACTTTTAAGGCAGCATCGTATCGGTGCATGTAGACCGGCAGCAACACCACTGGATGCAGGATTCCAGGTAGCCTGCGACAGTGACACTTGTAAGAAAGTAGATCCAACGTCGTATCAATCTACAATTGGAGCGCTGATGTGGCTAGCGCTTTCAACAAGGCCAGACATCTTACACTCCGTAGCGAAATTGGCTCAGCGTAACAAAGATCCGCATAGTGAACACCAAGCAGGCATCATTCATGTGTTGCGGTATTTAGCAGCTACTATAGATGTGAAATTGCATTATCCTGAATGCAGGCAAGCATTGCGAGGGTATGCAGATGCAGACTGGGGTGGAGACAAAGGTGACCGAAAGTCTTACACTGATTATATATTCTTTTTGGCGGGTGGCGCGATTTCGTGGGAGTCTGAAAAACAAAACTGCGTCGCGTTGAGTAGCACAGAGGCAGAATATTTAGCCATGTCATCTGCTGCAAACGAGGCGGTGCATTTAAGACGAGTTATCATCGAAATCGGCTGTGGTGATGCGAGTACACCAACTATCTTATACGGTGACAACCTAAGCGCTCAACACCTTGCAAAGAATCCAGTGCAGCATGCAAGGACGAAGCATATAGACATCAGGCATCACTTCGTGAGAGAGGTAGTCGACAGAGGCGATATTCAGTTGGAATATGTCTCAACCAGTAATATGATAGCTGACCTTTTAACAAAAAGTTTGCCGAAAAGGAAACATGGCGATTTTTCGAAATTACTAAGTCTTGAATAAATACAAAATATTGTAAGAAACATTTGCATTGAGGGGAACTGTTGAAGTGTCACTTTAAAATACAACCCTGCCTGTAACAATGCACATGTTTTATGATCCAAAATGTAGAACGTATTGTTATTTGAATAAATTCAAATTCCAATCTTTTCATTCTTAATAAACTGTCAATCTGTTAACATCAAAAGCTAATTTCTTTTAACCAACAGATGATTCCTTGATTATCAATTATAGTTTTATTTACTAGTAATAAACGCAATACAAATTTAAGAGTTTGTTAACTTTACAGTACTTCACTGTTCAACGCTTGAATACAAACTGATCAATCTGCCTTGCTTGGTCACCGCCTTATATAGTCCAACAGGGTGCTTCCCTATGCAACGAGAACTTTCTTGGTTTTTCGCTTTTCGTGTTCTGGAAGGGTCGGTGTTATTTATTGGCATCTCCTCTTTGCATCGTATTCGCAAACACTCGCGCCATCTCTCTTCCTCTTCCTAGTTACACGCTTGCATGCATAAGCGTAGCCATCGTTATCTCGGTTGTGTTTAACTAGTGGTGGGAGTGTTATTGAATTAGGGATGGTACATGTTAGAGAATCGCCACAATAATGCAAAAATTATCTCGGTTGTGTTTAACTAGTGGTGGGAGTGTTATTGAATTAGGGATGGTACATGTTAGAGAATAATCGCCACAATAATGCAAAAAGTAATAAATTGATTACTTCAAAGGAATAATTTACATAAAATTATACGTACTTAACTTTCGGCTTCGGCCATTCCTCCAGTGAAGTAAATAATAATTTGCGCATCTGATGTCCACCGAGACCGCACCTTTCTTATTTAACTCGCGTTGGTAGGTGTAAACAAAATTTTTTAGTTGAACGAAGATAAGAGAGCAAAATGGCAAATCAAACAAGGCCAGGATGTCTACTCATTTTAAGATACGGTTGCGATTTTGTTAACAAAACAATTGAGTTAAAATTTTTAATTTGCATTGTTTTTAGTAATCTGCATATATAATTTTTTTAGGAAAGCATTCATAAAGCAAAAGATATTTTTAGTTCTGAATGATTGCAGCCAGAAAATAAAAGTTCTGATCCCCAACATTTCTGACTAACAGCCCTATTCTGGCATAGTACCCTGCAAAAAACGGAAATACTCCGTTTCATCATCCAAAGAATACTCCCTAAGGAGTGTCAGAGTACTTAACACTTATGCTCATTCATTTCAAAAAGGTGGCCCTTACGTTTTTTATATGAATGAGGATAAAAGTTGGAGTACTCTGATACTCTATTGTTTTTTACAGGATATATGTCTACTAGTAAAGCAACTTACTCCGGAACTGCACACACACACAAACGGCACGGCGAGTTCTATTCAATATGAAAACAAACAAATTTAAATACTGCAATATTGAACTTGAAGATAAGAACTTATCAGTTACTATAAAAAGTAAAATCCAGTTTAAATTAAAGTTTTTAGTTGTAATTTTTACTTTGAAACGACCCTGAACGCGCTTTCCATTATTCCACTTACTCGGACACCTTTATCCATTGCCTTCGACTCCGATTCGCAAAAGAAAATTCCAAACTAGTAGGAGTAAGCAATGATTCTGGTTTGCCATGACTGACAATTGTTATAGCTGAATAAGAACTGCGCCAATCATTTATAAGAGGGTAGTGATAACTGAGCTATAACAATTGCCAGTAGTCACGTGCTAGAATCGAGCTGTAAAACAAATGAAATTGTTGGCTTAGGTGCAGAATACATGCATTTCATGAATAAATAAAAAAGCGTTATATAGGAATCGATAGCAGTATTTATAATGGGTCGAACCGTGTGCTTTTCTTTTAGTGCAAACAATAACTTTTGGGGTTATGTCGTAGCTGCTCAATGGTTGTTATAATAAGTGATTTGGTTATAGGCATATATGTAATACTTCTATATTGATATTAGTTATGAGTGCAGTTCGCCCAACATTACAGTACAGATATACAATGCGAAAGGGATATAAAATCTCAGTGGTGGCAGCAAAATTATTAGGTTGAAAGGCGAGGTAAACATTTTTTATTTAGAGTTAATAAGCTTTACTTATATCAAATGCGTTTTTCATGGGGAGATAAAAAAATATAAATATATCCAAAAAGTATAACTTGGACATTCAATTGTTTTTGGAGGCAAAAAAAAGAAACAACGGACGAAAAAGAGCACGTGCAAAAAAAATTAGCTAAGTAGATATTACTTCATAACCAATAAGTAATAATTAACAAATTTATTTTATTTCAGCTGATTCATTAATTGTTTTTTTTTTCTTTTTTTTTAAGCATTTATGTGAAAACTATAAGCTATATGGCTGCTAACCATTTTTAAATAATAAATACTTTGACAAACCCTTTACTATATTTTTCATTATTCGATCCCTTAAACTGTTTTACAACAACCATGCAGCTTTGTAAAAAGGGAAGAGTGCCCCCTTGAATAGCCCTTTACTACTTTTTTTTTCGAAACGCTACTATAATTGTATAATTGGGTGTTCACATATATTTACATATCCTAACACAAAAAATACCGCGCATGCACAGAAATTATTTTCGCACTCATAATGTTTGACGGAATTCAAACACATTGCGCAGATAGGATAGTAGCAATATAGAAGTATTATATACATATATGGTTATAGGCTTAGGGCCGCTTTCATAAAAGCTGGTTAGGCCTAATCGGTGGTTAGCTTGACAGCTAACCGTGCAAACTACGTAAATTGAACCCCGGTTAGCGTTTACCGGCTTTTAGGAAAGTGGCGCTTAGTGACTGTTAAGTTAAAAACAATGGTTCCGTTCGCATATCGCTATTGCCGTATCCTTAGCGTAAGAGAAAAAGCAATATGCAAAGGTTACATAACGGATGGGAAATTACGATGTAGCAATAATAATCGATTGCGTTGTTTCTCAACACCAGAATTACAGAAAAATCCCAAACCAAAATAGACCTACTCTTCAGCAATAGTGATAATAGGCGTATTTTCTTCTAAGCGAGTGTGAAGAAAACGCCCAACTCGGTACAAATTTACCCTGTGTGTATTTAACAACACTGGACACGTTTCAACCGTCAAAATCATCTGTTGTTTGTTATTGACATTTTCTTTGTTTATCATCGCGCGAAAATGAAAACATTATCTCAATTTTGCAAACATCTTTTTGTTTGAGCTTATCCAGTTTTTCCCGCAACAAAATCTGCGAAAAAGATAAAGAAATACTGCTGGCATCGTAAAAGGCAATCGGTAAGCAGGTTCTGAGCTACGCATAGCCCATATGGCAGCCGGGAACTGACAAAGGAGTTTACCTACTCTGTGTGGATGTTTTTGAGTGTCTGCGATGCATCTTTACATCAAATGGCTAAAATTAAGGATGCCGGATTTCATCATAGTGCTTATGGAGATGTTTCCTTGTATTCTAGGAGGTGGATTATCTTCGAACCAGTGCCTTTTTGGTTCCATGGCTTGTAACAGTTGAACAAGAATTGCCTGGTTAGCATTTTATTATGCTCTTTAATACCAACCATTTTTGCCGCATTGTGGAGATGGAGTTCTGGTGACATAAGGAGACATTCCGCAGCGATTTCTAGTGCGGTTTTCTGACAGACCTGCAACTTCCTCCAATTTGTGTTCGATAGTCAGGATGATCATACTGGCAGCTCAGAACCGGATGGCCAATTGCCTTGCACGTTGTCAACAACATTTCTTTACTTTTTCCCAATCTGCTGCCAGCCAGTGACATGAGAATTTTGTTGCGGCTTTGGTATCAAACGCCACCCCAAGATTTTGGTGTGTGAGACAGTCGGAAGCTTGATGCCGCCGACGTAGGCGATCATTTGCCCCGTCCCAGTGGTAAATAAGGTGACCGAGGATTTAGTCTGTGACAGTGCCACATTTGGTCCAGCGAAGAGACCGGGCAAAGAGAAATAATTCTTGAACACGGAAGAGCCAGCCGAAATCGTGTAGCCTTCAGCTTAATACACAATAGAGACACTCTCTGGTAGAAAGGGAAGCCTCAATATGTAATAATTAAACAGTAGCAGGGATAGCACACCCCCTGTGGCACGCCCTGTTTAATTATAAGGGGTTATAATCGTTCAATCGTTCGTTCAGGTAATTGGCGGTCCAACGGTTTAGACAGGGGCGAAACCCTGTGGGTTAGGGGTTTAGAATATGCCCGTGGAAGGCATACCTGTCGTAAGAGTCGACTAAAATGCATATAGCTAATGACGTGCAACTCGATGGTTGATCTACGGACATGATGACTCTCACCTCATTACCATTCGGTAATGGACCGACTGAGCGTTATTTTTTTGAAGCGCAGAAAGATGTTCTTGGATCACGCCCTCTACTTAGGATTGGACGCGGGTGATTTAATAACTTTTCACTGATACAAAAACTAGAAAATCCGCTTCCGGATTATTGTCACCGAGGTCCAAACGCGTCTTTTGATACTTCTCCCGACATTTTTGGACGTGATTTAGCACTTGTCTCCTAAAGAAAGCAATTACCGCTTAAAATACTGCTTATTCACTAGAGTACTAAGCTTTGTGCTCTTATAAATGTTTGTACCGGCATATTTTCAAGTTAATTTTGCCGTTTTCTGCACAATCATCTTAAAAATGGTTGGGAAGTCCAAGGAAAGACACAGGGTTGGACCAACGAAATTGTTTTTTATTTACTTTTTCTCTGTTTATTTATTTTCTTAGCGCAGTTTGAGTGAAGTTGGCTGCATTAAATAAATTTGTCAAAATATTTCCCTGGTATATTTCAAGAGCCCATTCACAATGGAGCGGTTTTTTCACAGTCTAACAATACGTTTCAAGTCGCGTATTGAACAGCCAACTTTATTAGCGAGTAGACGAGTAGAATAGACGAGTTGTGTTGTTGCTTTGAAAGTAATTCGATAAATAAGCGAGTATTCTTTTCAGACTCGCTTCGATTAGAATACGCCTAATATAAAAATACAACATTTAGAAAATCATAAGATTTCTGACCACGAAACGATTTGTTTCAAAGTGCCAACATCAATAAACTATAAAATGAGAGTGTATGAGAATCGCTTGTGCTAAGATAACTACACACAGGACAACTTAATAAATAGCCTCAGGAGTTACAATATTGCAGCTAATACACAATACTCTAGGTAAAATTATAGAAATGTTAACCTATGAACAAGGAGTTCAAGTCAAATTAATTAATAAGTGGTATGATCGCGAGCTAACGGAACTAAATAATTTAAAATTTGAGCATTATAAAAAAGCGAAAAGAACAAATGTATGAGAAAATTTTCATAAAATTAAAGATGAAAAAGAAAAAATATATGGAATATAGAATTACAAGCAACTGTAACAATCAAAGAATTATGTGGAAATGTCTTAAAGAAGCGGTAAATATGGGTACTGAAACCTCTCAAAGAAAACGGAGTTTTATAAATAACGTTTTTATTGAAGATGACTTTATTATAGCTAATCAATTAAATCATTATTTCTTTAAAAGTATCAAATTAATTAGCATGAGTATTGAGAACATTTTACTAGTTCAAATGCAAGAAGATATGAATAGACGACCATTTGAGTTTAAACACATAAATGTTGAAGAGTTCATGCGAACAACAAGAAGCTACCTGACTGGAAGAAAACAGAGGACAGTCATAAGAAATGCAGTATCGACGGAAATAGACATTGAGTTAGGCTTACCACAAGGCTCATTACGTATCAAATTAATTAGCATGAGTATTGAGAACATTTTACTAGTTCAAATGCAAGAAGATATGAATAGACGACCATTTGAGTTTAAACACATAAATGTTGAAGAGTTCATGCGAACAACAAGAAGCTACCTGACTGGAAGAAAACAGAGGACAGTCATAAGAAATGCAGTATCGACGGAAATAGACATTGAGTTAGGCTTACCACAAGGCTCATTACGTGCAGAAATTTTGTTTATTATTTATATAAACGATATTAAAGATTGTCTTAAACATTGCAAGATAAGACTATTTGCGGATGATGCTCTGCTAACTATAAGCAGTCCGTCTATATCTGAGGCATTATACAAAATACAAGAAGATTTAAATTCTATATATAAATGGCTATGTCAAAATAAGCTCAAAATTAATACCGATAAAACAAAATGGATGGTACTGAGGAAACAATATACCGAAGTGCATAATGTAGCCCTAAATGTCGCAAATATCCCGTTGCAAAGAATGACGGAAATAAAATATTTGGGAGTAATAATGGACGACAAACTAAAGTTTGATGAGCATTTGAAATACATAGAGGCAAAACTATCCAAAAAGATAGGTTTTATGTTTCGATCATGTAAATATGTTAGCAAGCAATGATTACTGATCCATTATAGAACCTCATTTTATAGATCCTATTCACTCTGACCTCCCCAAAAATATCTACGCTACAGATAAAGCAAAACAAAGTAATGCGATGCATACTCAAAAAACACTTCGATACGCCAATCCAGGAACTGCTTGACAGCTTGAACTGGCTGAGTGTGAAGCAAATTGTTAAATACCACACATTGAAATCATATACAACATGAAATTAGGTAACCTGCCAAATTATATCAAAGATCGTGTGAGATGTAATAATGGCATTCAAAGTTATCAAACTCGAAATATGAACGACTTTCACTTGCCTTTTGTAAGATCTGAGTTTGAGAAAAAAAGCGGATTTTATAAGGGAATAAAAGAATATAATGATCTACCAAGTGATATCAAAGGGTGTAATAATATTTTAAAATTAAAAAAATTATTATTTACTTTTATGGTTTCCTTTCAATTGAAAGTCCTTTTTATTTGGTTCAATCGGTCAGGACTCACTGCAGTTGGTTAGGTAAATTCACAGTCTTGATTCACCTTCCGGTTCAGTATTTAATCGATAGCCACAGGAAATTGCTATTCTTTTGCTGAGGTGGCATCACCAAATATTCCCATAAAGTGGAAAAGGCACCAATAACGGAACTTTTAAATTCCAGACAAACAAGTGTTTGGTGTGCCCAGAGTTAAATTTCGGGTAACCAATAAGTGTCAAATTAAGGGAAATGGACAACTGTAGGTCGATTCTGTAACTATTTTAATGCCAGGTGTTAGCGTTAACTTCGCTTAACACCATTTTTAACGCTTTTCCCTATTCACTAACTTTTAACCACACGAAAAGTGCTAGCTAACACTTTCTGTGTGGTTAGCTGTCGCGAATTATTTTCGAGGTGTTAACAATAGCGTTAATATATTTGCAAGTGTCTTCTCTCTCTATGGCGCGATATACAACAGGTATATCATCATAAACGTCCTAAGAGATTTTTGCGCCAAGCTTCTCTTCCAATTTGTGGTGTGCCGATTTGAATTTTCCCTACAAATTGGTGGGACCTACAGTTTTTTGCCGACTCCGAACGGCATCTACAAAGGAGACGAATTTTTGCTGAGAAGCCTGTCATGGCAGAAATACACTCGGAGAGTTTGCCAAACCACTGCCGAGGGGCGACCCCGTTTTTGAAAAGCTTTTTTCAAATCACTTTTGATGTTACCTGTACCAGGGCTCGAACCATGGACCTTCGGTGTGGTAGGCCGGCAACACTACCTTCACACCACGGCGGCCGCCAGTGCAAGTGTCTTAGCGTGTGGAAAAAGTGAAAAAATAAGTTTTGAGTTTTTTGCATGTAATTTAGTGCAAAATACGGCGACAAGAGCAGTGCCGATTGTGAATAGACGTATGCTAAGGGGAGTGGATGACGCATTTGACCTGCCGTCCTCCCAGTTCCGGAAATTATATCGCGTGGGCCCCGATACCGTCTCAGGAATCGAGGACCGGTTGCAAACTACTTTAAAGGGGCAGAGAATAACATGCATATCCTCCAAAAACCAGGTAAGACTAGATATTGAATTCAATATGCGTATATGCACATATTAATTACATAGCTGTCGTTTGCAGATTTTATGTACGCTGAGGTTTTATGCAACACCACCTCCCCGTGCATCCGTTGAAATTTCCCGGACGCCATTCCCGGGTTTTCCGCCAAAAGGTCGACCATTGCATTCAGCTGGTCCACTGAAGCCCGCTGTCTCTTTGCTGCTGCACTGGTAGTCGCCATTCTGAAAATTTACAAAATTATAAGCAGAAAATCTGTAATTTCAATAAAATTATGCAAATATTTCCCTTTTAATAAAATTTGTGCACTCAACTTGTTGCCGCCAAATAATTTTAATATTTTTGTCTTATTCCTCTTTGTGTTTTTCCAGTTGTTGACACTCTGAATACCAGGATTGCCATGTTTTATCACTATCAAGAGTAAGCTGTTTAGCGGCGTTAAAGGAGAGTTACAGAATCGCACTTTCGTTAAGAACAAACGCCGAAATTTGGCGATAAGCTTAACACTCGGCGAGTGGTTAAAAGTTACAGAATCGGGCTACTGGCATCCAAAAGGGTTTTTACTTTGTATGATTGAATTTAAAGTACTTAATTTGGTAAAAGTGCACGAGTACAAAGTATGTACGGAATAAACGTGACATAAAATTTAATGCATTTTTTTTAATGCACTATCTCGAAAACAAAAACCAACAAATTACCAAATCCACCAAAGTGAAAGATACGCCCCCAAAATGCCAGATTGACCAGGGTGGGAGACACATGGAATCCTGTCCTGATCTCTGACTTTGACCCGGCTGACATCACAGTTTCGACCAAACGCGAGGTAAACAAAGTATATTACCAGAATACATTTCAACAGCAAATGGCAATCCAATATTGGACAAGTTGGACTTAATTAAGCTTTAAGGTGGCAGTATTTTGTTACAATGGGCGATATTAACGAAGCTGTATATCGGAATATTATTGTCAACGGCGAGATCGGATGAGGAGTTCCCTGTGTCTCCTATCACAAACATAGTAACGTGGGGTCCCGCGGGTCACCAGGGAAACACACCAAACGCATAGTCAAGAACCTTCCTAATTTTGCGCGCCAACGGAAGCGTGCCTTCATACTTCGGACCAGACCAAAAATGCAGTAAATTTTAATACCTACTACACTTTACCCAAATCTACTACGCTTTATGTTTTCATAGAATAGTAGTTCAAGCTAATATAACTTGATAAAATGATTTTTTTTACAGAACAATATTAATCACTATCAATATTCTGGTTTTTCCATTGTTCCCTGCGAAAAATTTACCTTTATTAACAATGGTAACTGAGCAATATAGTTGTAGCAGTAAATTTTAACAAATTCATTCTGTTCGTAAGTAATAAAATAAAATCCGTAGTTATCATATTTTTTTTTTACGTAACTCCAAAAGAGATATGCTTAAATGTCTTCCTATGAAAAATCAAACTCATAGCTTTAAAATCAGTTACCGTAGTAAATTTCCTTTTTTGTGACATGCATACTATATTTCACCAGATTTGGGCAGGAATAATAAAGGTCGTAAAATAAAAGAATCCGAACCCTGATGGCAGGCCATACCAAACAAACAGTATCTTTCCATTTGTCGCGGTGCCCGTTAGGTGGAATTTTTCAACGCCAGGGCGGAGCCGCGAAGATTCATACAGAATCAAAAGTAATAGTCCAATTACCCACCGACGCACGGAGGTAGTGCGTGTCAGCTGACACGACCTGTCTTATGAGAGTGCCATGTAAAAGAACACTCAACGACATTCAATTTTTCCGTATAAGTAGAACGTTCCGTAGAAATCAGCTGATAGCTCTCTCATATGACAGTGTTGCCTA
This sequence comes from Merzomyia westermanni, assembly GCA_949987695.1. Classification (NCBI taxonomy): domain Eukaryota; kingdom Metazoa; phylum Arthropoda; class Insecta; order Diptera; family Tephritidae; genus Merzomyia; species Merzomyia westermanni. Next base: position 159,730,000 of record OX465289.1, on the reverse strand, counting down.
TTCATACGTGTGTATGCTGGTTATGGATCGTTTACAGTTGATTTACAAAAATACCTCAAAACACCTTTTAAATTTTCGTAATAATGTTGAAATAACCTGAAATTACAATATTAAGTTGTTGCTTTTAAATAAATTGACTGGCTATAATTATTTAATATTAATTTCGGACACTCATAAAATGAAAAATAATTGTTTCAAAAGTACACGTTTGAGTTAGCATGTGTGAAAACTGATCAATGGCAACATTGTATTGAATGTAAACAACAGAAAATGGCTGATTTCTCCGTTGGCGCCACGGGCATAAGATTCCCTCAAACGTACGTACTTACGGGATACGTAAATGTACGTTACACACGTCGGTGGGTAATTGGACTATAAAGTTGCGCTTAAATAGATCGGTCGTGCCGCGGAAGAAAATAAAAGTTCAAGTAAATACAACTTAAAAGAAAAATAAAGTGTGTGAAAAGTGAACGTAAAACTTGCGAGTTTTGTGAAAATAAAAGAATAAAAAAGCGAAATGCAAATTATTAACGATTAAACCAAAAAAAAGAGAGTGTGCATTTAAGTGCAAATAACAAAGAAAACAAAAAAGAAAAGTTAAGAGGGGTAAGCTGTGAAGAGAAGTGACAAAATAAAGGACCTATCTGTGCACGGAAAAAGATAAGAAAAGGGTAAGTTCACTATATTTATTGAATTTGACTATTTTTGAATCGTTTATCTGGTTGTTCGAATGGTGGTATTCGAATAGTTGTGCTGAAATTCACTGTCTTCATCGCTTGCACGTATGAGCATTTTGTGTATGTATGTGTGTTTGCGTGTGCCTGGGCTGTGGCGATATTTGTTTAGCTATTCGAATAGTTGTCATTTCATCGGTTAATGGGGTTTGAATAGCTTTTTATTTGATATTTTAATAATTAAATAACTATTCGAATGGACAAATTTAGCTACTGCTTATGCACACAGTTGTACAAACATCCAAACATATGTACAGGCATAAAGCGCATGTATGCTGATGAATTTAGTGAATTTTACGCCCGAAATATCTTACTTTAAAATCTAGCACAATACCTATTATTATGCAAATGATGAAGTCACTGGTTAATTCTTGACTTAAGCGCCATGCGCTACGTTTATTCAAGTTCCCGTTTAAGACTAAACTTACAAGCTAATTCTTACAACTACCCTACCTATCTTTACGCTTAGCTTAGCCGCTCGCTCGTGTGTGTTGTAGCTGTTGTTGTTGTTGTTGCGGCCGTTTATTAGCGTGTGAAATGGTCTAAACACGCGCAAATTGGTAGACCTAACGTCAGCAAGTTGAAGCGTGAGACCGGAAGCAACCTTAGCCATGTTCTTGGCTGTTTTGGGTATGGGAATGAAGTGCCAATATTGGCTACCCTACTAGACAGGTACCAGTTAAATGCTTCAGATAACCTCTTATTTTTCTCAATTAGTTTCTGAAGAGCAGTGTGCCAAATCTAACCATATGTTTGCTGTCCGTGTGCACACGTTCAGTATACGGCATCCCTTTCGTGCGCATGTATAACCACATCTGTCTACACTCTTCACTCTCATTATCCATAATGAAAAGTGGGGTTAGCGCTAACAGCCAGGTATAATGCAAACGCACGCCTTCGCTAATGGTTATGAGTACGGCAAACATGCGCCAGGCCTAATAGTTATGAATGATGGAAACTTCATATATAGCTAACAATGAAAATACAATTGGGTTTATTATTCGATTTGGTTTTTAATGTTTAATATAATTTAAAATTACACAGTTTTCACGTTCACAACAGTCAATTAGATCTATAAATACATATTTATACCACTAAACATTTACAAAATATAATTTCACTCCATTTCACTTCCTTTGCTCGTCCACCTGAAAATATGAAATTTTTGGTGCATAAATATATAAACCACGACTTGACTTGTTTAATAACAATAATTAGTACTATATACTTGCCTTATCTAGGCGTATTAGTTGCAATTTCTCTGCAAAACTCCTTATTAACTATTTTATACATTTTTTAACGACGCACTAACATTTCGCTCACAATACCAAAAGAAAAAGAAAAACTTGACAAAAGGCTTTGTGTGTGTTAGTAATTTACAATTTTCGCTTGCATGTATTTGTGAAAGTGGTTAGGTCTGTCTAGTAGGGTAAGTATGTGTCTTTAACTTGCATAAATACTTGAAATAATTCCATTAACGTACATACACATACATATTCATACTAAATTTAGAGTAAATCTCCTGTTGGAGTTCCTTTTATGCACGGGAATAGGGTAATTGTTCGCATTACATCAAATAGCTCAATACGACTATTCGAATGGTACTATTCTGATAATACTAGTATTCGAGAGGTACTGGAATGGGAATGGATGGATTTTTTTTATTCGAGTAAATTTTGTTCGAATGGTCCCATGCCTAATACATATTATTATATTTGTGGCTTTTAAGACTTTAGTGATTCGTATGTCCTCCTATCTATTACCACTTTCAATCTCTTTGGCATCGAACTTTCTTGGTGTTTCAGAACTTATTTTGAACCATTCTTCCAACAAAGCGTTTTTTTTAACCGTTTTGGTCGAAATTTTATATCTGCGAATATTTTGATCTAATATTGCCCAAAGATTTTCTATAACGTTCATATCAGGAGACTGAGCAGGTGGTGACATTAAGGCCCGGTTTTTCAGTACAAGTTCAACTCAATTCGTCAGTTAAACTAAGCTTAAACTTGTTACGCAGTTTTTCAGTCAACTTTAAACGAAGTTTAAACGTAGTTTAAGCGGCCAATTTGGCAGGGTTAAACTCTAGTTAACCTGTCAGCTGTTTGCATATTTGATGGTTTTGGTTGTGAAACAATAAACTGAACGCAATTAAAAAAGGACGATATTTTTATATTTAATTAAATACTGGATATATCATCTGACGAAAGTGATTATAGTGATGCAGAAATTAGCGAAATCCTAACTATTACAATACTGAGGAAAAGCAATGTCAACTTTAAACGAAGTTTAAACGTAGTTTAAGCGGCCAATTTGGCAGGGTTAAACTCTAGTTAACCTGTCAGCTGTTTGCATATTTGATGGTTTTGGTTGTGAAACAATAAACTGAACGCAATTAAAAAAGGACGATATTTTTATATTTAATTAAATACTGGATATATCATCTGACGAAAGTGATTATAGTGATGCAGAAATTAGCGAAATCCTAACTATTACAATACTGACCAATGGCGTTGAATATGTACACAAACGTAATCCTTTGCCGTATCTAGATAAAAAAAAAACCAATGTTGCCGTATAACAAGCAAATCTTAAAAGCGGCCTTAAACTCTCACTGAAAAACCGCTCTGCAGTTTAACTGGAGTTTAAATTTATGCCGAGTTTAAGCAAACTTAGTTTAAACTGAGCTTAACCAAGGACTGAAAAACCGGGCCTAAGTGGTTACAGTTCCATATCGGCCACGGCTTCAAAATTCTTTTCTGACTTGTGTAAAATATCACAAATATATATGTGCAAAGTGCTTTGTTTCCATTCATTTACTACGTACATTTTTAATTTATTTACAGAATGCCACAGCGCGCCATCAGCTGGCACAACGCACGCCGTATCAACGCGCGACCCAACACCATTAACGCACGCCATATGAGCACGTAACGCACGCCATATTAGTGCGCATTATAGCGCAATTCACGCAGCATAACGCGCAACTATCACCGTTTAGGCGCAACGTGCAAAGCACGTCACCTTAGCGCGCAACCCAGGTCACATTAAGTGTATCACCGCGCCACCAAAGCAACATCTAAGCGCGCCCTATAATATCACCAGCTCCATCCACTGGCTACCATAGCGCGCCCAATCGCGACAACCACCAGGTATAACACCAGTATAGCATTGCGCCACTATAGCGCACCGACATCGCGGCGCTATAGCACGCACAAGCACCGCATAGCGCGCAGCAACAACACGCCAACGTAGCGCGCCGCATCAACGCGCTACAACAATGGGCCACTAAAGCGTGCCACCAAGCCACTAAGCATGCAACGCCCACCGCACACCCCCCTAAACAACCAGCAGTGAAAACAGCGGGGGCCGCCGTATAATAAGCCCACCGCACTAACCATCGGCAACAACTAACCACAGGCAGCGACAAAACCGGTAACAACAACCGGTAACAAAAATACCGGCCACGACAACCAGCAGTGACATCCGAGGGGACGCCCTGTTTTAGGCCCGCTGCACTACTACAACAGCGCCAGCAACTAGCAGGGACAACAGCAGGGGCATCCTGTTTTAGGCCCGCTGTACAACCAGCAGAGACAACAACCGGGTGAGACCAAACTAAGTAGTAGCTAGTTTTGTTTTCTTATAAAATTTAACTTAAACAACAACAAAAAGGAAAGACCAAATTAAGGTAAAAGTAAAATTTAAGATATACGGAGTTAGGAATAGTAAATAAGAAGACAACCCAACAATTAAAATAAAACGGGACCACATATAAGGAAATGAAATTATAAATAAAAAAAATTAAAAAAAAATAAAAAATTTAGTTAGGTTGAGGTTAGATAAAGTAAGATTAAAATAACTAAGTAAAATAACTAACTGAATTGGTAGAGTAGAATAAGGAGGAAAAAAATATATGTATGGAAATATTGGTTTTCCAACCTATTAAATTTAAATTAAAGTTACTACATGATCAGAAATAACATAAGATGTAAGTATTTAAGTAAATACGAAAAGGAGAAAAATAAAAAGAAATACCTAAATATCGATGTTATAAAATAAAAAGTATACATACTAGGAAAAATTTATTTTAATTTGAATTCAGATTTACAGTAACTGCTAAATTAACATAACCGATAACATAATAAAAAGGCCAACTCAATAATTCATGAAACTAATAAAAAATAAAGCAAATAAAAGTTGACGAGCTAAAATAAATACGTAAAAGCAAAATAAATTGTTATGGTTTACTTTCAATCGATAGTCCTTTTTTATTTGGTTCAATGCGGTTGATTGGGTGACAGTTTTGATTCACCTTCCGGTTTGACGTTTAGCTACGGGAAAGTGTGTGATTTTGCTGAAGTGGCAGCACCAAATATTCCCATAGAATGGAAAAGGCACCAATAACGGAATTTTTAATTTCCAGACAAACAAGTGTTTGGTCCAGAGTTAAATTGCGGGTAACCCAGGGCGCCCGAAAGTGTCAGAAAAAAGGGAAATGGGCAATTGTCATCAAAAAGGGTTTTTCCTTTGGAGGGTAATTATGTTGGTAAAAGTGCAGGAGTAAAAAGTATGCACGGAATAAACAATGCCGTTTTTGTAATGCAATATCTCGAAAAACAAAAACCAATACATTTCCAATACCACCAAAGTGAAGGATACGCCCCAAAATGCCATATTGTCCAGGGTGGGAGACACATGGAATCCCATCCTGATCCCTGACCTTAACACAGCTGACATCAAATTTTCAAACGAACGCGAGTAAAACTAGGAATATTGCCAGAATACATTTTAGCAGCAAATGGCAATCCATTATTAGTCAACTTGTAAAGTATGGTATAATTCGACTTGAATGAGTTTAAAGCGGCAGTGATTTGTTGCTATGTGCTTTATTAACGAAACCAGTAGATCGGAATATTATTGTCAATGGCTAGGTCGGATGGGGAGCTCCATGTGTCTCCTACTCCAAACTCAGTAACGTGGGGTTCCACGGGTCACCAAGGGAACACACCAATCGTATGGTCTGGAACCTTCCTAATTTTGCGCGCCGACGAAAGCGTGCCTTCAGGGTTCGGACTTGATCAAAATTGCAGTAATTTTAATACCTACTGCACTTTACCAAAATCTAAAAATCTACCTTCTAATAGTGCCACAATCTGATTTATTTTGATAAGTGATGCTTTTTGTTAACTATAAACTCTTATATGAAGTAATTCAACAGTACAAACATTCTTGCATTTTATTTTGTTCCATAGGGAAAAAAAATTTACCATCAATAAAAATAGCCACTGAGTGAAATAGTATTAAAAGTAAGAGTACTAAAATCATTTCATTTATGCCTCAAATCAAGGCGTAATTACAGTACTTTGTGTTTTAAGTAATTCCTACAGTGCGATGCTCATTAAATCAACTATGAAAAAGCAAAGTCATATCTTCAACGTTAGTTTCTATAATATATATTATCCTTTTTTTGTTTTGAAATGCGTGCTGTACTTTTACGAAGTTCGGTAGTAGTGAAAAGGTATTTAAAATAAAAGTAAAAGTCCGAGCCCTGATGGCAACCACCAACCCGAGTGGCAACAATCACGCCACGTCAGACTGGGTAGCGGAACTTTTCCATTGCGCAGTCGCCGTTGCTGGACAATTTTCAGGCATAGCGGCGTCACCGGCATTCGACCAATTCAAAAAGATAATAAATTTTGACGGGAGTGGTCGTGTGCGGTTACGTTATGAAATTTTAATTTGCGCAAAGTGAATTAATCAAATACACACAAACACCAAGTTTGCATAATTCGTCCTTTTGAAAACTAAACTTAATTTATGAAAAAAGAAAAAATTTTCTTGATCGTGCGTAATTTAGAAAAAAAATTAAGTGATGTTTTTTTTTGAAAAACATTATTGGCTTGAAAAAAAAACCAAGATAACGAAATCTAAAGAACAAAAGTCGTCGTAAAGAAACACGTAAAATAATTCCTCAAAAATTAAAATATGCAATAAAAAGAACACGTCAAATGGAACCCGCAATTTGAGGTGCGTTTTTTTTATATTATTGTTTTAAAAAGGAAAAAAGAAAAAGGGTAAGTTCACTATATTTCTTTAACTTTTATTATTTTTGAATAGTTTATCTGGTTGTTCGAATGGTGGTATTCAAATGGGTGTGCTGGAATTTACTGCCTTCATCGCTTGTACATATGAGCATTGTATGGATATGTGTGTGGTTGTGTGTGCAGGCATGTGCCTGGGCTGTACTATTCGAATAGTTTAATTTCTTCGGTTAATGGGGTTTGAGTAGTTTTTTATTTTGATATTGGAATAATTAAATAACTGTTCGAATGGACAAATGTAGCTAGTGCTTATGCACACGGTTGTACGGGCATTCAAACATATGTATAGGGTGGCTAATGAAAGCCGCTACCAAAAAAAAATGAAATAACTTTTTTTCTATTTAATGAATCTGGCTAATTTTTATTTTTATTTTGCAGATTGACTTTTACATTTAACAAAAATGGATAACTGGTACACTGAAACAAGAATTTGGATTGTCCGCCGCTATCACGCACTGGAGTCCGTAGTTTCGGTTCAAAGAGAGTATAGGCGCACGTTTGGCGGCAATCCTCCGAGCAGATGGACCATAATAAGACTTGTAAACAATTTTGCCGACCATGGGACAGTCAACAGAAGACCTTACCATCGAAACCCTTCAGTTCGAACGGAGGAAACAATCGCTGCTGTAGCTGCTGCCATACAAAACAATCCACGTGTTTCGACAAGAAGCTTATCTGCTCAAATGGGTGTAAGCAGACAGTCATTACAGTCAATTATGCACAAAGATTTGGACTTATTCCCATATAAAATTCAAATGGCCAACAAACTGAACGCTGCAGACTTGCCGATTCGCTTGGAATTTCGCCAGAAGATGCTTCAAATGGTGGAAGAGGATGGAAACATGTTGAACTGTCTTTTCATGTCTGACGAGGCCCATTTCGATTTAAACGGCAACATAAACAAACAAAATTGTCGAATATGGAGTGCTTCCAACCCACAGATACTCCATGAGACGGAATTGCATCCACTTCGTGTCACAGTGTGGTGTGCAGTTTCATCACGCTACATTGTCGGGCCCTACTTCTTCGAAGAAAACGGTCACACCGTTACGGTTACTGGAGACCGTTACTTGAGCAGGTTGAGAGAGTTTTTCTATCCAGAATTACGCCGAATGAGAATTTCTTTCAACTCTGTGTGGTTTCAGCAAGATGGTGCAGCTCCTCATATAGCCCAACCTGTTATGACAGAATTGCGACGAAAATTTCCCAATAAGCTGATATCCAGAAACTCCACATTCCGTTGGCCACCCAGGTCGCCTGACCTTACTGCACCTGACTTTTTCTTGTGGGGTTATTGCAAACAGGAAGTCTTCAAAGCAAAACCAACAAATTTGAATGAACTAAGGCAATCCATTCGAGAAACAATTGCGGCTATTCCTGTCTCAACTCTCCAAGCAGTAATGAACAACTTTTTGGTAAGATGCCGCACATGCATCGACGAGCAGGGGGGGCATTTAAATTCCATTATTTTTAAAACTAATTAAGCTATATTTAATAAAATTTAATGAGATTTAACATGAATAAAAGAAAAATGAATTCCATACACTGAAAAAAAATTATTTATTTCCAATTATTGATGGCCTTCGAATGGATGGATTTTTTTTATTAGAGCAAATTTCGTTTGAATGGTCCCATGCCTAATACATATTAATATAATTGTGGCTTTTAAGGTTTTAGTGGTTCGTATGTCCTCCTTTCATAGCTATTACCAATTTCAATCTCTTTGGCATCGAACTTTCTTGGTGTTTCAGAACTTATTTTGAACCATTCTTCCAACAAAGCGTTTTTTATCCGTTTTGGTCACTGAAAAAAAATTATTTATTTCCAATTATTGATGGCCTTCGAATGGATGGATTTTTTTTATTAGAGCAAATTTCGTTTGAATGGTTCCATGCCTAATACATATTAATATAATTGTGGCTTTTAAGGTTTTAGTGGTTCGTATGTCCTCCTTTCATAGCTATTACCAATTTCAATCTCTTTGGCATCGAACTTTCTTGGTGTTTCAGAACTTATTTTGAACCATTCTTCCAACAAAGCGTTTTTTTATCCGTTTTGGTCATAATTTTGGTGGTTCCATGCGGCGGCACGTAGCTGCTAGTGTACGTGCGAGGATATCGGGAGGGGTATCAAGAGAAAGTTGAAAATTTCCTGTCATTTTCATGTGGTGGTTGTAATCACAGATTAGGGTGTACCGAAAAGTGCAGAAACGTGTTCCGCGCAGAAATAGTGTGGACCGGCTAAGGGTTATTTTTTTTTGAAGCGCGGCCGAAAGCCGCCTACGCATAAAAGTGTTTTGCACATGAATACCTTGGATCAAGCCCCTATGTGGGATCGGACCTGAGTCATTTTTGGGTTTTTTGCTAATAGCTTTTCACCGAAACAAATTATTTAATTTCCGCTTTCGGATTGTTGGTGCAGAGATCGAAACGCGTCGTTTGATGCCTTTCCCGAGGTTTTTGGGCGTGTATTGGCGGTTGCATGCTGCGTTTAGAATTACTCTAATTCGGTGTTTTCCAAATTTCCGGCACTAAAATAAATTTTTTTGTTGTATATACTGCCCATTGTTGGCCATTAAGTGGGTGGAGAGAAAAAAATTTTCGGTCAGTGGTTATTGTCTTGGCTATTAAGGGGTGAAGATAATTTGTTGAATTGGTTACCGATGTAGCTAAAATATGAATAATTTTATTAGCTAAATTATTATTCTACGGGTCATTGCCAATCAAACGATAGCTTTAAATTTTTCCAAGAAAATTTAATCAATTTTAATATTCATATAGATACAGCTGTCGGTGCAACAAATAATAACAGCCTTTCTGAGGTTTGGCTGTTAATGCTATTGGCATAAGCATAATAAAGTACAAAGATTTTTGCCTTAAAAATGTGTTTAACCAATAACTTTAAATGAACTATTCTTGTGTGTTCTAATTTAGTTAGGGGCTGAAGGTATCTAGTCGGGCGGTATAGCGTTTGCAAGAAGATGCCAAAGCGTAGTATTCCATGTATTGTATGGTTTACGATCACCTCAGCCTCGTCGGACGTAACCAGCCCTTTTGGCGTACGCGTAGCAACAACCTGATCTTTAAGTCTTTATAGTTTTAATGATTATATATATATATGTGTATATAAAAGCAAATTGTAATTACCTTTTTTTTTGTTTGCAGAACGCATCAACGCCCACCGCACGCCGGCAACAACAAATCCGGCAACAATAAGACCGGCAACCACAACGCGCCACTGAGTGCGCGGTAACAACAAAACCGGCAACAACTAAACCAGACCGGTAACAACAACCAGCGTGCAATAGCGCTCAGCAGTAACATCAGCGAGGGCCGCACCAGAAGCATCAACAACAACCGTAACCAGCGGTGACTACAGCGAGGGCCGTCCTATTATAGGCCCGTCGCACCACCAGCAACAACAACATAACCAGCAGAGACAACAACAACAGTAGAGCCCCACCAACGGCTTATTTCAAAATGGGTGAGATCCAGCTAATTTAATTTACTAAACTATATTGAATGATAAACAAATATATATATATAAATATAAAAATTCAATATTAAGATTTGCAACTTAAGGAAGGGAAATGATAAAAATTTAACTCAAATATAATTAGAACCTAGGTATAGAGTTCAAGTTAGGAAGATAGATTTAAACTTAACTCATTAAAATAAAAAGTTAGCATATTAGGTAAAGGCGGTTATAAATAAAATCAGTCAGGAAATAAGACTCAAAAACAAATTGATTTATTAAAATAAATGAAAATAATAATAATATGTGAATTAAGAAAAAAAAAAAATGGAATTCGAAAAACATAACTCATACCTAATCGTAACAAATAGACTGGCCAAATAAAAATGAATAAACAAATAACCAAGCAATAACAATAACTAAATACATACAAATAATTCATAAGAAAATAAATAAATCAATAATACTCCACCAAACAAGCAGAGTAAACTTGAAATAAATTTTTAAAAAGCTTCCGAAATTTTTTTTTCCTTACAAAATTCTGATTTTTCATTATAAAACATTTGAAAATAACCGTTTTTATAATTCAAATGACACGTTGATAAAAGCTTATTAATGTAGGCCTATAAAAAAAAAAAAAAAAAAAAAATTTCAAAGAAAGCTTTTTATAAGTTTTATTGTAAACTTTATTCAAACCATGTTTTCTATTTATAGATATTATTTAGCTATTGTACTATAATAAATAAATAAATTGTAATCATACATTGAATGCTGCAACGCAACCAATTATCAGCCGATTGCAGAAGTGGTTAAGAAGCAGCCATGATTTTTGCTTTTTCGTCCACATTCTCATATAAAATTTTGTATGAAAACAAATTGAAGTTTTTTTGTTGAAAGGAAAAAATTTGACAAATAGTTTACTCGGAATTTTTTTTTTGTAAACATTGTCACTTCACTTTCAACGTGAAATGATCTTTAACAGTTTTTGTGTAGTTTATAAAAAGTTTACTTTAAACTTTCAAATAAATTAAAACTGAAAAGCTTACATATCGCTTATAGTAACAAGTTTACTTAAAATTATTTTTAAAGCTATTTAAAACGTGTTAGTTTAAGGAATGTTTTTGTAAATAAATTTGTATAAAATGGGAATGCTGACTTCCTTACTTATTTAGAAGGCACATAGGATTTTTGGTAAGGGGCCATCGGGATTAGGTTTGGTGCACCGATGGCCATGGATGAGGGTGGGTCAGCACCTGGGCGTCGCAACAACACCCGCGGCGCCCCCTTATATTGTTCGGCCTCGTTTTTTTTGGTTGTATCTTTTTATTTTTCATCACAGTAACCGGTCGTTTCCGGTTCGTTGTTTTATTTTCATGTTTTTTCTCTTTCCGTTAATTTAAATTTATATTTTTTTCCTTTTCCGTTCGTTTATTTCAGTTTTAATTTCGTTACCTTTTTGGTTAGTTTTAAATCCTAAGTTTCCGTTTTAACGTCTTTTGCCAGTTTTTTTTTCTTTTGAATTTTAATTTGATTTCTGTTTAGTTTTGAGTTTTGAAATTTGAATGTCAACGGTCTGTCCGTGGCATCCGGTTTTAACCGGATGTTGTTTTCATAGTCCTTTTGCGCGGGTTTTTTGCGTTTTTCCCCGCGTTTTCAAAAGGCATGATATGACCTTTTCTCTGATTATGGCGCAGGACGGTAAGGTTGGCAAGAGCCCACCCCAGCCGACAATGACTAGCCACAGTGCGACCCTAGATCATGCCGACCGCCTTCCTTACCGATCCACTTTGACGCGTTACCATAACAAAATAAATAAACAATGAAACGAGATGAATAAAATGATAATAAAGTATACATAGCGAATTACAACGTTTTTTTTCCGGTTATGGTTTTACCTTTGGCTCTTTTCCCTGAATAAATAAAATAATCAACAATTAAAGGGTGTACAATGAATAACTTGTTAGTCCTAAGCAACCATTTTTGTTAAATGAATTTTAAATAAATTCAATCAGAAATGGGAATGCTGACGCTTTTGATTTAGAAGGCATATAGGAGGTTTAGGTAAGGGGCCATCGAGAATTAGGTGCGTCGATAGCCATGGATGAGGGTGGGCCAAGAACCGGGCCTCGCAACAACACCCTCGGCGCCCCCTTTATGTTCGGTGTTTTTGGTATATTTTTCTTTTACAGCTTGGTAACCGGTTTTTCCGGTTCGTTTTTAAGTTTTCAGGTTTATTTTCTTTAGTAATTTAAAATTGTGTTTTTTTTCCTTTTCCGTTCGTTTATTTCAGTTTTAAATTCGTTTTCATTTTCAGTTATTTTTGAACCTTAAGTTTCTTTTTTGAACATTTTCTTTTGCCCGTTTTATTTTGAATTTTTATTTGATTTGAGTTTTGTTTTGAAATTTGAATATCAACGGTCTGCCCGTGACATCCGGGTTTAAATGGTGTTACTTACACTTGGCAGACTGAACTTTGACCGTCCAGCTTTTCTATGTTTTACATGCTGCGGCATCATTAGTGTGTTGTTTTTGGCCAAAAAGTCTCGCACAAGCAACGATGCGTGAGCAGGGGCGTTATCGTGGTGCAAATGCCAATTTTTGTTCTTCTTTGCACATCTTCTCGGCCTTCTGAGAACATTTTGTACCACCGATAAACGTTGCTTCGGTCCAAGGTAGCTTCTCCGTTTGCCACAGTCAACATTCGGAATGCATCCGCGCACTTAATTTCGTTTTTCACACAAAATTTGATACAGGTTCTTTGATCCATTTTTTTGAATAGGTAAAAATCGAAGACGATCCAAAACACGTGCTAGCAAAGCAGCTGTCAACAATTAACTGAACATTCAAAATGGCCGAGCTTGTCGGCATAAGTGAGAGACATGAGTACCAACATAACGCCACAAAAAATTCGAAATTCGAATATACGTAACCAGCGAAAATTCAAAATTCGCGATACGTTTTGAACACACCTCGTATGTATATGTAGGTGTAAAAAACGCTTAGATACATACATGAAAGGTAAGCAGCAGATATATTATTTGTATCCTCTTTTCTGTATTATTCCTCTTAGGATTTCTATATGGTATCGAACCTTTCTCGCTGTTCGCTATCCAATATTTGTACATTTTTAAGATCAGCTGTGCTCCATGAAAAAAGGTAAATTTTAAAATTTCTTAAATCAAAATATCTTTCGAACTAGTTATCCTATAGTATAATCGCCTTCGTTTGACATGCATAATTGGATCTTAATGTCAAATATTTACACGAAAAATATTTTTTTTTTGTGTGAAAAGATGATCAATAAAACTAGCAAAACTGTTTATAAAACAAAAAAAATCTTATGAACGGTATTTTTGAAATAGTAAACTATTGTACAAGATACAACTAGCTTTAAATTGATATCCATATCTCTAAATGAAAATACTGACATTCCTTAATTAAACTGACTGAATGACTCTTCTTTTTACCCGGGCAATGGCTGTTATTTCAGTGTAACCCTGTCTAATTCGTCACGTCCCACCCTGAAATTGTCATCCATTCCTCCAGAATAAAAGAAACACAGAATATGAGCGGTGTGCCCAGCAGAAAGTGATTGGGTGTGAGTGGCTCTTTCTCTTAGGGTGATTCGGCAGGTGCGTAAATGGTCGCGAATTCACCATATTTTCAGCTTCGATCAAAAAACATATAAGCTTGTGCTCTCTGGGTGCCACTTCTTTAAGCGTATGACGTAGTACGCGTTTCCCACACTGCACCATTCTTTCCCATATTCCTCCTTCAGACGGGTTCATGGGACAATTAAACCACCACTCATATTGTCTGACAGTATCCTTTGGGGTACACCGAGACGATTGATGAAATTTCGTGTCGCCAGTATGCACGAATCGGTACTCAGGTCGTATGCCAACTCCAAATGCACGGCTCTTACCGTGAGGTACGTAAAAAGGGCCATCCACCGCTTCTTATGGCGACGACCCACTGTGACATTGATGGGACCGAAATAGTCCAGGCTGGTAAATGTGCATGGCCTTATGAACGGAGTGAGACGATCCGCTGGTAGAGGGCCCATGATGGGTGCGGCTGGAGCGGCTTTAATAATACGACAGACTAGGCAGTTGGCTATGACGTTATAAAGTAGCTTCCCCAGATGTGGAGTCCAAAAATTATGTCGAATATCGCAGATCGTGGGCTCAAAATTTTGATGTTTCATTAGGTTGTGGTGATGTAACACAATGAACTTAGTTAATGGATGGTTATTAGTTATTATTATCATAGTTCCTCTTCATCTACTGCATCGGGACTAGGCTCGTCATTGGCACGTGACCATTGCAGCTCATCTTTTAAAAGAAATTGTGGACCGGTGAACCAAATAGAACTGGTTTCGCAACGGTGGACTTTCGTCCTTGTTGCTTTGTCAGCTACGTTTTGGGCTGTGGGTACCCATCTCCAATTCGATACCGTGGTCGAGCTAAGAATTTCCGCGACCCTATGATGGCTTCTTGTAACTCAAGTCGAGGTATGGTCAATGGCTTTGAAGGTGCACATCGCAACTTGGAGCAGATGAACACTACTTCGGTTTCACTAGTCGAGGTCATTGATGGCCAATATCGACGAAGATATGAACCGATGCTCCCCTCCGAAAATAGAATCTGGGAATTTCTAACATCGTCACTTCCTCGAGCTGTTAGCGCCATTTACGTCATACCATGTCGAGATCTTTCGATAGAACTTCTTCCCAGCCTATTTTTTTCCTCTCACATTCATTTTATAGACATCAGGTTCACTGAAAGTGTCCCCGCTACTTCATAAAAATCGTTGTGCCCACTGGTCCTCCTCTCGTACACGGATCTGGTGGAACATCTTCTTTATATCTCCGAAGAGAGTTATGGCACCTTCCCGGAAATGAAAAAGTACACATGGGAGCGGTCGATATTCCTGCGGGCCTTTGATCAACTGTGAGTTAAGTGACGTACCCTGCTATTTAGCTGCTGCGTCGAAAACAAGCCGAATCTTACCAGGTTTGTTCGGATTTGTAACGGCAGATTGCGGGAGATACCAGATCCTAGGGTTTTCTAGCGCGACTTCATCTGGGGATAGCTTGCGGACGTAATCCCTATCAATATAGGAGCTTATAATACTCTTGTAGGCTGTCGCTAATTCGGGGTATCTGTACATAATAACAGTGGCCCGGGCCTATCAGAAGTTTAGGCACGGCACCTTCGTATGACGACACGGGAAAGTGACGCAAAAGCTCGGAATTATTACATATATCCGACCCGCTTGGTTTCCGCGAAAATAAAGCCAGTTTACGTACACTAAAAATATTATTCAACTGATGCCTCTTCTTCATACTGGTACCACCTAGCCTGCTAACTACCATCGCGGGGTCATTTGCCTTATGCCAACCAAACCATTGCACGTCCATATTGCGACGTTCACCCTTTAACCCTAACTCGTCAGCTAACATTTTGTCGATCATAGTAACCGACGATCCCTCGTTGATTAAAGCGAAAGAATTAATGTCTCTCCCCCTACTGTGTAACACCATCGGCAATGTACGAAATAAAAGCTTATTAAATTTTGTGTTACTTTCGCAGCTTAATACTCAAACATCGTTAAGGCGTTCAGCTACTAGGCGCTTATTGGTGGAATCGTGGAATAGGTTGTGATGGCTGCGTTTGCACCCATTGGACGGACATAGCTTACGACGTCGGCAATCTAGTGAAGAGTGACCTTTGGTAAGGCATGCAAAGCACAATCGTTGGCGTTTTTCCTCCTTCCACCTATCATTAACACTTGCATCGATAAAAGCGTTTGCGTTCTGCAATTGTGTGTAGCCCTTGGCATATTATGCACTTGGATGCGTTGAATCGACTTTCTTCGACGGCATGGATAACCACACGACGATTAGAATCACGATGATCTAGTTCCTGGATTGTGCATATTAGATTTGCTGCTTCATTCAGCCAGTTGCTGAAGTGGATGACCGTGGGATATGGCTGCACCCCGGCTGACTAGCGTGCCCATTCAATACCTTTCGACATTGGCAGTTTGCTGACTAGCTCGGAGATTAGTGTGGGATTAGACACATGTTGATGGCCACCTGCGGATTGTAGAAATTCTGATAAGTTTCTTACCTTCGTAGCGAAAGGCACCAGCTTCGTGGCACCACTTTCCGAAATTGGTATTATATCTTTCATCATCTCAATTTGACTCACTATGAGCTGTTCGGGACGACCGAGGCGAAAGCGGAGCTGTTCAATGATCACACTAACGTGGTCAGGATATATCAGGATACTTGACAGTCTCCTTATCCTCCCCTTTAAGGCATTTTTGTAGCCGCTGCTTGTTTTTCAGATTGCCATACGCGATTGTAGACTGCTCAAACGCAGTGACGAAGACCGGCAAATCCTCCGCTAGTCCACTAAACTCGGGAAAATCCTGAAGCTTTTTTGGCATTAATGCTCCTCTGTTGATGTGGACAACATTTTCGACGTTCGGTGGCGTTATTGTGTTCCGTTGCCCATTTAGAAACGATGGCGTTGATGTGACAGATGCAGCGGACCCATAGTTCGATACCAGAGGACCAGTCGAAGCATTGGCTAGGCTGAAAGTAACTGCTGCGGCTTGGGGGATTCCATATAATAAAGCGCTTGCTGATCCTGTGGAGAATTGGGTTTGCATATTATTGAAGTCGGCGGCTGATGTTGCGTAAATAACGCTGGTAGGCGGAGTAGCGCTGGCATATGCATTGATTCGGGCTGTGTTGACTAAATTATCACTGGCTGCGGCGGCAGAGGCTGATATATAAGCATTGAAGTCGACGGCGGCGTTGGAGCTGACTTCGCTTCTACATGGGAGTGCGATAGACGACATTGCTAAGGCATTAGTAGCGTTCATTGCATTGGTGTACGAAGCCACGACGGACTGAGCTATCTACGGCGCTCCGGCGGATGGTTGTGTAATAAAGTTCGTAGCATTTGTAAATGTTGACGACGGAGCAGTAAAATCTCCAGCAGAAGTTGCGACGAGTGGAGCTGCAGAGGCGTGAACGACTTGCGTAGCAGAGGCCGGCAGGCATAACTTTGTTCGCTGCTGCACCACTATTATACACAGCTTGGCTAACTGCAACTTTAGCCGGGAGTTTTCTGCTTCACTCTCCCTAACCTTACCTTGAACTTTCGCTAACTCGCATTCCAACGCTGACATTTGTTGTTGAAGAATCGCTACAATGTTGCTTTGTATCGTTAAACCTTCATCGGCGCTAACTGAGACATCAATTGTCGGTATTACTTCCATGAATTTTAGCACCCTGACTTGACATGTCCTGTCGAGCCTGGATGCCGTTGATGCTAATTGTGTTTTCGTGTTCTCGTTTCAACAGCGCGCACTTGTAGCCCCTTTATTTATTCTGGTAACCAGACGACAAACACACGTACATACAAAGATATTCTAATGGCGCAAAAAATTGCGATTAAAGAAAACCACCACAGTTCGCAAATACATATACAAGAAAATTCACAATAAGGGAATGAAATTAGCGAGCACATGACAGGGTTGCCTTCAAGCGTGCTGCCACAGCTATAATTCACATTTCGCTATCTTCTAATCGAATTAAATAGTCCCACATTGTTGTTAGATGGTTCTTAAGTGAAAATGAGATACGCAGATATGAACCATAGTATATGTCTACTAGTAGCGCAACTTGCTCTAAATCTGCACACACACACAAACCACACGGCGCGCTGTATTCAATAATAAAACAATCAAATTTAAATACGGCAATATTGAACGCGAAGGCTAGTATGTACTACTACATACGCTAACGTCACAAAGGGTGTTCCTCCTATACTAATAAAGCCTAAAGTAAAGCAAGCTATAGAGAAAACAAAAACAGATTTAAATAAAATAGATCCATCTCATTTGAATATAGGAAGGGTACAAAACAAAAACAATGGAACAATAATTATAAATGCTAATACAACCGGTGATAAGGATAAAATTAAAGATGTTTTAACAGAAAAGCTAGACAAGAATGTATACAATATTGCTGAGCCTTGTTTGCCGAGAATTGTTGTAGCTTATGTTAGTGCAGAGTATACAGAAGAGGAAGTAGTTGGTAGGATAAGAAGTCAAAATGAGCTATTGAGAGACGCTAAAATGAAGTGCGTTAAAATAACACATTCGAGGAAGGAAAATAGAGCATCATTTGTTAATGCAATTATTGAAATAGAGCACAAATATTACGAAGACGTGTTGAGATGTAAAAGAATTAATGTAGGTTGGGATCGTTGTCCAGTGTATGACGGTCAAACAGTGAGAAGATGCTATAAATGCTTAGGCTTTAACCATATAGCGAGTAATTGTACGTTGAAACAGAGATGTGGCAATTGTTTGGGGGAACATAAGTTTGAAGAATGTAGAGAGAGTATAACCTTTGATAAATGTCCAAATTGCATAGAGGTGAATAATCAGTTAGGTCTCAAGGTTAACGTGGAACATAACATTATGAGTCACGATTGTCCAGTGTATCAAAGGAACCTTAAGCTGGAAAAACAACGGGTTGGGTTCTATCAACAAAGATATACTAACCTGGGGAGAAATCCGTTTAATTTGAAATGTGTATACTTAAATATCTGCAGCTTTCTAGCTAACAAAGTGGAACTTGAAAGATTGATTTAAAAAGTGGATCCAGATATTGTGTTATGCTCAGAAACATGCTTGGCGTCAGATATAAGTGAGGCTGAAACTAATATTTCACATTTTACACTAGTACGTTGTGACTCCCATAGTAGACATACAGGAGGTGTAGTTTTGCTAGTGAGGAAAGGAATCGAGTACAAAGTCAGATATAATAATTCGATAGACAGAAATATCTGGTGTGCAATCATCAAATTAAAAAAAAATTGATATTATATGGCAAATAG
This sequence comes from Merzomyia westermanni, assembly GCA_949987695.1. NCBI lineage: Eukaryota > Metazoa > Arthropoda > Insecta > Diptera > Tephritidae > Merzomyia > Merzomyia westermanni. The sequence continues at coordinate 159,710,767 of OX465289.1, read as the reverse complement.
GTGTGTTGTACCATTCCCCAAGCTCTAGCGACATGAATTTTTAGATCACCTTGATACTATTCTAGCAGAAGTCTTAGAAACAGATACGAATTCCCTCCTAGTGGGGGATTTCAATATAAACACAAATATTAACTCCGCTTGTAGCAGTAAATTAAATGAAATTTTTGCACGTAGCGCAATGAAACAGTTTATAAATTTCAATACAAGAGTTGCTGAGATGTCCCAAACCAGAATAGATTTATTATATGCTAATGCTAACATTTTGTCTTGTGCAAATCTTTCAAACCACAGAATTTCTGATCATGAAACTGTTTCATTCGCTATTAAAGTAAGTAATTCAAATCCTTTGCGAAGAATGGTCACATTAACGTCTTGGGAGAATTATAACGCCGATTACCTCATAAATTTGTTAGGGAGATGGGATTTCAGCTTGCTGAGAAATATGGATGTCAATGACATGGTCAATTATATAAATGCGTGCTTAACTGATTGTATGGGTTTATTAACGTTTGAAAAAATCAGAGCAGTAAAACTACGAAATAAGTGGTATGACCAAGAATTGACAGATCTTAATAAGCTGAAATACCACTTGTATTCTCAGGCCAGAACTACGCATGACTTTACATAATACAATTCGGTTGCAAAGCATAACAAAAAGCTAATCAAAATTAAAAAGATTAAATATATGGAGCATAACATTGATATAAATAGTTCCGATAGCAAACTAATGTGGAAGCACCTTAAGCAAACTGTAAACCTAACTGAGATACAGGACAAGCTCTTGACAGTGATCGTAAAAGGCGTGACTTATGACACACCGCAGGATATTGCTGAAGCATTGAACTCCTTTTTTATTTAAAGCATTGTAGATATAAATAGGGAAATTGAAGTCATAGGCAATTATAACGACTCTCCTGATATAATTGATACATGTTTGAAGTTCGATGAAATCTCGCTTGAGGACGTTTCACATATAGTAAAAAGGTTTAAGAATAAAACTAGAGGTATTAACTTACTGGCGGAAGGTGTAATTAAAGACTCGGTAGCATACATGGGTTTTTTCTATGCAGATATTATAAATAAATCAATGAACGCGGGAGTAGTACCGGACCCATGGAAAATATCTACAATAGTCCCAATAAAGAAGGTCAAAAACACGATAATGGCAGAAGAACTAAGACCGATAAATACCTTACCGAACATCGAAAAAATCCTCGAAATAGTAGTAAAAAATCAACTTGTCAATTACCTGGAAAGCAATAAGATACTTATTAAAGAGCAATCGGGGTTCAGAGAAGGACACACATGTGAAACGCAGTTAAACTATGTCATATCTAGCTGGAAGGAAGACCTAAATGTAAAGAAAAGTATAGTTGCCGTGTTCGTTGACCTTAAAAGAGCTTTTGAAACAATTGACAGAAGCATAATGCTCGGTAAATTACAAAAAATTGGGATTCAAGACAATGAACTGCAATGTTTTAGGAGTTTTTTAACAAACCGGAAACAAAAAACAGCTATTGGATCGGTTGTCTCGAAGGAGGCCGCTGTAGATGTAGGATTGCCACAAGGCTCAGTATTAGCGCCAATCTTATTTAATATTTATATAAATGACATATCTTCAGCGCTGAAACACAGCAAAATTAGGTTGTTTGCGGATGATGCATTACTTGAAGTAAGTGAGACGGATATCACGGTAGCTGAAAATAATATGCAAGAGGATTTAAACTCAATATACAGATGGTTATGCATCAATAAGCTCAAACTAAATATTAAGAAAACCAATTTTATGGTGATATCAAGAGCAAATAAAGAATTGCGCAAGGTAGACCTAAAAATAATGAATACAAACATTGAGGAAGTTAAAACATTTAAGTACTTAGGTGTTCAGATCGTTAATAAATTAAAGTTTAATGATCACATTGATTACATAGTCGCCAAAATTGGCAAGAAAATTGGTTTCTGGAAAAGATCGTGTAAGCATATTAGTAGGAGATATAAGATAAAAGTTTATAGATCCATCATAGAGCCGCATTTTATATATTGCCCTAGCATATTTTTTATCGCCAGCGACGCACAAGTCGATAAACTACAGGTTATGCAAAACAAAGCCATGAGATTTATCCTAAACCTGCGATATGATACTCCAATAAAAAGCAATTGGCTCAGTGTAAAACAGCTAATATTCTATCATAGCTTGAAATTTGTGTTTAGTATGAAGTGTGGTCTTTTGCCTGAGTATTTGAGTGAGAAACTTAGGTATGTCAATGAAGCCCACTCATCCGAGAGAAAATAATAATTTCCGATTACCTCTTTTTAGAACAGAACTGGACAAGCAAAATATTATGTATAAAGGCTTAAAATCATGTAATGAACTTCCAATTCATATAAAAGACACCACAGATCTAAGCAAAATCAAAACAAGTTTGATGGAATATTGTAAAACCCTCCCAATAAGATAAAATTCAATAATTTCTTTTTTTCTTTTATGATTGGACATAATGGCGGAGTACAATAAATCCGTTAAACATATTCAGTAATGGATAACTGAAACCGTGACCTGGCGAAGCCCCAGTCAGTCTGGCCAAGGAAGGAAATGGCGACTGCCATTTATTTTGTGATAGAAATCATGTCCATTTAGCCAGCATAGACATGTATATATAATATGAATCAAATAAATACTGGATACTCCCTTTTGAGCAATGCTCCCTTCTGAGCACTTAATATCAGCTCCCTTCTGAGCACTTTATATCAGCTCCCTTCTGAGTAATTCATATCAGTAGCGCGATTCACTAACTTTTAACGATTCGGCAATCGAGATTTTTAACATAAACGTATATTGCTTTCATTAACGATTGTGCGATTCACTATCTCAGATTTAACAACACTTGTTATCAATGTTTTCAATTTGAGAAAAAGTGGCATCACTGATACTGAAATGTCAAAATTTACGAAAAGTTCAAAGAGGAATGGAACAAAAATATTGTTCGCGTCGATTGTTTGTGCAGATATTTCAGCAAAGGGAAGTATTTTTGATATTTATTGTATTTTTAGCCATTTACTGCCTTTTATTTTTATTTTTAATTGTAGGATGGCATCAACAAGTGCTGCGGCAGCCAGAAGAAGTAGGGCAACAGCCGAACAGATACGGGCGATGGTGGACCTTTTGGGAGAAACGCCTGGTTTGGCATCGGAAAGATTCCAGCGCATGCACGGCAAGTTGGAGCACCAAAAGATGTGGAAGGAAATGGCGGAGAAGCTGAACGCCATTGGAGGAGCAAATAAAAGTGTGGAGCAATGGATTACGGTAAGTACCAAGTGAACAAAATGTTACTAACCAATTCGGTAATTGTTTCCTTTAGGAGACAACTGCTAAAACACTTCCGAAATTATCGGGAAAGGTATCAAAAGACGCGTTTTGCCCTCAGTAATAATAATCCGGTAGCGGAAAAGAAATACAACAACCACATGAAAATTTTAGAAGTTGTCTCCTAAAGGTAACAATTACCACCAATTCTATGGAATGGTGCATCGTGTGTAACTTTGTCAGTGCTTTTTAAAAGTTGATTAGTTGCATGAATACGAGGTGTGTTCAAAAAGTATCGCGAATTTTGAATTTTCGCTGGTTACGTATATTCGAATTTCGAATTTTTTTGTGGCGTTATGTTGGTACTCATGTCTCTCACTTATGCCGACAAGCTCGGCCATTTTGAATGTTCAGTTAATTGTTGACAGCTGCTTTGCTTGCACGTGTTTTGGATCGTCTTCGATTTTTACCTATTCAAAAAAATTGATCAAAGAACCTGTATCAAATTTTGTGTGAAAAACGAAATTAAGTGCGCGGATGCATTCCGAATGTTGACTGTGGCATACGGAGAAGCTACCTTGGACCGAAGCAACGTTTATCGGTGGTACAAAATGTTCTCAGAAGGCCGAGAAGATGTGCAAAGAAGAACAAAAATTGGCTTTTGCACCACGATAACGCCCCTGCTCACGCATCGTTGCTTGTGCGCGACTTTTTGGCCCAAAACAACACACTAATCATGCCGCAGCCACCGTATTCCCCAGATCTGGCCCCCGGTGACTTTTTCTTTTTCCCTAAACTGAAGAAGCCCATGAAAGGACGACGTTACGCTTCTCTTGACGAGATAAAGACGGCATCGAAGGAGGAGCTGAACAAGATACAAAAAAATGATTTTTTGAAGTGCTTCGAAGATTGGAAAAACCGTTGGGACAAGTGTATAATATCTCATGGGGATTACTTTGAAGGGGACAAAATAAATATTCATGAATAAATAAATAATTTTTGAAAAAACACAAAATTCGCGATACTTTTTGAACACACCTCGTATATGCATTTTACACTGCATAGCTGGTGTAATGTGAAGAGTACTTGCAACGTTATATTCGACACGCCTTCCCGTAGAAGTGGCAATAAGTATGCATATCAGTGGGGTTGACTTTCCATTATGGCACGCTTCCTTTGCAAAACATGAAAAATCAGGGCCCCATAATAGAAAGTCTGCCCAGTTTGATTTAGTGAACTTCAGAAATATATTTACAGTTAATTTTACAGGTCTGGCGTGATTTAAAAAGGCGTACAAGCAACCGTGTGCGGGACAGCAACAACCAACAGTCCCAGACGGGGAATAGGCGCATCTCTTTAGCACCTCTTACAGAAACTGAAATGCGCGTCGTCGAGCTAGTTGGGGACAGCTACATTGAAGGCGCACCCGATTGCTTAGATAGCTTGGCATTGGAAGAGGAGAGTTTATAGTTATGCAGCTATGCTGATTATTATTTTTACTAATTGTTTCATTCTCTTATAAACTTATAGGATTTGAATTTGATCGTAGAGGAAGAGTACCTTGAAGATGGTGCCAGTAGCGAGCTGCAATCACATTGTGAGGTTCCAGACCCTACACCTACACCTTCTGCTGCAGCTAGGCAAAGATATGCCACAACCACTCCTGCAACCACACCTCGAACACCTGCACTAACACCTCGCAGGGGCTCGAAAAGGAAAAATAATTGTGTGGAGAGCGAAGCTGAAAACAAATTTTTGGCAATCGCTGAAAAGCAGGCAGATACAATGAGGGTAAGAAATAATGCAAAGTTTAAATGATTTTGAGAGTAGCCAAGGTATATTTATGAAAGGGAACTTACTTCAACTCAACTGCTTTCAGAAAAATGCAATTTGCACTCTGTATCATATATTTAATATAATAATACATCAAATATGATATTACAGCTGGCATATTTATATGCAAAGGCACTGATATTGGCACCTTTTAACCAACTATATCAAGTTATATAATTGATATAAATTGATCAAAATTCCAATATGAGTGTCTTTAAAAATGCGAGCTGGGGCATATTTCACTGGTCTTATTTATTTAGTTGTATTATTTCTTATCTTCTAGATGATGGCCGAAACTCAAAGAAAGCAAGTAGAGAACTATGAAAGGATGATTGAGGCGACACTTGTCATGGCCGAGGCAATCAACAATATTGCCAGGTCAAACGACAATGTTGCTAGGTCGATCGACAATATTGCTAAGTCGAACGACAATCAATCGAAAGCAACCACTTTCTTTGGGGAAGCAGTTAGAGTCTGCACGGAGATTTTCACCCGGTTATCAAATGCAATACTTGAGCACCATTAATTTAAGTAGTAATAGCTTTAATATAGCCTAGTTTTAATATTTTTAGTTGTATATAAGTATCGTTAACATCAACTATAAAGCCATCTTACATTCTTTGTTGTTGCTTTGTATTGATCAATTCAATTTTGATGTAACAAGAATAAGTTTAAAGTGACTCGTTGATCGTGTTGATTTTTTGAAAACTGGCTTTATATGTGATGATAGCGATACTTTTAAGCATGAATTTCTAGTCTTTTTAGTTTTTTTAAATTAATTAATTTTTTCCCTTTGTACCTTGAATGAAATCTTAATTTAAGTTTCTAGTCATTTTATATTTTTTGTTTTGCTGTTTTTTAGTACTTTTAAGTTTTCATACCTTTTCAACCCAATATTGATTGAAATATGTGCCTTACTTCATAATTCCACAATAAAATAAGAAAAATTTAAACTTTCAATATACAGAAGTAGTACATTTTATTTTATTTGACAAGCGTAGGACAACAAACCACATTAAATTATTTAATACGGCTAAAATATATACAGTGGCGGATATGTTTATACAGTCTTTTTTGCGATTTTCACAAATTATTACTTTAATTTAAATTAAATTAATTGTAATAAAATTATTTTATCAACAATTTATGTAAAAAAATTCGAAATCAGTCTCTCTTGGATACGTTTTCCAGCGGAAGATACTGAACTTGAGCCGCTAGTAATATCATAGGTGTGCATGTCCAAGACTATGCCGAAATTGTCAAGTTCGTCTGATCGCTCGCCTAAACGAACATTATGTAAGGTGGGGCACGCGTTCACTACCTTCCCCGCGAACCCAGGCTCATACAAGAGAACCCGCTGTCTCGACAGACACCGCCAAGTTGCTTTGAGGACCCCAAATAGCCTTTCTATTGGATTCCGCGCTTTGCATAGCGCCTCGTTGTATCGAAATTTGGCAGTACCCTCTGGTTCGTTTGGTAATGGCGTCATTAGCCAGGGTTCCAAGGGATATCCAGAATCACCTACAAGGTAAAATTTTAACTTATGTACATTTTAAAGTAAAGTGAATAGATAGTACCAATCAAAAACATGTTGCGGTTTCCATTTTCATGCTCCCTTTGCATGACAAGCCGTACCGCACATGAACTCCATATATATGTTTAAAATTTGTTTAAAATAATGTTTAAAATTTTTAAATTGGGGTCACAAATCTGAAATCCAAAAATTAAAAGTTATATAGAGCTATAGTTTTAGTTAGAGCTGCACTTTACCATTTGAACATTTAAGGAGTGATACGAATGATGGTTTACGTCCGCTTCTTCGTGCACACTCGGAGCTAATATCGATATGTGCGTACAGTCAATTGCGCCTATTGTATCTCCAACAAAGGGGGCAGGTGCCGCACTAAACACTTCCTTTGCCGCTTGACGTTCCGCCTGTGACATAGGGAACTTAATCTCCTCGAAAAACATTAAGGAGTTTATGGCATCGGTAACGCGGTGGATGCACCGGCTTATTGAGGTTTGACTCATTGAGATGCCCCACTGTTCCCCCACAGGCCGTTGGTAACATCCTGTAGCATAAAAGCGTAATGCACACAATACCTACAAAGGAGAGGTGTTCAATAAAATTTTATAATTTTAATTAGAATTAATATAAGTTACCTGCTTCTCTGCCGATATCGCAGTGATCCTCCGTCCTTGCAATCGGTCCTGCAGCCGCTCCGCAACGCCTGCCGCAATTTCAGGACCCAGCCGGTACAATATTCTAAACTCCGATGGAGCTAGGTCAAAGGGATCATATATGTCCCTAAGTAACCTTCGATCTACTGTTGCGCTCCTTGCAGCTGCACTCCGTGTCATATTGGACGCTACAAACTCGAATGCCATGACAAAAATATAAATATAACAATAAATTGCCCACACAAAACAAAAGTAAACAAAACTTTAACAGCACAAAAATAATCTGTGATAAAATAACAATTTACCAGTCGACAACGATAAATTATCGAATTTAAAGTAGACAAAAAGTTAGTGAATAGCATAGTTTGTTAAAATTATTGTTAAGTTAATTTATCGTTGACAAATTGTGTTAAAAAAGTTAGTGAATCGCGCTACAGCTCCCTTATGAGCCTATACATTTAAATATATTTATTATTTGCGATTGTATCATTATCTTTATTTAAATTTGTATTTATACAGGGTGGCTGATGAATTTTGCTACATTAAGAAACTCAAATAATTTTTTTTTTGAGTGTATGGAATTCATTTTTCTTTTATTCATGTTAAAGCTCATTAAATTTTATTAAATATAGCTTAATTAGTTTTAAAAATAATGGAATTTAAATGCCCCCCCTGCTCGTCGATGCATGTGCGGCATCTTACCAAAAAGTTGTTCATTACTGCTTGGAGAGTTGAGACAGGAATAGCCGCAATTGTTTCTCGAATGGATTGCCTTAGTTCATTCAAATTTGTTGGTTTTGCTTTGAAGACTTCCTGTTTGCAATAACCCCACAAGAAAAAGTCAGGTGCAGTAAGGTCAGACGACCTGGGTGGCCAACGGAATGTGGAGTTTCTGGATATCAGCTTATTGGGAAATTTTCGTCGCAATTCTGTCATAACAGGTTGGGCTATATGAGGAGCTGCACCATCTTGCTGAAACCACACAGAGTTGAAAGAAATTCTCATTCGGCGTAATTCTGGATAGAAAAACTCTCTCAACATGCTCAAGTAACGGTCTCCAGTAACCGTAACGGTGTGACCGTTTTCTTCGAAGAAGTAGGGCCCGACAATGCAGCGTGATGAAACTGCACACCACACTGTGACACGAAGTGGATGCAATTCCATCTCATGGAGTATCTGTGGGTTGGAAGCACTCCATATTCGACAATTTTGTTTGTTTATGTTGCCGTTTAAATCGAAATGGGCCTCGTCAGACATGAAAAGACAGTTCAACATGTTTCCATCCTCTTCCACCATTTGAAGCATCTTCTGGCAAAATTCCAAGCGAATCGGCAAGTCTGCAGCGTTCAGTTTGTTGGCCATTTGAATTTTATATGGGAATAAGTCCAAATCTTTTACAGCAGCGATTGTTTCCTCCGTTCGAACTGAAGGGTTTCGATGGTAAGGTCTTCTGTTGACTGTCCCATGCTCGGAAAAATTGTTTACAAGTCTTATTATGGTCCATCTGCTCGGAGGATTGCCGCCAAACGTGCGCCTATACTCTCTTTGAACCGAAACTACGGACTCCAGTGCGTGATAGCGGCGGACAATCCAAATTCTTGTTTCAGTGTCCCAGTGATCCATTTTTGTTAAACGTAAAAGTCAATCTGCAAAATAAAAAAAAATTTACCAGATTCATTAAATAGAAAAAAAGTGATTTAATTTTTTTTTGGTAGCGGCTTTCATTAGCCACCCTGTATGTTAAGCCGAATGTATGAGGATTGGAAATGTTCTTTTCCAACCTCCAAAGATATGATCACAGACTTGTCCGTTTGTAATGCCAAAGTGATGATCGGAATCAAATTGCATTCGGACATCAATAATACAATTTATTAATGAAATGTAATTAGTTTTTAAGTCGTAGGCTTAAACAGCCGTAATAATAAATAAATAAATAAATAAAACTCTCAAATTAGTGAATATAAAGTAGTTATAACACCTTATCAGCTACTATAAAATGTAAATTTTAGTTTCGATCAAAAGTTTTTAGTTATAATTTATACTTAGAAACAACTCTAAACCGCGATTTCCTTCATTCCACTCTCTCGGAGTACCTTCCACTCCGATTCGCAATAGAAGATGCCAAACTAGTAGACGTAAACAATGATATGAAAGCACTTGTTTTCTCTGAAGTGTTTTACATAATGCAATTACTAGAGGTGTTTGACGTTGGCAGCTTCTCTTTCTAATCTACCATCTTGAACTCCCTCATAAAAACTCAATTTGATTCTTTGAGAAACTACTTTTATTTTTACATAGGTTATTTACAAAGAGTAGGAAAACTGAAACTCAACCGCACAAATGTATGAGTTGGCTACATTGATAAAATTTTTATGTTTCTGCTTTTGTTGCTATTCGTTGTCAAATTCGTCACAATGTCCGTGTTCAAACACAGATACAAATTGACGTCAAGGAGTTGCTTTTTTGCTTTTTGTGGGAGAGAGAGCGACGATGGAAGGGGACGGGTACCGAGTTGCCTGTGCTCACGAAACACGCTTTGTGTTGCCGTTCGTCTCAATTATGTTATGTTGGCCGCAGATTAATTTTGACATTTTCCTTCATACCTTTTTTTACATTCGCATGCACACATATTAATAAACGACATAAAAGTAATTGTATCAACAGATTTTCAAAGTTTATTTCCAAAAAAATAATACAATTATATTAATTTGAGCGAAAACACATTTTCTCATTCAAAATATTCATACAACGCAGTAAAAAAATTCTTAGTACATATGTATGTATTGCGAGAATGTCAGTACAAAACATAATCAACCAAAGCAATTCCTTTCCGTGTTTGAACAACATGGGAAACACTTGAGCAACACCAAAAGAGAATTGCCGATAAAAGCAACTCCAAGTTTCTCTGTTTGAACACGGACAATATAAATCACAAACGGTGAGCAGCTGTCGTGCGCACAATGTTGCATTTTTTTATTTTACAGGGTTTACACACTGAAAAGCGCGTGTAAATGTATCAAATTTGTGTAAACTATTTTTCATACAAATAATAACAATTCATTTACACACTTGATAAAATTATATTTATAAGGTTAAATGAATCCCCCTAATTTTTTGCGGTTTTCGTTGAAGTGAAGTTCGTCAGTTTGGGATTGCATTATGAACGAATAAAAAGTGTCAGGTGCTCTGTTTTCAATTTTAAACTAACCTTTTTGGGGTACAAATTTCGATTGTGATATTTCTTTATATGGATATTATTATATTTTTAAACTCTATTACTTGCAGAGCTTGTTAGCAAAACAATTTATCACAAAATCAGACTTCGCATTCGACTCTAATGCCTTTAAAGCAGCTTGGCTGTCAACAAAGATCGATACATTTGTCGCTGGTATTAAATTCTGGCGCAGCAATCCAAACGCCTCTTCTATGGCATATATTTCTGTTTGGAAGATACTACACGAGTCAGGGAGTTGATATGACCTCCTGGTTTGCAAACTCTTCAAATTATAGCGCAGCCCCCCTTCATTTTCCATTTTGAGCAGTCCGTGTAGTTTGTAATCTCTTTACCAGTGACCAAGCCCTGCTCCCATTCCTCCCTCGAGAGATAGTCTACATTCTGCGCCTCGAAGTCTATAACTGATGTGATATATTTCGTTTTGGCTATTAGGTCAGTTCTGACCCCGTTTAGTCCCTATGCCATGTCATCTAGCATCGTCGCGTGTCCATAGTTGGCTTCCATAGTTGCGGCCAAACCTTGAACGAAGACGTGTAGCGGCACCAGTTGGAAGATGACGTTTAGCCCCTCCTAAGGTACGCTGCTCACCGCGCCTGATATACCCAGTCTTTGTATTTGCCCCAGTTTTTTTTTGTCTAGCGGCTTCCACCAGACAACAGCTCTAAACGTTAGTATCGGTCGGATGATTGTGTTGTAGGGTAGGGCGGGGCTAGTTGAGCAATTTTTCACTTGAGCGGATATTGCTCCTCAATGATAAGTCTCAATGAGTTGTTATGTGGTTTGATGGATTAGTAATTTATCCCTTAGATAAGAAAAGATAGAAAGTCAAGTACGTTCAATGTACCCCATAGGTGGGGTAAGTTGAGCAAGGGTATGGGGCAAGTTGAGCACTAAGAATGTCTAACCAAACCATGGGTTCAATGTTGACTAGAGATAAGGTAAAATATGTGTTTGACAATTAGCTCTTTATTTATAGTCTTTTAGTGACAGACCAACAAAACTTAAAGTAATTGTCTTTGGATAATTAACAGAAAATATAATAAACAAAACATCTTAAGACAACTTTAGTATTAAATTCAGTCTTTCTGTTTAAAATCAGACTTAATTATCTTAAAAAAATATATTAATAAGATCTTAGCAACTTAATCGTCCTTGTCACTGTTGCAATTGACACAAACGAAAGTAAGACCAACACCTGGAACACATTTTGTATGTGCCCATTCCCTGCAAGCAACTATAGCTCAACTAACCCCAACCCAAAATTTTAAAACAAAAGCGAGGTTATGTGGTTTGATGGATTAGTAATTTATCCCTTAGATAAGAAAAGATAGAAAGTCAAGTACGTTCAATGTACCCCATAGGTGGGGTAAGTTGAGCAAGGGTATGGGGCAAGTTGAGCACTAAGAATGTCTAACCAAACCATGGGTTCAATGTTGACTAGAGATAAGGTAAAATATGTGTTTGACAATTAGCTCTTTATTTATAGTCTTTTAGTGACAGACCAACAAAACTTAAAGTAATTGTCTTTGGATAATTAACAGAAAATATAATAAACAAAACATCTTAAGACAACTTTAGTATTAAATTCAGTCTTTCTGTTTAAAATCAGACTTAATTATCTTAAAAAAATATATTAATAAGATCTTAGCAACTTAATCGTCCTTGTCACTGTTGCAATTGACACAAACGAAAGTAAGACCAACACCTGGAACACATTTTGTATGTGCCCATTCCCTGCAAGCAACTATAGCTCAACTAACCCCAACCCAAAATTTTAAAACAAAAGCGAGGTTATAAAAAATCGTTAGAATCATACCCAGAACCTCGCTACATATCAAAAGTACAATAATTTTCTGGAAGATTAACACTTACCTGATTGAAAACAGACAACAATTGACTAATATAGACGAAAACTTGCGATAAACGACGTTTTTTCTTTTTGGTCACAAACGGCCACTAGCGATCGCGTGGTGATTACCTCTCCCGCGACTCCTTCTTTCCGCCATATGATGCCTATGTGTACGATGAATAGTTTGCGAGATATTTCGATTGCACAACTTGCCCCTATTCTCAACTAGCCCCGCCCGACCTCACATGCCGTGGATTATGTACGGTGATAGTCCCCATTTCTTCCCGAAGGCTCATTTACAGGTGTAGTACGCTGCAAGAGCCTTCTTTGATATCTCTTCGATATTCCTTCTCCAATTAAGCTTCTCGTCAAGAATTATGCCAAGATATTTAGCTTCAGAGGAGAGATTTATAGTCGTTCCATTCAGTCTGGGCAAATTGAAAGAGGGGATTTTTGTTCTTCCAGTGAACAGGACGAGTTCCGTTTTTGCCGGGTTTATCCCCAGCCCATTTTTTCCTGCCCACCGTGTATCCAAAGAAGGGGTGACAGTACCTCCCCTGCCCCTGGTAGTCATTTTACTGACGATCCTACCCCTAAGCATAGAATCAATCAATGCAGCTATGAAAGTAAAGTACATTTGAGCCACTTTCATAAAAGCCGGTCAAGCCTAATCGGCGATTAATTTGACAGCTAACCGTACAAAATACGTCAATTAAACTCCGGTTAGCAGGTACCGGCCTTTATGAAAGTGGCCATTAACAAATATGTTAAAAAGGTGGATGAAAATGCCGAAGCCAAGTTAACATACTTTCCTTCCTGTTTTTTTTTTCTTTATTGATAACAAGATTTAGATTAATATAGAATTTTCTCAAAAAAAAACTTGTTTTTGTACGAGAAGATAGGTTAACTGCATTTAAAAATTTTTTGCCATCAATTGTTGTGAGAGTCTATTACATTAGTACAATAAAATGAAAATGAAAATAATAAAAATACATAATTTATGCAATTAAAAATAATAATAATAATAATAATTTCAGTTATGGACCCTAAGCATCTTTTCATTTAGAAAAGCAATAATATTCGCGAAGTTTTCTTCGCTTATGAATGTAATACTGCATGCTAAAAATAATCGCCATATGTACGTCAAACCTAAACTTTTTTTAAATTGACATCATAAGTAGAAGTGCAGCCTTCAAACGAAATTATAATACTTAATTGTATTATAACTTGTTTGTAAGTATGAGAAGAAGCAGAGATAGTCCTATCAATAAGTATACCGAAATGATCAGGGCGACGAGCTGAGTCGAATAAGACATGTCCGTCTGCTTGTTTGAACGCAAACTAGTCCCTCAGTTTTACAGATATCTCGCTGAAATTTGGTATGGGGCCTCCATTTTGTAATATATTAATCATTTGTCGGAACCAGCAAGATGCGACCAATACAACGCATGGCCCCCATTCAATCAGTTATTCCGATAAACTAGTTTTGGGCTATATATCTTCAAATTAAAATGTTAAGACCGTCAAAAATGTAACTCAGTTTGTACTTTCCGTAAATAAGGATCGGACACTAGAAACCGTGAAGCTTACTCATGAAAGCTTTCGGCACAGCTGAAGACAGTGCACTCCTTACTTGTTTTTTAATAAACGTGTTTCCAACTTGCGTGTACGTGTTTATAAATTCCTAAGTGTGTTATGTAGTAATCTTCTCCAATTTGTTCAGCATTTTGTACAATGCTATCTTCCTGACTCCAAAGAACATAAATCTATAAAAATGGAGAACACGCTACTTTGAGCGATTTTCAGCGAGTGCGATCCAGAAGAACATATTTCAGGAGTTTACCACATGCCTCACACTATTTTTCTTACTTGGAAACGTCACCAAATATAATTGAATTCGCTTTGTGCATAAGATTTCGTGGCAAAAACGAATGCCGCCGATCTAATAAAAATATGTAAACAAACGTTCGTGGATGAAATGATCCTAGGTCATATATACAATACTACTATATGGCGTGTTTCCTATTTTCCCTGTGTGCAAAAGTTATGTCAATCATTATTTGGTGAAACTGTGCAAATGTAATTTCTGCGCATGCGCGGGTTTTGTTTGGGTTAGTGAATTGTAAAGGGTTTACAGCGGGTCACTATCCCCTTTACCCAACTTCTGCATACGAATTGTTATAAAATCTCCGTTTAGTCGATTAAACAATGAAAAGGCCAACAAATACAATACAAGGCTTGATGTATTTATTATTTAAACATGGGCTGCAGCCATACAAAGTACATTACTTACATAAATAGTAAAAAAAAACAAGGCGAAGAATTCATATTTTTGAAATGAAAAAATTCAAAATTTGACTTATTTTGAGTTTTTTAAATTACTTACATAACTGCTAAAAAAAACAAGGCGAAGAATTCAAATTTTGAAATGAAAAAAATTTAAATATACATGAGTAAAAATATACTTATACATACATCCCTATTTTATATTTTCTATTATATATATATTTTGTAACTGTTAATTCTGTGCATGAGAAATTCGTAGTTGCCAGTTGGCATTATTTGCTTCTTTTTGGCGCTTTTTGCTCACTAAGCGCCCATTTACATACGTATATCTGCGCACTCAGCACAAATCGGCAATGCTATTCTGCGGAGTTCTTAAAACAATAAAAATTTTATAATATTAATGGAAAAGAAAAGATTACTTTTTCATTTGGAGATCGAAATAGCCTAATGTACAATGTTAATAGAAGTAAGACGGCTTGTTGAAATATACATATATTTAAGCCCCTTTTTTTACAAAAATTTAACGACAGCCTTGAGAATTTGTCTCCTTCTCTCGTTGTATATCTGTACTGTAATGTTTGACATGCGGCACAGTTCAGTAGTACTGATATAGAAGTATTACATATATGTCCTAGGTGAATGACATGCTGTCTTGTTTACACTTATGCAGGTTAAAGGAATATCGATTTTCAATCTATGATAAAAAATTGTAATGTACTCCTCCCGCATGCCTCTTGCTCTAGAAATATCAATCGTACAAACAATTTACATGCATCTGTACGAGTACATTGTACACATTTATAAACAAATATGCATACAAACATATGTCGCCTGCCAAAAAGTTCAGCTGAAGATAAGAAGCTGTGTGCGTACATTTTATGGTCGCCTGGTGCGCAGGATTTATTTGTAGGAACATAATGCGACATCGGTCGTTAATACAATTTGCAAATTTGTCGGTCTTGTGATGATAATTCTGCTAAAATAAGTGAATTTATTGATTTTTGGCATTCTTCCGTCCTTCAGCGGATAAAGGTGCTATGTCGGAAAATTTAGTTTTCGAGACGATTGTGTCTAAAGCTTTACATTTTCATACAAATGTATGGCCATTTGAATCTTTATCGAATATATACTTCATTTATTTTCGAAACGACAGACATCTTATATGCAAACAAAATATCTACATATATTCCATGAATAAAACTATGAAAATTAACAAATACGACATAGCACCTTCTTCCCCGCAAGCATTCAATTATATATGTATGTATGATTTCTTCCATTATTCTTCTTCTTGATTGAAATGGCTGATTGACTGAAGCAGGGCATTTCCAAAATCAGTATTTTTTTTACCATTATGGAAAAGATCATAGTTTATAAAAGAGAGTGGTTTGTTTTCTTGAATGAAGTGGGGCTTATTTGTTACTTATGATAGAATTTAATTCTCAAAAAAGGTCCATTGTTAGCCAATTGGTTGAAGAACTATCCAACATTTAATTCAATTTACATTCGGTTCAATTTTTAGTATTTTATAATACAAATATTTATATTTAAAATAATTATTTTTTTATTTTTAAATTTAAAAATTGAATAGTAAAATTTTTAACATATGTTGATATACAAACAAAAGTATCATAGAAATTTAATTATTTAAACAAAATATAAAAGTAATTTAAAAACAAGTACATAAGTGCCACTACACAATTCACCCTTGAAAATCTAAATCCTATATTAATATTTTTCTACATTTTTTGTGCATTCGATGGTTAACGGATTCTAGTACAAGGTGGCGCAAAAGTAAGCTTCCGATGTTCAGCATATCGGTTGTGGCACGTGCAGTGTGTGCTGTTGCACCGTCTTGTTGGAACCACATGTTTTCCAATCCCAATTCATCAAGTTGCGGCAAAAAGAACTCGTTCATCATTGCTCTGTAGCGGTCACCATTCACAGTAACCGTTTGGCCCCGACCGATTATTGGTCAAATAAATAGTCAGCAATATTCCGCGTTCTGGAGCAGTGTAGCGTAACATTGTTTATTAACGTGTATTTCGCATGTGTTTACTACACAAATGTCAAAACAGAACTGACTTTAGGGGCCAATCGCAAAATTTATAGCATTTTCTGATAGGAGGATTACTTTTGCGCCACCTTGTATGTAATGATAGAAGGAATAATCTGAAACTTCCTAAAAAAGTTGTTTTCGTCACTTGCCGCGGTGTTGGAATGCACTTAAAGGATGCTGTTCATATATGTGCATATTAAGTAGATCGTACCAGATTTTGTATTTTTACTTTTACAAAATGTGATCAGTTTTGCTTGTTTTTAAAAAAAGATTATTTAAAATAAGAGTTGTTGGTTTTAATCTAACAGCATCACTTTTTGAAATTGACGAAGAAATCTGTGGCATTAAGCGGAAAAAGCCAAACTCAAGTTTGGTCGAAAATAAGATAGCCACCATTGTGTTCACCGTGATAAGATCTATAATCAGACAATTTCACGGCTTTGGCTCAAATATTGTAGATTTTATGGACAAAAAACTATATCTTAATTCCATACATTTACACCACAATTTCAACTATCAAAGCCCTCTACTGAAAAATTCAAAAAATTACTTTGGTAGTTTTCCCTTATACAGAAATATGTTTTCAGACAGCAATTGCATCAAGTTTCATGTTAGTTATTCTCTGCTATTGTACATAACATATAAAAGCTTAACATTTCCCACACCCGTTATAAAAGCTCTTCTTTTTTTCAAAATGATAAAGCTTGTCAAAGAAGCGGGCTATTCAAAAGGTCAGGTGCACTGTATCGGAAAGTAATTTTTAGTTTCTCAAAAATTAATATGTCATTCAAAGACTATTTCATTTTGAAAATGGTAATTTATCAACCGAAGTATCTCTTTGTGAACACTATGCATTTGAGACAGAGGAGTTTTGCAAAGGCAGAACATACATATATCATAAATTTTCAAAGACAAACATTTTTTATAAACGGTCTATTATGCGTGGCAAAGCATTATTCAAGCAACAAAATATCAAATTATTTGTCGCAAATTGAAATTATTACAAATTGCGACTGGACACGCGTTAATTTTTATGAGCGCCTGGTGCATGAGATTTAGAACATGCGATTCCTTAAAATATGTGAAACCTGACAGTAAATTTCGATCAAAATTTCGATTCATGCCAAAAAATATGCAGAACAAATTGCCGATGTTCTGTGAAATTTGGCAACGACGCTTTCTGCATTGACCTAAATATTTGACAAAATATAAAATCAAGTTGATCAAATTGTCGATGTTAGAGAAATGTTGCAACGTTGCTTTTATTTTCAATTCATTTTGGGGCATGACTTCATAAAATGCGTCTTTGAATGGAATTGTGGAATGTTTATAAAAAATATAGGATTGGTTTGATTGCTTCACCTGTGCGTTAGAAAGAATACTTCTAGGTCCTTTCTTCCTATTTCGCTTACTCCCATAGTGCGAAAAACTTCGCTTCTTTGTTTACTTTTTGCGAATCACAAATAATTTCAATCGCTTCGAAACAACCGTAGTAGTAACATCGTTTAAATATACGAATTCGCTATATGAACATGAATGTTTATGCCCCTTTTTTTACAGATAATTCTGCAATAAATCCTATTTTTATTCTATATTTCACGGTATTTAATAATATTCTTGCTATTAGAAAAGTTGTCATTTCGATTAAAACCATATTTATATGCATGCATTTTGCTAATTTACGTGATTACAATTGGCGCGCATTCAGTTCGCCGCACAATTTTTCTCATACGAATGCCGAGGCAAAGGTATGGTGAACTCCTGAAACTTGCGCTTTCAGATTTTTGTCGATTTCTCGCTGAAAACTGAACCGACGAGTTCTCCATTCTTATAAAAGGTGGCGCAAAAGTAAGCTTCCGATGTTCAGCATATCGGTTGTGGCACGTGCAGTGTGTGCTGTTGCACCGTCTTGTTGGAACCACATGTTTTCCAATCCCAATTCATCAAGTTGCGGCAAAAAGAACTCGTTGATCATTGCTCTGTAGCGCTCACCATTCACAGTAACCGTTTGGCCCCGACCGATTATTGGTCAAATAAATAGTCAGCAATATTCCGCGTTCTGGAGCAGTGTAGCGTAACATTGTTTATTAACGTGTATTTCGCATGTGTTTACTACACAAATGTCAAAACAGAACTGACTTTAGGGGCCAATCGCAAAATTTATAGCATTTTCTGATAGGAGGATGACTTTTGCGCCACCCTGTATATTTACGTTCTTTGATAATATGTAATGCAAAACTTAGGTTTAAAATCTGTGCAGCTTTCTGTGGGGAATAGTAAAGCTGACGTGCTCTAAGAGCGCAGCGAAATCGGTTTTTAACTACTATTAATCTTCCTCGCCTTTGCATGGACTTTGTTGAAAACGCTTTCGCGATTACCTTTTCTTGGCGTAGCGAAATGGTGTCATCAACCATGGTTGAATTCATCGCTTTTGCCGTGTAATTTGGTAATGCGTGATTTTGTTTGTGCCGAATTTCGATCTTTTCCATGAAAATCACGAATTTCATTCAATGTAATGGGGGTTCCCCACGGTGGGCTATTATTAAATATGCCGGAAATTAATCCCTTGCCGCACCAAGAACTGAAAATATTAACAAAATGTTATTTCTGTAAATATCTGGCCAAACCAAAATACTTACCTTCATGCCAGTGGTCGGAATTACTCAAAGCGAAATAAAAAAAGAGCTTTTAATACAAGGTGTTGCCGTATTATAGGTTTGGTGTGGAGAGTTAAAAAGTGTAGGGAAGGGACAGGATGATGGTACGAAGCGCGTGTGCATGTTTGGCAAAAGATCGTAATACGGGAAACGGTAGGTGAAATAACCGGAAAATTTAAAACATGGGTATAAAAGGGAGTTAACAGAGGCGATTGAAGAGAACGATTAAAATTTGTTTTTGGGAAGATCACGACTGAGACTGATTACGATTTTTTTTTGGGAAGATCACGACTGAAGAGCGGGCATTTAAAATCCCGGTGTGTGATTATTTTGTTGGAAAGTAGTGGTACGCGCGATACTTTAAAAATCAAATCATCAACCAAGTAAGCAAAACCCAAGGAAGTCCACAATCCACTATCAAAAAAGAGACAGTCAGGTGAAATCCGGTCAACGTACCAGAGGCCACCCTCGCGCACTGCAGATACCCTGCAGTGAAATATCAAACTAGTAAGTAAACATACTAGTATCCAACTATAGTTTTCTAGCTGAAATCATTCTAGTCAGAAAAAGTCCAGTCGATACTAGAATACAACTATAATTTTCTGGTTGAAATCGTACTAGGCAGAAAAAGTTCAATCCATAGTAGTATACGACTACAATTTTCATAGTATGTGTTTTATGTGCTATTCATACTAAAGTTAAAATCAGCATTTTGCATATTCGGACATTGGTTTCAAAGAAGCGTTCATGATGGCGCATTTAATAAATGCACATTTAGTAACTTCGAGTCATATGCACGTGTGCAAAAATATACACGTTTTTATTAAGCCTTTCCATCAATTCCATTCGCAAACGTCAGATTAACTTTTAGATTGTTTTTTTTTTTCCACATCACATAACACGAGCGCTAAATTACAAATTGAAAATTAGTTTAAAATTGCTGAATGTTTACTTATGAAAAAGAGTGAGAGAATGCCAAGAAAAAAATGCCAATATTGCCACTCTTTTGAATTCGAATTGCGATTTTCTTCGAAGTTTGCAGGGTTGATTTCAGCATTTATAATGCTAATGCAAAAATAAAGTTGCATTTAGGTATCAAAATTTGTATGGTAAATGCATATATGTAATACTTCTATATCAGTACTACTGAACTGTGCCGCATGTCAAACATTATAGTACAGAAATACAACGAGAGAAGGAGACAAAATATCAAGGCTGTCGTTAAATTTTTGTAAAAAAGGGGGCTTAAATACGGTTGCACTATCTGTGGACGTATGTAACATTTGTATAGTGTTAGAGAAAGCTTTAAGACAAGTTCTCAAGGCATGTCCAATTGGAAATGCAAAATTAAGTTTAATAAATACAATTTTTCAAACTACAAGTGATGCATTCTCCAATAGTATCATGGACGATCACATAGCCATTGTTGGCCTTTTCATTGTTTAACCGACTAAATGAAATTTTATAACAATTCGTATGCAGAAGTTGGGTAAAGGGGATAGTGACCCGCTGTAACCCCTTTAATACTTTTTTTTACACACGCTACTACAATTCACTAGCACAAACAAAACCCGCGCATGCGCAGAAATTACATTTGCACAGTTTCGCCAAATAATGATTGACATAACTTTTGCACACAGGGAAAATAAGAAGCACGCCATATAGTAGTATTATATATATGGGTAAACGCGAAAATAAATGATGCATTTTGGGCTAAATGCTAAAATGTGAGGTAAATACAAAATGCAGCTCAGCATGAACAGCATATAAGTGACATAAGCTGTAATTATTTTTTACGTTTATTTCATTTGCTACTGTAATTCGCAATCAGTTTATGAAATATTCCAAAGTTATAGTTTATGTTTTGCAATCCCAAATCGGGGTTTTTACAGCGAAAATTATGAAAAATGAAAATGATGTATTGATGAGTCCATTTTCTTATTTTAATCCCTGCTAGAGGTTTTGGTCCACATTCTTTTATCTTTTTCGAACTAGTATGATACTGGTATGATTAGACTGCAATTTCCTTTCATTTTGAACTATTATGAAACTGTTATTTTACGACCAGTATGATACTAGTATTTTTCCACTATATACAAACTAGTGTTTCATAATTAGTAGATGATTGGTATGTTCTGGTCGAAATCTGACAATTAACATCTCGTAGGATATCGCCATGTTAATATAGGGAAGGCCCCAAAGATTTCAACAGACAGAGGCGGCGTTCATTTTTCTTTATATAAGAAATTAATACGTCTATACTTAATTTTATGTAAATTTGTGTAAATTTTATTAATTGCGATACGTAAATTTTCATCGTCTACTAAATTATTATTGCAATAAATTTTTGAGATATTGCATACTTTGATCAAACCCTGTCAAAATAAGTAATAACGAGAGTCCAAGTAATTTAGTGTTGAGGTTGGGGAATTCTGGCTCCTAGAAAGCTACAGACCATCTTAAGATAGCTCTTTTAGATTAGGAAGTAAGGTTTCTTTTGCACTAACAAGTTTCTAAATACAGACCCGTTATTCCTTTTTTTGTGGTGGTACTACATCGAAAACGGTATATACAAGGTGGCGCAAAAGTAATCCTCCTATCAGAAAATGCTATAAATTTTGCGATTGGCCCCTAAAGTCAGTTCTGTTTTAACATTTGTGTAGTAAACACATGCGAAATACACGTTAATAAACAATGTTACGCTACACTGCTCCAGAACGCGGAATATTGCTGACTATTTATTTAACCAATAATCCGTCGGTGACTTTGGCACAACGTGAATTTCGTCGCAGATTTCCTGGCCGTCCAACGCCTACTGGTGAAACACTGCGACGTTTAGCCGCTCGCCTCGAAGAGACTGGCACAACACGAGATTTTGCCAGGCGTGGCAGACCCCGGAGTAGCCGTTCTGCAAAGAATATTGCTGCTGTAGCCGAGGATGTCATGGAAGCGCCGTCGACATCGACCAGACGACGTGCCACGCAAATGGGTATCAGTCGACGGTCTTTACAGCGAATTTTGGTACAAGGTTTGAAGATGTTTCCGTACAAAGTCCAGACGGTGCATCAGCTGTTAGCTGCTGACCGCCAATCGCCTCTAACATACGCTCAAGCCATCCTTAATCACCACCAAGAGGAAGATGATTTTTCATCAAAAATAATCATGAGTGATGAGGCCCATTTTCATCTTAGCGGGTACGTAAATAAGCAAAATTTTCGCTTCTGGGGCACTGAAAATCCGCGTGTAACCCACGAAGAGCCATTACACCCGCTCAAAGTCACTGTATGGTGTGCTGTTTTCGCTGGAGGAGTCATCGGACCTTTTTTCTTCGAAGACGTCGCGGGCCAAACGGTTACTGTGAATGGTGAGCGCTACAGAGCAATGATCAACGAGTTCTTTTTGCCGGAACTTGATGAATTGGGATTGGAAAACATGTGGTTCCAACAAGACGGTGCAACAGCACACACTGCACGTGCCACAACCGATATGCTGAAGGATGCATTTCCCGGGCGCCTAATCTCCCGTTTTGGCGATTTGCACTGGCCACCAAGATCGCCTGATTTGACCGCTCCAGACTTCTTTTTGTGGGGCTTTTTGAAGTCGCGGGTTTATGTCAACAAGCCTCAGACTCTTGCAGCTCTTAAAGACAATATCCGTCAAGAATGTGAGGACCTATCGCCGGAAGTTTTGGCCAAAGTGATGGAAAATGCCATAAAAAGGGCTCAAATGACAATCAACTGTGGCGACATGACATCATATTCTCGACTTGATGTAAAAAAAATTAAAAGACCAAATAAAAATAATCCACAAGAAGAATCAAAGTTTTTCATCTTTTTTTTAATTACAGCCAAAAAGCATCGGAAGCTTACTTGTTATGTATGTTAGAAATCAAAATTATCTTTGTGAATAAATTATATTTATGTATTGTGTTTTGAAATGCCTCTGTTGAGCTTATTGAGTAATACGGGGAGGGGAAGGTGATTGAGGGGGCGTAGGTGGATAATTGAGGAGTAAGGAATCGCACTTAAGTATCAACAGTTAAGAGCGGTTCAAGTTTGGGCGGGCTTCCTTCCTAATATCCGCCCCGCTTCAATGTGTTAGGGTTAAGCGAGCTTAATGGGGTGGTATACGTATGTCTTCTTATACGCGTACGTGGTATATTATTAATGGTGCCCAAAATTAAATTTATAGAAGAAAATGGCGCCCGCGAATGAGCAAGTAGGACCATGAGGGTGAAGCAAATATTTTTCATAACACTATTTCTTGTTCTGCAATTTAAATAACTTTCAAGGGCGTGATCTTCTCTCCAACTAGGTGACTTGTTTATGCGAGCGTAGCAAAAATTCAATTGCACCAGGATAGCAGTTAGTTCAGCTATATGCATCGCCCCAATTTCAACACCCCATTTCGTATTCACATTAAAGTTTTATTTTGAAAGTAGATTTAGTTTCAGAACTTGAAGGCTTTAGTTTAAAACCCAAGGTGACAAAGGCACGCCATTAATCGACCTGTACGATCGAATTGGTGGCAACAACAAATTGATTAAAGAGTCTTGTGGAGATCCAGCCCAGGGTGGTACAAATATCACATCTTCAAACATAACCAAGAATATTGGGGCAAACCCCAAACTTCCAAAACTAAAACCAACCACTCTGACCTTTCCTTTCTGAGCCGCAAGGCATAGCCCCTTTAACCCTTTGGAACTACGGAATAAGGTATTGCCTATTCTGAAAGAGATGGTAGCTGAAACACAGCAGACTTTGATGGCAGAAATGCACGAAAGCTTGAAAGAAATTATGAATATAACACGGAACTCAGATATGGAACAGGGAACGTTAGGATTTGGATATAGGGGATATGCTAGAAATAATAAAAAACGAAAATACGATTCTAGCGTCGATTCTATAGAACCTAGGGGCCTAGAAAGAGATACTCCGATAGGGTATACTAACAAAAATAACGGTACAAAGAACCCAACGCCAATGTCTCAAACAGCGGCATATACATTAAAGTATCACGAAGCCACGCGTATTGGTGTGACTTCGAAGGGAGTTGACCGAGAGGAAGCACCGAACAGGTGAAACTATTAATGAATATTTTCATGTGGTTGGTACATTGAGCTCAAGAGGAAGCACCGAACAGGTGAAACTATTAATGAATATTTTCATGTGGTTGTTACATTGAGCTCAACCAAATTCCTGAGTATGAAATAATCTGTCTCTTTAAAGAAAATTTGCGTGAGTTGTTGGCTTAAATAGTTTATCCAATCCCGACGCATTCCCTTGAGCAGTTGAGACTGGAATGTTATGAGTTTGAACGGTGTTTTCCTCGCTGAGAGCGGACATTTAAAATCCCTGTGTGTGATTCTTTTCTTTGAAAGTAGTGCGCGCGGTACTTTAAAAATAAGAAAAAGCGCAAAGAAAAAAAACCGTTCTAAGTAATAAAGAGGCCGCGATTAAGAGCATCGTGCACAAAGTTTACTGGCGATTGCCATAGAGAGCGGGAGCCGACCTCCCAAATCATCAACCAACGAAGATCCAGCGCCACCAAGTAGGAAGACCGAAGGGAGTCCACAATCCAAAGGAAAGTACACACAAACGCACTCCACCAACAAATAAGTTTCCCATAAAATAATATTAAATTGGTTGGGTACAGTGAATCGCCACTGTGAAAAGCTCACTTCCAAGAATAGCAAGGTTCATCACCAATTATGGGAAGTTATGCTATAATAAAGTGTAAGGAAGGCTGCAAAGATTTCAACGGACAGAGACGGCGTTAATTTTCTTTATGTAGGAAATTAATTCGTGCATACTTAATTTTATGTAAATTTGTATAAATTCGTGCACTAAATTATTATTATAATAAATTTTTTGAGATATCGCATACTTCCTAAAACCCCTGTCAAAACATGTAATAACGAGAGTCCGATACAATAACTATCAAAGTCTTGAGCTCGTTATACTTACAAAAATATGTAAAATGAACAGACCGTAAAACCAACAACAAAATACATTTATACCGGAGCACGCGGTTATGTACAATAACTATCTTCTAAAAAATAGAAAAGAAGAATGTACAAAAACAAAGTCCAACATGCATGATTTACATATAGACAGAATGTCTAAAATATTGTGTATACCGTTGGCAAGATAACAAACAACAATTAGAGGAAAACGTGAATTAAGCAGCTTGCAAAACTACGCGCAGCATAGCCTATGGGTTAGGCAGCTGCGCTGGCAATCAGAGTGAGTGGGTTCGATTCTCCACAAGATCCTCTGAAATAGCAAAACTATACGAATTAGTCTGACGAGAAATCGTGGCTGTTTTCGAAATAGTACTATAACTATAGCCTGTATATGTTTGTTGCTTTCAATTTTCCTCTAATCAAAAATAATAATAATTAACTAAGAATTATTATTAACTGGTCTTGAGCTCGTTATACTTACAAAAATATGTAAAATGAACAGACCGTAAAACCAACAACAAAATTAAATTATGTTTGAAATAAAATTAGGTGTTTACTAGCTTTTTGACTGGCGAAGGTGTTAGTGGTAGTGGCGTTCCAACTTAACACAGGCCGGCCAACGCAACTATTACACAATGGTGGTGTCGGCCGTCGTAGCGGCGAATGTAATCGTTTCCCTGATATAGGGGTCAGCGAAATGAGTAGCGAAGGAGTGCCGAGAATAGTGGCGGAGGTGATACAGCGTTCTTTAAGCACGATTCCGTCTAGGGTTCATATACAGCGCAAGGGTACTATGAGTACTCCCTTGCGGTACATGCCCGACTGTAGCGGAAACGGTTCGGAATTACTAGTACAATCTTCTAGGTCATGTCACCCCTCCTTACGTAAGGAAGGAGAAGATGGTTAATGAGAGGCATCATATCCGTAGATCAACCATCAAATTGCACGGAATTAGAAAAGAAAAAATTAGTGCAGAAAAGTGTTATTCCCAGAAATATTGGAGATCGCGGAGCCGTTGTTGGACCAGCTAAGGGTTATTTTTTTAAATAGCGGCTGAAGGCCGCCAAGTTGGAAAGGTGTTCTGCACATAAAAACTATGGATCATGCCCCAGAATTAGGATCAGCCTGGGGTTAGTTTTCAGTTTTTTGCAAATATTTCCCAAAATAATGAAAATATTTGTTCTCCGGAAGCAGATTCCCATTCTTGGGACCGAAAGGCGTCTTTTGATGCCCATATCCACATTTTTGGATGAATATTAGCATTCGGTGGCGGTTGTAAACAATTACCTTAGTTGCCTCTTACGAACGGTATGCCTACCTCGGTCATATTCTAAACCCTTAACCCGACTGCGAATGACATTTGCAAGGCTGAGGGTTCGTCAAGAAGTTTAGAAAATTTTTTTGTGTTACCTGTCCCGGTACTCAAACCGAGGACCTCCGGTGTGATAGACCAGCAACTTTACAGCCATACCACGGCATCCACCCTCAGCACTGCCTTAGCGAGGTAAATAATAGGTGGGACCTATTCAGTTTCGTGGCGGTGGTTTCTGGGCATTGGACAAACGAAGCGCATATGGCGTGGATGTATCTACAACACAGTACCTCGTGCAGCAGTTGTATCCTTTCCGGGCGGAAGATACGGCCGAGAAAATTACTATGCGATTGTTGTAGCAGTATAAAATTTCCAGGAGAATCCTTCTTCAGCCTCTTTGAGCTTGATGTTAGTAAGTCTGACGAGCTTCTAAAATGTTTGATTGAAGATATGGATATAGTGGCACCATGGCCCTTGTGACTGTGCCAGTTTTCTAATATTTTACATTAGCTAATTCACGAGATGTGGTATCAAAATGCCGGATAAGCGTTAATTGGAGTCGTAGAAGACTCGTGACGGTAATTCTATACGACAGCACGTAACTGCTAATATACGTCCAAAAATCTCGGGAAATGTATCAAACTACGGGTTTTAACCTCAGTATCAATAATCAATATTTTATGTCTGTTCAGAGATATTTTCAATCAAAGTTGAAAATTTTCTGTCATTTTCATGTGGTTGTTGTAATCACAGATTAGGGTGTACCGAAAAATGCAAAAATGTGTTCTGCGCAGAAATATTGTGGACCGGGTAGCCGGTGTTGGATCGGCTAAGGGTTATTTTTTTGAAGCGCGGCCAAAGGCCGCCTACGCAGAAAAGTGTTATGCACATAAATACCTTGGATCAAGCCCCCTATTTGGGATTTGCTAATAACTTTTCACTGAAAAAAATTATTTAATTTCTGCTTTCGGATTATTGATACAGAGATCAAAACGCGTCGTTTAATACCTTTCCCTTTGGACGTATATTAGCAGTTACGTGCTGTCGTATAGAATTACCCTCGTGACTCTTACTTACCAACCAG
Organism: Merzomyia westermanni; assembly: GCA_949987695.1. Lineage (NCBI taxonomy): Eukaryota > Metazoa > Arthropoda > Insecta > Diptera > Tephritidae > Merzomyia > Merzomyia westermanni. The sequence goes on along the minus strand of OX465289.1, from coordinate 159,683,002 downwards.
CTAAAAAATATTTCTTCTCCAGAGGCAGATGCTTTGGTACCCATAGCGACATTTTTTAAAAAATAGGTACAGAACAGAACACACCTTGTCATTAATTGTTTGTTAACTTCTGAATGTGAATCACCCGGTTTTCTCGCCTTCTACCATTTCTCATTCTTCCACTATACGCCAATCATGTGGCAACAATGGCCAATCATGCTTTGGCGCCTAATTTGACAATTCATTTACTTATACTTTGTCATTGCAAGAAGGAGGTCGGGAAAACTGCGGTGAGTCAAAAAGTTAACATGTATTTGTATTGTGTATATAATATGCCTTTTTATATAGAAATAAACCCATCCGAGTACCCCCGTTCAAGTACCCCTTCAAATACCGCTTACACGTTATCGATTAGTGTTACACCAATCCTAATTATTTAGGGTTTTCTTCCTAAGCACGTGGTATATATGCGCCACGCGAGGTTAAATTCGCTAGATCCCTGGCAATGACAACGTTGCTAAAGTAACACATTCCCTGCTAAACTATAGCTTCCTACTGTCATTGATAAGCAAAAAGTGTTGAAAGTTTTTACCATTTCTAATGATTGAAAATAAGTTTTTTACATTTTTCTATTAACTCCTTTAAAAATGTTTGAGGAAATGTCTCCCAAAATAACTTCTCGGTTCTCCCATTTCTTCAACGTTCAGAATACCTACTTTTCCTTCCAAATGCATCTTCGATTTTTCGAAGTTTGTTTGTGATAAGGGGAGATGGGCAAAGAAAAACAATTCCCAAAAAATATGCGTTGATGATTGCGGGAACGGGAAATGGGAGAAATCTCCCAAAAAATTTCTGTTCAGAATCGCTATGTTTAAATGTATTTTTAAGTTAAGTAAATATTTTAATTCAAGCGCGTGTTAAGCAACGACTATGATTATGGGCCGTTGTGTTGTAAATCAACTTTGTTATGGTAACGCAACAAAATGGAGCAGTAAGGAAGGCGGTCGGCATGATATCAATGGTGCACAGTGGCTAGTCATTGTCGGCTGGGGTGGGCTCTTGCCAACCTTACCGTCCTGCGCCATAATCAGAAAAAGGTCTAATCATGCCTTTGAATACGAGGGGAAATGCACAAAACCGCGCAAAAACAACTATATAAAAACAACATCCGGTTAAAACACCGGATGCCACGGACAGACCGTTGACATTTAAATATTCAAAATACAAAAACTCAAATAAAACGGAAAATCAAATAAATTCAAAAGAAACGGGCAACTAAAATATTTAAAATGAAAATCAAAATTCAAAAATAACCGAAAGCGAAACTAACTCAAATATAAAAATAACCGAAAATGAAACGAAATTAAAACTGAAATAACGAACGGAAAAAGAAAACAAAGATAAATTTAAATTAACCGAAAAGAAACCCTGAAATTTTAAACGAACCGGAAATGACCGGTTACCCTGCTGCAAAAGAAAAAAATAAAAAAAAGAGGCCGAACATTATAAGGGGGCGCCGCGGGTGTGGTTGCGACGCCCTGGTGCTGACCCACCCTCATCCATGGCCACCGGTGCACCAAACCGAATCCCGATGGCCCCTTACCAGGATTCCTATATACCTTCTAATTAATGGAAAGATTCAGCATTCCCATTTTTAACAAATTTATTCAAAATTCATTTACAACTAATTAAATCGACTTACGCTAGTATAACTATTTTATAGCAAACGAAAAAAAATTTATTTGGTTGTACCGAGTTTTCTCAAAAAAAAAATTTGGGTTTTGGTCTTATTAGATAGTTATGTTATTCATTTTATTTTATTTTATTTTGTCTGGGTTTGGCCGTTTTTACTTGTTTTTTTTTTTTTGATTAGGTATTTTAAGTTAGGGTTTTCGAATTTTATTTTATTTTTAAGTCACATATTATTATTATTATGTTCATTTATTTTATTAAATAAATTTTTGTTTAAGTTTTATTTATAACCGCTTTATGAAATAATAGATCTACGCTTATACCTATTTCGCAACATTATATTATTGAAAATTACTGCTAGGCTACAAATTTTGGTATCAATATTGATGTATTTAGAAGTTTAATTGGAATCGAAGGGACATTATATCTTAAAATTCTTAATTAATTTTTTGTTTTTCGCCCATACTCTGTCTTAACTTTCCAAAAGTGTAACTAAATTTAATAAATGACCCTAACGGTCCACGGACTACCATTTATATGGAAATCGATATTACAATTATTTTATAAAAAAAAACCAATAGCTACAAATTTAATTATATTTATAAATAAAAAAAGGCAGTAAAGCAGTCGAAATTTAATTTACTTGTTTAAACCTTTTTGTATTGTTTTTCATGTATACGTATGCTAATCAAAAAAAAAAGTTGTACACTAAACACTTATTAATAAACGCTCAAATAGCAATAAAGAATTTTGCATTATAAGCAAACATTTTTGCTTTCGTAAAATCGCAGCAAAAGTATTAAGTAACTCACATTCTTGTAATTTTAAAGAATTGAAGTACTTGATAATTTGGCCATTTAAATACTAGATTTTATAATAAAGACAACAAACACTTAAACGCATTGCTCTAATATGAAGTCAAATTCTTTTTTTTTTTTTGTTTTTTTTTTTTTTTTTAGAGGAATGCGTCAAAGTAAATCAATTTTCATTTCATATGAAATTTTTTTTTTGTTTTTGAATACTACGGCCGGGGGTTTTATACGTTCGTCAAGCTCAGGTTAAACTAAGTTAGCTTAAGCTACATTCACTTTGTTTAATTTAATTCTATATTATTTGCAAAAAAAACAAAACTAACTACATCAGGTTGATCTCACCCATTGTTGCAGTAGGCTGTTGGTCGGGCGCTACTGTTGTTGTTGTAGGTAATAGTGCAGCGGGCCTACATTACGGCGGCCCCTGCTGTTGTCACTGCTGGTTATGTTGTTGTTGCTGGTGGTGCGACGGGCCTATGATAGGACGGCCCTCGCTGTTGTCACCGCTGGTTACAGTTGTTGCTGCTGCTAGTGCGGCGGGCCTATATTACGGCGGCCCTCGCTGATGTCACTGCTGGTGTTGTTGTTGCCGATGGTTTACTGCGGTGGGCCTATAATACGTCGGCCCCCGCTAATTTCACTGCTGGTTGTGTTGTTACCTTTGGTTGTTGCTACTGCTGCTGAGGCTAGTGCGGTGGGCCTATATTAGAACGGCCTTTGCTGTAATTACTGCTGCTGGTATTGTTGTGGTTGCTGCTAGTGCGGTGGGCCTATATGAGAACGGCCTTCGCTGATGTCACTACTGGAGGTCGTCGTGCGCCCTGGTGCGCGTTGTTGTTGTTGCGGTTTATGGCGGTGGGCCCCCGCTGTTGTCAAATCTGGATGTCGTTGTCGTTGCTGGATATCCAGAAATATTGTTGTGGCTGCTGCGACTGCTGCTACTGATGTGGTTGTTGTTGTGATTTATTTTTGTTGTTCTGTGAACTTTTCCTGTTGTTGGTTTGTTTGTTTTAGCTATTTATTATCACCAAGTTGTTATTTTTGTGGTGGTTTTTGTAGTTTAATTTTGTAGCTTTAGTTTGCTTTCATATTCTTTTTGCAGATTTTTTTTTTTTCTTTTGTTTGTTAATTTTGTTTACGCACGCACTTTAAATTTGCGTTTATATTTATTCTTCTGTTTTCTCTTTGCAATTATCTGTAAAGACCAAAAGTTTTTGGTTTGGTTTAATATTTAAAATACGTTTCCGCATGTCTGTGAAATCACTGTTCTATAGGTTTTAGGCCGAATGCTAACAATTTTCAGATTCAATGGCAATTCTATACGACAGCATTCAACCGCCAATATACGTTCAAAATTCTCGGAAAAGGCATCAATCGACGCGTTCCGACCTCTGTACCAACAATCCGAAGGCGGGAATCAAATAATTTGTCTCGGTGGAAAGCTATCAGCAAAAACTCAAAATGCGCTGGGTTCGATCCCAAATAGGCGGCTTCATCCAAGGTATTTATGTGCACAACACCTTTTCGCGTAGGCGACCTTTGGCCGCCTTTCAAAAGAATAACCCTTAGCCGGTCCACAATATTTTTGAGCAGGACACACTTTTTGCACTTTTTGGTACACCCTAATCTGTGATTACAACAACCACATGAAAATGACGAAAAATTTTCAACTTGGATTGCCAATATCTCTAAACAGACACAAAATATAGAACTTCCGCCCCCGGACCATCGACATGGAGGCCAAAACCCGTCGCCCGATACATCCCCCGAGACTCTCGGACGCACATCAGCAGCACGTGCCGTCGTACAGAATTGCCGTTTCAATAGCTCAATTTAACTTGATTCAGAATGCTTTCATAAAAGTGAGCTGCGTATTTATTAGTAATTTTTTCCAGATTTTTTTCACTACACACTCGCACACACACTGATTTTGCTGTCCAGGTATATTAATATTTAGGTACTTCACAATAGTAAGCCTATATGTAAACGCTGCAGGTTAGCTGTACAGTATATTCACACGCGTAACACGATTTCTTTTACCGTGGAAATAATTAAATTTATACTTCTGTATGTACACACATATACATATCCAGAAGAAAAACAACGCAATCACTTTTTTAAACAACTTTTTCGCGAAATGCTACTAACATTTTTTTTCTTTTTACACGCGCACGACCGCTCGGTTCAAATCATGTATACTTTTTGAATTGGTCGAATGCCGGTGACGCTGCTATGCCCAAAATTATTCACTTAACGCGACTGCGCAAAGGAAAAGTTCCGGTACCCGTTGACGTGGCGTGATTATTGCCAAGTGGAACATTCTGATTGGTCGTTACCATCAGATGATTGCTATGAACGGATTGAACCATTTGGTGCTGCCACCTCAGCAAAAATCACGCACTTTCCCGTAGCTAAACGTCAAACCGGAAGGTGAATCAAAACTGTCACCCAACCAATCGCATTGAACCAAATAACAATTACTATCAATTGAAAGTAAACCATAACAGGCCTGCTTCGCTTCGAAGACCGGTCGATGAAGCGAACAGGAAAAAGGTTTACCTGCAAGGAAGCCATTTCTGGGTAAAAACGTGGGGCACGACTCACCCCTAGATAAGAGTCTCTAGTTCTACCACGAGCTAGCCGGGCAAGAAGATCCGCCAGTAAAGGAAAATTTTTGAAGTATTTTGTTTCATAGTTTAGTAGGCTTTGCGGCAAATGGAAATTTGTTAAGTGGCTTTACCCCCACCGAAATAGGCTTATAAGAAAAACGTGTAATTTAGTTAGACATTTTGATATCGGAGAACGCGTCAAAACTCCGAGGCAAACGGAGAATTTATTTTGGTTTCCTAGTTACAATGCTTCGCGGCTGTAGACATTTTAATAAAGGAGAACTCGTCAAAACTCCGAAAATTTTTGGTCCTAGTGGTTTCACCCCCACAAAAAGGTTTAGCAAAAAAATTAACCGGAGAAGCTTGTTCCATGGTAAAAAAAACTTTTCACCCGGTAGACATTTTAATTAAGGAGAACTCGTCAAAACTCCGAAAGACAATCCGCATAACCGAGGATTGCCAGGTTATCCACTACTTCCGATGGAAGCGTATGTAAATACCATTGACTTAATATGCTCGGGGAGGATACTGGGCGAGTTGTCCCCGACCGCCAAAACACCCAGATAAAATTGTAAGTGTGGGAAAAAAAATTCAAAAGTCTGGTTATTGTGGACGAATATCCGAAGCATGGAAACGGCCTATGAACCTATGACCCGTTAGATAAACAAAGAAAAAAAAGGTGTTCGGTTACAAGGGGCGGTTGGAGGGTATAAAAACTCAAGATTCACTCCCCCACCCTATAATGCCGACGATTGCAAGGTTTTGAAAAATAAAAATTTAATTAATGCAAATTTTTCTAACCGATATTTGCATCAACTGATTACCGCGAATATGTCAAAAAAAAATAAATATATACATATAAATATACATATGCTGAAAGAAATTGATTATTAGTAAATATACGTGTTGAAATGTAAATATATAAAAGCAAAGACGGTATGAAGTTTGGCAAAAGCTAGTTGTGTATTTATATATTGAATGGGAATGCTGACATCCCATCATTAGAAGGCATAGGCATATCAAAAAAAACGAAATAACACTAGACAAGGACATTCTTCCAGGTGCACCTACCGCAATGCAGGGGTGGTTAAAAGACACCTCGCCCTGAGACATGTTGGTGTACCATGGCGAAAATTGGTAAAATTTTTAAACTTATTTGGACTCCAGTACTCCGGACCGCAATGCAGGGGCTGCTAATGGCTGCCTCCCTGAGACTGGTCGGAGCACTGGACACCAGCGATCAAAACGTCAAAACTTTATTTATTTTTTTTTTTTTGAAACACCCCTCCTCAACCACGCCGCAATGAAAGGATGCGGTTGGGTACCGCTTTTCCCCAGACTTGCGCAGTTGGAAGGGGGTGGATATGGGGTCCCTACTCCTCCTCCCGCAATGCAGGGGCTGCTAAGGGCTGCCTCCCTGAGACTGGTTGGAGAAGTAAGGATCCTACAAAAAAAAAATGCATACAAAAAAAAAACGAAGACAAAACAAAACATCACGTTCGGCAAAACATAAATATTAATAATCCCAAAACAGAACTAAACCCCACTTAGCGGACATAATATTTTCCCGAAGCCGACATCGGACAACAGACCCGGGACACATAAAAAATTGAAACTACAAAAAAACTAAGTGCGTTTAGCACTACCTCACCGGGTGAAATGAAAACTTCCGGTGGACATGACGTTCAGTCTCGTGGAGCCCCCAGCTACTGATCACGAAGACCCATCCGGACAACTTGATCAGTCCCACCATCCCGTCGCAACGCAGGTGGCGGCTCCTGGGCCTGCCTACCTGGGACTTACGGGATAGTGAAACCTCACAAGCTGACCAGAAAAGTCACCGCGATCAGCGCTTCGGTTTCCACGTTGGGCGCCATCTGTTATGGTAATCGCAACAAAATGGAGCAGTAAGGAAGGCGGTCGGCATGATATCAATGGTGCACAGTGGCTAGTCATTGTCGGCTGGGGTGGGCTCTTGCCAACCTTACCGTCCTGCGCCATAATCAGAAAAAGGTCTAATCATGCCTTTGAATACGAGGGGAAATGCACAAAACCGCGCAAAAACAACTATATAAAAACAACATCCGGTTAAAACACCGGATGCCACGGGCAGACCGTTGACATTTAAATATTCAAAATACAAAAACTCAAATAAAACGGAAAATCAAATAAATTCAAAAGAAACGGGCAACTAAAATATTTAAAATGAAAATCAAAATTCAAAAATAACCGAAAGCGAAACTAACTCAAATATAAAAATAACCGAAAATGAAACGAAATTAAAACTGAAATAACGAACGGAAAAAGAAAACAAAGATAAATTTAAATTAACCGAAAAGAAACCCTGAAATTTTAAACGAACCGGAAATGACCGGTTACCCTGCTGCAAAAGAAAAAAATAAAAAAAAGAGGCCGAACATTATAAGGGGGCGCCGCGGGTGTGGTTGCGACGCCCTGGTGCTGACCCACCCTCATCCATGGCCACCGGTGCACCAAACCGAATCCCCATGGCCCCTTACCAGGATTCCTATATACCTTCTAATTAATGGAAAGATTCAGCATTCCCATTTTTAACAAATTTATTCAAAATTCATTTACAACTAATTAAATCGACTTACGCTAGTATAACTATTTTATAGCAAACGAAAAAAAATTTATTTGGTTGTACCGAGTTTTCTCAAAAAAAAAATTTGGGTTTTGGTCTTATTAGATAGTTATGTTATTCATTTTATTTTATTTTATTTTGTCTGGGTTTGGCCGTTTTTACTTGTTTTTTTTTTTTTTGATTAGGTATTTTAAGTTAGGGTTTTCGAATTTTATTTTATTTTTAAGTCACATATTATTATTATTATGTTCATTTATTTTATTAAATAAATTTTTGTTTAAGTTTTATTTATAACCGCTTTATGAAATAATAGATCTACGCTTATACCTATTTCGCAACATTATATTATTGAAAATTACTGCTAGGCTACAAATTTTGGTATCAATATTGATGTATTTAGAAGTTTAATTGGAATCGAAGGGACATTATATCTTAAAATTCTTAATTAATTTTTTGTTTTTCGCCCATACTCTGTCTTAACTTTCCAAAAGTGTAACTAAATTTAATAAATGACCCTAACGGTCCACGGACTACCATTTATATGGAAATCGATATTACAATTATTTTATAAAAAAAAACCAATAGCTACAAATTTAATTATATTTATAAATAAAAAAAGGCAGTAAAGCAGTCGAAATTTAATTTACTTGTTTAAACCTTTTTGTATTGTTTTTCATGTATACGTATGCTAATCAAAAAAAAAAGTTGTACACTAAACACTTATTAATAAACGCTCAAATAGCAATAAAGAATTTTGCATTATAAGCAAACATTTTTGCTTTCGTAAAATCGCAGCAAAAGTATTAAGTAACTCACATTCTTGTAATTTTAAAGAATTGAAGTACTTGATAATTTGGCCATTTAAATACTAGATTTTATAATAAAGACAACAAACACTTAAACGCATTGCTCTAATATGAAGTCAAATTCTTTTTTTTTTTTTGTTTTTTTTTTTTTTTTTTAGAGGAATGCGTCAAAGTAAATCAATTTTCATTTCATATGAAATTTTTTTTTTGTTTTTGAATACTACGGCCTGGGGTTTTATACGTTCGTCAAGCTCAGGTTAAACTAAGTTAGCTTAAGCTACATTCACTTTGTTTAATTTAATTCTATATTATTTGCAAAAAAAACAAAACTAACTACATCAGGTTGATCTCACCCATTGTTGCAGTAGGCTGTTGGTCGGGCGCTACTGTTGTTGTTGTAGGTAATAGTGCAGCGGGCCTACATTACGGCGGCCCCTGCTGTTGTCACTGCTGGTTATGTTGTTGTTGCTGGTGGTGCGACGGGCCTATGATAGGACGGCCCTCGCTGTTGTCACCGCTGGTTACAGTTGTTGCTGCTGCTAGTGCGGCGGGCCTATATTACGGCGGCCCTCGCTGATGTCACTGCTGGTGTTGTTGTTGCCGATGGTTTACTGCGGTGGGCCTATAATACGTCGGCCCCCGCTAATTTCACTGCTGGTTGTGTTGTTACCTTTGGTTGTTGCTACTGCTGCTGAGGCTAGTGCGGTGGGCCTATATTAGAACGGCCTTCGCTGTAATTACTGCTGCTGGTATTGTTGTGGTTGCTGCTAGTGCGGTGGGCCTATATGAGAACGGCCTTCGCTGATGTCACTACTGGAGGTCGTCGTGCGCCCTGGTGCGCGTTGTTGTTGTTGCGGTTTATGGCGGTGGGCCCCCGCTGTTGTCAAATCTGGATGTCGTTGTCGTTGCTGGATATCCAGAAATATTGTTGTGGCTGCTGCGACTGCTGCTACTGATGTGGTTGTTGTTGTGATTTATTTTTGTTGTTCTGTGAACTTTTCCTGTTGTTGGTTTGTTTGTTTTAGCTATTTATTATCACCAAGTTGTTATTTTTGTGGTGGTTTTTGTAGTTTAATTTTGTAGCTTTAGTTTGCTTTCATATTCTTTTTGCAGATTTTTTTTTTTTCTTTTGTTTGTTAATTTTGTTTACGCACGCACTTTAAATTTGCGTTTATATTTATTCTTCTGTTTTCTCTTTGCAATTATCTGTAAAGACCAAAAGTTTTTGGTTTGGTTTAATATTTAAAATACGTTTCCGCATGTCTGTGAAATCACTGTTCTATAGGTTTTAGGCCGAATGCTAACAATTTTCAGATTCAATGGCAATTCTATACGACAGCATTCAACCGCCAATATACGTTCAAAATTCTCGGAAAAGGCATCAATCGACGCGTTCCGACCTCTGTACCAACAATCCGAAGGCGGGAATCAAATAATTTGTCTCGGTGGAAAGCTATCAGCAAAAACTCAAAATGCGCTGGGTTCGATCCCAAATAGGCGGCTTCATCCAAGGTATTTATGTGCACAACACCTTTTCGCGTAGGCGACCTTTGGCCGCCTTTCAAAAGAATAACCCTTAGCCGGTCCACAATATTTTTGAGCAGGACACACTTTTTGCACTTTTTGGTACACCCTAATCTGTGATTACAACAACCACATGAAAATGACGAAAAATTTTCAACTTGGATTGCCAATATCTCTAAACAGACACAAAATATAGAACTTCCGCCCCCGGACCATCGACATGGAGGCCAAAACCCGTCGCCCGATACATCCCCCGAGACTCTCGGACGCACATCAGCAGCACGTGCCGTCGTACAGAATTGCCGTTTCAATAGCTCAATTTAACTTGATTCAGAATGCTTTCATAAAAGTGAGCTGCGTATTTATTAGTAATTTTTTCCAGATTTTTTTCACTACACACTCGCACACACACTGATTTTGCTGTCCAGGTATATTAATATTTAGGTACTTCACAATAGTAAGCCTATATGTAAACGCTGCAGGTTAGCTGTACAGTATATTCACACGCGTAACACGATTTCTTTTACCGTGGAAATAATTAAATTTATACTTCTGTATGTACACACATATACATATCCAGAAGAAAAACAACGCAATCACTTTTTTAAACAACTTTTTCGCGAAATGCTACTAACATTTTTTTTCTTTTTACACGCGCACGACCGCTCGGTTCAAATCATGTATACTTTTTGAATTGGTCGAATGCCGGTGACGCTGCTATGCCCAAAATTATTCACTTAACGCGACTGCGCAATGGAAAAGTTCCGGTACCCGTTGACGTGGCGTGTTTATTGCCAAGTGGAACATTCTGATTGGTCGTTACCATCAGATGATTGCTATGAACGGATTGAACCATTTGGTGCTGCCACCTCAGCAAAAATCACGCACTTTCCCGTAGCTAAACGTCAAACCGGAAGGTGAATCAAAACTGTCACCCAACCAATCGCATTGAACCAAATAACAATTACTATCAATTGAAAGTAAACCATAACAACTTAAAGGCAATTTTATTCCCTATTAAAATAAGTATGTTAATTAATGTTGAAATATATGATTGATGGTAACCCTTATGTAACAATGCAAATGTCATGTAAAGTAAATTATAAAAGAGATGTCAAAGCTCTCTTGTCAGTTCTGTAAATTAACTCATATGTAACAGTCATCGTTTATAATACATACGTTCATTAAAACTACACATAGCATTTCACAATTGGTTTCTTTTTATTCCGACTTTGAATAACTCCAACAGGTTATGGGCCCAGGATTGCATAAAATAGAATAATTGTGAAAATGACGTCTATGTACCAAATTGAGAAATTAGACGAGAAGAACTTTGACTCGTGGTGCGTACAAATGCGCAGCGTGTTGGTGCATGCAGAGTTGTGGAAGGTGGCATCAGGTGAATGCAGAAAAAATGACAGCAACGATGAGGAGCAGCAAAATGGGTGGCTCGTGACGAGAAGGCTCTTGCAATGATAACGCTAAATGTGAAACCTTCACAACTAAATTATTTGAGACATGCGAAGACATCAGCAGATGCGTGGAAGAAGCTAAAAGAGGTACACCAGCCCAGCGGCCCAGTAAGAAAAGTTTCACTTTACAAAAAGTTACTTGGTCTCAGAATGTCAAGCAGCGAAAGCGTGGCAGATTATTTGAACGTTTTTTCGACTACGATGGACAAGTTGGCAGAGGTAGGCATAGAATTGAATGCGGAATTGGTTGCCATTATTCTGCTGTCCAGTCTTCCCAAGGAGTTTGAGAATTTTGTGATTGCGGTAGAAACGAGAGACAGTTTGCCAAGCGTTGAGGTTTTAAAGACGAAAATCTTAGAAGAAGGTGAGCGTCGTAGCGGAATGATGGACGTGCAGGAAAACGCGCAGCAAGCGTTTGCAGCGAAGTCAACGCAGGGCAACAACAGAAGCAAAAAAGGTAATGTGAATAATGTACACAAACTTACTTGCTATCGATGTGGGCAAAAAGGGCATAACAAAGCAAATTGTAATGCGAAACAGAATGATTCAGCGAATTCGACAAAAAAAGATCAAAAGCAATATTCATTTACTATGTTGGGTGCTACTCAGTGCGACATGTTTGACCGCACGCAATGGTGTTTGGATAGTGGCGCGACAGCGCATATGTGCAGCGACCGCGCTTTGTTCAAAAATTTCGTGCAGCATAGAGAGTGGATCGCATTGGCAGGCAACAACAAGATTCGTGCAGAAGGCAAAGGCGACGTAGTAATAAGATCAAATATGTGCGAGGTAACATTAAGGGATGTTTTGTACGTGCCAGACATGCGTGCAAATTTCATATCAGTCGGTCGTGCAGTTGAGATGGGCTGCGCAGTTACATTTGGCAGTAAGTTTGCTATGATCAAAAAGAACAATGTAAAAGTTTTGCGTGTGCAAAGAATGGGCAATTTATTTGTTTTGAAAAATGAAAGCAACCAATGTTTCAATGCAACGCAAGGTAATGGTGATGCGTCTCTGTGGCATGATAGATTCGGGCATCTTAGTTATGTTAGTTTAACAGAAATGTCAAAGAAACTTCTGGTAAATGGATTAGAAAATGTTAATTTTTCTGCAAATCCAACATGTTTGACCTGTATGAAATGCAAAATACATACAAAGCCGTTTCCGAGTACTACTGAAAGTAGGGCAACAGAGTTGTTGGAACTGATACATACACATGTATGTGGCCCGTTTGATAAAACATCATTAGGTGGTTCTAAATATTTCTTAACATTTATTGACGACATGTCGAGGCGTATATTTGTTTATTTTCTGAAATCAAAAGGTGAAGTTTTCAGTAAATTTGTATCGTTAGTTGTATCAGTAAAGTTGTTCGGAGCGACAATGGTCGTGAATTCGTAAACAAATCTTTTGATGATTATTTTGCAAAGCATGGTATAGTGCGGCAGCTGACTGTGCCGTATACTCCCCAGCAGAACGGCGTAGCTGAGCGAGCGAACCGTACGTTGGTGGAAATGTCAAGAAGTTTGTTAGTTCATTCTGGTATGGGTGCGTCACTGTGGGCAGAGGCAGTTGCGACTGCGGCGTATTTAAGAAATAGAGCACCAACAAAGGCATTGAATAACTTAACCCCTTATGAAGCATGGTTTGGCAAAAAGCCATCAGTAAAACATTTGAAAGTTTTTAGCTGTTTAGCAGTAGCATTAGACAAAACTAGACATAACAAATTTGAAGCAAAAGGTAAAAAGTACCAGATGGTCGGTTACTCAATAGTATCAAAGGCATATAGGCTTTATGACCCCGATACACGGCAGGTGGTGGAAAAGCGAGACGTATTATTTGATGAATCAAAGAAGCTAAAAAGTGATGAAGATTTTGTATTTTTTGGTCTCGATAATGAGGCGGTTAGCAACAACATTTGCGATGATGTTGAGCAAAGCATTGACGATAATGGTAATGATGAGGTCGATAGCGACAATAGCGATCAATGTGAGAAATACGAAAGTGCTGAAGAAAGCATTGAAGAAAATGTTCAGCGTATTGCACCAGGTAGGCCTAAAATCGTTCGCAGCGGCAAAGTAGGTAGACCAAAAAAGATATACAATGTTTTGAATGCAATGAGCACAGTGCAAGTGAAGGTACCTCAAACGTATGAGGAGGCAATATCAAGCGATGAGGCGGATTTGTGGCAGGCGGCAATGAAGAGAGAATACGACTCGTTAACCGCAAACAACACTTGGACGTTGGTTGATTTGCCAAAAGGGCAATCAGTAGTTGGGTGCAAATGGGTATATACGTTGAAGCGAGATCAGCATGGCAATGTTGAAAGGTATAAGGCACGATTGGTGGCAAAGGGATGTTCACAAAAATACGGCGTGAACTATTGCGACACTTTCTCACCAGTTTGTAGGTTCGAAACCATTCGGTTGGTAATGGCGTTGGCGGTTGAGTTAATTACATCTACACCAAATGGATGTGTGTACAGCGTACTTAAATAGCAATTTAAAAGACGTGGTGTACATGAAGCAGCCGCAAGGGTATGTTAACCAAGGTCAACCATCGAAGGTGCTGCAACTGAATAAAGCGATTTACGGTTTAAAGCAATCAGGAAGGGAGTGGAATTCCCATTTAGATGCGGCATTGCGAGATATGGGATTCACTCAATGTGAAAGCGAACCGTGCCTATATAAACAAGATATAGAAGGCAAATTACTTCTTATCCTGGTGTATGTAGATGATTTACTACTAGCATGCGAATCGAAGCAACTCATGAATATGGTCAAGGCGGGTATTTCCAAGAAATTTGATTACGTTGATAAAGGTCCGATTAAAATGTTTTTGGGCATGCAAATCGAGCGTGATGGCGAACTGGGTGATATCAGTGTTCAACAGTCCCAGTACATTAAAGATTTGTTGACACAACATGGCATCGAAGAGTGTAGGCCAGCATATACGCCTTTAGATGTTGGTTTCCAAATTGCGTGCAACAACGAAAAATGTAAGAGGGTTGATGAAAAGTTATACCAGTCAACCATTGGGGCACTTATGTGGCTGGCGCTTTGTACAAGGCCAGATATTTTTCATTTTGTTGCAAAATTAGCCCAAGGCAATAAAGATCCACACAGTGAACACATGGCCGGCGTTCAGCATGTCTTGAGGTATTTGGAAACCACCATAGATATGAAATTACACTACAAAAAGTGTGGCTAACCGCTTATTGGCTACACGGATGCAGATTGGGGTGGTGATCGAAATGATAGGCGATCATACACCGGCTACGTATACTTCCTGGCAGGAGGTCCAATCTCATGGAAGTCAGAGAAGCAAGACTGCGTGGCTTTAAGCAGTACCGAAGCCGAGTATATGGCAATGGCTTCAGCAACTAAGGAGGCGATTCACCTCAGGCGAATTATAATTGAAATTGGGTGCGGCGATGACACAACTGGAACAGTATTGTATGGTGACAATATCAGTGCGCAAAACTTGGCTAGAAATCCGGTTTATCATTCCCGCACAAAGCACATTGATATCAGGTATCATTTCTTGAGGCAAATCGTAGAAAGAGGCGAAATAGAATTAAAGTACATACCAACAGAGAACATGATAGCTGATATTCTAACTAAAAATGTATGTAAGAAGAAACATAATGATTTTGTAAAGTTGTTAAGTTTAAATTAACATTCGCATTGACTAAGGGTGTTGAAATATATGATTGATGGTAACCCTTATGTAACAATGCAAATGTCATGTAAAGTAAATTATAAAAGAGATGTCAATGCTCTCTTGTCAGTTCTGTAAATTAACTCATATGTAACAGTCATCGTTTATAATATTTACATACGTTCATTAAAACTACACATAGCATTTCACAATTGGTTTCTTTTTATTCCGACTTTGAATAACCTCTAAAAACTCCAACAGTTAAAACCAGTTTTAATAACACCTTTTATTAAAATAAATTAATTTGTTTAAGAAAAAAACAATAAATTAAGGTTTTTTACATTTTATATGTTAATTACATCTAAAGGTATGCTAATATGCATATCAAATGAAATAGGTTTTAATTACCTGTACAATGATGTCACTCATTTCAAAATCGTCTCAGCATTTTGAGATATATTCACGATTGTAAACTTTCAAATTTTTTCAATATTCTTAAAGTTTTATTTAAATTTGCTAAGTATTATTAATAAATTACAGAACGTAGTGGCTCCTTGTATTTTTCTTAAAGCAGGAAACGGCCAAAATCCCCAAATTTTACTTATGTCGCGGAATAAGTCGCAAAAAAAAACGTGTACATCAAAACCTATAGAACTTACCGACAAACTTACTGATTTTTAATTATACTCAAAGCTTTTTCATCCCTCATATTTATTTCCAGAAATGGTAAATCTTTGGATTCAGGTCGATTTTGATTTAAACTAATTTTTGGAGAAAAAATCTGAGCTTTCTCTAAATTTTTCAAACTTGTTGGCAACCGTTTATCAATTTCTTTGCAAAGGGGTTTAGATATATTCAAAAGCTTTCCTTTCAAGGACAGTTTGATCACTTTTCGAAATCTTGAACAACGTACCCTTTCTCTTTAAAACAAAGTATGCCAAAATTTGTTTCCTCAGGTAGACCGTACACTATGTCATCGTCAACATTTTTCATCAATCATCCATCATTTCAAGTATTTGTATCCCTGTATCCCGATTCTGTAACTTTTAACCACCCGCTGAGCGTTAAGCTTATCTCCAAATTTTGGCGTTTGTTCTTAACGAAAATGCGATTCTGTACCTCTCCTTTAACACCGCTAAACAGCTGACTCTTAACATAAGTCTATTTACAACGGGCAGTATTTACCATGCAAAAAACTCAAAACTAATTTTTTTACTTTTTGCGCTAAAACACTAAAATATATAACACTTTTCGCTTTAATATACTTTAGCGTTTTAGCGTTTGGAAAAAGGAAAAAAAAAAGTTTGCCAACAGGGAAAAGCGTTAAAATGGTGTTAAGCGAAGTAAACGCTATTGTTTACCCCTACTAGTTTGGCATCTTTTGCGAATTGGAGTGGAAGGTAGTGGATGAAGGTACTCCGAGAGAGTGGAATGAAGGAAATCGCGTTCAGAGTTGTGTCAAAGTATAAAATACAGCTAAGAACTTTAATTTAACCTGGAATTCACATTTTACAGTAACTGATTAGCTGTATTAACTACTTTATATTCACTAATTTAGGAGTTTTATATCGTCACGTTCAATATTGCAGTATTTAAATTTGATTGTTTTATTATTGCATACAGGGCGCCCTGTGTGGTTTGTGTGTGTGTGTGCAAATTCGGAGTAATGTATATGTCTACTAGTGGCGCAACTTACTCCGAATCTGCACACGCACACAAACCACACAGGGTGAATTGTATGCAATAATAAAACAATGAAATTTAAATGCTGCAATATTGAAAGTGAAGACTTAAAACACCCAAATTATTGAAAATAAAGCAGTTATAACATCTTATCAGTTCCTGCAGAATGTAAATTTCAGTTTAAATTGAAGTTTTTAGTTGTACTTTTTACTTTAAAGCAACTCTGAACGCTATTTCCTTCATTACACTCTCTCGGAGTACATTCATCCACTGCCTTCCACTCCGATTCGCAAAAGAAGATGCCAAACTAGTACGGGTAAACAATGGTAGACATATACTATGGTTAACGCTAACACCTGGCGTTGAAATAATTACAGAATCGACCCACTGGTGTTGACAAAAGTGGGTTTCATTGGTAAATACATCGTTGACATAGTAGCCAAAAAATTATCGCCAATACCCAACCCTAGTATGTATGCCTACGCCCATATTAATTTTCTTAACAATATATACGAGTAATGATCCTGCGAATTGTTCTGCTTCAAACTCTCGTTTGCTTTATACTTTATTTTGTTTTAAAATGTATTGGCAAGGTGTAGATGAAGGATGAAAACAGAGTTAAAATCATATTTAAAAATGTATCCAAGCTTTATAATATTTGCATAGTCGCCAAAAAAGTCGTCATCGCCAATTTTCCTTATTTGGTCGCCAAAAGTTTCAACTGGCAAGCCATGATCAAGTTATATATAATTGTCGCAAGCGGCCAACAACACGTAATTACCGTTTGGCAACGTATTGCCCTTATGTCAAAATTCACATGTGAGAGGGAACGCGCAATAACGATCCGCCTATTTTCTAAGCTTTCCACCTATAACACCCACACATAAAAAACCAAAATTTCTTAAAATATTATCACAAAGCACTCAAATATGAATTCAGAGCGAATTTTTATTAAAAATAAATAAAACACGAAGCGAACTTAATAACTTTTCCAAGAAAGATATGAAGAAGATGCTATGTCATCTACGACAACCATATAAATTATTTGATGATGTGGCAAGCCTGCGGTGAAATTCGAATTCGACATTGGGTTCGATGAAATTTCCAGATGAAGTTTGCTGCGCTTCTTTCTTTTTTATTCGTTGTTGGAAAGGAAAGGTTTGTGAGATAATAAATTTCATGTATTTATTTCATATTTGTGATTTAAATGCTTAAAAACAAAGTAGTAGATCACTTTAAAGCGCATTTAACAGATTTATGCACAGTCCAAAGAAAAAAGTTTTGTTTGCAAGGTTTACAATAAATATGTTTAAATTTGTTAGGCCACGTGTTGTCTGCTGTCTAACCAATAGATTAAGAGATAATTTTTTGTTTCAGAATAAGCAGCAAAAATGGGTAAGGGAAATAATATGATTCCAAATGCTCACTTTCACAAGTGGTGGCAGCGCAACGTGAAGACTTGGTTTAACCAACCAGCTCGTAAATACAGGAGACGTCAAAACCGTATCAAGAAGGCCAAAGCCGTGTTCCCACGTCCAGCTCAAGCATTACGTCCTGTAGTACGTTGTCCAACCATCCGTTACCATACGAAATTGCGGGCCGGACGCGGATTCACGATAGAGGAATTGAAGGTAATATAGATTATTCTATTTCTAACATATTCTCATATATTTTCCAATTGTATTTGTTAAGAGGGCAGGTCTAACCTATGGTTTTGCAAGAACTATTGGAATAGCCGTTGATAAAAGAAGGAAGAACAAATCGCTTGAATCGCGTCAGCGTAATGTACAACGTCTGAAAGAATACAGAAGTAAATTAATTCTGTTCCCATTCAATGAGAAGAAAATTCGAAAGGGTGAATCCACAGTGGAGGAGTGTAAACTGGCTACCCAACTTAGAGGTCCTATTATGCCAATTAAGAAAGAACAGCCAGTTGTTGAATTCCGTGAAATCACTAGGGATGAACAGAAATTCAAGGCATTCGCTACTTTGCGCAAGGTATGTAAAATGAAATAAAAACCTATTCCATCTCGTATTTTAAGTTGTACATTAACTGAGAAATAAGCACAATTTGAGTCATACCATACTGTAGACTTCAGGCCCTATCAAATTTCATGTCTACAAAATTCCCAAAAAATTGTAAAGCAAAACAAAAATTGTTCACACAACATTACAACAAAGTTATTAAAGGTCAAACTTAATATTAAGCATTTTTTAAAATTGAAAATACACAAAACCTAGCGAATCGATTTCGAATATTTTTATACCAGTGGCGGTAGTGTTGCTGCCCTATCACACCAAAGGACCAAGTGGAAAAGGTGACAGGGTAGATTCGAAATAACAGCCCTTGGTCGGATGTAAAAATCCGAGTCATTCCGGTACGTAGAACCGGCTGTTGTGGGCCTGATGACAGTGTTGGATGGGGGGTGACATCCTAGACAGGTTAAGTAGTCGCTACAACAACAACAACCAAAGGACCAAGGTTCGAGTTCGAGACAGGTAACATCAAAAGCGGTTTGAAACAGTTTTTTTTCATATTTGGGTCGCCATTTGGCAGCGATATACTTGTTTATTTGTTTTTTAATTTAATATACATATATGTTGAAGTTTTATATTATGGTTAGAATACGGTAAACTGTTTCATGAATTCCAATATTGTAGACATAGGTACGGTTGTTGTAAACATGAAGTAACAGGTAGGTAACATCAAAAGCGGCTTGGAAAAGTTTTCCAAATTGGGTTGCCCATCGTCATAAAATGCGGTATACTGTTTCATGCATTCCCATGTACATGGATATTCTATATGTGTCGGGCGGAGTCCCTCAATGCATACTGTAGTTAGGCTTCGACTGAATGCGATTTATTAGAAAACTAATCAGTCTAGAATGAATATTTCCCTAGAATTTGATCAGGTGTACTGGTTCTCCAGTTGCGAGTTAAACAAAGTAAATAAGTGTTGGGTCCGAGCACCGGCATGGAAACATGTAGTTAATAAGGTATTTTAAAATAAAAAACAGGTTTAAAAAAAGTTCAGTTTTTGCACAAGTTGAATTTTAATAAAAGCTTTACAGTAAATATGTTAAGAAATACAGATCAAAGTGAATCAATTTTAAAAAATGCATAGGAAAAACTTGACCTTTAATCACTTTTGTTGTTGTTTAAAAAAAAACCATAACATTTATTTCATCGATATCTATAGATCCCATTTTTTTAAGGGTTTCTGGTTTTGTTCCAAATATTTTGTTCGTATGAAGTTCGTGATAGGGCCGATTGTTTTCGACTACATATATCAGTAGCAGCCAACTAAATAATGTTTATGTTTAAAGATTATTCAAACAAACGTTAATGGTGTAGTGTTCCTTACAAAAATGCTTATTTAACTCCCATTGAATGATGGCGTTATTAGGCACCAATGTTGGGTCTGTAAAAGTACCGGTAAATGTTGGCAATTTAGATAAGCAAATGAAGTTAGCTCTACTTGCAATATTTAGCTGATGAAACATTTTAAAAGTTAACGTTGTTTTTGGATCATTATTAGTTGGCTGACACTTGGAGCCATTTTCACAGAGGCGAGTTAACTTACCTTCTAGTGTATAGGGGGTAAATATTTAATAAAATGGTTACATTTTTACTGTGAAATGTACGGTAACAACCTCTAATCTCTACACTCAACAAGAAAATTAAAAAACGAGTGTTAACTCTGTAATGTAAGTTAACTAGCCACCGAAAGTGGCCCTGAGCATGTCATATGAATACACGTATTTATTCGTAAACAATTTTTTTAGGCCCGTACTGATGCTCGTCTGGTTGGTATACGTGCCAAGCGAGCCAAGGAAAACGCTGATAACCCTGAAGACGCTGGAAAAGATGTGAAGAAATCCAAAAAGTAGGGTTGTTAAAATATTGGAATAAAATATTTTTTAATTAATAAATTTTGTCTTGGAAACATTTTTAAATGTTCAGAGGATTTGTATAAACTTAACAACGGCTCGTAAAGCTAGTAAAACTCATAAATATGTCACTTTTTAAATGGAGATGTCTGGCGAATTGTAGCGGTTGCCTTCTACCTTGGTGGGGGCAAATCCATTGACTGTGCAGAATGCTGAGTTGTCTATTTGTTATTATTATTATTATAAGTTGGAGTGCCAGAGATCGTCATGTGCGTTGACGCTTAGGCGGTTATCACTCCTTAGCAACGCACTAATGTCTGGATGATAATCTCTCGGACAACACGTAACAGAGGTTATATATATGTTAATAATTTGCAGATCGACGTCGCCTGACCGGACTCCTATGCCTTGGCATTCTAAGGTAGAGTCGACGTCGGGGACAAATAGATAGTTGGGCTATCCCCGGAGGGGATAGGAGTGTTGAGCGGCCTTACGAGATGGAAACGCTGGTGAGCGTGAGCGACAGTCGGGAGTGGTCGAGGCGGAAATTGCAGCAGTGCTGCTAGTCGTGCAGACTGAACGACCATTCTGGCTGCTTGAAGTTGATAGGGGCGGTGTAGCACGGGTCGCCCTTAGGCGTGTACAACGTGGTGCCTCGAAAGTACTAAAGAAAGTATGGGGTCTGTGGATGGCAGGGTTACTCCTTGAGCATCCGGATCTGTGAAGCCATCTCTTACACTTACTGCATTTAACATACATTTTCTTCCAGCAAACGCTGCTGATGTTGTTGTTGTTGTTAACAGTGCTTCGCCCTGCCCCAGATTGGACAGGGTTACACTGAAATAACAGCCCTTGGCCGGGTGAAAAACCCCGGGTCATTCCGGTGCGATAGAACCGGCTGTTGTGGGAATGCAAACGCTGCTGATCCAATCTCTTGGTTCGGAGTTGGATTCGATACCAGCCCTTAATAGGAAAAAATGGAGCAACCCTGCTGCAAGGGTTTGCTCCGAGGTTGACAATTTAACGGTGGGACTTGACAAGTTAGGCAGGGTTACATTGAAATAACAGCCATTGCCCGGGTGAAAAAAACCGGGTCATTCCGGTAAAAAGAACCGGCTGTTGTGGGAATGTACCACCTACCCATCCTACTCTCCGTTGAACGACCGACCGACTTCGTAATGACGGATAAACTGACGTACATCAACTTCACCAAAGCGGACTGGGATCGCTTTACGGACTATACAGAGCGCTGCACCGCTGCCTTACCTTACACCGACAGACGTACGCAAAGGTGAAAGAGAATTTCGCAAGGTCATCGATTCAGCGTCTGGCCGCCTCATTCCTGCTGGTAGAATACCGGAAATTCGTCCGAATTGAAGCTACGGCAATGGTAAGAGAACGTGACCAAGTGAGACTCGACAATCTCGCAAATCCCAGAATCAACGATCTCAACGCGGAAATCCGTCGTACAGTCAATGAATGCAAACAGTCTAACTAGAAACAACACCTTGAGGCATGCAATTCGGCGACAGCTCCCTTTTCTTATTCTTCATCTGATTCTTCTTTTTAAATGGTTTATCTCTTATCCATCTTACCCTATCCCTACCCGCCTCGCTATCCCTGTCTATATCCTAGAAACATATGCTTGCTAATACCCAACCTCAAATCGTGACCCCTAAGTTGTACTCATTTTTCGGTAGCAACAACTAAAAGTTTTGAATATTTTTTGATCGAAAAACCTTCCACAGAGAAGGTTCAAGAAAGTACTTTTAACGTAATGGAAATCGGTTTAGCCGTTTAGACGAAAGACATTTCATTTGTATATATATCGAAATCAGACCCGACAGACGTTGTTCTGTCAAACAATTTACTTGACTCGCCCTTCTCATATTAGATCCATATTCTTCTGGCTGCCCACTTTCCTTTTCTTCCTCTTCGTCTGCTTCTCCTTTTTCATATCGTGTATCTCTTTCTCATCTTACCCTATCACTACCACCATCCTATCCGCCTCTGCAACGTTGGTCGCCTTGACATGGCGAAGGGAATTGGAACCTGTCCGGGAGTGGGAGGTCCCAATGTTAGGCGAACTAAGAAGAAAGCCTCGTATTTGCTACAGTCTCGAAAGGGGTGAGAACATTGGGTACGAACCACTCTCAGCTGCAGGAAATTTGAGGATCGCCGCACCAACAGCACCCTAAACCAAGGTGTTAAGGTATTCGTGCCGGGGGCTGAATGGTCAGCGAATGGTTATTGAATAGCCACCCGCGAACGGATATAAGTGCTTTCTCTACGAATGCTGGCTCTGTGGGCGAGTGACCAACCCTTTAAGTGCATACTCGTGGAACCAAAATATTCATCCAACAAATAACAATATACAAAAAGAAGAGACAGGAAAACAAGGGCAGGAAGACCTAAGAATCCGGAGTGTAGGACTGGGAGAAAAGCAAGGACAGGAATAGGGACAACAGGCCGAGGGATGGGTAGGAAACAGACAGACGGGCATAGGCTAAGGGTAAAGGAAAATTCCTAGAAAGAGGATTTTCTTTCCTGTAGGGGCAAGTGGCGGTGCAGGTACTGTGGGCAGCAGTACTCCGCCAAAAAGTCAACAGTTTGCGAATAGTAAGAATGCGCGGTGCAACGCATTCCAAGGGAGTCGACGATACCAGCTTGTTCTGTCTATCCTAGATAGGATAGAACGGAACAGAGCAAACGGTAAAGTTCATCCCAAGGATGCGGCGAACCGCATACTTTATCAGGCTGCGGTAGATGAGTACCGAGCGTACCTTAATACCACGGAGAGTATTTCCGCTGGTAAAAGGAACAGGCCTCTGGAAGAGGCCCGTAGCACCTGTAAGAGGTATAGGTCTCTGGAAGAGGCCTCTAGTACCTCTAAGATGCCTCCATATCAGCCGGGCCCGAGTGGGGGCAAAATCCTTTGCGGAAACGGTCAATAGTAACCTTCAAGTTTCTCTTTTCGATGCGACCACCCACAGCGGCAGGCCCGTCTTGGAGAAGTGGGGGGTTGTCCGAAATCGTCATCCAGTTTGTGATGGCCAACCCGGGAGGTAGTCCTCTTTCGACTCGGCGGAGGTTGTCCGCCGTCACAGGGTGGTAAAGTGCGAAGACCAGCAGTCAAAGGACTTTTCGGAGAAGTGGCTGCTGGACCGAGGCGACGTTGGGGATTGCTTGAAGATCAAGTTCATACACGCCGCCAACATCCCAAAAAGACCAACAGCGTGGAAATGGATCCCGCGGATGACAGCGGGAGCTTGTTGAAATATTTACAGGCTCACAACCGCGAGGTGCCTATGGATGACTGGGTGGTCACCAAGGCAGAGGCGTCTCAGCGTAATAGCCTCTCTTTCCTGCTTCCCGTAAATGCGGACAGTATTGATCCGCCTGGGTGAAAATTTTGCGGTTCCTTCATGAGGATGATGAGGAACCGGATGTGGTCGACAACAGAAACAGGCGCCTGGAAGACCTGCAGCTCGTCGATCGAGAGCTAGGATCTCCATAGGAGTGATGGGTCTTAGGGTTGTCAAGATATACCTCCAGCACTCGCGGCTGGCCTCGGACAACCTTGCTGGTGGAGGAAGACGTGGACATCGCTCTTGTTCAGGAGCCCTGGGTGTGGAACACTGATGTAAGCAGTCTCTCCATAAAGGGCTTCACTGCGTTTTACAAGCGCGAGGATGGTAAGCCCAGGACATGCGTTTTGTTAAAATCTAACTACAATTCTTTTCTTGTTTCTTCTCACAGTTGTGCAGATATGATTACGATTACGTTGAAGGTAGCCAACGGGGTCAGCATGGTGGTTGCCTCTTCCTACATGCCGCACGACAAGGAGGCTCCACCGCAAGAGGTCCGGAGGTTGATGCAAGACAAAGAAACACGCAATATACTTATTGTTTGCGACGCCAACTCCAGGCACTCCCCATGGGGGAGTACGAAAACCAACATCAGGCGTGAGCCACTTTTCGATTTTATTATTAGTACTGATTTAGTAGTTTGTAACCGGGGTAGGTCCTCTACCTTCGTTTTCCTTAGCACTGATGCCTTAAGTGGGTGGGAGGAGGTGCTGGACGTTACGCAACTAAACGGGAACAGCAATATTCGGGTCGAGGGTATAAGAAACGCAGTCCTTCTCTGATCGCCGGATGATCCTATTTGATATCGTCCTAAAATTAGATACTTGTATTCCTCACTGAAATCCAAGGAGGATCAACTGCAAAGGTTCGTAAGGGCGGTGAGCATCAAGCTAGGTAGGCAACCTTTGCAGGAAGTATTGTCAGTGGAGGACCTTGATGCCAAAAGTAGTAAACTGGAGAAGGCCATGGGGTCCGCTCTACGGGTAGCTTGTCCAACTAGTTTTGACAAAAAGGAGTATCCTCCCTGGTGGAATTCAGATCTTTTCGAGCTCAGAAGAGATTCTCGGAGATTATTTAACCTTAGCCGTTCCACTGGCAACTAGCTGCCATACAATAGCCTTAGGTGCTACAAAAAAAACGATTCGGAAGGCAAAAGAAGGATCCTGGAAGGACTTTTGCTCGTCCATCGAATCAACAAAAGAAAAAACTTGGCCGTCGTTTGTACGGAAAGACGACAGATCATGGACCGGCAGCTTTGTAGAAACCGTGGATCGTGAAGCTTGTAAAAACACATTTCCCAAGCTGTGGGCCTAGGTAAATGGAAGAAAAAGAGTACGCTGGTGTATTACCCTCCCTTCGGCTAATAAATGAGCTTATAACACATAAAAAGATTGAATAGGCAATCACCCTAAAAGTCCGCGGGGCCGGACGGAATTTTCCCAGCCACGCTACAAAAGAAAAACTGGTGGTAATACCCTGGCTGGTATGTATCTTCAGGGCATATATTCGGCTAAATCATGTACTACTAAATCGGAGAGGAACAAGGGTGGTTTTCATACCAAAGGTGGTTAAGAGAGGTCATGAAAAGCCCAATGATTTCAAACCCATTAGTCTTTCGTCGTTCGTTTTAAAAAATTTCGAAAGACTTCTGGACGTTCATATTAGAAAGAATTGGATAACTCAGGGCTGCCAACAGTTCAGCATACATATCTCAAGAGACGGTCAACGGAGACAGCTCTGCACGAGGTGGTGCACAAGATGGAAGCATTCCTTGAGAGTAAACAATTTACTCTGGCTGCATTCGTAGACATTGAGGGCGCCTCCACCATTGTTAGGTTGGAGGCTATAGAAGACTCGCCATCGGTCCTTGGTATCGAGGACCCTATAGTAAATTGGATAGGAATGGCACTGCGGTCAAGAGTGATAAGCGCCAAGGTTGCGCTGTGAGGTTCTGTCTTCCCTACTCTGGCCTTGTGTTATAGACAGCATACTTCGTCAACTCAATAGTATTGGAGTTAAAGTGGTTGCCTACGCGGACGACGTAGTACTACTAGTATCGGGTCTGTACCCTAACGTGATCAGTGGGATCATGCAGGGAGCACTAAGAAAGCTGAGTGCATGGGCGGAGACCGCGGGGCCATTTCATTCGGCGACACCGTCAAATCGGATGCCAGGAAATGCGCGAGCTTCTTTTTCCGGTTGTTTATAATGTATCCACCTGCTGATAGGACTAAGAGAGAGAGGAGCCGTCCGACGTGCGCACAAACACAAACACACCATTGCGCTCATTGCCGTCTCCTTCGCAGAGGTTTAGGAAGTCATAATGAAGGTCAAACCCTCAAAATCCATCGGACCCGAAGGTATAGCCATGAAGATAATTAAACACCTAGGCCACGAGGTACAGAGTTATCTAACGGCTCTTTTTAACCTCTCACTAAGTACTTTCGTCATACCAGAGATCTGGAAACAGGCGATTGTAGTTCCCCTACTAAAACCAGGGAAGCCGGCGAACCAAGGAGATTCTTAAAATCCGATATCCCTCCTTTCGCTGGTCTAGAGATCATTCTACTCTTATACTTTAGTGCAAATCTGAAATTGGTCGATCACCAGGATGGTTTCGGCGATCTCACAGCACTACATCCGCTACCTCAATGGTTGACAGGCGTCAGTCAAATTCAGGAGCAATAAATAAGACCACGAAGAATATAACAAGGGGTGCCGCAAGGTGGTGTCTTTCCCCCTTTTGTTTAATTTCTATATTTCGAATCTTCCCCCAAAGAATTTCAAACGTGACCCCTAAGAATTTGGGGTGTGTCATTGTCGGAAGCTTAATGCCGTCGACGTAGACGTCTAAATCTAAGGTGGCCGAGGACTTGGTCGGTGACAGTGTCAGATCTCGTCCAGCGAAAAAACCGGACAGGGATGGGAGGTATGAGTTAACTCTTAAGCAGAGCTCGTCTACAGTGGGGCCCGTCGCCAGGATCGTGCAGTCATCGGCGTAGGAGGCGATCGAGACACCCTCTGGTAGGGAAGGGAGCCTCGATATGTAGTAATTAGACAAAAGCGAGGATAGGACACCACCTTGTTTGATTATACGTGGTTTTGATCTTTCGCCTAAAATTCAACCGATGACTGCCGACCACTCAGATAGTTAGCGGTCCAACGCTTTAGACAGGGGGGAAGAGTTGAATCCTCCAGGTCGTTCATATGTTGCGCATGATTGACCGTGTCGAAGGCTTTCGACAGGTCAAGCGCAACTAGCACGGTCCTGTCATTTGGACGATGTTGGTTGAGACCGACACCTATCTGAGTGGTGATGGCGTTTAGCGCGGTGGTAGTGCTATGCAATTTACGGAACCATGCTGATGTTCGGCTAGTCGCAAGTTAGCGGGGTAATAAGAGAGCAAGACTGTCTCCAAGGTCTTCACTACTGGTGAGAGGAGCGATATTGGTCGATAAGACTCCCCCTCGTTGGCCGGCTTGCCGGGCTTTGGTAGTGGCACCACCTTTGCTTTTTTCCATTTTTATAGAATGACAAAAGTGGTCATAGACATATTGAAGACAGTTGGTACATACCTTACTCCCTCTTCTCAGAGATGTTTTAGCATCAGCATGGATATACCGTCTGGGCCGATCGATTTGGAGCTTGTGGACCCAGGTATGGCCTCCTGAACCTCCGTGGTGGTGATGGCAATGGGCGCTTGGCTATTTTTTCGTTTGTGCGCTTCCCTGATGGCTCTTCTAATTTCCTTGTCGACCGGAGGATGCGGTACAAATTGCGGGCAGAAAGCGCTCGCGCATTTTTCGCTTTCGACTGTACCTTTTCACCAAAGGTGATGGATATTTTGTCGTTAGGTTTAGTTGGATTTGACAACGATTTTACAGTTGACCATAATTTGCCAACACCAGCAGAGAGGTTGCAGGACCTTAAGTGCTCCTCCCATTTGGCGCGTTTGTGTTGATCAACCAGTCGTCTGATTTCCGCGATGAGATTTTGAATTTGGGAATGCGTAAGGTCCAAGCGTCGCACATGGTCGCGTTCATTTGCCAGGGCCGCTGCCTGTGCGGGGAAATTCGGACGTACTTCCTTGATTCTACCTGACGTAATGTCTTGATTAGAGGCTGTAGCTATGACTATTCGAAACGCTTTTCCCCCTTCTCGTACGTCAGATGGGATGGGAAGAGCAGCGAAGGAGCTCTCAGTGATGTTAAGAAAACCAACCAAGTGAAAGTGCCATTTTCAGGAGTGACAAAGTCATTGGGGCGATCGTTTGAGAGGACAAGAGTTAGCATCTGTCGCCAGTCAACGCAGTTTATGAGACTAGCGCTGCCGATAGTAAGGTCTGCCGAACTAGAACAATTTACCGCGACTCTCGTGGGGGCATCCCCGTTCACAGCATGTGGCAGGAGGTATATAAATGTTAATTATTTCAAGATCGACATCGCCTGACCGGAACCCATACCTTGACGTTCTAAGGTGTTGTCCCTCGGGTCGACATTAGGCTAAAATAGACGATATTGCACAGATTGATGAGTGATGAAGGCAAGTCCGCCCCCAAGTTCTCAAGGTCACGCAGGTGGATGTTGTAGCCATCACACGTCCGAAGATCTGATCGGGCGCCTAGCTTTGTTTCTTGAATAGCAGCAATCTTGATATTTTGCCGCTTCATGAGGTTCACTATCTCACTAACCTTGCCGCTTAAGCCGTTGCAGTTCAACTGTAGGACCCGAAACTGCGAGGGGAGAAATAATCACACGGGGAGTCAAGGACTGGTGCGTATGCCTCGGTGGAAACAGGCTGGGTCGCGCACTGTGTCGCAATCTAGAAGACGAGGGATTCGGACCACCGGAAGGAGGCGAATTGGTCGACGTTGTTGGTTGCGTAGCTCGGCAACATTGCGCAACGTACGTATCAGTCCTTACGTGGAAAGTAGCTGTGAGCTGCTGTGTGAGGTGTTGGCGCCGGTGGGCGTGAGAGCAGCGGGAGTTACACACTACTTGCTGGGCAGTATTAGTGCTGTTAGTCGCGGAGACTGTGTCTAGAACACCCCTGCGGGTTAGTGGTTTAGAATATGCCCGAGGTAGGTATACCGGTCGTAAGAGGCGACTAATATGCACAAAGGTAATGACGTGCAACTCGATGGTTGATCTACGGATATGATGCCTCTCACCTCTCATTACCCATCTTATCCTTCCTTACGGGGAGTGTTTTTGTCGTTACCGCAACAACAACAACAACTGTGTCTAGAACTTGTGGCGGTGCGACACTGGATCGACGTTGGCCACGGGACGCGCTAGGGCGTCAGCAGCAAGGGGCCACAAAAGTTTTGTAGAAACTAGGGGGCCTATGTATGGAGGGATTTAGCCCGGAGCACTTAGCTTTGCGCAACCATCTTTTACAAGTACAAGGTGGCGCAAAAGTAATCCTCCTATCAGAAAATGCTATAAATTTTGCGATTGGCCCCTAAAGTCAGTTCTGTTTTGACATTTGTGTAGTAAACACATGCGAAATACACGTTAATAAACAATGTTACGCTACACTGCTCCAGAATGCGGAATATTGCTGACTATTTATTTGACCAATAATCGGTCGGTGAAAAACGGTTACTGCGCAAAAGTAATCCTCCTATCAGAAAATGCTATAAATTTTGCGATTGGCCCTTAAAGTCAGTTCTGTTTTAACATTTGTGTAGTAAACACATGCGAAATACACGTTAATAAACAATGTTACGCTACACTTCTCCAGAACGCGGAATATTGCTGACTATTTATTTGACCAATAATCGGTCGGGGCCAAACGGTTACTGTGAATGGTGAGCGCTACAGAGCAATGATCAACGAGTACTTTTTGCCGCAACTTGATGAATTGGGATTGGAAAACATGTGGTTCCAACAAGACGGTGCAACAGCACACACTGCACATGCCACAACCGATATGCTGAACATCGGAAGCTTACTTTTTCGCCACCTTGTATTACATTGGACGGAGTGTGAACGTTTGACGTAAATCTTCCTCCAGCAAACGCAACAGATCCATTCTCTTGGTCCCGGGTTGGATTCAACACCATCCCGGAGCGGATTCAACACCATCCCCAGCTTCTTCACCGAGCGAAATCTGACCCTATCTCCGACTAAATCGACGGCGACTCTGTTTACGACATGGAATGCGCAGATGGGGCAAGAGTTAAATGCCAACGTAGATGGAGTACCTCTACCTACTGCCAACCATCTTGGGTGTGACGTTCAATGGTACAGAGCCGCACTAAGATCCTCTAGTCACTGGCCGGCAGACCTTGGGGGAAAGATAAAGAAACATTGCTTGCTACATATAAGGCTATTGGCCGACCGGTTATTGATTATGCTGCTCTCATATGGTCGCCCAACCTTACTGACACCAACTGGAGGAAATTGCAAGTCTGCCGGAACACCGCCATCAGAACTGCCACGGGATGTCTGCTTATGTCATCTGAGTCTCACCTCCATCACGAGGCTAAATTGCTCAGTGTTCGAGAGCACGCGGAACTCTTAAGTATACAGTTTCTACTGAACTGCCAGAAACCTAGTCATCCAAATCGACATCTATTGGTGAGACATAAGGAAGCATCTTCGCAAGCACTATGACAAGGTCCGGCACCACCATTTTATCATATTAACCGACGATTCGTATTTGGATGCTCAATCCTGCTCTATAAATATAAACCGATGTTACTGTGTGTTTGAGCGTAGCTTTTTAAGTCCTGCCCCGCAGGGGTCCAGGCGACAGGGATTTAATTCGGAAGTGGCACGGAACATAGGTTTTTTTGGTTTATCTAACTCTTCTACTAGTGTACATAAAAGGGTAAAAAAATAATCCAAATATATGCACTGCATACAGTTTTTTTTATATACATATGCTATAGTTTTCCCGCTATAATCACTTTTTCCCTGTGCATTATTACAAAAAACGTGCAAACACGTAGATTTTTGTGATGCATTTTGTATGGGACAAAAAAAATGTTATTTGCAAAATTTAATTTTTTTTTCGGATTTCGGTAGAATGTTAAGTTGCTATTAATGTTTGTTCTAGCGATTTCTTGCAAAAGGTGACAAACCCCTCGAAAATGAGCGTGGCTGCCACCCTACGTATGTTCAAGATTTCATAATCAGCCCGATTCTAAATATCCGCTCGGGTTTCTTTCCTTGCGGAAATGTTTGTTAGCCAGGAAAATTTCCGCCAATTCTCTTTCGCTAGTGAACAGAAAAATTGGCGAAGGGGAATTTCGAAAATTCGAAATCAGCTGTGCTGCCATTTGACGTTTAATTTTTGGTACTACTTTTTGTGATCAGTGAATGGAAAATATTAAAATTTTTTATAAAAAGGTGTTAAATTAAATAAATTAATATTAAAAATGCATAGTATTGCCTTTCGAATGGTAGCAGAAAAAGAAGCGGAAGATTCTGTAGCACAAGAACCTCAGCAGAGGTCTATAAGAAGAAGGTTGCGCGATGATACAAACCCACTTGAATTGCCGGAATCATTGTAAGAGCTAACAAAATCATTTAATCAATTGTTTTGAAGATTTATTAAATACTATAGAGTAAATAAACCCGCATATAAATATTTGTTGGACATTTTAATAACGCACACGCAACAGGCCAAAAAACAATTTGCAGTCTCACCGGTTATAAAGCTTAGTGAATGTTTACGTTTTTTTGCTGAAGGCGGATATCAAACGGGTGTTGGAAAGGATACAGACGTATCGCTTGCCCAATCAACCCGCAGCAAAGTTCTAGAAGAAGTTGTGGCAATTTTAGAGAAGGAATTATGCTCGAAATAGATAGTGACAACCATTAACAGCGATGAAAGAAGGAAAATTTCACGTTCGTTTTATGTCAAGCACGGCATTCCTAGTGTCCTTGGGTGTATCGATGGAACGCATGTCCGTATCATAGCTCCATCTCAAAATAAGCATCTTTACTATAACCGGAAAGGATACTATAGCTTAAATGTGATGTTGGTAAGTTTTGTTTATAGAATATTTACCTAGATGCATCTGTATCTATATTCGTGCAATTTACAAATGTATTATTCTCTATTGGTAGATGTGCGACCATGAGCTAAAGATACGGTATGTTGATGCCTCTCACCCTGGAGCTTCCCATGACTCCTTTATTTGGAATGTTGGCGAGTTGAGAGCTTGTTTTGAAAATCAATATTTGAGTGGGGCAAAATAATCAACGTGTGTTGTGCTTTGCACAACATATGCATATATTATAAAGTATACACAGATGTAATAGAAACAAATCCTACAGAGGAACAGCCTGAACCGGTTAGCGAAAACGCAGATGTGGTGTCTTTAACATCTCAACAGTATTTGGCTGCAGCACAAAACATACGAAATAGAATAGGAAACACTCTTTCATAAAAAAAACACATCATTTTGTCTTCATTAAAAATCTTTTTCAGTCTTTTATTTAAACATGTTCAAAAAATTCATTTAATTTTTTACTTAAAATAGGATCTACATGTGTGAAGAAAAATATTACAAAAGATGTTTAAGGTAAAACATCACAAATGTTATAAGTTTGACATGCTTTATATAAAAAGAGTATATCAAGCATATTTGCATGAATAAAGCGTAGGGAAAAATATCACAAATCCAGTATCAATTAAAAAAAGACAATTCATACACATAAAAATAGAACATAATAAACAAAATAAAATAAGGGCAATATACGAAGGCAAATATTAAGGAAAAATTTCAATGTACTTAAAACGAAAGAAATAAAAAATATGGAATATATAAGAATACGTATACTTAAACAAAAAAGTATTCAAAACAAATGTGTTTACATAAAAATAAAACTTTGATAAACAAAATAAAACAAACGCAATGTAAAAACCCTAATGTTAAAGCAAAACTTTCAATATACTTAAACTAAAGAAAGGAAAAAAGCATAAAATATAAAATGATGTACACGAAAACCAACAAAAAAATAAATCAATATAAATGTATTAAAATATATACATATATAAAATTAAAAAACAGAATTCATATTTATATATTTTAGGGTTTTGGGATTTGGCAAAGCATATTTTGCTCCATTATTTCAGTTTGCCTTCTTAAAAGCTCCAACTTTTCTTTCCTGTATTTAGCAATGGTCTTAAAGTGCGTTTTCTTAATGGCATAGGTTTTTCTCAAAACTTTAGTCTGCTTTGCCGCTTCCAAAACTTGTTCCCTCACCAAACCACACAACTCACGATGGATTGACAGCTCTTCCTCGAGAGCGTCTGAAGGAGTCTTTTTACTTTATTGACCTTCTCGAGGAAGTAGGCCGCTCCTCCTCAACACTCACACTGGCAGGTGCATCTACATTCACACTAGCAGGTACATTTACGTCCAGACAGGCAGGCGCATCTACTTTCACACTAGCAGGCACATTTATATTCAGACAGGCAGGCGCATCTACATTTACACTGGCAGGTACATTTTCATTCACACAATCAGCCACAATCTCAACCTCATTCAGGAAGTCGCACTCAATTATTTCACAAAGGTGGGAAAAGTTTTGTTGGTCACCTGATTTGTTGATCTCGGCCGTCCCAGAGGTACCAATACCAAAACTTTTCGCCGGCTGTGGCAGCCCAAACTTCCTCGCCACTCCTTCCACGGACTCCTGCATTCCAATCAGTTCATATATGGCAACCTCCGTCGCCGATAACTTGTATTGCCTGTTTGGACCACCACCAGTACCTTTGGCATGCTTCATATTGCTAGCTACTTTATTACTCACGTACCTTTTTTGATCACCCCATACCTGTAATGCGATAGTTGTAATAAGTTCCTATTAATAAAACTTGTCATATAAATATGTAGGCACCTTTTTCCATTCGGCGATACATTTTGTTGGTGGTCCTGCCGAATTCAATTCCTCCTCTGCATTTCGCCAAAATCGGTTCAGCGCTTCCTTACTTCCTTTATAGAAGCCTCGCGCAATATCGGGCTGCCCTTGCATAAGGCTTACTAAGGCATCTATTTGAATTTTATTAATACTTTTCGTCCTAAAAAACCAAAAGTAATACGATATTAATGTAAAGAGTGATTTTTTATTATTTAAATTTAAATTTACTTACATTTTGTTCAACGCTCACTTAAAATTGTCTGGTGAAAGATCTCGCAAAAAACTGTTGTGTATTCTCCCTTTTCTTTTCATTTATGATACCTACTTTACTCGCCAAACCACTTTCCCCTTTTTCGAACACCGTTTAGAATAGGCGAAGAGCGAGAAGCGAACAAATACTTGCGGATTTTGTGTTCAGAATAAGGGAATAGGGAAGAGCGGAAAAATACGTGCGGATTTTTCGTTTAGAATCGGGCTGAATTTGTTAAGCTATTCTGTCATGGAACACAATTCGAAAATAATTGGAAAAGAATTCGACAATAAACGTGGAGAATGGTTGGTACTCGATTCGAGAACTAAGTAACTCTCCCTCTTCCATACAAATTTTCCTTCGAGAATTCATTGCATATCGCATGTGCAACAAACGGAAATTATATTTGATATCAACAAGTGGTTTATTGGAGATGAACCTTTTTCAAATCAAATCAACCTTTATGGCATTCCTTAGCGAAGGTTAGTTTTTCAACGATTTCCGAGTAGCTAAATTTTTACTGGCTGTAATAATCCCCCGCAAATTAATAAAATAGTAAGCTGGAATATTTTTATTAATTTAAATTTATTTAACGAAAGACATTTTTTATTTGAATTAAAAATTAATTTCTCAAAATATTAAACTTTCTGGTATGTTTTTTCCTAAAGTATTTCAAAGGTTCGATCTCAATGCTTGTTGTAATAAGTATTCGGGAGCACCACCCTCACTTTTTTAAAGACGTTATTTTAATTAATAGTGTTGGCATCCCGCATCTAGCATAAGTGAGTTTTGCCATGACCCAGAAAATAACCTCACTTTTGACATGTGGTTCGCGCGATATGAAGACCTCTTCGAAGTTGACGCTGCAAAGTTAGACGACGCAGCCAAAGTCAGGCTTTTACTGCGTAAGCTCAATACGGTCGTCCACAGCAAGTACATAAATTACATTTTGCCAAAGCACCCTCGTGACTTTACGTTCATCGAAACAGTAGAAAAGCTTTAGCAACTTTTCGGGCTCCAAACTTCACTTTTCAACATCAGGTACAATTGCCTGCAACTCACAAAAGAACCAACGTCCGACTTCATCACATACGCAGGTATGGTCAACCGGCATTGCGAAAACTTTAAGCTAAATAGTTTGAAGCTTGACCAATTCAAGTGTTTAAATTTTATAATGGGCCTGAAGTCGCAATCGGATTTTGACATCAGAACAAAAATGTTGAGTAAACTGGACACTCAAGCCGATACACTCACTTTAGGTACTCTGTCAAAAGAGTGTCAACGTCTCATAAACCTCAAAGCCGATACAAATTTGGTTGAAAACCAAAAGAGCGAGGTGCAGGTAAAGCGCTTGCACACAAGTAGTTCAAAGCAAAAGTCAGTGCCTAAAACCCCCTGCTGGTTTTGTGGCGCCATGCACTTTTCTCGCGAATGCTCGTACAGCAAGCATAAATGTGAGCAATGCAATATAGTTGGTCACAAAGAGGGCTACTGCTCTTCGAAGAAAAAGGTGAAGCACTCTAAGCAGAAGCAACCACAACACAAGAACAGTCTAAAAGTATTTTTATTTCCAACAAAATTGAATCAGCTCAACGCAAATACGTCAGTGTTCTTATTAATGGTAAACAAATCAATTTGCAGTTCGACACTGCGTCAGACATAACCATTATATCGGAAAATAATTTCCATAAATTAAACGTGTCAGGCTCTGCATTGCCTCTTTCACTTCAATTTGAAAGCGATGTCGAATTCAAGCAGCAGAAAGCAAAACTAACATGCTTCGTAACACCAATAAAAAATTTGAACGTATTAGGTCTCGACTGGATTACCGCTTTAAAACTTGACAACATGTCTATCAACGTAATTTGCAATCAGTTGGCAATGGAAAATCGGGAAAGTATCACCAATGACATACCTACTATTTCCACATTAAAACAATATTTTCCAGATTTGTTCGATGAAAAACTGGGTTTGTGCACTAAAACTAAAGCCAACTTGTTAGTCAAACAGGGCCATAAACCAGTTTTTCGACCAAAGCGACCGGTTGCATATGCCATACAGCATCTTGTTGAGGAGGAGCTGCAGAGGCTTCAAGACATTAATGTTATATCACCAGTCAACTACTCGGAATGGGCCGCGCCGATTGTTGTTACTAAGAAAGCAAACGGCAACATACGTATTTGCGCAGATTTCTCAACAGGTCTAAATGCCGCGCTCGAATCACACCAATACCCGCTTCCGCTACCCGAAGACATTTTTGCAAAGCTGGCAAACGCGAAATATTTTAGTCATATAGATCTTTCTGACGCCTTTCTCCAAATTGAGGTTGACGACGCCTCAAAAGAACTGCTTACCATAAATACTCATTTGGGGTTATTTCGTTATAACCGCATGATCTTTGGCGTTAAAACGTTCCCTGCTATCTTTCAACAAGTCATGGACAAAATGCTAATTGGTTTGGATTATGCAGCAGCGTACATCGATGATATCTTCGTATCTGGTAGAGATCAAAGCGAACATGACAAGAATTTACACGAAGTTCTGCGCCGAGTTCAGAACTATGGTTTTAAACTCAAGTTCGCCAAATGTAGGTTTTCGGTGACAAAAGTGAGGTATCTGGGCTACACAATCAATCAAAACGGCCTCCAACCAGACCCAGAGCGTATCTCCACAATAACTGACATGCCAGAGCCAACTAATATCTCTGAGTTACGCTCATTTCCGGGCGCAATAAACTTCTACGGAAGGTTCATTAACAAAATGCGTCAGCTAAGAGGTCCGCTTGACGAGCTTTTGAAAGCTAACACAAAATGGCATTGGGGTCAAACCCATCAAAAATGCTTCAACAGCCTTAAGGAAGTCCTGTCTTCAAATTTACTTTTAACGCATTACGACCCACAGAAAAAAATTATCGTTGCAGCAGATGCCTCAAATTACGGACTGGGGGCCTGCATTCTACATGAGTTCCCCGATGGCTCAGTCAGAGCTGTCAGCCACGCATCGCGGTCGCTCACTCCCGCTGAAAAGGCATATAGCCAAATAGAAAAAGAAGGACTCGCGCTAGTGTTTGCGGTGACAAAATTTCATAGAATGATTTTCGGCAGATCATTTAAGCTCCATACTGATCACAAGCCACTGCTTACAATTTTCGGCAAGAAAACTGGAATTTCGGCACACCAGGCAAACCGGCTACAGAGGTGGGCAGTACAGTTGTTGGCATACGACTTTGAAATCAGTTTCATATCTACAAACAGCTTTGGTTACGCCGACGTGCTTTCATGTCTCATCAACAAATACAGCAAAACAACTGAAGACTATGTCATTGCGTCAGTGCAGTTTGAAAGCGAAATCAAACAAGTTCTGTCAGAAGCGTTAGAAAAATTGCCAGTTACACACAATATGATAAAGTATGAATCAAGCAAAGATGCGACATTGAAACAAATATTTAGTTACGTTAAAACTAATTGGCCAGTATCAAACCACGATAACACGGAATTAAAAATATTCCTAAATCGAAACGACGACATAAGCGTAATCGATGGCTGCATCATGATGGGTCAGCGTGTAGTGATACCAGAGGTGTTGCGCAAACGAGTTCTTAGGCAACTACATCGTGGACATCCAGGAGTTGAGCGAACAAAGGCAATCGCTAGAAGTTTTGTATACTGGCCAAACACCGATGCCGACATCAAAACGTTAGTACAAAATTGTAACAATTGCGCCTCGGCAGCAAAAATGCCTACAAAAACAACACTGCAGCCATGGCCAAAGCCAACAGCACCGTGGCAACGTTTGCACATTGATTATGCAGGGCCAATCAACGACTGCTATTTTTTTGTTGTAATTGATGCGCACTCAAAGTGGCCGGAAATAATTCCAACCAAGTCTATATCGACTCAACAAACAGTTGATATCCTACACGAAATTTTTTCGCGTTTTGGACTTCCATCAACTATAGTTTCCGATAACGGAACGCAATTTACTAGCGCACATTTTCACCAGTTTCTACGTGAGAATGGCATCCAACATATTCGTTCAAGTCCATATTATCCCATGTCTAACGGACAAGCAGAGAGATTTGTTGATACATTTAAACGCTCACTAAAAAAGATGAAAGGAGAGGGAACAACGACTA
The DNA here is from genome assembly GCA_949987695.1 of Merzomyia westermanni. NCBI lineage: Eukaryota > Metazoa > Arthropoda > Insecta > Diptera > Tephritidae > Merzomyia > Merzomyia westermanni. Next base: position 159,644,635 of record OX465289.1, on the reverse strand, counting down.
CCAACTTACAAGTTTTCTTACAATGTTATCGAGCTTCGCCAAACAAAAACAACATCAACATCAAATCACCAGCTGAAGTCATATTCGGCAGAAATATTCGCACCAACTTGGATCTCTTTAAGCTTAAACCGGGTGATAATACTCAGTCTGAGTTGGCACAACAACAACAAGAGGGTATGAGACAACAGTTCGATAGAAAACATGGTTCTAAACAAAGGTCGTTTGCGAGCAAAGAGACCGTCTATGCGTGCATTCACAAAAATAACAGCTTCCAATGGGTGCCTGGAAAAGTAGTTGAACGTGTTGGCAAGGTAATGTACAATGTACTACTCGACAACCAAAAGCTCATAAGAGCGCATGCTAATCAATTGCGTAAACGATTTTCTGACAATGAGCAAAGTACGAGCACGGATGCTAGTTCCTCAAAAATGTTAATCGACGCATTCGGGTTGTACGAAAAGGAGAACAACGCACCTTCATTTTGCGAGAGGGAATCTCCTCTAAGTGCACCACCAACTAGCGCACCCTCCAAAATAGTAGAAAAAGGTCCGGAATTCAGGGTTGCCCTTTATTTATTTAAGTATTTATTTTATCAATTTGAAAATCAAATGAAATTTTTTAAAATTCCTTGTTATCAAAAACAAAAGTAGCAACACAAATTGAATAATTAAAACAAAATATAAGAGTAATAAAGGAAGAAGTATACAAAGTGCCACTACATATACAAAAAGAACAATTGTTAAACAATAAAATTAATATTGACCTCTCGGAGCATTGATAATTCAAGAATCTGAATTGAGTCCCAAATATGTGGGAAATATGTGCCACAGAAATACAATCATATTTGTGTCTTGTATGACTCTTGTGTGATTAAACTAATGAGCCACTCGAGCATTTAACAAAGCATATTTGGAGCAAATATTCATATTTTGTTTTGGAAAAATTTGTATTTTAATAAAAATTTAATTACATCATCGAATATGTTCCTGATTTGCACTGTTCTGGGCTTCGTTTATATTATATATTATTATTATTACTAGCTAAATTCATTTTGAAGTATATTTCAATACATTGCCTCATAGGCATTCCCTACCCATGGAAAAGCATCTCTTGGTGTGTAAGTACTTGGTCCGGCAATAAGTTCTGTTACAATTTGAAAATAATTTATAAAAGTAATGAAAGGGTTCCTAGACTTTATTGCAGTTTGTTTCTATTGACTGAATGTTTATGTTATTTATTACAAGAAAAGTTATTCAAAATGATCGTCTTTTGTCTTAATACAGGCTCTGGCCATTCGGCTATAGCGGTACGTATAGTTTCCGGTGATATAGACGAAGCTGCCGCAACCAGTGCTTGCTTGAAACTTTTCAAATTTCGGTGGCGAACTTTGGAAGCCATGTGATCTAATTCCGACCATAGTTTGTAATCGAGAGGACTTAAGTCGGAACTGCCCGACGGCCAATCTTCAGCAAAAATGAAAACAGGAATATTACGCCGTAACCACTCTTGCGTTATTTTACTTTTATGCGCCGGTTCCGAGTCTTGCTGGAAAACCTGGTGCTCTCCGTTACAGAGTGTTGTTGTCAAATTTTTCACCACGCCTTCCAAGACGTCTTGTCGATAGAATTTTGGTCCAGTTTTCACGCCCTTTACGCAAAAATGCAAGGAAGTTAGCCTTTATGATATGGCCAGTGCTCCTATGAAAAGCCTTCATGTGGAGGTCAACGCGGATCAGCCGAGACATTGATCTGAAGGACATATTCAGCTCTCTGGCAATTATTTTGTGTTTCCTTAAGAGATTTTGGTTATACCGTGTTTTTTTACATACGTGAATATCTGATTCGCACTCTTTTCACACTTATATGAAACAATTACCGCAATCTGATTTTCATTGGTTAATAATAAGGTTAATCTAAGAATGCTTACTTAACCCAGACATGCCCCATGTCGTACATGTCTCTCTCTCCCTATGGCGCGATATACAACAGGTATATCATCATAAACCTCCTAAGAGATTTTTGCGCCAAGCTTCTCTTCCAATTTGTGGTGTGCCGATTTGAATTTTCCCTACAAATTGGTGGGTCCTACAGTTTTTTGCCGACTCCGAACGGCATCTACAAAGGAGACGAATTTTTGCTGAGAAGCCTGTCATGGCAGAAATACACTCGGAGAGTTTGCCAAACCACTGCCGAGGGGCGACCCCGTTTTGAAAAACTTTTTTCAAATCACTTTTGATGTTACCTGTACCAGGGCTCGAACCATGGACCTTTGGTGTGGTAGGCCGGCAACACTACCTTCACACCACGGCGGCCGCATGTCGTACATGTAGGACGCCTAAATTTATGCTTGCATAGCTCGCCACGTGCTTTTATGTACCGTTTATTTTGTTCATTAAGTTATTATTTGTTAGTAGCTCGTGGTCGACAGTACGCTTGGTTAGTTTTTTTCTATAATTTTCGTGTTATTGAATCATAAACCTGACAGTTTTCAAAATGTCGGAATATGGCCTAACGTTTGCACGGTAAGTAGAATTTTTCTTACCTGATAACACTGGTCTACAGCCAAAAACCACCAGAGACGCGAATATAAAATTCTTATGTAAGACCACCCCCTGATTCCGAAAATCGAGGTTATTTTTGATTCTATGGTACCGTTTTTGAGATATTTACGATTTACCGTTATTTCAAAAAAAAAAAAAAAAGAAGACTCCACTTAATCATGTATACCTCAAGAACAAATTGAGCAATTCCAAAACTGTTTGAAAAACCTAGAAGCTAATAAAATTTGCTATAAACAATGCATACGAAACGATATGAACAATCAATACGGATTTTTACCTTTTTTTTGTAAAAATATAAAAAAAATGTGTATTTTGCGAGACAGGATATCGAAAACTTTATTTTTTTTATTAGTTATAAGTATTCAAATAAACCCTACCAACCATGGCTAACCATGGTGAAGCTCTGAGTCCACAAATTCACAAATTTTACTAACACCAACTCATATTTTTGTAATTTGTATGGAGAACAAGCGCCTAAAAGTACGTACACCAGAAAACATTTTCAACATGGTTAAAAAGTGAACCTCGCCGAACAAAACTGCCCACTTTTCATCCAGTTGTTTGGTACGATCGACTCGCTGTTTATCCGGATTTTTATCCGCTGCTGGTTGGCAGGGAATATAGCCATATAATACTTAAATACCCTACACGTACATATGTTAAAAGAACGTTAAAACAATAAGAAGGTACAACGCCAAACATCGCACGTTGTCAATTCACGGGTAGGGAATTCACCGCGTGGTAAGAAATGTTGAACCAATGTAATTCTTATGGAGTCGAATTTTCTTACCGCGTGGTGAATTCCCTACCCGTGAATTGATAGATTGCGATGTTCTTATTGTTTCAACGTTCTTTGGTACGTAGGTAGATTTTGGAAGGTTATTAGATACAAAAAACTGTTAATGCCGTTTTCTCTAGTAGGTAAACCTTGAAATTTCAAACACAGGTACATTTGAAGCAAGATCGAATTTTTTAAAGCAGGTAGTAATTTCTTTGGAGTAGGTGAGGCGGGCATTGCAGCAGTGCTGCTAGTCGTGGAGACTGGGCCACCATTGTGGTCGCTAGAGGATAGTAAGGGCGGTGGAGTGAGCTGGAGCGACGTGTACCGCCGGACGCCTTAAGGCGTGCACAACATGGTGCCTTGAAGGTACTAAAGACATTACGGGATCTGTGGATGGCAGGGTTAAGCCCAGAGCATCCAGATTTGTGAAGTCATCTCTTACACTTGACGCATTGAAGAGAATGCGACCGTTTAATATAAATTTCCTGCCAGCCCGTAACAAGAGAAAATGGAGCAATCCCACTGCAAGGGTTTCCTCCGAGGATGAAAATTTGAGGGTGGGACATGACAGATTAGACAGGGTTGCACTGAAATAACAGCCCTTGGCCGGGTAGAAAAACCCGGGTCATTTGTGGGAATGCAAGAGTTCTTGGTTGTTTCCGTGCACGTTTCCAAACTAAGGCAATTAATTTTTTGAAGCCCGAATGGAAGTTCGGCAATTGACAAAACATTTAAAGTCTATTAATTCTACTCCACCTCTACATATATTTTCAAATTTCATAAATTGATTACAAGTGGGATGATTACAATATTACAACCAAAACTCACAGATACCGTGTCAATATAAACGTAGTCTTTAAAAATTGTTTATCCTCCTTTTATTTAGTAATTATTTTGATTATTAATTAAGTTTTTTGTTTTATCAATTTAAAAATCGAATGAAAATACAAAGTGCCACTACATCGTCTTCTAAGTTATGTACTTCGGCAATATCAAAGTATGTTAAACAATGTAATAGTGACCTTGAACGTTCCCGTCTTTCTGGAGGAATTTTTACGTCAAATAAAAAAATGTTAACCCGTTCGGTTTGAAAATTTGTTATTTTTATCAACTTGTTATTTTTACGGAAGATATAACAAATAATTGTAATTGTTTACGACGACCACCGAGGAATAATAATCCGGATCCGGGGAACAATTATTTTTAGTAGTTTGCAAGATATTTGCAAATAAAGGTAACAATTTTCTGTTATACCAAGAAGGGCAGAGGTATGATCTGCGCACAGATACTGCGGATCGCGTAACCAGTGTTGGACTGGCTAAGGGTTATTTTTTTATGTTCTGTTATGCGCATAAAAACTGTAGACAACGCCCCCGATCATTCTTCGGGGTTTTGCAAATATAATAAAAATATTTTTTCTCCGGAGACGGATTCTCATTACTGGGACCGAAACGCATCTTTTGATACCCCTCCCGAAATTTTGGACGTGTTTTATCACTCGGTGGTGGTCGTCAACAGTTGCCCAAATCGTTTCCATATCTATACTATAATGTCGCTAAAAAGCTATGTACGGAATTGGCTTCGCACAGAATGCTCCGATTTGATAGCAGAAAAAAATTATCGTTGCAGCAGATGCCTCAAATTACGGACTGGGGGCCTGCATTCTACATGAGTTCCCCGATGGCTCAGTCAGAGCTGTCAGCCACGCATCGCGGTCGCTCACTCCCGCTGAAAAGGCATATAGCCAAATAGAAAAAGAAGGACTCGCGTTGGTGTTTGCGGTGACAAAATTTCATAGAATGATTTTCGGCAGATCATTTAAGCTCCATACTGATCACAAGCCACTGCTTACAATTTTCGGCAAGAAAACTGGAATTTCGGCACACCAGGCAAACCGGCTACAGAGGTGGGCAGTACAGTTGTTGGCATACGACTTTGAAATCAGTTTCATATCTACAAACAGCTTTGGTTACGCCGACGTGCTTTCATGTCTCATCAACAAATACAGCAAAACAACTGAAGACTATGTCATTGCGTCAGTGCAGTTTGAAAGCGAAATCAAACAAGTTCTGTCAGAAGCGTTAGAAAAATTGCCAGTTACACACAATATGATAAAGTATGAATCAAGCAAAGATGCGACATTGAAACAAATATTTAGTTACGTTAAAACTAATTGGCCAGTATCAAACCACGATAACACGGAATTAAAAATATTCCTAAATCGAAACGACGACATAAGCGTAATCGATGGCTGCATCATGATGGGTCAGCGTGTAGTGATACCAGAGGTGTTGCGCAAACGAGTTCTTAGGCAACTACATCGTGGACATCCAGGAGTTGAGCGAACAAAGGCAATCGCTAGAAGTTTTGTATACTGGCCAAACACCGATGCCGACATCAAAACGTTAGTACAAAATTGTAACAATTGCGCCTCGGCAGCAAAAATGCCTACAAAAACAACACTGCAGCCATGGCCAAAGCCAACAGCACCGTGGCAACGTTTGCACATTGATTATGCAGGGCCAATCAACGACTGCTATTTTTTTGTTGTAATTGATGCGCACTCAAAGTGGCCGGAAATAATTCCAACCAAGTCTATATCGACTCAACAAACAGTTGATATCCTACACGAAATTTTTTCGCGTTTTGGACTTCCATCAACTATAGTTTCCGATAACGGAACGCAATTTACTAGCGCACATTTTCACCAGTTTCTACGTGAGAATGGCATCCAACATATTCGTTCAAGTCCATATTATCCCATGTCTAACGGACAAGCAGAGAGATTTGTTGATACATTTAAACGCTCACTAAAAAAGATGAAAGGAGAGGGAACAACGACTACCAACTTACAAGTTTTCTTACAATGTTATCGAGCTTCGCCAAACAAAAACAACATCAACATCAAATCACCAGCTGAAGTCATATTCGGCAGAAATATTCGCACCAACTTGGATCTCTTTAAGCTTAAACCGGGTGATAATACTCAGTCTGAGTTGGCACAACAACAACAAGAAGGTATGAGACAACAGTTCGATAGAAAACATGGTTCTAAACAAAGGTCGTTTGCGAGCAAAGAGACCGTCTATGCGTGCATTCACAAAAATAACAGCTTCCAATGGGTGCCTGGAAAAGTAGTTGAACGTGTTGGCAAGGTAATGTACAATGTACTACTCGACAACCAAAAGCTCATAAGAGCGCATGCTAATCAATTGCGTAAACGATTTTCTGACAATGAGCAAAGTACGAGCACGGATGCTAGTTCCTCAAAAATGTTAATCGACGCATTCGGGTTGTACGAAAAGGAGAACAACGCACCTTCATTTTGCGAGAGGGAATCTCCTCTAAGTGCACCACCAACTAGCGCACCCTCCAAAATAGTAGAAAAAGGTCCGGAATTCAGGGTTGCCCTTTATTTATTTAAGTATTTATTTTATCAATTTGAAAATCAAATGAAATTTTTTAAAATTCCTTGTTATCAAAAACAAAAGTAGCAACACAAATTGAATAACTAAAACAAAATATAAGAGTAATAAAGGAAGAAGTATACAAAGTGCCACTACATATACAAAAAGAACAATTGTTAAACAATAAAATTAATATTGACCTCTCGGAGCATTGATAATTCAAGAATCTGAATTGAGTCCCAAATATGTGGGAAATATGTGCCACAGAAATACAATCATATTTGTGTCTTGTATGACTCTTGTGTGATTAAACTAATGAGCCACTCGAGCATTTAACAAAGCATATTTGGAGCAAATATTCATATTTTGTTTTGGAAAAATTTGTATTTTAATAAAAATTTAATTACATCATCGAATATGTTCCTGATTTGCACTGTTCTGGGCTTCGTTTATATTATATATTATTATTATTACTAGCTAAATTCATTTTGAAGTATATTTCAATACATTGCCTCATAGGCATTCCCTACCCATGGAAAAGCATCTCTTGGTGTGTAAGTACTTGGTCCGGCAATAAGTTCTGTTACAATTTGAAAATAATTTATAAAAGTAATGAAAGGGTTCCTAGACTTTATTGCAGTTTGTTTCTATTGACTGAATGTTTATGTTATTTATTACAAGAAAAGTTATTCAAAATGATCGTCTTTTGTCTTAATACAGGCTCTGGCCATTCGGCTATAGCGGTACGTATAGTTTCCGGTGATATAGACGAAGCTGCCGCAACCAGTGCTTGCTTGAAACTCTTCAAATTTCGGTGGCGAACTTTGGAAGCCATGTGATCTAATTCCGACCATAGTTTGTAATCGAGAGGACTTAAGTCGGAACTGCCCGACGGCCAATCTTCAGCAAAAATGAAAACAGGAATATTACGCCGTAACCACTCTTGCGTTATTTTACTTTTATGCGCCGGTTCCGAGTCTTGCTGGAAAACCTGGTGCTCTCCGTTACAGAGTGTTGTTGTCAAATTTTTCACCACGCCTTCCAAGACGTCTTGTCGATAGAATTTTGGTCCAGTTTTCACGCCCTTTACGCAAAAATGCAAGGAAGTTAGCCTTTATGATATGGCCAGTGCTCCTATGAAAAGCCTTCATGTGGAGGTCAACGCGGATCAGCCGAGACATTGATCTGAAGGACATATTCAGCTCTCTGGCAATTATTTTGTGTTTCCTTAAGAGATTTTGGTTATACCGTGTTTTTTTACATACGTGAATATCTGATTCGCACTCTTTTCACACTTATATGAAACAATTACCGCAATCTGATTTTCATTGGTTAATAATAAGGTTAATCTAAGAATGCTTACTTAACCCAGACATGCCCCATGTCGTACATGTCTCTCTCTCTCTATGGCGCGATATACAACAGGTATATCATCATAAACCTCCTAAGAGATTTTTGCGCCAAGCTTCTCTTCCAATTTGTGGTGTGCCGATTTGAATTTTCCCTACAAATTGGTGGGTCCTACAGTTTTTTGCCGACTCCGAACGGCATCTACAAAGGAGACGAATTTTTGCTGAGAAGCCTGTCATGGCAGAAATACACTCGGAGAGTTTGCCAAACCACTGCCGAGGGGCGACCCCGTTTTGAAAAACTTTTTTCAAATCACTTTTGATGTTACCTGTACCAGGGCTCGAACCATGGACCTTTGGTGTGGTAGGCCGGCAACACTACCTTCACACCACGGCGGCCGCATGTCGTACATGTAGGACGCCTAAATTTATGCTTGCATAGCTCGCCACGTGCTTTTATGTACCGTTTATTTTGTTCATTAAGTTATTATTTGTTAGTAGCTCGTGGTCGACAGTACGCTTGGTTAGTTTTTTTCTATAATTTTCGTGTTATTGAATCATAAACCTGACAGTTTTCAAAATGTCGGAATATGGCCTAACGTTTGCACGGTAAGTAGAATTTTTCTTACCTGATAACACTGGTCTACAGCCAGAAACCACCAGAGACGCGAATATAAAATTCTTATGTAAGACCACCCCCTGATTCCGAAAATCGAGGTTATTTTTGATTCTATGGTACCGTTTTTGAGATATTTACGATTTACCGTTATTTCAAAAAAAAAAAAAAAGAAGACTCCACTTAATCATGTATACCTCAAGAACAAATTGAGCAATTCCAAAACTGTTTGAAAAACCTAGAAGCTAATAAAATTTGCTATAAACAATGCATACGAAACGATATGAACAATCAATACGGATTTTTACCTTTTTTTTGTAAAAATATAAAAAAAATGTGTATTTTGCGAGACAGGATATCGAAAACTTTATTTTTTTTATTAGTTATAAGTATTCAAATAAACCCTACCAACCATGGCTAACCATGGTGAAGCTCTGAGTCCACAAATTCACAAATTTTACTAACACCAACTCATATTTTTGTAATTTGTATGGAGAACAAGCGCCTAAAAGTACGTACACCAGAAAACATTTTCAACATGGTTAAAAAGTGAACCTCGCCGAACAAAACTGCCCACTTTTCATCCAGTTGTTTGGTACGATCGACTCGCTGTTTATCCGGATTTTTATCCGCTGCTGGTTGGCAGGGAATATAGCCATATAATACTTAAATACCCTACACGTACATATGTTAAAAGAACGTTAAAACAATAAGAAGGTACAACGCCAAACATCGCACGTTGTCAATTCACGGGTAGGGAATTCACCGCGTGGTAAGAAATGTTGAACTAATGTAATTCTTATGGAGTCGAATTTTCTTACCGCGTGGTGAATTCCCTACCCGTGAATTGATAGATTGCGATGTTCTTATTGTTTCAACGTTCTTTGGTACGTAGGTAGATTTTGGAAGGTTATTAGATACAAAAAACTGTTAATGCCGTTTTCTCTAGTAGGTAAACCTTGAAATTTCAAACACAGGTACATTTGAAGCAAGATCGAATTTTTTAAAGCAGGTAGTAATTTCTTTGGAGTAGGTGAGGCGGGCATTGCAGCAGTGCTGCTAGTCGTGGAGACTGGGCCACCATTGTGGTCGCTAGAGGATAGTAAGGGCGGTGGAGTGAGCTGGAGCGACGTGTACCGCCGGACGCCTTAAGGCGTGCACAACATGGTGCCTTGAAGGTACTAAAGACATTACGGGATCTGTGGATGGCAGGGTTAAGCCCAGAGCATCCAGATTTGTGAAGTCATCTCTTACACTTGACGCATTGAAGAGAATGCGACCGTTTAATATAAATTTCCTGCCAGCAGACGCAGCAGATCCAATCTCTTGGTCCGGGGTTGGGTTCGACCCCAGCCCGTAACAAGAGAAAATGGAGCAATCCCACTGCAAGGGTTTCCTCCGAGGATGAAAATTTGAGGGTGGGACATGACAGATTAGACAGGGTTGCACTGAAATAACAGCCCTTGGCCGGGTAGAAAAACCCGGGTCATTTGTGGGAATGCAAGAGTTCTTGGTTGTTTCCGTGCACGTTTCAAAACTAAGGCAATTAATTTTTTGAAGCCCGAATGGAAGTTCGGCAATTGACAAAACATTTAAAGTCTATTAATTCTACTCCACCTCTACATATATTTTCAAATTTCATAAATTGATTACAAGTGGGATGATTACAATATTACAACCAAAACTCACAGATACCGTGTCAATATAAACGTAGTCTTTAAAAATTGTTTATCCTCCTTTTATTTAGTAATTATTTTGATTATTAATTAAGTTTTTTGTTTTATCAATTTAAAAATCGAATGAAAATACAAAGTGCCACTACATCGTCTTCTAAGTTATGTACTTCGGCAATATCAAAGTATGTTAAACAATGTAATAGTGACCTTGAACGTTCCCGTCTTTCTGGAGGAATTTTTACGTCAAATAAAAAAATGTTAACCCGTTCGGTTTGAAAATTTGTTATTTTTATCAACTTGTTATTTTTACGGAAGATATAACAAATAATTGTAATTGTTTACGACGACCACCGAGGAATAATAATCCGGATCCGGGGAACAATTATTTTTAGTAGTTTGCAAGATATTTGCAAATAAAGGTAACAATTTTCTGTTATACCAAGAAGGGCAGAGGTATGATCTGCGCACAGATACTGCGGATCGCGTAACCAGTGTTGGACTGGCTAAGGGTTATTTTTTTATGTTATGTTATGCGCATAAAAACTGTAGACAACGCCCCCGATCATTCTTCGGGGTTTTGCAAATATAATAAAAATATTTTTTCTCCGGAGACGGATTCTCATTACTGGGACCGAAACGCATCTTTTGATACCCCTCCCGAAATTTTGGACGTGTTTTATCACTCGGTGGTGGTCGTCAACAGTTGCCCAAATCGTTTCCATATCTATACTATAATGTCGCTAAAAAGCTATGTACGGAATTGGCTTCGCACAGAATGCTCCGATTTGATAGCGGGTTTTTGCATTTTAAAGCTTAGCTGTGTGAGATGGACTTTTTTTTATATAATGGAAAGGAATATATAAAGGGGGCCTGGCAATCGGACAAAATTTGGTAAAAAAACATAAATTTTTGGTTTACACAGCCATACATCATAACCTAATCAACCGATTAGAATGAATCTTCCTTGAAGTTAAACTTTCAAATATTTACTTTCGGTCTGCATCAAAAAAAATAGTTGATTTCTTTCTAATTTAACCAAAATTGTTTAAGCAAAAGCAGCACTTTTTCCAAAAAAATTTGTTTGTGTGTTTGTTCGCTGCCAACCGAATAAGTCAGCGTGCTTTAAACGACAGCTGTGGTGAGCCATTCATTTGATGAATTCGCGAAAGACCTCGGTGGCGTTATTTCACTTCGGACGTATGTATATAATAATGGTTTATTAAATCTTTATCACATCAGTAAATTAACTATTTAAGAGGATTGTTTTACCTAAAGAAATGAATGCTTCTTCTCTATTCCCATGGCAGACGTCCTAAGGGGGATATTGACCAGCTACAAATTCCATCATCTGTACAAATGTGTCAGGGTCTGGGGGTTCCCCACGTTGGGCTGGATGAAGGCGACGCAACCTTGGACCGCTCCAAAAGGATGTGGAGCATTTGTTTAACAGAGAGACGGGCGCTTATAGTCCAGTGATGGAGCATTTTGGTTTCACCGAGTATCGGCTAGGGAACTCTCCGTTGATGAGGGTCAAGTCGGCGGGGAGTAACTGCAATCAAGTGTACCTGCAAATGGTAACATAAAGTAAACATTTTCTGCTGGTTACATAAGGTCACAATACTTCCCGTAAGTTGCGCGGAAATCCTCCATAAGTCCGAGGCTGGGGTAATATGCTGTGTGGAATGTAAACAAACACAGGGGACTGTGAACCGGCACGGTGTTCTGCAGGGTAAATCATTTTTCTTGCCACTACCACCACGAGCACACCGCCTCGCAACCATTATGGTGTTGCATTTTTATTAAAATTATTTTTTCGGGGCCGGCATATTGCACATTTGGTGCAGTAAAAGAAATAATTTTCCTTGGCCGGTAATTTTTATTCAATTTGTTTTTTTTTGGGCTTTGCGTGCCTTATGGTTGCCGAGAAATGTCAAAACTAATGACATGTATGCCTACCCACCACAGGGAAATTTTGAAAGCTTTTGGCTATTATGCTGCCATATGTAAGTTCTATGTTGAGGTGGGTACTTAGCAAAAGGAAAAGGACGGAAACTAGGGTATGTTTTAGTTGTTGGCTGGAAATAGACCTTAGCAAACCGGTACAGGAAAACGGTGTCACTGTTCTATCTATGCTATATATGGGGGTGTCGTGCAGTTCACAGGAATAAACTGTGAAAAGAGCTACATCGAGTGTGCGCCGGTCGACTTAGTGCGCGCGCGAAAAGTATTTTTTTATCGAATTTCCCTGCCAAGTGATGGCCGTGATTAACTAAATAATTATCGCGGAAACAAAGAGTTAATCGTGGATATCCAACGTCGTGAAGCGCACGACATAAAAACATTTCCCGTTTTATATAGAGGGCAATTCCCGATAATTATACATTATTAAGCTATCACGAAGCTTCGCCTGCTAGCTATAAAAGGACGAGGGACCAGTGACCAGGGCTAGAAGGAAGATCGCCCCAACGATTCATGTGTTCCAGTATGGTAATTAAAGTGCGTCAGACATTCTAACCGGCGGGAGACCCATCCTAATACATGCCAGCTTCTGGTGGAGTGGCAGGGAGATTATTCACCCTTACCATTTTTCATGATTCACCACCACATATCAACTTTTAAATGTCCACCAGCAAATACAAATTTTCACCATTGTATGCAAGTTTTACCATTACCACTCCGTCAGCTTTCACCATAGAGTATAAATTTTCACCTTGGCTACGTAGCAAATAATCACCACGAAAGCTTTTGGTTATGATAACCCAGCGAGCAGAGGAGATACCGTTCCAACGTACTTAGTCGTAAGGATAGTAGTTGTGTAAATTTTAATAAATTTTCTTTTGTAATCCATCTTCGTTAAATTATATATATTATTTTGATGTGAAAACCGTTTCCGGTCACACGAAAACCCACAAACTACAAGTTTGAATATCCATTTTTGTGAACGGCTGAATATTTCAGCCCCCTTGAACCCCTCAAACCACCGAAGAGAGCTCTTTTAGGAGGGTATAGTGGGATCGTGGGTTACGCGTACCTAATATATATTTGAAATCTCTGATTTGGAGAAACTAAAAACTTGGGTTTTCGAATGTGCGGACCGAAAGACCTAGTCACATATGTGCATATACATAACATATTATAGATTTTTTTTATGTGAATATACCCATGTACATGTTAAGTTTTTATTTAGATACATGTTAATTTTCGTTTACATATATACATGCTGAATTTTATTTTTAATGTCATATGTATATTCCAACACGGTTCAAATATACCGCAATTGTGTTTTTTTTTGAGATATAGTCTTAATTTTATAATACTTTTTTTTTGGTTGTAAGATGATGTTACCGCCAACCGTGTAAGCAAATGTCTCATTTTAAATTTGTATATTTTTGAAATTTTACTTTTAATTAAAAATGTTAACCTGAAATTTGAAAGTTAAAAATATGGTCTGCTAATCTAAATTGTTGGGGAGGGGGAAGATGACGAAAGGGTAGGTAGTGTGGAAGATTTGGGAGCAACACTGAGCAATGGGGGCCTGCCGAACCGGAGAGAAATCGAGCGGTCCAAGGTAGGGTGGGCTTCTTGAGGAGATGCCCAAAGTAAAGTAAGTATGGAATAGGGATAATTGTGACATCCGCCCTGCTGCCAAGGTGGACAAGGGTTAAGGAACACGACCACGCTAACTGAGCTAGCTGGGGCCCACATTGGTAGCACGCAAAGGGGCGGACCCACGCGTATACGTGGACGTGACAATTAATATGGCGCCCAATTAAAAACCAACTCGGGTTCTATATATATAGAGCCCAAACAAATTTGAAATAGTTTTTGTTAAAAACCTAAATACCAACATTAGGGTATAACATCTGCGCCTCAGATTGAAATTGGCGCCCACAAATGAGCACACGTTTTTTTTATGGATTTTAAGACCTTTCCAGGCAAATATCAGCCAAAGCTCACTTTCTGAAAAAAAAAAATAATATTTCAATCTACAGTAAACGTAACGAATTACAATTATCTTATTAAACGGATCTGCCTGTATGTGCCCACTGCCCTAAATCGGTGACTTGTTTATGGTGTGTGATCCAATGATTCAAATGCACCGATATGGAAAGTGGTCACAGAAGGACAGGTCTTATTAATAGCCCTAAGATGGCATGGCTAATCTATTGTGAAGCCATAAGCATCTTTTAATTTTGTTTTAAAAGACATTTTGTTTTCAAATTTTTTTTTATTACAATACATATATTTTTTTGTTGTAAAGTCAGAATATTTAGAAGTCCTTATGGATATTTTTTCGGATAAGTTGCTTCTGACTCGGAAATTAACACGTTGTGGCCGCAAGCTTGAACTATCGAAGCCTTGCGCTGCATAGCGTGCAAACCACCCAAATGAATTTTTTTTGTGAAATACGGAACTTTGGACATCTCCGAAGGATTCCACACTTCGTGTAGACCCCAAAAGTCATCTGAACCTCCCCACACATACAGATATTTTGAAATAACGAAATTTTATAAAGCAAAAACTGGTTGCTACTATAACATTGCAATAATTTAGTATTGAACCACAGATGTTTGAGAGTGGTATTGGGAAAAAGGTCCGAAATTTTATGAGTCGTAGAACAGTCCCATATAATACGCGCTATAGAGCCAGGTACGCCGCGATGGATGATCCCAACACACAAGACACCCACCAGCAAATTTTAAATGACCCTTCGTTTATAGATTTATCAGATCGTATAAGAGGGGGTAATAGGGATTTAGCTACCGGCCTCGATAAAAGTCAGTTATCTCCAAACAACACACAGATAGAACCAAGCAAAAATACGGGCACCCTTTCTAAGCCACCGAAACCGCCCCAACCAATTCAGACTCAACGAATCCAGCCTGGACAGGCCCCACCATCCAACTTAGCCTTCCCTAAGCCCACCATGCAAAACAGTGGCGAACCCAACCGTTCACCACCAATTATTCCGCGTGCCGACATAGCATCTATGCTAAAAGAAATGATGGTCGAAGCCAAAGATGCTATTTTAAGTGAAATGCGCGATACGATACCCGAGTTAGTCAGACAGGCCCGAGATGCAGGTGCAAGAGTAGAGGTAGAGGGGGGTAATAATGGGTCGCGAAACCGCCAGAAGAGGAGGAGACACAACACCAGTCTGGAGTCCAACGAGTCCAGGCACTCCTTTGACGATCGAGTTGGCCAAAATCCAACACAGAGGATTACAAACGGATACAACAACCCTCCTTGGCCCAATGCGATGATGCATAGATACACGCGCAACGAACCACCACCATTTCGCCAACCACCAATTGTAGACGGAAGAGCACCTCCGGCGATGCCCGCCGGGCAAAGAGTAGAAGTCCAACGCGAAATTAACGATGTTCGGCGTTCAGAGCTCAACATTGAAAAGTGGGGTATTAGTTTTCAGGGGCACCGCGATGCCATGACGGTCGAAGATTTCATGTTTCGATTAGAGTACATGAAAGATCAGTACGGGTGTTCATGGCGGGATATTCTACGGGATTTTCATAGGTTGCTTAGTGGTGAGGCTCGCGAGTGGTACTGGCTATATATCCGGTCTCATGGCAGCGTGGATTGGCCAACACTACAGTTTGCTCTTAGGCGTCAGTACGCTTCACAGCAGACGGATTTTGAAATTCTGCGAGAGTTGACGGAGAGGAAGCAAAGGCCCGGGGAAGACATCGACGACTACTTTCACGTCGTTGGCACATTGCGTTCCCGACTCCGGAACCCAATACCGGAACACGAGATTGTACGACTAGTGAAAGGCAACTTGCGCGAATCGCTGGCTAAGATGGTTTATCCCATCTATACCTATTCACTAGATCAGTTGAGAATGGAGTGTAAGGAGGTCGAACGATGCTTTCCTCGCACCGAACGCCCACCGTCAAACGTATTTAGGCCGCGCGCGCAGCCAGTAAGTGAGATTAGTCAGGTAGATGATGAAGAGTATTTTCCTCCCGGTGATGAGGGTCAAGTCGCCGTGGAGGAAATACGCCATCAGTCTTTGAACAAGCAGGCAGCAGGGCGTAGAAAGGCGTCGTGCTGGAATTGTGGTGCTGACGGCCACTTTTTTACTGAATGTATGTCACTACAGCGTAAAATATTTTGTTACAAATGCGGGAAACAGGATGTAATAACCCCAAAATGTCCCTTATGTAACCCTTCGGGAAACGGTTTGAGGAACGCGGTTGTGACGGGGGAATCGCGTGCCACACAGACCCTGTCAAAGTAGACGCGTCTACGAACACGGAACTTGGGGATGAAGTAGAATTTACAGAAAATACAATTTGCATTTTGAAAAACATTAACAATACCGGAAGACAACCAAAGGCTGCAAGGGAGGATACGCCATCGTACGAAGAAAGGTATCGGAGGTACCTCGAAACCAGGGAAAAGATTTTCGCCGAGAGCATTGTGATGGGCCGTCGAGTAGTCTCGCAGAGGGTGCAGAAAGCAAGGCAACGGTTTCGTCAACGGAGGTCTCTACGACAAAAAGTAGTAGCCTCGATTAAGAAAGTAAGCAGTATTGATCCGCGTGTATATGCGGATATCGAAATATTGGGTGTGCAAGCACGCGGCTTGTTAGACACAGGTGCGTGTGTAAGCATTCTAGGCAAAGGTTGTAGAGAGTTCGTTGATGAAATCGGTGTGCCGGCTGAGCGTTATGTATCCTCTGTGAGAACTGCAGGCGGTCGCAGGCACAATGTTTTAGGCAAGATCACGGTGCCTGTAAGATTTAATAATTTAGTACACAAAATCACATTTTTCTTATGCCCATATCTTGAGCAAAATATTTACCTCGGTATAGATTTTTGGCGCACTTTCCAACTCGCACCTGAGGTTGTTGATGTGGATGAAATAGATTTGACCAAGTTAGAGGAAGAAATGGTATCTGAGGAAGATAGGAATGAGCGGCGTGTCCTGCATAACCTAACACCAGAGCAAAAAGAGCGTTTGGATGATGTTGTAAGCAGTTTCATAACTTATGAAAAACATGGGCTAGGCCGTACGAACCTAGAAAAGCATACGATAACTCTTGTGGACGAAGCGGTGCCTATCAAGGAGCGACACTACCCTCTATCACCGGCAATGCAGAAAATCGTGTATGAAGAAGTTGATAAGATGCTGGAGCTAGGTGTGATAGAGGAAAGTGAAAGCCCTTGGAGTAACCGCACCACAATCGTACGCAAGCCGGGAAAGAATCGTTTTTGTTTAGATGCACGCAAGCTGAACGCGGTGACCATAAAGGACGCATACCCGCTGCAAAATATTGAGGGCATATTGAGTCGGCTCGACGATACACATTTTATTAGCAGCGTCGATTTGAAATTTGCGTTCTGGCAAATCGAGCTCGACGATAATAGTAAACCATACACCGCCTTCACCATTCCTGGACGTCCTCTTTATCATTTCGTAACCATGCCATTTGGTTTGTGTAATGCTGCCCAAAGGCTATGGCGCCTCATGGACCGCGTCATCCCTCAAAGATTGAAATCTAATGTGTTCATTTATTTAGATGATTTGCTGATCATCGCGCCTGATTTTGACTCTCACCTCAAAATCTTAAAGGAAGTTGTCACCCATTTAAAAGACGCTAATTTAACTATTGGGTTAAGCAAATCTAAATTCTGTTTTAAGGAGTTGCCATACTTAGGGTACATAGTAGGGAGTGGGATGTTGAAGAAAATAAAAGCCATTCAGAACATTCCTGTCCCGAAAACGGTCAAGCAAGTCCGTAGCTTCCTTGGTACCGCCGGTTGGTATAGGCGGTTTATCAAAGATTTCGCCACCTTGGCAGCGCCGCTAACCGATGCATTAAAAAAGGGAAAGAAGTTTGAGATGTTCGAAGAAACCTTGGAAGCATTCAAGAGTTTGAAAATAGCCCTTACATCCGCTCCGGTTCTCAAACATCCAGACTTTTCGAAAAGGTTTTGGGGCAGTGTGATGCCTCCGACTATGGCCTGGGTGCGGTGCTATACCAAAGAGAAGAAGATGGCGCAGAAAAGCCAATAGCTTACTATTCCCAAAAATTTAATGATTGCCAACGGAAGTATAGCACGACGGAAAAGGAATGCCTCGCGGCAGTGATGGCCGTTAAAAGATTTCGGCCCTATGTTGACCTGATGCCATTTACGGTTGTGACAGATCACGCTAGTTTGAAGTGGCTGATGTCGCTAAAAGATCTAAATGGTAGGCTAGCTAGGTGGTCCCTGCAACTACAAGCCTTTAACTTCGAAATCGAACACCGTAAAGGCTCAGACAACATAGTCGCCGATACACTGTCACGATGCATTGAGGAGGTCATCACCTCACCCATCGCCAATTTGGATACGACGGAGTTTGAATCCGAAGCATACATGGAATTAATAAGGACGATAGAGTCCAACAAAGAGAGGCTTCCGGATTTAAAGGTAGAAGACGGGATGGTCTTTAAGAAATGTTTGTCCAGAAACGTGGAACTAGAAGAAAACGAATGGAAGTTATGGGTCCCTGAAGCTCTGACAGCAACCCTCATAGAAAATGCACACTGTCCGGAGATAGCCGCGCACGGGGGCATGGCCAAAACGCTTCATCGCCTACGTAGGCTATATTATTGGCCTAATATGGTGATACAGGTGCGAAATTACGTAAGAGATTGTCGGACGTGTAAAGAGACAAAGCCATGCAATGCGGTTATGAAACCAGGGATCGGGAAGGAAGTGGTCACGGTACGACCATTCCAAAAATTATACATTGATTTTCTAGGCAAATACCCTAGATCGAAAAGGGGAAACTGTTTTATCTTCATCGTAGTTGATCATTTTTCAAAGTTTATTTTCCTTAAGGCGATGCGTGAAGCTACCGCAGGTAACGTGGTAAAATTCATCACAGATGAAATTTTCCATAAATTTGGCGTTCCTGAAATAATGCACTCAGATAATGGAAAACAGTTTATATCGAAGCAATTCTCCGATCTATTAGAAGCATATGGTGTAAAGCACCTAAAGACAGCATTTTACGCTCCGTAGTCTAACGCCGCCGAAAGAGCAAACCAATCGGTGTTAGCAGCGATCAGGTCCTATCTTGAAAATGACCATCGAGACTGGGATCTGTACCTAACTGAGATAGAATGTTCCATTCGCAGCGCAGTGCATTCGGCCACTGGGGTTTCCCCATATTTCGCCCTTTTCGGGTTCAACATGTTTACAAACGGGGCCGACTATGCACTGGCCCGCAAGTTAAATTGTCTGAATGATAATGAAATTTTCGTACTCGATAGCAACGAGAAAATGCGACTGATGCGCGAAAAACTTAAAGAAAATTTACATAAGGCTTATGAAACGAATGCTGCGCGTTACAACACTAGGGTCCGCGAAACACGCTTTACCCCTGGGCAAGAGGTTTACAAACGGAATTTTGTACTAAGCGATTTTAAACAAAACGTAAATGCGAAATTTTGTCAAAAATTCATTAAGTGTCGAGTGACCAAAGTGTTAGGCAACAATATGTATCTTTTGGAGTCGCTAGCAGGGAAGGGTCTAGGGGCGTGGCATGCTAAGGACATTAAGCAGTAGTAACCCGGACGCCGATCCCAGGCGATGAGGGTCAAGTCGACGGGGATACTACATAGTCCACGGCAATAATTTCGTACAAAGCATCTTCCCGTCGATAAGGGTCAAGTCGTCGGGAAGGCTGCACTCATTTATATGTTTTGTTAGTTTTTATAGATGCCCGGCTGAGCTCTCGTGGCAGGAGACGTTGTCAGGGTCTGGGGGTTCCCCACGTTGGGCTGGATGAAGGCGACGCAACCTTGGACCTCTCGAAAAGGATGTGGAGCATTTGTTTAACAGAGAGACGGGCGCTTATAGTCCAGTGATGGAGCATTTTGGTTTCACCGAGTATCGGCTAGGGAACTCTCCGTTGATGAGGGTCAAGTCGGCGGGGAGTAACTGCAATCAAGTGTACCTGCAAATGGTAACATAAAGTAAACATTTTCTGTTGGTTACATAAGGTCACAATACTTCCCGTAAGTTGCGCGGAAATCCTCCATAAGTCCGAGGCTGGGGTAATATGCTGTGTGGAATGTAAACAAACACAGGGGACTGTGAACCGGCACGGTGTTCTGCAGGGTAAATAATTTTTCTTGCCACTACCACCACGAGCACACCGCCTCGCAACCATTATGGTGTTGCTTTTTTAAATGGTCATCTAACCGCCTGGGCGATTTTGACCGTCCAACATAGCTCGCCAGTCGTTTCTTCGTTGCGCCAACTGGCGCCAATTGGAAACACCGCGGGATCGCAAATCGGTCTCCACTTGGTCCTTCCATCGGAGTGGTGGTCTCCCTCTTCCTCTGCTTCCACCGGCGGGTGCCGATAAAAATACCTTCTGGGCTGGAGCATCTTCGCTCATTCGCACTACGTGGCCTAGCCAGCGAAGCCGCTGTGTTTTAATTCGCTGAACTATGTCGGCGTCTGCGTAAAGTTCATACAGCTCATCATTAAATCTTCTTCGGTACTCGCCGTCGCCAACGCGTAGAGGTCCACAAATCTTTCGAAGAACCTTTCTCTCGAATACTCCCAGAGCCGCCTCATCAGATGTTGTTAGTGTCCACGCTTCTGCACCATATAGCAGGACGGGTGCGATGAGTGACTTGTAGAGTGTTATTTTCGTTCGTCGAGAGAGGACTTTACTTTTCAATTGCCTACTCAGTCCGAAGTAGCATTTGTTTGCAAGAGTGATACTTCGTCGGATTTCTAGGCTAACATTATTGTTGGTATTAATGCTGGTTCCCAGGTAAACGAAGTCCTTTACTATTTCGAAATTATTGCTGCCAACAGTGGCTTGGTTGCCAAGGCGCGAATGCGCTGACTCTTTGCATGATGACAGAAGGTACTTGCATTTTTATTAAAATTATTTTTTCGGGGCCGGCATATTGCACATTTGGTGCAGTAAAAGAAATAATTTTCCTTGGCCGGTAATTTTTATTCAATTTGTTTTTTTTTGGGCTTTGCGTGCCTTATGGTTGCCGAGAAATGTCAAAACTAATGACATGTATGCCTACCCACCACAGGGAAATTTTGAAAGCTTTTGGCTATTATGCTGCCATATGTAAGTTCTATGTTGAGGTGGGTACTTAGCAAAAGGAAAAGGACGGAAACTAGGGTATGTTTTAGTTGTTGGCTGGAAATAGACCTTAGCAAACCGGTACAGGAAAACGGTGTCACTGTTCTATCTATGCTATATATGGGGGTGTCGTGCAGTTCACAGGAATAAACTGTGAAAAGAGCTACATCGAGTGTGCGCCGGTCGACTTAGTGCGCGCGCGAAAAGTATTTTTTAATCGAATTTCCCTGCCAAGTGATGGCCGTGATTAACTAAATAATTATCGCGGAAACAAAGAGTTAATCGTGGATATCCAACGTCGTGAAGCGCACGACATAAAAACATTTCCCGTTTTATATAGAGGGCAATTCCCGATAATTATACATTATTAAGCCATCACGAAGCTTCGCCTGCTAGCTATAAAAGGACGAGGGACCAGTGACCAGGCCTAGAAGGAAGATCGCCCCAACGATTCATGTGTTCCAGTATGGTAATTAAAGTGCGTCAGACATTCTAACCGGCGGGAGACCCATCCTAATACATGCCAGCTTCTGGTGGAGTGGCAGGGAGATTATTCACCCTTACCATTTTTCATGATTCACCACCACATATCAACTTTTAAATGTCCACCAGCAAATACAAATTTTCACCATTGCATGCAAGTTTTACCATTACCACTCCGTCAGCTTTCACCATAGAGTATAAATTAATCACCACGAAAGCTTTTGGTTATGATAACCCAGCGAGCAGAGGAGATACCGTTCCAACGTACTTAGTCGTAAGGATAGTAGTTGTGTAAATTTTAATAAATTTTCTTTTGTAATCCATCTTCGTTAAATTATATATATTATTTTGATGTGAAAACCGTTTCCGGTCACACGAAAACCCACAAACTACAAGTTTGAATATCCATTTTTGTGAACGGCTGAATATTTCAGCCCCCTTGAACCCCTCAAACCACCGAAGAGAGCTCTTTTAGGAGGGTATAGTGGGATCGTGGGTTACGCGTACCTAATATATATTTCAAATCTCTGATTTGGAGAAACTAAAAACTTGGGTTTTCGAATGTGCGGACCGAAAGACCTAGTCACATATGTGCATATACATAACATATTATAGATTTTTTTTATGTGAATATACCCATGTACATGTTAAGTTTTTATTTAGATACATGTTAATTTTCGTTTACATATATACATGCTGAATTTTATTTTTAATGTCATATGTATATTCCAACACGGTTCAAATATACCGCAATTGTGTTTTTTTTTGAGATATAGTCTTAATTTTATAATACTTTTTTTTTGGTTGTAAGATGATGTTACCGCCAACCGTGTAAGCAAATGTCTCATTTTAAATTTGTATATTTTTGAAATTTTACTTTTAATTAAAAATGTTAACCTGAAATTTGAAAGTTAAAAATATGGTCTGCTAATCTAAATTGTTGGGGAGGGGGAAGATGACGAAAGGGTAGGTAGTGTGGAAGATTTGGGAGCAACACTGAGCAATGGGGGCCTGCCGAACCGGAGAGAAATCGAGCGGTCCAAGGTAGGGTGGGCTTCTTGAGGAGATGCCCAAAGTAAAGTAAGTATGGAATAGGGGTAATTGTGACATCCGCCCTGCTGCCAAGGTGGACAAGGGTTAAGGAACACGACCACGCTAACTGAGCTAGCTGGGGCCCACATTGGTAGCACGAAAAGGGGCGGACCCACGCGTATACGTGGACGTGACAAATGTTAAAATACAATTATTGATTATGATGGCCTTGAAATTATTCTACTCAATACCATTCTCCTGCGTCCAACAACCAAACCGCTTTTTATCTTCACTCACTAATTGGCTATCATCACAATCCATCATTCCATCATGCTTTTTCTGCTTTTTAAGTGCTTCTAATAACTCTTTTGCTGTGTGTATGGTATTATCACTCTTTGGCGTATTATTTGTCTGTCCTTTTACAGCAACCTTTTTACCAAAAAATGCGTCAACAAGTTGTGTAATGCCTCTGATTTCTGCGGTTGTTAGGGCTGGCTCCACAAGTGGCAATAGACTTTTAACTATAGGTGATGTATATTGATTAATAGATTTTAGTTTTTGTTCCACAAAAGTTCTATGCACTATCCAAATCCATGGTCGACGCATTGAGTCACCAAATATTGGCGTACATTTTAGATCAACTCCGCAGCGATTCGAGTTGCCCAAAAACTAGCACCAGCACGTCGGCTTGCAGCTTCGATATTATTGCCTGCGACTTCTATTAAGCTGTAGAATAATTCTTCTATAAAACCGTAAACTGCTAGCATTCGGAAGAAATTTTGAGTTGCAGCTACTACAAATTCAAGCCGTACACCCGAGCAGAGTGTCTCTCCGATAGAAAAGAAATATTTCATCTTCAATAAAGCAGCAATGAAAATCTCAGACATGTCTTTGATTGCTATTTCCCGTTTCAGCAATGATATTATATCTTGCACCACTAATTCCAAAGTATCCTTCAGCGTTTCCAAATTTTGTTCTGCATAATAGGTTCTCAATTGTGCCAAACGCTTTCCACTTATATGCCTCTTTCCACTTTTCATATTATGCGCACCTTTACAATTACATTCCAATGCAGCATCATAAATTATAAATAACTTTGTAAGATTTTCTTCAAACAGTGTTTTATCTTTATGGCGAATTTTGCTCGCTTCCACATCACACATAGTATTTAGCTGCGGAAGCCAATAGTAGTCCCGCAACCACGTTAAGCAACTGGATACGGTACTTCGGAGTACGTCAAGTGGTGGCAGCACTTGACCGTGTGCACAAATATGTCGCAGATCGACCACAAATGACGGCAATTCCAACAGCCGTGCCGTATCATACATTGTACGCATATTATGCACTTGCATAGTAGAGGACATAAAATTGAAAAAGCGCGTAAAAGCACTAGCATACAAAGTTTGCAGAACACTTTCAGTTAATAGACTCTGCATTGCAGTCGTTTCTTGGTCTTTATGTTGCACTTCCAAGAGGGTTTTAGTGGCAAGTGCGCCTGCTGGACATAACGTACTACGCCGTAAAGTCCACACATTCATTTGATTTAGGGCAATCTTTTGTTGTTGTATATCAGTTCCGTCGCCATATAAATCCTCGTAAACCTTGGCGAATTCCTTGACATCTTTCCAAGGCCCAACAAAAGTCCGCCTTTTTTCTATAGCGATATCCTCCATATATGTATGTATGTAATGTTAATTATAAAGTTGTTTTAAACATTATCAACCTGTGTGCGGGTTGCTAGTTCATATATATTTACGCTTGTTCCTTGCGGATATATGTAGTTGAAAAAAAAATCAAGAGATCGAAAACAGTTACGCGTTGTGCTGTTTGCGGAGCTTTACATGATGTAGCAGTTGTTCGGTGCTTTAAGGCGCCTAGTTGTGATGAAAGACTAGGAACTCGGCGTAGCATCCTTCCTGCGGTGCCACCGGCGGGAGTAGACACATATTGTCATAATGCTAAGGTCCTTAAAGAGGTAGACTCCAAAGTAGTACTTGGTGACAAAAGTCAGCTTTTGAGTTGGTTCTCAAATAGGCGAAATTCTAGATACCAGAAATTTTTGTTTGGCCAGGGATCTCTACTCATATTAATAATTTTTCGACTTGCAAATACGATCTGATTTTTTAATGAAAAATATGGGACCCAAATACTGTGCTTGGACCACATTTGTTTATATTTTTTTGAGGTAAGAATTCCTACAAAAACAAAATATTTCAGTTGTCAATTCAACCTTGTTTGATTTGCCTTGGGCAATATAATTCAATTTATTGTCTCTTTACTCACAAATGATCCAAAATAATACAACCATATACCCATATCCATATTTGTATATACATATCTGTAGTATTTAGCCAACTTAAGACGATTTAAAGCTAGGGATTGTACAGTGTTTTGCAATTCAAAGATGCTTATTTCAGCGCAGCCCTGACTCTTCTATGCAGATTTATAGAAAAGTTGTTAGCAAGTGAATAATCGCCGAACTCGAAATTATAGCATCTTATATTTGCATGAATCGCTTAAGCACCATTGTAAATTTACTTAAGTTGTATAATGTTAAATACCCATACCTTCCAAAGAAATGATGCTTCCTTTTATAACCCTTTAATCAGCTAAGGCTAATGTACCTGCCTTTACTTTTTTCAAATATGAATTTTGAACTTAAAACTCGATTTGTGGCAAACTAATAATTATTGCCAATCGGCACAGATATGTATATACACATATTTATATATTTTTTGACAAAAATAAAACCAAATTTTGAAATAAAAAAACAAAGGTAAATTTTTATTGGTGTTGAATTTGAGTAAAACTGAGGATGTGGGTCGTTTGATGGAGAAAATACGAGGTGTGTTCAAAAAGTAACGCGAATTTTGTGTTTTTTCAAAAATTATTTATTTATTCATGAATATCTATTTTGTCCCCTTCAAAGTAATCCCCATGAGATATTATACACTTGTGCCAACGGTTTTTCCAATCTTCGAAGCACTTCAAAAAATCATTTTTTTGTATCTTGTTCAGCTCCTCCTTCGATGCCGTCTTTATCTCGTCAAGAGAAGCGTAACGTCGTCCTTTCATGGGCCTCTTCAGTTTAGGGAACAAGAAAAAGTCACAGGGGGCCAGATCTGGGGAATACGGTGGCTGCGGCATCATTAGTGTGTTGTTTTTGGCCAAAAAGTCGCGCACAAGCAACGATGCGTGAGCAGGGGGCAAAAGCCAATTTTTGTTCTTCCACAAATCCGGGCGTTTCTGGCGGATTGCTTTGCGCAAATTGCGCATAACTTGCAGGTAATATTCTTTATTGACCGTTCTTCCCTGTGGCAAGAACTCATGATGCACCACGCCCCTGCAATCGAAGAAAACTGTTAGCAAAACTTTCACATTCGACCGAACTTGGCGCGCTTTTTTCGGTATTGGTTCGTGCGGCAGCTTCCATTGAGATGATTGAGCTTTGGTTTCCACGTCATAACCATAAACCTACGATTCGTCACCAGTTATGACCCTCTGGAGCAAATTTGGGTCGTCGCGGACAGAGTTTAACATCTCATTAGCAATGTTCATGCGATGCTGTTTTTGGTCACAATTGAGCAATTTTGGTAAAAAAATAGGTAAAAATCGAAGACGATCCAAAACACGTGCAAGCAAAGCAGCTGTCAACAATTAACTGAACATTCAAAATGGCCGAGTTTGTCGGCATAAGTGAGAGACATGAGTACCAACATAACGCCACAAAAAATTCGAAATTCGAATATACGTAACCAGCGAAAATTCAAAATTCGCGATACTTTTTGAACACACCTCGTATAAGCCTTTAAACATTAGTAATAAACAGTCTAACCAGGGATTCAATTCGGGTTTTGCGTGAAGCAAAAAAAATTTTTCCGTCTCAGTTATCACCTGACGTTTTCCTTGACTTCACTGAGCTCTAAAATGCGATTCTGATATGTGCTATGAAAACTGTTTGATAGGAGCATTTTCGTATTGCGTTTAAACAAGTTGTGCTTGTTAAATGATAAGTTATTACAGAATTGTAAGAATAAAAGTAATTCTTATCACTTAAAACGTTTAAATTTGTAAAAAAAATTCAATGTTTGAATTTTGGAAATTGTGACGTTAACACCAAATTTATAGCTGAATTCTGTAAGCTGTCTCTGGTCACTAATAGAGACATTTCGTGGTCAATTTCAATTTTGAGACAATTCGGTATTCAGTAAGCTGTCTCACATCTCTAGTCTAAAAAAAAAAGTCACTAATTTGTGAGCTGGTTGTACGCAGATCACAAAAATAAAAAACATGAAAGAAGAAGCGTTTGCCGCCTATTTGATTTTTAAAAAAATAGAAAATGAAGAAAGGTATTATGTTAATTATTATTATACTCGTATTAATATAATTTGTTAACAAAAATGTTTCTTTGTTTATGGTACAGACTTGTTGGCAGGCGAAATCTTGCCAGTTTGAGGGACACGGAGGACCCATTTCTGCTGAAGGAGGAAATCTTCCGCAAATTTTAAGGGTTTCCCAAGACGCTATGCTGGCGCCTTATGCAGAAGCTGAAGCCGCATGACAATTATATGAGGCAGTCGAGGATTCCGTTCGAGCTTCGGGTAAGAACAATTGTTTGTTTATTCTATACGAAAGCACGTAATTGCTAAAACACGTCCAAATTATCAGAAAAGTTATTAAGCGATGTGCTTTGATCGGTCTCAATAATCCGAAAGCAGAGATCCGATTTTTTTTTCTGTGGAGAGATATTTGCAACCAAAGTAACAAATTTTCTATAAAATTTGTGTGGTTAATATATCTATATCCGTCCGGCTGCGGGTTATTTTTTTGAAGCACGGCCAAAGGTCACCTACGTTGACAGTGCTCTGCATATAAATACCATGGATCACGCGTTCCATTTGGGATCATAGCAGGGGTATTTTTACGTGCGTTCTTATAGAATAACCAATTGTTTTACAAAAAGTAATCTCGTCCCTTAAAACTGCTATTTTTTAGTTTATTTTAGTACTTTATTTCCTCGCAAACGGGTCTTATCAAAGCTGTGTAGGAAACAGCCACTTTGCTGCTATGAGTCAGCCGTCGGTGTCCCGAAACATAAAAGCCATTTGCAGGCTTGTTGTGGAGCACAAAAATGCTGAAATAAGCTTCCCTAGTACGGCTGAACACTATAACAGCATTAAAAGAGGGTAGGTTTGTGTTCAGTATTGAAGAGGTTAACCTAATTAAAGCAGCATTTTCAGTTTCCACAACAAATTTGGTATAAAGGGGGTAATTGGTGCCATTGACTGCACACATGTGGCCATAGTTGCGCCGTCATCGTCAACGTTAGGAGTAGTGCCTCACGACTATATGAACCGGAAGGGTTACTACAGTGTTAATGTTGAAGCCGTAAGTATAACAACTATGTTAAAGTGTTAAGTATTAACCATCTCGTTTTAAGGTTTGCGATGATGAACTTATTTTCCGCGACGTCAACGCACGGTACGCGTGAAGCTGATCAGGGAGCACGTATCGGGAGCTTTTAAGTGGCTATTGGGCGACTCGGGCTATCCTTTGGAGCCGTGGCTTCTTACGCCTATAGGAAGCCCTACCTCAGGTGATGAAGAGCTCTACAATAAAACACACATAAGAGCTAGAAACCCAATAGAACGCGGCTTTGGGGTTGTGAAGTCACGTTTTAGGTGTTTGTTAAAAGAACGTGTCCTTCGGTATAGCCACAAAAATGCAGCCTTCATTATTTATACCTCGTTTATTTTCCACAACATGCTACAAAAACGAGGCAATATGCCAGAGGAGATTTTAACCGGCGGATCACTAGAGGTTGAAAATACAGGCACGGGCTCTTTAATTCAGTCGTCCGAGTATCACGGCGAAGGAAGAAGGGCTCGTGAAAACTGTATAAATGAACTAAGGTTATAAGGCTTTTTATATTGTAACCCTAACCTGAAATTAAACATATTTGACATTAGTTTTTATTTATAAATCTAAGAACACAAATGGCTTCAAGCCTTAAGATAAATAAAAAAAAATTGGCCTCAATCCTTACTATTAATAAATAAATACTTAAGATAAATGGCTCTACTCGATGGCCTTATCATTTTGCACATATGTTCCAGGTTTCAGTTCAGATTAGTTCAGTGTATGTGAACAAGTGCTTCACTTGCATATCAAACGTCTGCAGTTTCCATTACCATTAACAAATTTGATTTGAATTCCAGAGCTACTTCGTATAAATTTTAATGCAATATTGCAGCCATGTCCAAAATCCAAAGAGAACTCCATAAGTACCAGAGTACTCCAACACTTATTTTGATTTTGGAACGAAGTATTCGGGTTCTTTGCAGGGATATACGAGCGTTAAAAAATTATTTGCTCAGCTCGTTTTACCTTCATCGAGTTGTATAGTGTATTAAAGGAAGATTCAGTGGACATGGCTGCAACATTGCATTCAAATTTATAGGAAGTAGCTCTGGAATTCAAATCAAATTTGTTAATGGTAGGAGAAACTGCTAATATACCATACGTGTAACATCATCAATCGGTATTGACCCGGGTTTGAGTAAGAGCTACTATTGCACTTGCCATGTTGTTTATGGAATTGCAAAACTCCGTCATACATTGCAATGATTGTTCTCTATATTCCCCCTCCTCCTCATTTCTAGCTTGAATAGATGACATGATTTCAACGAACATCTGATCAGAGGTTGAGGTCCTCTCTGTTCGATTTCTGATACCGCCTCTTCCATCAATGGGCCTCCGCCCGTAACTAGGCGATTGGCTTTGGTCTTCCTTGCCCTGGATCTGGTTCTTCCAGTGAGTAAGAGACTGAAATAAATAAAAATTTAGACCAACATAAAACACAATTAATAACTAGAGATTGTCTTGTTGTTATTAGCATTACTCAAAACGAAGAAATTTCAGCGCAATGTGTTACTTCGGTTCAGCTCAATATTGGTAATTGTTTCCTTTAGGAGACAACTGCTAAAACACGTCCAAAATGATCCGGAAAGGTATCAAAAGACGCGTTTTGACCTCTGTAACAATAATCCGGAAGCGGACTTTCGAGTTTTTGTTTTAGTGATCCAATGTATTTATGTGCAGAATACCTTTTTAGGTAGGCGGCCTTCGGCCGCGCTTCAAAAAAATAGCCCTTAGCCGGTCCAACACCGGCTACGCGGTCCCCAGTATTTCCACGCAGAACAACTTTCCGGAACACCCTATATATGTGATTACAACAACCACATAAAAAGGACAGAACATTTTCAACTTTAATTGCAAATATTTCTTCACTGAAACAACAACTTGAAAGTCCGCTTCCGGATTATTGTTACCGAGGCCAAAACGCGTATTTTGATACCTTTCCCGATCATTTTGGACGTGTTTTAGCAGTTGTCTCCTAAAGGAAACAATTACCAATATTGAGCTGAACCAAAGGAACACATTGCGCTGATAGCGGCCAAGGCACCGCCACCACCAATACTTTACATTGAAGGTGGCGCTCACGCACCAATGTTTGCTAACATTTTTTGTCAGTAATATTCAAATACTTACCTCCTTCCATTTCGCCGGAGTGCGTCTAGGACCCTTGAGAGCGTTTAACGACTCTGACAACTCTGTCCATAACCCTGACATCCTTCTAGGATTGGTTGGGTCATTTTTGTTACTCCTTATTTGGGGGTGGCTGTCTATAAACTCCAGATAGCAGTCGATTTGCTCTTTTATCCATGGCGTATAGCTTTATTCGGATTTTTTTATTAAAAAAATAACAAAAATAAATGGCTTTGTTGAGAAGTCTATAGCGATGCAACTCACTTATATCGATTGTTCAGTTTTCTCGCTTCATCGCATTTATTCAAGTAATCCATTCAGGTTAAAGGCTTTTTAAGCCAACTTATCAAGCGTGGTTTTGTACATTTGTATTAGAAACCATATTCGCTAAACTTTCCATAAATTATTTTGTTCATACCATGCATTTAAAAAAGAATTTATTATGAAATCGATAATCAATTATATTATTACAAGGTTTATCATCACCAAAGAAATATGCAAACAGCTGATTGTCTCAGTGTTTTTTCACCACATATCATTGGTGAATTTCTTGAGATTCTTGCTTACAGAATACCGAAATCATCTGAAGTCACAAAAATTGTCTCTAATGAAAAATCTCAAATTTAGAGACTTGAGATGAGACAGACTTACTGAATTCAGCTATTATATTGGCGTTAATTTTTTCTCTTCACCTCAAATCAAAAATTTTAAGTAAAACGTGAACCGAAAATCGTGGTGAATTGGCGCATTTACTTTTCACTTCGCGATAACTCAAACCAGAATTAAATCCCAGTAGTAAAAGTAGTAAACCTGATTATATTCACCCCTATGACGGGATTGGGGTTGCAGTCAACGGTTTTCGGTCATTTCAGGGATTGGGGTTGCAGTCAACGCTTTTCGGTCATTGGCGGCCGTGGTGTGAAGGTAGTGCTGCCGGCCTACCACACCGAAGGTCCATGGTTCGAGCCCTGGTACAGGTAACATCAAAAGTGATTTGAAAAAAGTTTTTCAAAACGGGGTCGCCCCTCGGCAGTGGTTTGGCAAACTCTCCGAGTGTATTTCTGCCATGACAGGCTTCTCAGCAAAAATTCGTCTCCTTTGTAGATGCCGTTCGGAGTCGGCAAAAAACTGCAGGTCCCACCAATTTGTAGGGAAAATTCAAATCGGCACCCCACAAATTGGAAGAGAAGCTTGGCGCAAAAATCTCTTAGGAGGTTTATGATGATATACCTGTTGTATATCGCGCCATAGAGAGAGAGGGAATAAATTATTTTAGGAAAGGAGAAATTGTTAAAAATACATTTGGACAATTTTCGCTTTAAGTGAAACTTTACCAATTAAAAGAGGTTCGAAATAATAACGCTTAACTTTTATGTTAAAGGTGTTACAAAAATATTTGTAGGTTGCAGCTCAACCATATACTCGTATAAACGCACAGTGTTTTCTGACGCACAGAAGACTACACGCAAATACATCAGTAACCGAAATTAAAGTCTGAGCTTTTTTATATATATCGAAGCTGAAATTTAGAACTAATACACTTAATTCACGTTTTTGTCGTTACAAACAACAACGCAAGTTTAAAATTATTTTATTTCAATAAAAAAATTCATTTAAATAACAAAAACAACCAAACAACAATTCTTCACAATGAAGGCAAATAAAAAATGTCACGCGAAACAAATTTTGGATTTTGATTTCGGTTGTTCTCATACAAATTACATGAACCTGAAAAAATTCTAAAAGGAAATTAACTTTGTGCGTTTATATATCTACAAAAAAGTTATAAACAAGTAAGGAAGTCCAAGTTCGGGTGGAACCGAACATCATATAACTAGTAGTGATCTATTATGGCATCCCAATTTACGTAGGTCTTTTTTAACACTTTCAGTTCGTATTTGCGTTCAAATAGACAGACGGACAGACAAATAGACGTATCGAGAGACGGACATGGCTACATCGACTCAGCTCATTCTTCTGATCATTTCAGTATACTTTTTGATGGGACTATCTCTTTTTCTTCTCATACGTACAAACATTTCATATTCATAAAGGTATGAAAATCAAAAAAGATATATAACTTCGCTATTGCAGTGGGCTATTAATACGTGCCCGAATATTTTGCTTGCGTGTTTTCCGATTTAGCTATTTTTTGACAGGAGTATAATTCATACTACTGGGAAGCAGCTGACCTATTTTCATTGATATATCAAAATTGAATTATAAGCGATTGCCTTTGAAAATAGCACAAATTTTATGCTGAAAAGTGGGCGGCGCCACGCCTACTTCAAAATTGACAAAATTTTTTTGCAGTCGAGTTTTTCTTAAAAAGCTTATTATGTGTGCAAAATTTGATTGATATAACTTGCTTGATTGCAGAAATATCGCTTTTCAAATTTTTCAAAAAAAATTTTCAGAACTGTTAAAAAACTGGGTGTGGACATGAACCGATTTTGCCCATTTATACAACAAACAGTTGCTTTTATATATTGAACATTATCACCAAATTTCGTTTCGACAAATCAATTTTTGACGGAGTTATGGCATAAAAAGTTTTGTGGAATAATCGAAAATTTTTATTTTTTTAATTTCTTAGTTTACGGAAACTTTATAAGTGAAATATAAATGATGTAAAGCTATTTTACGCAAAGTTATTGCTTATTTAATATATCTACGATCCTCTTCAAAATCTTTCATATAAAGGTGGGCGTGGACCTTAACCGATCCCGCCCATTATGTCCTCGAACATTTCTTGCACACCTGGAAAACTGCGCGCTGAATTTAGTTTCGATATCTTGAATGGTGTTTGATTTATGATTAATAACATTTCTAAATTTGACTTAATCAAAAGTGGGCGGTGCCACGCCCATTTTCAAAAATTTCTTGAAAAATTAATTTTATGCCTCAATCTTATATACTCGTACACCAAATTTTATCCTTATAGGTGTATTATGTACTGAGTACTCACTTTTTTTGTTTTCGAAAATATTTTATACATACAAAGTGGGCGTGGCTATCACCCGATTTCGCCCATTTTAAATAGCGCTCGGAGATGAGTGCCAAGGAACCTGCATACCAAATTTTATTAAGATATCTCAAAATTTACTCAAGTTATCGTGTTCCCAGGTGGACGGACGGACATGGCTTAATCAATTTCACTTTTACGTCTAAGTCAATATCTATCTCGATCCGTTTATGCCGTTAGACGACTAAAGTTAATATACCTTGTGTGCGTAGCACTACTAGGTATAAAAAGGTCTCTCATCGTATTGCGATTTTTCATGTGAATTTGTCACATTTGAACATTTTACACTGAGCTTTTGCTTATTTCTTTTTAATTTTAGCTTAAAAAAGGTTTTCGGCGAAACCTTTTAAACAAGCTTAAATTACAAATGCATGCGCTAGTAGTTCAAGTATTTACTAAAGGAATGAAAGGTATTCCTGAATCGCATTTAGTCATTCGCTTGTATACTTGTTTCTGTCTTATATGTACTAAAGAATTGAAAATACACCTGTAGCCCGATTCTGTAACTTTTAACCACTCGCCGAGCGTTAAGCTTATCGCCAAATTTCGGCGTTTGTTCTTAACGAAAGTGCGATTCTGTAACTCTCCTTTAACGCCGCTAAACAGCTGACTCTTGATGGTGACAAAATATGGCAATACTTCTCTTTTTGCAGTATTTTGCACTAAATTACATGATAAAAATTCAAAACTAATTTTTTTACTTTTTCCAAACGCTAAAACACTTGCAAATATATTAACGCTATTGTTAACACCTCGAAAACAGTTCGCTACAGCTTAAGTTAGTGAATACGGAAAATCGTTAAAAATGGTGTTAAGCGAAGTTAACGCTAACACCTGGCGTTAAAATAGTTACAGAATCGACCTACTGAATGTCTTCAACTACCAGAAGTGTTTCTATTGAAAACGTCTATACACTGTCATCGCTCAGCACTTCTATCATTAATATGCATTTGTAAGACATTTTACAATTTTTGGTTTTCAAAGAACGTATAACCACAAGAAGGTCCAACAGCGAATACAAGTGGCCGCTGTCAAATCGATGGCAGATAATTCACCACTGTACCTCTGTGTAAAATTAGTTTAGTATATTTACACAAAAAATTATAGTTGGAGTTAAAAAAACGTTTAATTGTGAATATTGAATAAAAAAAAGTTCTAATAGCTGTAAAACTCGCAATTTAAACGCAAACTTCTTTGAGGAACAGTAGTAAAACTGAGCACGAATCAGCTGATGATATTATTAATGTACTTGGGGTTGCGGTCAACGCTTTTTTTTCGGGCGTTGCAGGTTGTTGTGTTGCAAATTCAATGAGGTGAATAAATTATTTTGGGAAAGGAGAAATTGTTAAAAATGCATTTAGACATTATTCGTTTTAAGTAAAGTTATGTTTATATAAGTTGGTTTGAGTCAATAAGGCTTTCTGTGTATGTCAAGGGCTTTGTAAAAATTAAATAGTTCGTTTTCATATTAAGTGACAATATGTGTGTATACACAGTTCCCCACGATAAATCACTTTTCAGGCTTACAAATTTTGTTTAGCGTACAACAACTTTTTATTTTGTTGTATGAAATTAAAGAGGGAAATTTTTGACGTTTACAAAGCTAAACACGCTTTCGTTAACTCTGTTGTTTTAAAATCGAGTTTTATCGAAACTATTAAATGAAAAGGTATTCCTGGTAAGCGCCTTTAGTCTTTAACCTGTATATACGAGTATGTCTCTGTATAAGAACCTAAGTACTAATCATGATGTAATTACTTGAAGGTGATTGACGTTGGCAGCTTCGCTTTCGCCATCTTGAATTCCCTCATAGAATCCAATTTGCCTCTTTGCAAAACTACTTTTTTTACAGTGGTTTTTTACATAAAGTATTAAAGCCGATACTCAACCTAACAAATGTATGGGTTGGCCACAATGATCAACTTTTTCGTTTTTGTTTTGAAAACTTTTCGTTGTCAAACAATATCATATTTCAATTTGAACTTAAAAAGCGCTAATTGTGTTAAAGTCGTGTTAGTTGCTGAAATGACCACGGAAGTATACTTAGAGTATTGCACATCATAAATATTAACAGTTCTTTATTAATACTAATTTACAGTATCCGGGTGTTTATTGGAAAAGTGCAGCGCTTTCGATGCACAATCCCAGCGATACAAATTGAATATCGAAGGATTTTATAGTAAAGTTACGGGTGAGTAACTAAATTCTTTGGTTAAGTACGTAACTCTGTTTACGTCTTTTTTCTTTTCCTGGCTGATTTGGTTTTGCTCCTGTGTGTGCGATAAGATAACAATATTAACTGCTTACTACGAAGTAAGTTATCCTTATTTTACTTATAAAAAATGCAGTCTCATCAAGCTTGTAATAAATGTTTGAATTTACTTTTTTTTAAATGTTTTTCATAGGTTTTGAACGAACGTGTGCATGTGTTAGCTAGGAATACGTATTCAAAAACAAGCGTCTTAAAACTTACGTCGAGTTAACCATGATTAACAAAAACAACTTAAGGGTCGTCTTCGGCATAAACCTTTCGTGAATACGAATCGATGTTTTCCCTTTCCGATCATAATTTATGATAAGTTCATGGAAGGTATAAAAGCTCATATAACTAAATACGGATGGCTCCGAAGTTATAGCGCATAACACCCAAGAATGAGCACAGAATGGTGTACTAGAGGAAGCCCCTTAAAATTTTTTTTTTAATTTTTCGAAATTTATCGTTTTACGGATGTCTACTATCTTTTGCATTTGTCGCGAAAAACGAGACAAAGATTAAATTTGAATACTAATGGTAATAATAATACAACAATCCCAAAAACTCCCATTATGGAATCTTCAGATGATTTGAGGAGTTCGTTTTTTTAACTTTATGTGAAAAGACAATTCCGGAGTCTTAACGGATTATCTACTAAACGACTGAGCCCGCTCTTGTAACAGCAATGTCACTATGGTCCAACCCTATTGAAGCCGCGAGGTTTCTGGAACTTCCGTTAGAAGAGCTTGATAACAATGCTAGGTAAGGCAAATGACGACTTGGCAGGCAACATATCGCTAATACAACAACAACATCCCTGGACCGTACCGGGTTTATATCCGACAAAGGACTGTCACTTTCGACAACACTCCCCAAAACCTTCGGAGATTGTTTTTATTGCTAAAAACAACAACATCATCATCAAACTCCGCTAATTGAACAGGTTAAGAGATGTTTAGTATCGTAACGGCTCATACCGCATGCAGGGCAAGTATCTAGTATGGTGGGGCTTAGTCTGGATAAGTAAGAGTTTAACCTATTACAATATCCAGAACGAAGTTGTGCTAGCATGCCTCTAGTCCCCCTTGGAAGAATGCTTTTCTCTTCAGCTATTTCAGGGGGTTGGATATCAATAACAGGGTTCACTGACCGAGATCTGAGGGATCTTCCTACCGACTAGGTGTGCAGGTCGTTTAGAGCCCGCCTATCGCAGATCAAACGGCAAGGTAATGTGGTGAGGGATCAATCATAGTGCTTACGGTGATGTTTCCTTATGTCTCTGGGAGGCGTAGGATTTTGCGGTGGCATGATCAGCGAAGGTGAGGCTGTTGTCTGCGAAGAAGCTGGAAAGGTCTCGGAGGTAACAGTTTATCTCAGTACAGATGTATTACTCCAAGTTAGATTAGGTGATCCACTCAGCGGACATCGCCATGTAAATTGGACCACCTTTTTTATATGGATGAGAATAAGGTTTAGAGTGCTCTGATTCTCCTTAAGGAGTATTCTTTGGGTGATGGAACGGAGTATTTCCGGTTTTTGGAGGGCCAAGTCAACTTAGATATTTATATATGTATGAAGAAAGGTGCACTCCCAACCCAACCAACAATTATGTTTTATTTGTACCAGAGATTTATTATTATGAAGTGCTAAGAGTAGCAAAGTTGCTTGAAAACAAGTCCATTGTATTTATAGCGGCAGACATAGTTGATAAAATCATAATTGGTGTAGACTTCTTAATGGACCAAGGTATAAAGGTCGACATGCAGAACAAGATCATGAACTATAAGAATATGGAAATGCCACTCAATTTTGGTAACGAAGAGAAGTACGTCAGTAAGCGAGTATTCGTGGAGGAGAGCCGACAATTTCCACCAAAGTCGAGTTGCGATTGGCATGCCCCGCGGTTCTGGGACTGGGTCTTCTCCCATCCCCCTTCCGCTTTTTATGCGCAGATCTATCGCCTTCCCCCGATCGCTGTCTCTTCTTACAGCCCACGGCCTCCTCCTTCTCTATCGCCTCACGGGCCCAGCCGCTCGCTCTCCCGCACGGTTAAACCGACCACGGCTCCCGACTCTTCTCTTTTTGCGCTATCGTTGTCCATATCTCCTCCTTTTCTTCATCAATGTTTTTGCGAGTGCGAGTGCGGTGCGTAATCACATGTACACGCTATGTTCAAGGGGAAAGTGGATAGGATCTTCACGCCGCCTATACAAAACTATCCACTTTTTTATTTTCATTTGTGGATAGCGTGACCTATGTTTTATCCACCTTTTCATCCGCGTATGGTTGGTAAGGTTATAGATAACTTACAATTATATTCGCGAATATAACCAAACCACTTAGAAAGCAGAATACAACATTGTGAAAAAAACGTCTCTAGGCAGCGAAAAATCCAAAGTGACTGTATTACTTAGTGAATTAAATTCACATACAGCACGATTTATGGGGGCATTACAAGCATACTTAGTTGTCGTATTATCCCCATAGAAGGGATATACATTACCAAGAAGCCCTTGGGGAACATTAAACCGAATCCTTTGCAACAAGTATGGACAGTCAATTAAACCCTAAATAATTTTGAAAGTAAAGGACAATCAGAGTATAGACCTACGACTTAATTATTGAGAACAGTTTCAGGTTGTCAGCATACAGCGACATTTAGCAAATAAAAAACAATTACTTATATCATTTATATAGAGATTAAATAATAATGGTCCTAATATACGCCCCTGGGGAACCCCTGAAGTGCCAACAAAGTGAATGGAAGATACACCATCAACAGTAACAACACACTACCTGTTAGGTAAATAGGAATTTTACCATAATAGAAAGGATGCATGAAATCCAAGACATCCCAGTTTATTAATTAAACTAGCGGTTCCCCTTCCTTTTCTTCATCAATGTTTTTGGAATTCATCTTGGTCCTACGACCACCTGCCCGACGAGGCGGGCTCAGCGGTCTGAAAATATGTATGGGGATGCATACTAGTCCACTGCAACAGTCCCCTTGTTTCGTATTGTCCCATGGTTTGTTAATATATCATTTGCCATTGTTTGTTAATATGCATATCATTTGCGTCCTGCGTTATTTTGTTTCGCAAGGATGGTCAAGGTCGCGAAATACTTTTTGCTACCTCTTGTGTAGAAGGACATTAAATTGTTATCGGCTTCGCGCCAGCTAACGTAATTGTTAATTTTACCTTAAAATACTATCTATATTGGAGTCTATATCCTCAACTGAGTATGAGGTGCCCACTCCTCACTTCCTCCCCTTTTTTCTTGAGGGGTTAGAGATTGATCTCATTAAGCTCCTTATCAAATTTAAATATTTTACATTAAATACTTCTAGAGATATGCGGTTCGGAAAATCTGGTTTGTATGGAAGGTGCCACATCATCCAGTGGTCTTGATTATTCATCTAAACCATCCTCGAGCCCAATTGAGTATACAAAAAAATTTCATCAATATCGGTTCAGGGCTTCAGAAGGAGTTTAGTGACCACGGATTTACGCACAGCAGATATCAATATATTCAGATTTTCCGCCTTACTATGGTTATATTTACTCTTTTCACAATACTTAGTATAGGTTTTTTATATCCTAAGCTAGAGGGACTATTTCCAAATCATGTTATTATTACAAGAACTTTAAACTTAATTTAATTACCGCTATAGGATCCTCGTCCGCTACAGAATCCCGTTCTACCAAATCTCCTTGTCACAGCGTTTCACCAGGGTGTTCAGTTGAAAATCTTTTTCAACTTTTCTTGGTTTCTAAGATTGTCGTTTAGACCGATTATTAAAAAATATTGTTCGATCTTTTCTAGTTTTTTACGATAATAGCTTTTTCATGATTATTAAAAAAAATTATGTTTAGCTTTTCTCGTTTTTCTCGATATTTCTTTTTATTTATGATTATTAAAAATGTTTGTTTAGCTTTTCTCGTTTTTTACGATACTTGTTTCAATCGAACATGGAGATTTTTGTCTCTTTTTTAAATGTTCCGGAAACTTTTATTTATTTATTTATTTGTAAGTCTATGGAATACAATCCTTACCACCAACCATGGCTATCCACTTTTTGTCAATTTCTTATCGGATTCCAAAACCATCTCTATTTTTTTCTCCTCCATACCAACACCAACTTATATTTATGGAATATATTTCCCAAACCAAAATCGTTCTCTTTTTTCGCTATTGCTACTCCTATGAGTGCGAATGAAAAAGTACGATTTTAATAATTGAAAACAAAATCATAACAAATGGAAATTATTCAGCTGTTTCTATAAATTGAAGTTTCTGTCAAAATCAAAAATAATTTTTTTAGGTTTTTGGTCAACAATTAAATATTACATTGAAAAAAAAGGTAAATACTATAATTTCAAGCCTGTTTCTATTAGTATTGATATTTCTAATACATTCTATATTTTCGCAGGGTGCAAAAGCTATGGCGGTGTGGACATCACTATAAGCCACGCTCTCATGGCCACCGATATTGATGGGCGGCAGTCCAGATATGTATTCACTTATTTAGTTTTATTGGCCGTGATGTCTTTTTACATCGGTTAATCTTTGTTACCATCGGTTGACGCTCAATTAATGTACGTGTTCAGTTTTTTCTGCCGACAAAATCAGTGGCAGTAGGATCTCAGCCTAAGCGTCAAAGAGAGGTGAGCCCAGCTAGACGATGGTAACCTAGGGCAAAAGTTGTCTGCGAATATTCGCGACATCACTGCTAAGTACATTATCGATGAAATACAATTCATGATTAGAAATAACATTATTAGGTGTGATACCATAATTAGAAATGCTAGTTGACCATTAATACTACAGAGGTTAAAATCGCCTAGCACGCAAAGGGGATGGTCATTTACGTTGTGTAAGACTCAGGACGCAATGTTATCAGCGTGAGCCTTGTATAACTCAAGTGGCACGTACGATGCGAGAAGATGTAAAGAACCTTGCGGTGTGGTACCATTAACACATATGCAAGCTGATCAAGTAAAGAGTCATCATTCGTAAGTGGAACCAAGGCGATAAGAACAAGGCAACCAGTTTTTTCTGCACTTCGATCATTGCGAAATACGTTGATTCTATTCGAGTTAAAAAATTCAGCATCAAACATGTTTTTATTTAACCACGTGTCATTTCCGCGTTAAAGTTGTACACCAAAAAGGAAAAGAAGTCAAATGAAGCTATCTAACAGAGACCTATCGTGTCTCCTGGCAGGATCGCCACTTATGTTTTGACCCGGTCTTATTACCAAGCATACCTTTAAAATACTGAGCACATACAAGTTCAAGTTCAAGTACGAAAGTACTTTGAAACGTCAAGTACAAAGAACACGTACCGTAAACTTGTACTTGGAATCTAAAGTACAAGTACATGTACTTACCAAGTATTTGAAAGTATTTTAAAGTACCTTTTTGTAAAGAAAAAAAAAATTTATTTGATGGAATAATTATTTAAACCTTTCATGAAAACCAATCGCGGTTCTCAGTGTATTGGACACTTACAATAAGTACAAACTGTGGAAAGTTTGACGATGTTACCCAGTTAATTGAAATATACTGTGGCGAATATTCTCAAGCACGTACCATCCCTAACTCAATAACACTCCCACCTCTAGTTAAACACAACAGAGATAACGATGCCTACGCTTATGAATGCAAGCATGTACCAAGCAAGAGGAAGAGAGATCGCGCTAGTGTTTGCGAATACGATGCAAAGAGAAGATGTCAATAAATAACACCGAACCTTCAAGAACACGAAGAGCGAACAACCAAGAAACTTCTGGGCATTGTTAACGTCTACTAGTTTGGCATCTTCTTTTGCGAATCGGAGTCGAAGGTAGTGGATGAAGGTACTCCGAGGAAGTGTAATGAAGGAAATCGCGTTCAGAGTTGTTTTAAAGTAAAAACTATAATTAAAAAATTGAATTTTAACTGAAATTTACATACTGTAGGAACTGATAAGTTGTTATAACGGCTTTATATTCAATATTTTGAGTTTTTATGTCTTCACGTTCAATATTGCAGTATTTAAATTTGATTGTTTTATTATTGAATACAACGCACCCTGTGTAGCTTGTGTGTGTACAGATTCGGAGTAAGTTGCGCTACTAGTAGACATCTACTATGATTCTGGGTGAGTAGGGTAGCACCCTGTCGGACTATATAAGGTAAGTTGATCAGTTTATTTTCAAATTTGAACAGTGAACTACTGCGAAGTTACCCAACTCTTAAATTTGTATTGTAACTATTTGTTACAATAATTGTGCGAGTTTTTATTTTTGAGTTCATAGTGATCGAACACAGGATTAATAACCGAGGAATCATCGAATTCGTCACAGTACATAGCGCAAACCCCGTTTATCGGAACAATCGGTTCTATGGGAGCTATAAGTTGTGTTGGTTCAATCTTACTGATCTTCACCACACACATTACGTGTTGAATATGTACAGTAGCTGCAAAAATGTATGTTCCTACCCTGCAAAAAATCGTGCGACTGATCTCTAAAGAGAGTGATCCGCGATCAATACCTTTCGTGTATAGTGGGCTACAATTGATCCCAACTATTCCGTTATAAGCATAGTTGGGATAGGTCGATTTTGATTTCTGTAGC
Source organism: Merzomyia westermanni (assembly GCA_949987695.1). NCBI lineage: Eukaryota > Metazoa > Arthropoda > Insecta > Diptera > Tephritidae > Merzomyia > Merzomyia westermanni. Next base: position 159,602,149 of record OX465289.1, on the reverse strand, counting down.
CTACTTTTGGGTGTTGAAGTAAACTTGCCCGACCGTACCTGTAGGGGAGCAAAAGGGAATCTGTCCGACACTACCCGTTTGGGCATGAAAGGGATTAATTAGTCTCTTCATAGGACATGCTCAAACAAAAGGGATCACGTCAACCCATACAAAGAGATCAAAACTGGCATTGATCGCATGTTCCTTTGCGACCAATCGCGGATTCATCCTAGACTAATCGCTTTTTTTTGCAGGGTAACTATAAAATTACACGAGTAACAGCACAAATCCCGGTTATAGAAACAATTCATTGTATGAGAGCTATATGTTGTAGTGATCCAATATTACTGATCTTCACCACACACATTTTATATGTAACAGTACTTGGTTACACCAACTTTGCTCATCGCCCTGATCATTTCGGTATACTTATTGGTGGGTCTATCTCTTCTTCTCATACTTACAAACATCGGAGCAAAATTAAAATACCATTTCATGTTTATGAAAGGTATAAAAATACCCAGTTGGAAATGTATGCATACGGCTTCAATATTTCTGGCATGAATTGCAGCTTTGTATGGATACCAGAATAAATGAAATCTCATTTATTTTTTACACGTATTGCTTCTCAAGGATGCATACTATATCCCTTTATTTGTATTACACTAAATATTAATGCTGAAAGCATATACAATACACAATGATCAATTAGTATTGGTTTTGCTTTAATATTATTCCTTTTCCAACAGCTGATAGAGGCAATATGAAATATATAGCATACACACCTTTCAGGCATCACCATAAGAATTTAAGGACCATTCAAAAATCTTAACCATTTGGTTCATTTGTAGGATGAGACATCCTCAGGAATCAAGCGGCTTTCGGTATATGCTTGTTTCGGTATGTTTAATTTTTACACTGACGTCTGGCAGCACGCGTCATACCCAAATAGAAGCAATTAATTTCTGTCAAAATTGTATTCCTTCGTTCCCATCATGGGCAACCAACTTCACGGCTAAGCGCTGTGTCAAAATAGTAAATTCCAATTGGTCAGCGCTACCGACGCGCTATTTGGGGATGATTCATAAAAATTGCATTCTCTCTATCTCTATGGCGCGATATACAACAGGTATATCATCATAAACCTCCTAAGAGATTTTTGCGCCAATCTTCTCTTCCAATTTGTGGTGTGCCGATTTGAATTTTCCCTACAAATTGGTGGGACCTACAGTTTTTTGCCGACTCCGAACGGCATCTACAAAGGAGACGAATTTTTGCTGAGAAGCCTGTCATGGCAGAAATACACTCGGAGAGTTTGCCAAACCACTGCCGAGGGGCGACCCCATTTTGAAAAACTTTTTTCAAATCACTTTTGATGTTACCTGTACCAGGGCTCGAACCATGGACCTTCGGTGTGGTAGGCCGGCAACACTACCTTCACACCACGGCGGCCGCCGTGCATTGGCATGAGGATTTTTGACAGATATTTTACCCTTGACGCTGCAATTCGGGGACGGCAGTATGGTCGATGAATGAAATTTGTGCCAAAAGTGACAAATGCAATAAGAAATATGTCATAAGTCTGTCCTGGAAATAAATTCGAAAGAGTGAATAATTTTTTTCAAGACAATAACGAAAAATGAGTAACTGTATTTTTTCAGCTTTGCGTCCTGCAAGCGTACAAATGCCTGATTCAGCAAGCATACTTTATTCTATTTCCGTTTCAAAGTTGAGCATTTTACATACTTCTTCAACTCATTCCACCTGGGACAATGTGAAACGGTTTGTGAAGCGCGATAGCTATCAAAATACTTCAAAAGTACTACAAGTACTGTACTTGTACTTCCAGCTAAATCAAAACATTGCATTTCCAGCAAAATCAAAACATTGCAAATTTCTTTGTGCACTTTTTTAAATCTAATTATTCTTCTGAAGTATTTTCTCATTTTCACAAATATCCGAATCACCTGCATTCTAAAAACTTTATTTAAATTCCATTTATATCTTCTGAAAATATTTTATTTTATCTGAAAACTTTGAAAGTATCATTTAAATCAGCGGATATCATATCTACATGTTTCCTAAAAAAATGTGGAAACTACATTTACAAGCCTCTAACTTATCGGTTCATTCTGTCTTTAAAATGTGGCGTTTTTCCAGCTGCTTGAAAATAATCTTTTCTAATACCACTTTATAAGAGTGGGAGTAGGTCGCCCGTAGATAACTACCGTGGCATAGCAAAGCTTTCTGCTATTCCAAAACTATTTGAAGCTATACGGCTGCGGTACGGAGTACTCCTGAGATATGATCCCACTGCTCATGAATTCCACTATGTTGAATTGTGCTCTCGGAGAGCAGGTGTGAGAGGCGTTCTGCGAAATAATTGGCGGTCTGTTGCGATTGCAGCTTTTCGACGTCCAGCTTTCCCTGCGTTTTTTGTTGCACCTGTTTTGTCGTACAGAGGCGGGTACGAATCTTGGCAGATCAATTTAACTGCATCTATTTTCATCTCTACTTCTGCACTGCAAATCATCACTACAAATACTCAATATCGCAAAATATTCAACAATTTACAACCTAGTTATACTCAAATATCCCCAATTCTTGAAAGGACATTTTAAATAAATGTGAGAGAGCAATGCAAATTTAAATTGTGGAACTTTTCAAGGTACTCTTATCATATTAAAAAAAAAAAAACATTTTAATATCAAAAATTATTCTAATTAATTAAAAAGTCGAGTTTTAAACAATATAAATATATTCTAATAATATCAACAACGATACGAATATAATCAACATGAAATTAAGAATATGATTAACAACAAAATTTTCACAAGAACTGTTTGGATTATATATTTTATATATATTAAGTAAAAGACTTCTAGACGTTTCGTTCTCGTTCTTTTAATTAGCGCATGAAGAGTAAAAATTAGAGGTGGTACAAAAAGAATAAAATAGGAGTAGTAACAAACTATTGTTATCGATAATATGATGTGATACTAAATCACCTTCCGGTCGGTAAAGTATGTAAAATGTAATATAATAACTTCAACACGCCTCTTTACATTTTTACTTTTCCAACCTCTATTACTTATTCTAGTTTTTTGTTTTTAACAAGAATATTCATTTCAATTTTAATTGTTGTCTTAGTTTAACAAATTTTGATTTATAAAGCGACTTGGTCAACATGTCAGCAATATTATCGTCGGTGTCTATTTTTACAATGTCAATATAGCCATTTTTATAATTTTCATATATATCATGATACTGTACTTCAATATACAGGGTGGCTGATGAATTTTGCTACATTAAGAAACTCAAATCATTTTTTTTTCAGTGTATGGAATTCATTTTTCTTTTATTCATGTTAAAGCTCATTAAATTTTATTAAATATAGCTTAATTAGTTTTAAAAATAATGGAATTTAAATGCCCCCCTGCTCGTCGATGCATGTGCGGCATCTTACCAAAAAGTTGTTCATTACTGCTTGGAGAGTTGAGACAGGAATAGCCGCAATTGTTTCTCGAATGGATTGCCTTAGTTCATTCAAATTTGTTGGTTTTGCTTTGAAGACTTCCTGTTTGCAATAACCCCACAAGAAAAAGTCAGGTGCAGTAAGGTCAGGCGACCTGGGCGGCCAACGGAATGTGGAGTTTCTGGATATCAGCTTATTGGGAAATTTTCGTCGCAATTCTGTCATAACAGGTTGGGCTATATGAGGAGCTGCACCATCTTGCTGAAACCACACAGAGTTGAAAGAAATTCTCATTCGCGTAGTTCTGGATAGAAAAACTCTCTCAACATGCTCAAGTAACGGTCTCCAGTAACCGTAACGGTGTGACCGTTTTCTTCGAAGAAGTAGGGCCCGACAATGCAGCGTGATGAAACTGCACACCACACTGTGACACGAAGTGGATGCAATTCCGTCTCATGGAGTATCTGTGGGTTGGAAGCACTCCATATTCGACAATTTTGTTTGTTTATGTTGCCGTTTAAATCGAAATGGGCCTCGTCAGACATGAAAAGACAGTTCAACATGTTTCCATCCACTTCCACCATTTGAAGCATCTTCTGGCAAAATTCCAAGCGAATCAGCAAGTCTGCAGCGTTCAGTTTGTTGGCCATTTGAATTTTATATGGGAATAAGTCCAAATCTTTGTGCATAATTGACTGTAATGACTGTCTGCTTACACCCATTTGAGCAGATAAGCTTCTTGTCGAAACACGTGGATTGTTTTGTATGGCAGCAGCTACAGCAGCGATTGTTTCCTCCGTTCGAACTGAAGGGTTTCGATGGGAAGGTCTTCTGTTGACTGTCCCATGCTCGGCAAAATTGTTTACAAGTCTTATTATGGTCCATCTGCTCGGAGGATTGCCGCCAAACGTGCGCCTATACTCTCTTTGAACCGAAACTACGGACTCCAGTGCGTGATAGCGGCGGACAATCCAAATTCTTGTTTCAGTATCCCAGTTATCCATTTTTGTTAAATGTAAAAGTCAATCTGCAAAATAAAAAAAAAATTTACCAGATTCATTAAATAGAAAAAAAGTTATTTAATTTTTTTTTGGTAGCGGCTTTCATTAGCCACCCTGTATTTAGATTTCTTTGAGAAGTTGCCACTTTTTGCAATAGCGACTGCTCCCGAATTGTCTTCATAAATTTTTGTTGGTGTCATGAATGTAACTTTAAATACTTCGTTTAAGAGTCCTTTTATAAATTTTACCTCGCTCAATGCTTCCGACAATGCTACATATTCTGCCTCTGTTGACGATTTAGTAACTGATTTCTGTTTGCGAGACTTCCAATATATAACATTATCGAACAACCTTATTATATATCCCGTAGTAGATTTTCTATCTGTGATATCACCAGCCCAATCTGAATCTACCAAGCAATCTAGTACTTCGTTTCTATTTGATTTCGTATATGTTAGTTTTAAATTTATTGTTTGATACAGATACTTCAATACCCTCAGCGCATATTTGAAATGTGTTTCGTTATACGCACTTTGGAATCTGCTCAGATAGTTAACACTAAAAGCAACGTCTGGTCTCGTTCCAGTACTGATATATAATAATTCTCCAATCAAGTTTCGATATTTAACTTGCTCATTTACGTCATTAGCTAGCTCTAGTCTCAAATTAGTTTCCATGGGTGTTTTGTATAACTTAGCATTTTCCAAATTGTATTTCTTAGCAAGCGAATTTATGTAGTTTTCTTGACTTAGGCTCATTTCGTTTTCTTCGAGATCATATATAATATCAATGCCAATGTAGTTCTTAACTTTTCCCATATCTTTCATTTTGAACCGATTTGAGAGCTTTAGTTTTATTTCTTGTATCTTTGAAGTGTTTTTACAACAAATAAGTAAGTCGTCAACGAAAATAATTAAGTACACAGGCTCCTTTTCTTTATTTCTCACGTAAAGACAATAATCATGTCTACTTCTTTCGAAATTCAGCTTAATCATAAATTCGTGAAAACATTCGTACCAGGACCTTGGACTCTCTCTCAATCCATAAAGAGATTTGTACAATTTATATACTCTGTTTGTGCCATCTTCATACCCTAAGGGCTGATTAACATACTCTTCTGATTTGATGTTGCCGTTTAAAAAGGCTGTTTCCACATCCATTTGTTCAATTTTCAATTCTTTTTGACAGCAGTAAGACAATAATATCTTTAATGTTTCCATTTTAGCTACTGGAGAGTATGTACATTCAATTTGTTCTTTTTGTTGAAAACCTCTCACCACGAGTATGTATAAATATCTTTAGACTTAAGTTTGTAAATCTATTTAACGTCAATTGCTTTTTTATCTTTGGGCTTCTCTACTAGCATCCATGTTTTATTTTTCTCTATACAGCTGATTTCTCTGTCCATAGCCCGTTTCCACTCCATAGCTTCATCGCACTGAATCGCCTCTTCAAATGTGTTAGGGGTATTAACGTTGCAACAATTTACATAGACACAATAGTTTACACACCCTACTAGACAGGTACCAGTTAAATGGTTGGTCAGATAACCCCTCGGCCTGACTTGCGTTTGCGTTATTTTTGCTTATTTTTCTCAATTAGTTTCTGAAGAGCAGTGTGCCAAATCTAACCATGTGTTTGCTGTCCGTGTGCACACGTACAGTATACGGCATCCCTTTCTTGCGGATGTAAAACCACATCTGTCTGCACTCTTCACTCTCATTATCCGTAATGAAAAGTTGGGTTAGCGCTAACAGTCAGGTATAATGCAAACGCACGCAATCGCTAATGGTTATGAGTACGGCAAACATGCGCCAGGCCTAATGGTTATGAATAATGGAAACTTCATATATAGCTAACAATGAAAATACAATTGGGTTTATTATTAGATTTGGTTTTTAATGTTTAATATAATTTAAAATTACACAATTTTCACGTTCACAACAGTCAATTAGATCTATAAATACATATTTATACCACTAAACATTTACAAAATATAATTTCACTCCATTTGCCGCAAGTTGAAAATTCCTTTGCTCGTCCACCTGAAAATATGAAAATTTTTGTGCATAAAAATATAAACCATGACTTTACTTGTTTAATAACAATAATAAGCACTATATACTTGCCTTATCTAGGCGTATTAGTTGCAATTTCTTTGCAAAACTCCTTATTAAATAATTTATAAATTTTTTTACGACGCACTAACATTTCGCTCACAATACCAAAGAAGAAGATACACAAAGAAAAAAAAACTTCACAGAAGGCTTTGTGTGTGTTAGTAATTTACAATTTTCGCTTGCATGTATTAGTGAGTGTGGTTAGGTCCGTCTAGTAGGGTAGTTATTATATTTAGGGTTTGGTCTTCGGTCTCTAGTTGACTTTCTTACAGACGGATTCATATTTAATGCATTTTGTACTTCATCAGGTTCTACTTCATCACACGCATCATCAAAAGCATCATCTGATTCATTTTCACTTATACTCTCAATGTTATCGTTTTTGATCTCTTCATCTAGCTCATCATGTCCATAGAAAAACTTGTTTTCTGTTGCTTTCTTCTGTTCACCATCACTACTGAGCCCAATATATTTGATACCGTTTTCTACTACATCGACATGCCGTGCAACGATTATCCTGTTGTCGATTAGTACTCTATAACCGACATCTGTGTAGCCTAACAATACACCTAACTTAGCCTTGTCATCCCATTTTGATTTCCTTTGTGATTCTGGGATTCTAACGAAAACTCGACTACCGTATAGACGTAAATACTTAACATTTGGTCTTACATTGAAAAATATTTCGTATGGAGTTTTAAGCTCAATCGTATTTGCAAGCGTTCGATTTTTGAGATATGTTGCTGTTTTAATAACTTCTGGCCAAAACCTTTCATTTACTTTTGCCTCTTTCAGCAGACATCTAGCAGAATCCATTACAGATCTATTAAATCTTTCTGCTACTCCATTTAATTCGTGCACGTATGGTGGACATGGGGTGATATTAAGTCCCTTTTCTCTAGCAAATTTAAAAATTTCTTTGTTAATATACTTGTTATGGTTGCTGCTAATAAATCAATTCATTTATTCATCAAAATACTAAAGACTATTATTACAATTCAATTTCAAGTATCTCTCAATTCACGTGTTCCGTAATAGTGCCCATCATCTGTCAAAACTCTAATTTCTATATATGCATATGTCATCGTTTACATCCAACACCTCCCCTGTTGAATAATGATTCCCTCCTAAAACGTTTCAATTTGGTGAGTATCTCTTTACAGGTTTACGTTGACGTGACGTTCTTCTAGGTGTTGCATGTGGTACTGAATCGACCACTCCAGCTGGTTGAGGTTGTGGTGAAGGTGCCCTCACAGGACTTCTGGTAGCATCAGTTTCACCGCCTTCTTTTTGTGGTTCGACTTCATGAAGACCAAATGCTTCGGTTAGTGTGAACTTTCCTTTCGACTCTTCTATCTGAGTGTCTTCCTTGGCCCGTTTGCGGATTTGGTTGGCGTGTGCTCTTATGACTCTTCCGTTGCTCAATCTCAAGTTATACATAACAGATCCGACTTTTTCAATGACTTGCGCCGGTGTCCAGTCAAACTTGTTGTTGTTATATATCGTGACGTAGACCGGTTGCTGTGCTACAAATTCGGATTTCTTCGCGCCATGTTTGTCGTTGTATTGTTTTTCCATATTTTGTTTTTGCTGCTGTGTATTTGTGTCTGCTTTGTTGGAATTTTGTGGTAATATGAGATTTAGCGGAATTCGGATGTTACGTCCAAACAGAGCCTCAGCCGGTGATGTTTGTTTTGGTGTATTTTTGTTTGGAGTAGATCGGTAACATTGTAGGAATGTTTGCAGGTTTTGAACTGTGGTCCCCTCTCCTTTTAGTTTCTTTAGCGCTCGTTTAAAAGTGTCAACGAATCGTTCGGCTTGTCCGTTTGACATCGGGTAGTATGGGCTGGATCGGAGATGTTCAATTCCATTTTGTGCCAGGAATGATTCGAATTGCACACTCACAAACTGCGTTCCGTTGTCGGAAACTATGCACTTCGGTATACCAAGTCGACAGAAAATTTCGTTTAGCATTTCGATTGTTTTGCTGCTCGAAATACTTGTTGTTGGAATTATATCGGGCCACTTTGAGTATGCGTCTACAATGATCAAAAAGTAGGTATTATCCAGTGGACCGGCGTAATCGATATGAAGGCGTTCCCAGGCTTCACTTGGAGTAGGCCATGCCTTTAGAAACGTTTTTGTGGGTAACTTTGCCGCTGATGCGCATTTGTTGCAGTTGCGTACCAGGAAACCAATATCTTCGTCTATATTAGGCCAGTACACAAAACTTCTTGCTACCGATTTTGTACGCTCGATGCCTTGGTGTCCCTTGTGTACCTGCTTTAGCACTCTTTTGCGAAGTTTTGTCGGAATGACAATGCGATTTCCGAACATGAGACATCCTTCAACTACGCTGAGATCATCTTTTCTATTAGCAAACTGTTTTATTTCGTCGGAGCCCGCTATGGTATTTGGCCATCCGCCATTCACATACTGTATAACTTGTTGCAAAGTTGTATCCCGAAGTGATTCATACGAAACCATTTTGTGAGTAATGGGTAGCTCGGCTATGATATCCGAAATTATTTGAAAAATTTCCGCTTCGAGTTTTATTGATGCTATGACGTAATCTTCTGATGGTGTGATGTTTTTATTCATTAAACGTGATAAAAAGTCTGCGTGGCCAAAATTGTTGGTTGAAACGTAGCTTATTTCAAAATCGTAAGCTAGCAGTTTAAGTGCCCAACGCTGTAGTCTGTTTGCTTGATGTACGGCAATATCCTTTTTGTTGCCAAATATAGTAAGCAAGGGCTTGTGGTCCGTTTGTAATGTAAATTTGCGTCCGAACACCATTTTATGGAATTTGGTGAGCGCAAAAACAATTCCTAGTCCTTCTTTTTCGATCTGGCTATAAGCCCTTTCAGCTGCTGTGAGTGAGCGTGATGCGTGGCATATTGCTTTTACCGAGCCGTCGCTGTACTCGTGTAATATGCATGCCCCGAGGCCGTAGTTTGATGCGTCAGCTGCAACAATTATTTTTAATGTAGGATCGAAGTGCGTTAGCATTAAGTCTGAAGATAAAATGTTTTTAAGTTTGTTAAAACATTCGCGATGGTTGTGTGACCATGTAAATTTGACGCTTTTTTTCAGTAGCTCGTCTAGCGGTCCTCGGTATGTACGTAGATCTTTGATGAATTTGCCATAAAAGGTGATTGCTCCCAAAAATGATCGAAGTTCAGATATATCCGTTGGTTCGGGCATTTGTGTAATCGCTGCTACGCGTGCTGGGTCAGGCTGTATACCCTCTTGGTTGATAATGAACCCTAAATACTTTATTTGTTTTGCATAGAACGTGCATTTATTAAATTTAAGTTTGAAACCAAAATCTTGTATGCGTTTCAATACCGCATTTAATTTGTTATCATGATCCTCTTGACTGGTGTCTGATATGAAAATATCGTCGATATACGCAGCTACTCCATTTAGCCCCGACAATTTGCTGAAAGATTGCGGGAAAAGTTTTTACGCCAAACATCATTCGATTGTACCGAAAAAGTCCCAGGTGCGTATTGATAGTGAGTAGATGTTTTGACTCGTCATCGACTTCTACTTGGAGAAATGCATCTGCGAGATCGATGTGGCTGAAAAACTTTGCTCTCGCCAGCCGCGAAAAGAGGTCATCAGGTAATGGTAATGGGTATTGATGCCCTTCCAATGCGTTGTTTAACCCCGTTGAAAAATCGCCGCATATTCGAACACCTCCCGTAGCTTTCTTTGTTACTACGATAGGCGCCGCCCAGTCTGAATTGTTGTCTGGCGTGATGACATTTATGTCCTGAAGACGACTTAGTTCAGCTTCAACTAGACCTTGTATTGCGTAAGCGACTGGTCGCTTTTGACGGAAGATAGGCTGCTGACTAGCCTTGACTGAAAGGTGAGCTTTTGCTTTAGTACATACCCCCAGGGTATCATCGAAAACATCTGGAAATAAGTTTTTAAGTTGCGCGATACTATTGTCGATTGCAATGTTTTCATCGATGATTTTGTTGCACACAGTATTGATTGGCTCCTTGTCAAGTTCCAGCGCCGTTATCCAATCTAGGCCTAAAACATTTAAGTCTGTGACTGGCGTTACATAGCATGTTGTAATTGTTTGCTTCTTCTTGAATAGAGCTTTACATGTGAATTGTGCTGATAATGGTAGCTTGCCAGTTGCGCTACGTGCTGTATTTTCAGGCTTTGTTGAATTTCTAACGTTAAGCTGTCGAAAGGTGCTTTCAGATATTATTGTAATGTCTGAAGCTGTATCGAATTGTAGATCAATCGGAAAATCGTTAATGTGTACGCGTATATACTTGCGTGGTATTACGTGAATTTTGTTTGTAGCAAATATGCTGGCTATTTTTTTTTCTTCGCCTTGACTCTTTTTCCTTGCTATGTCCGTGTTTCTGTGGGTTTTGTTGTTTTGAGGTTTTGGTTTTTGTTGCTTGCCGGATTTGCCACATTCACAATAACCTTCCTTGTGACCCACACGGCTGCATTGTTTACATTTGTGTTTGCTGAATGTGCAATCGGATGCGTAATGCATACCGCCACAAAACCAACACGGGGATTTAGGCACTCGTTTGCTATTTGTCTTGGATTGCACTCTGTTAACTGTGCGCATTTCTTTTTTTGTTTCAATTAATGCTGTGTCAACTTTTAGATTTGTTAACCGTTTGCATTCCGCTGATAGCTTTTCGAGTGTAAGAGTCTCGTCGCTGTCTAGGCGCGTTAGCAGTTTGGTTCTAACCTCAAAATCGTCCGATGATTTTAGCCCCATGATAAAAATTAAGCATTTGAACTGGTCTAGGGTTAATTTGTTTAGCTGGAATTTTTCGCATTCCTTATTGACCGTACCTGCATAGGTAGTATAATCTATATTTGTATCTTTAGTTAGCTGTAGGCATTTGAACCGCGTGTTGAAAAGCGATGTTGATGCTCCAAGAAGTTGTTTAATTAAAGTTTGCATCGCTGCACTTTCCTGCTCTCGCTGTTTTTGCATTTGCGCGAAAAATGTTTTCATCTCCGCCTCCATTGTGTGTGTATATTCGTATTATTGCAAAGTTTAATTAGTTTCTGTTTGCAAACGAATATTTGATGGAGTTACTTTTCCTCGTCGCCACTTGTTATGGTTGCTGCTAATAAATCAATTCATTTATTCATCAAAATACTAAAGACTATTATTACAATTCAATTTCAAGTATCTCTCAATTCACGTGTTCAGTAATAGTGCCCATCATCTGTCAAAACTCTAATTTCTATATATGCATATGTCATCGTGAAAGGTTGTATTTACATCCAACAATACTCTTTCCCGTTATCACACCTAACATTTTTTACTCTTTTACCTGTCATATTTTCGACTTGATTTACATATTCAACAAAACAGTTATAAACGTCATTTTTTGATTTAATGCAATAAACTTTAGCTAATTTGCTGTAATCATCCACAAATGATAAGAAATATTTTTCGCCACAGTTTCCAGTAGTTGGATGTGGCCCATTTAGGTCAGTATGGATAGTCTCTAGTATCTCCTGTGCCTTTCTTCGGTTATTCTCGAAAGGTAAATTATGCATCTTTGACTCAATACACATAGAACACTTCATTTCCTCATTTTCTAACTGCCTAGGTATGCCTATCAATAACTCGTTTTTACATATAGTACTTAAGTATTGAAAGTTCACATGACCCAACGTACGATGCCATTTCTCTTTTCCAGTCATTTTGCTAACTGCTAGTTGGCTACTGTTTACTTCTCTCAATTTATTTGTTTTAAAACTTGTTATGCGATATATATTGTTGACCTTTTGAGCTTTCGCTATTAATATACCTAAAGGATTATATATCTCAGAAATGTCATCATGTGAAATAATTGTATTTTTTATAGTAACTTTAGCGTAGCTCATTAGATTTTGCTTCATACCTTTGGCATAGTATACATTGTTTAAAGTTATCAAATTTTCATTTTTATCTACTTTAAAAGTAGCTTTTACATGACCTATTTTTGTGGCTTTCATTGTTCGCCCGTCACCTAACTTTACATCGACAGCTTTTTTTAAAGATATACATTGTTCAAAAATAGTATCATCATTGATAATGTGATCTGTACACCCACTATCTAATATCCAAATTATTTTATTATCATCTACGAAATTGCTATTGTTAATCTCTGTTTTGTTTACCTCTGTTATAAACACGTTCGAATATGTTTGCTCTTCTTGATGATGATCTTGACGGTTCGATGATGGGTTGCCAGTTCCACGATAGTTTTCCCTTTGTTGCCCTTTGTAGTTTCCTCTACCTGGTGCATACTCTTGTCCTCTGTAGTGACTTCCTCTGCCTCTTACTCTTGACTGTCCACGACTCTGTGCCCTGCCTCCTCTCTCTGTGCAATTTCGTTGTATGTGGTTTGGCTTACCGCAATTGTAGCACAGACGTCTTTTTATCATCTGTGTGTTAAACGCATTCGACATATCTTGTTCACCGCCTTTGTTATCAGGTTTTTCCTGCATGGACTTCAGTTTGATTTTGCTTTTCAAATATTCTGTGGTTCTTTCTTCTACTGGTAAAACATCCATTAGATCGCCAATATGACTGTAAGTTGAAGGAAGAGCCTTCAACATATAATTTAAAATTTCTTGATCTGAAACCGCAGCCCCGGCTGCCTTTAACTCATTTACGGCTTTTTCAAATTCATCGAAAAACTTTTCAGTTGTGGAAAAATCTGCTAATTTTATTCGTTCTAGATTGTTTCTCTTTATTATTTGTAGTGCGGTAGACCCTTTAAGATACATCTGGTCAAATTTTTTTATCATATCATATGCGCAATCTAGATTTTTTACATATTCTAATTGCTTATTAGAAATGGAACTGCAGATGTAGTTCATTGCTTTTACGTCTTTTTTTTCCCACGCGGCTGTATTATCTCCATCTTCCAATTTTCGTTCTACCACAGTTTTACACTCCTTCATTCGTAAATATAAAATGATTCGTGCTTTCCAGCTGGAATAGTCAGCTCCATCAAACACTGGTATACGCACGTCGTCCTTGTCAGCCATCTTTATTTTTCAGGTTTACAAAACTTTATTCCTTTTACTACTCCGAGCTTCGTTTTTTGTTCTTGCACCGTAAAACTTTTATTCGCATTAAAAACCTTGCTCTGCTACCATGTTTGGATTATATATTTTATATATATTAAGTAAAAGACTTCTAGACGTTTCGTTCTCGTTCTTTTAATTAGCACATGACGAGTAAAAATTAGAGGTGGTACAAAAAGAATAAAATAGGAGTAGTAACAAACTATTGTTATCGATAATATGATGTGATACTAAATCACCTTCCGGTCGGTAAAGTATAAATGTAATATAATAACTTCAACAAGAACACCTAAGGTGACAATTTGAAGGTCAACGCCAAGCATATTAATGTGAATAGCTTCGATTTATCAATGGCAATAGCAAACACTATATTTATTTAATACTAATGCAATTAAATTTTGGTGAGCTACCTATATTTATTTAATTTTTAATTTAATCTATCCATTAAATCTAACTTTATCAATAATATTTAAAATTAACTTAATAATAATATTTATTAAATGTTAATCTTTGTATTTGTAAACTCCATCTCCAGTGTATTTATTTTATAAATACATATACATTTATTTTTCATTTAAAATAATGGTTTTAACAAGGTCTCAAGAAGTTAATATAGATGAAAACATGCGTCTTACTCATAGTCCAACAACCTCATCACGACTACCTCAAACTAATCTTTCACCAATAACTACTTCAAATTTTCAACTTTTACAAAATCCGATAACCACAATTACAACAAATTATATTATAAATCCGACACCATTAACAAACAAATATGAAACTATTAAAAGAATATTATGTGAGAGTTTAACTATATCTGAAGATAGTCGAATAGAACAACTTTTCTCTAAAACTCAACTTGGTGATAAGAAACCCTCTGAGTTATATCGCGAAATGAAATGTCTAATTGGTGCAAGTTCAATTATTGGGCAAGAATTACTTTATAAACTTTGGTTACGTAAGTTACCACAACAGATTCAAGCACATTTAACAACTTGTGATAATGAAACTATAGACAATAAAATTAATATTGCTGACAAAATTTATCATCTTAATATTCAATCACAAGTGTCTTCAATTTCTCAAAATTCTCCTTTAGATCAAAGTATTCACAATTTAACTGATTTAACTTCGATACTTTGCGAAAATTTAAATAAATTAACTCTTGATGTAAATGAATTGCGAACAAACACAAAATAATTTTAACAATAAAAATAAAAGATCGTTTAGGGAACGGTCAAATTCTCCCAATAGTATATGCTGGTATCATTTGAAATTTGGGAATAATGCTGTCAAATGTATTAAGCCATGCACATTTTTTTATACAAAACAAAATCATTTAAATTGAATTGTTCTATCATTCCGGTGGCTGATGATGGAAGTGAAGTCAAACCAGCTAGCCGCCTTTTTATTTTCGATAAACAAAACAAATTTAGTTTCTTAATAGATACAGGAGCTGTTGTATCAGTAATTTCTGTTACAAGATTTAAACAATTCAAGAGAAATTCTGATTTAAGTTTATCAGCAGCAAATGGAGCGATCATCCAAACATTTGGTTCGAAATTACTTAAAATTGATTTGGGATTAAGGCGTGAATTTCATTTTCCTTTTATTTTAGCAGATATTAAAACACCAATTATTGGAGCAAATTTCTTAGAAAAATTTGGGCTTATAGTAGATATTAAAAATAAATTAATTATAGATTCAGAAGAATAATTAAAAGTTATGGGTTCTTTTGGTTTTTGTGAAATTTTGTAATTGAAATTGGAATTAAAAGTTAATAAATTTTCCGAACTAATCAAACAATATCCTGAGGTTATTGCTGAACCAAATTATACTAAAATAGTTAAACACAACACTGTTCATAGAATTGAAACTAAAGGAATTTTACCGTTTTCAAGAGCACGTCGTTTAGATCCAGTTTAACTTAAAGTGGCCAAAACTTAATTCGAGTATTTAGTTAAAATTGGTGTCTGTAGACCTTCAAATTCTTCTTCTGCTTCACCTTTACATTTAGTTCCAAAAAAGGAAGCCAATGATTGGCGTCCTTGCGGAGATTATAGAAGACTTAATATAGTAACAGTACCAGATCGTTATCCACTTCCACATATTCATGATTTAAGCATAGATTTCAAAAAATATAACTATATTCTCAAAGCTAGATTTAGTTCGTGTATATCATCAAACTCCAGTTGCACCTGAAGATGTACATAAAACTGCTATTACCACACCGTTTGGTTTATTTGAATTTCTGCGTATGCCTTTTGGATTGAGAAACAGTGCTCAAACCTTTCAACGTTTTATTAATGAATGTTTTTGCAAATGTAGATGATACATTAATAGCTAGTGAAAATGAGGAACAACATCTTGAACATTTAAAAATTGTTTTTATTTATTGGAATGGTTAATTATTACCATCGCTATATTCCAATGATTGCAAAGAACTCATTCCTTTACATCAAATTTTAACAATTGCAAATAAAAGTAAATGTAAAACTATTAATTGGACTGAAGAATCATTTGCTCAAAACACACTTTTAAATCATTTTGATTGGCATTCTGACTTATCTCTATCTGTTGATGCTTCAAATGTTGCAGTTGGAGATGTTTTACAACAATTCAAAATTAGTATCTTAGAACCTTTGGCTTATTTTTCTAAGGAAGACAGACATTCAAGGTGGTCAGAGGCATATCCTCTTCGAAACATAACTGCTCATACTGTCGCAAAAGTTTTTGTTCAAAACTATATTTCTAGATTTGGTGTTCCTCTTAAAATTACTGTTGATCAAGATGCGCAGTTTTCATCCCAATTATTTAATGAACTTACTCAAATTCTTGGTTCACACAAAATTCAAACTTCTGCTTATCACCCACAAGCCAATGGTATGACAGAACGATTTCGTCGTCAACTTAAAACTTCAATTATAGCTTCGGGAGAATCAATTCATTGGTCAGAAATTTTGCCTTTTTTTATTAGGATTACTTACTGCAGTAAAAAAGGATTTAAAGTCTTCCCCAGCTGAGTTAGTTTATGCACAAACCATTAGAATACCTGGAGAAGTAGTTGTTGCTACAGATAATGAAAATTCTACACATGACACTCTTATTAAAAGTTTGAGAAATCATTTTTCACAAGTTAGAACAAAAATTTTACATCACGATAAGGATGTGAGTTTTGTTCCAAAATCTCTTGGGGAATGTGAATATGTTTTTGTTACGGTAAACCATACTTCGGGGCTTCAAGCTCCTTATGAGCGACCATTTAAAGTAATTCATTTAAAATTGAAAAAGGCACCGTTGTTAAAAATATAGCAACTTGTCATTTAAAACCAGCCCATATCATTTCGACTAGTATACAAACACCTGAACCAAAAATTGTTTCTTAAAAGGTTGCATTCAATATTAATTAATTTTATTGTTTAATATTAGTTATTTTTATTTTTAAATATTAATATTTTCACTGGAGGGGGAGTAAATGTAGTGGCATTTATATACTTGTTTTTAAATTACTTTTATATTTTCTTTAAATAATTGAATTTCTATAATACTTTTGTTTCTATATCAACAAATGTTAAAAATTTTATTATTCAATTTTCAAATTTAAAAAAATAAAAAACGAATTATTTTAAATATAAATATTTGTATTATAAAATACTAAAGGCTCAATTATTTGGAATTCTAGGTACCAGGTTCACGTAGATCGGATTGACTCGGTTCAAAAACAATTCTTACTTTTTGCGTTAGGAGATCTGTCGTGTCCCACCGTATACTGATCGTTTGAAACTTATTAATCTTTCCACCCCTTCTAGTCGTAGGGAAATGCTCGGAATCATATTTATCGTTAAATTATTAAACGGGTTCGTCTCTAGCCCATTTCTGCTGAGCGAAGTGAACCTTAACGCTCCCTCGCGACCATCGAAACTTTTTAAACCTCAGGAAGAGAGAAAGAATGGTTGGCAATGCGTGCCAAACTTTCTGTGATGAAGAAGCCTAGCAGCTTCCGAAATGGATCTATAAGAAAAGCTATGGCGGTTGTCTCTAAAAACTTTTCCTATTCTATTCAATTAAAACAACTTTTAATAATTAATTAAAAAATGACTATTAAAAAAATAAAAACAAAAATAATTTTCACAAAAATTAGGAAAGTTAAAAATTATTATTTTGGCCTTGAGCTCGTTTCATGAATACTTTAAAATGTACAGGCCGTAAATCAACAGAAATTGTTGGTATATTAGCTGATGAGTTTTTCTCTGTAGCTGAGCAGTTTGACACTTAACAAACCCCTGTTATTCAACGACTCGCCAATATACAAGTTTATATATAAAAAAAAACCGTGCGTTATGCGGATGCGCCCCTCGTGTCGGTTGGGAATTATTAATAAAAAAAATTTGAAAAAAAAAATCTTAGTAGTATTGAGTTGTCCGCCTAGCTGATATCTATCTCGTAATCCTTTCTTTGCATCTAATAACCGACCTCGTTAGTTCTCTTCGCCTAGTGAGAGGGAAGTCGCCATTTATTTGGTGTCCATTTTTTTTTTTGTAAATACATTTTTTTTTTTAAATTTTTGAATTTTTTCTTGGAAGCTTTTCACCTTTAATATAGTGAACTAGAAAAGCGTTTCTCTTGTCATTGTTGGCTGTGCATACCTATAACAATTTCGAGTGACAAAATTGTGTCTATTGAAGTATAACAATTGTTAGGTATAAAAAATTGAGAATAGGGCTGTTAGGTGTCCGGACGCTTTGGTTTTAGTTTCCGGACGCCCGAAATTTGGATTAATAAAAATGTATGCTATATTTTTGTAATGTATTTCTTAAACATAGAGAAGAGCTTTGACCAGTCAAGGTCCGGGCACTGGCACTGCGGGAGGTCCATGCTTGGGCATCGGACGTTGGCTAAATGCGGATCTACACAGTCTCAGTTGCTAAGAGCAGGACAAACAAAGTGTCTGGGAATAATTTTGGACAGCCAGTAGTCGGGGAATCCAAAAGTATAAGAGAGAGGGAAGAAAGCCTCCACGGCACTTTATCCATGCGAAAGAGTGGTGGGGTGCACATGCATCAGTCTCTAACTGGGTATTAACGGGTTGGATAGTGGAGCTAATGCTTTATTATGGAGTCCTTGATTGGTGGACAGCCATACAAAATACAACGTTTGTTATTAAACTAGAGGGAGTATGCCCGTAATCGATAATTAATATAATGGGAGGTTTGAAAGCCACCCGGATTATTAAATGTTATTGTAAATATGGTAAGCATAAATTCTAATATGGTAAACATAAATTCTTATATTTTTTAAAACAAACAAAACATCAAAGAGAAAGTTGTGTTTTCAGAATGCAAAAACCTGACCTTCCAAAAATCAAAAATTGAAAATTAAAGAATTCAAATACATCATTAAATTACAAAAAACAAACAAAGTAACATAAAGTAAAGTTATAAATTTAACTTAATACAAAAGCCTACATTACTCCCCCCTTACAGAGATTTATTGTTAAATAAATTAAATGTAACTTTTTTTTTGGTATTTGTGTTAGGAAAATGTGTTAAATCAACTTCATCATTTATTTCTACTTTACAATTTTTAATATCTTTTTCAACAAGTCTTGTAGGCCCCTCATAAGGATGTTGTAAAGAACTTTTGTTAAAACACGCACAACAAAAATTTACTACCTTTTAAATTCTCCGGAACGAAAATACCAGTTGAATTTTGATGGTGTTCTAAATTAGACTTCACATTTTTGAAATGTTCGCGCGAACTATTTAGAACATCCGATGAAGTTATATTCCCAGCAGTTGAGACAAAAAATCTCCCGGTAACCGTAAATTTTGACCATATACCATTTCTGCTCATGTACCCTAAATATTTTCCTTAAAAGTTGATCGCAAACCTTAGAGAATTATCGGTAACTCTTCGCACCGATCTCTGGTCCGATTCCTAGCCATTATTGAAGCCTTTAGTTGCCCATGAAAACGTTCGACCATTCCATTAACTTGAGAATGATAGGGGGATGTTGTTATTTGGTGACTTCCAAGAAATTTAGTTGATTCTGAGAACAAATTTGAAGTAAACAGGGCACTCTTATCTGTAGTTATTTTCAAAGGTACTCCAAAACGTGAAATGTATTTTTTTCTGAAAACTTTTCTTTTTTGTTGCAGCGGAAATGTCTCTTAACGCACATGCCTCTGGCCAACGAGTAAACCTATCTACTATAGTAAAAATATATCGATGTCCTTTGCAAACTGGTAAAGGGCCTACAATGTCTAAATGGATGTGTTCAAATCTGGTCTTAGGAATTGAAATTTTGACAATTGGTGATTTTGTGCGACTGTAAACCTTCGACTTCTGATAACTTATACTTTCTTTCGACCATAAGTTAATTTGCTCATTCATACTTGGCCAATTATATTTTTTAACTATAAATCTACGGGCAGCCTTCGTACCTGGGTGTGCAATTCCATGCAAAATATCAAAAATTATTTTCCTTAAACTGCTTGAAATAAATGGTCTAGGATTTTCACCCGAAATTTAGAACCAGATATTGAAATTTAAAAGAGGAACTTTAACTAACTTTAGGTTTTGAAATGTTTGTTCAGATACAAGATTGTTTAGTTCACTCATATGTTGTTGTTCATTCTCTAAAATTTGAAAATTTAGTTCTGAATTCTTTATTGCCTCTATTTTACATAAAGTATCAGCCACAACATTTACTTGTCCTGTATATCATTCGTAAATTGTGCAATAAGCTCAAGATGTCTGATTTGCGGGGGACTGCGTTCAGTTTTGGAATCTAGCGCAAAAATCAGGGGCTTATGATCAGTAAAAACAGTAAATTCCCGCCCTAATAGATACCGAAAATGCTTAATATTCAGATAAATTGCTAAAAGTTCTTGTTTAATTACCTACTATACTACTCTACTCATATCATCTACTCCTAATTGTACTATGTAGTACTAGCACTGGGTGCACTTGCTTAAGTCCGAACACTTGCACGCACAAGAATTCTGCTATACTTAGGCCCGGTTTTTCAGTCCTTGGTTAAGCTCAGTTTAAACTAAGTTTGCTTAAACTCGGCATAAATTTAAACTCCAGTTAAACTGCAGAGCGGTTTTTCAGTGTGAGTTTAAGGCCGCTTTTAATATTTGCTTTTTATACGGCAACATTGGTTTTTTCTTTATCTATGTAGATACGGCAACAGATAATATTTGTATACATATTCAACGCCATTGCTTCTCCTCAGTATTGTAATAGTTAGCATTTCGCCAATTTCTGCATCACTATAATCACTTTCGTCAGATGATATATCCAGTATTTAATTAAATATAAAAATATCGTCCTTTCTTAATTGCGTTCAGCTTATTGTTTCACAACCAAAAGCATCAAATATGCAAAACAGCTGACAGGTTAACTAGAGTTTAACCCTGCTTAACTGCTACATCAGCTGATGGTACAGCTAATAAGCAATCGACGGCATTGTGCAGTGAAGAATATACGACCGCTAAATCAGACGATTTGCACAATATTTGGTTTGTACATACATACGTATGTGCAATGAAATCTATGTATATATATAGAATTAATATTGTAGTTAGGGCGACTTTTTTAAATAGCCATGTCTGCAAAATTTTCGTTCTTCTTTTCTTCCTGGACTGCGACATCGGCACATCATCTGCGGTAAAAATAAAGCAGACCAAAAATATTAAATCTTTGTCTTTTATTTGGAAACATTTGGTATCAGCTACAGCCTTTAAACTTGGATTTTTTATTTGGGCTCAAGTGGCATAAGCGGCACCGCTTAGTATTTGGACAAACATTTGTGGGCTTTACAGCGGAGTTTTTACAGTGGTTTTATCCGGCTTTGTATTTTATTTGGAGCGATTGGTATCACCTATAGCGCTTAAATTTGGCTAAACGATATAGTCTTTTTACTATAAAGGCTTTGCAGCGGTTTGTATTGGGTTTGATTATTTTGCTTCAGCGGTTTGGCGAACTGCATCCTGTTTTATTTGGCAATTGGCTGTTAAAAAAGCTTAGCGGCCACGAAACATTTGGTGACCCCGACGTGATTTGCGATCACGGCCCGTATTATTTAACCCTTTTTTATTTGAAGATTAGATCATATCCATCATGCCGCCAAAGAAACCTGATGATTTAGAAGCCACAAGGAAAAAGCGAGATTCCCTTGTGCAGCAACTTACTGTGATTGACGACAAGCTAACTTTTGAAGCTCTGCGGAGTATGGATGAACCGGCAATTGAAGTGCGAATAGAGCAGGTAGACCGGCTAGAAAAAAGGTTTGATGTTACACATTCACAACTGGAAGATGAGGATGGTTCCGAGGACATTCTTTCGACCTTCACAAATAGCTACATAGAGGCTAAAACAAAGTTGAAACGCCAATTACATTCGCTTCGTTCAGCAGCATCTGATAACTCGACTAGTAGAATAAATGCAGGAGAACAATCGATCATCGTTACACCGCCCAAACAGAAACTACCAGTACTCCAGATTCCGAAGTTTAGTGGTAATTATAAAGAATGGCCTGATTACTTTTCAATGTTTAACACAGTTGTGCATCAAGATGTTGATTTAACTCGTGTTGAAAAATTTCAACATTTGCGTTCTAGCCTTCGCGACGTTGCTTTAGACACAATACGTTCTTTAGAAATTTCAGAACAAAATTACGAAAAGGCAATCGATTTACTAAAGGCAAGATTTGAAATTAAACGTTTGCATTTTCAGGCACATATAAGAAATATTTTACAATTTAGGAGCATCGAAGGTGAGTCAGTGGCAAAACTTCGTGGAGCCTAACTTAGACACGTTTATGTTTTCATTCTCGCCTTTTACAGCACCAGCAAATGTAACAAAGCGCACTATTTTATCCACTATTGCCAGATTATACGATTCACTTGGGTTAATTGGGCCTGTGGAAAGCCAAAATATTTCTGCAACAACTTTGGAGGGAAAATTTGCATTGGGATGAAAGCCCACCTCAATCCATTCAGACAGCGTGGCTAGACATCTGTAACCAGTATGAACTCGTTCCTCGTTTCGCATTTGATCGATGTGTACAAATTGCTGATGCAGATATACAAATCCATGGATTTTGCGACGCAAGCTTGGCAGCATATGGCGCTTGTATATACATTCGGGCAGAAAAAGAGGGAATCGTTTACACAAATCTACTTTGCTCTAAATCACGTGTAGCTCCTCTTAAAACACTCACAGTGCCAAAGCTTGAGTTATCGGCCGCCTCACTATTAGCAGAACTATTAAACAAGGTGACTAATCTTCGCATTTGTAAGAGACTTACGCGCTGTGACCGAAATAAAAGAAACGCAACCTTCTAGTTTAATAGTCTTTAATTCAGTAAAGAGCAAATTGTTCAACATGGCTTGTACAAGTATATAAGAAATGGTTACAAAAGAAAGCAGAAGAAGCAGTAGGGTTGTATTTTAAAGTATTCCAACAAATTCCGTCTCAACCCGCATGCTTTTCTATGGGTAAATTTATATGCATATGAATATGTAATACAAGATTTTAGTTACATATATGCTAAACAAATTCTAACTTCAAAAGTTTGCATAATGTTTTGTGTTTCTCTATAGGCAAATATTTTGTAAATATATCAGCCGCATTTTTGGCTGACGAAACATGTATAATTTTAATTTCATTGTTCTCTTTTAATTGTCTTATGAAATGATATCTAATATCAATATGTTTGCTACGTTTGCTAGAGACATAATTTTCAACAGCAAACTGAGCACTTTGATTGTCGCATAACATTGTTGTTGCATCCTCGACGCAATGGCTACAACCCAACTCACGCAATAAGCTACGATGGAACGAAACCTCTTTTGCTGCCTGACTCATCGCTATGTACTCGGCTTCCATCGTACTAAGAGAGACGGTCGGTTGTTTTTTAGACTCCCACAATATTAACTCTTCGCCAAGAAATAGCGCAAAGCCACTGCGATTTTCTGTCTACTAAGTCTGTCGCCCAATCAGCATCAGTGAAACACGATAGCTTGCCTACGCCGGATTTGTATGTTATTACAGCTTTTGGATTTTCCTTCAGATATCTAAGCACCCGCTTAGCTGCTTGAAAATGTTCGCTATGTGAATGGCTATGAAATTGTGCCAACTTGGATACAGTATATGCAATATCTGGCCTCGATATCGTGGCTAGATAGGATAGTCCGCCAACTAACGATTTATATGCGGTCATATTGAAGCCTTTACATTCTTTATCCTTGCACTTAGTTAGAACCGTTCCACTAGCGTATGGTGTTGACACTCCATTACAGCCGCTTAATTAACTCACTCACGTACCTGTTCTGATGTATTTGTATATCTCCATTCGGAACTGGACGTTCAACTTCGATGCCAAGGTAGTAACTAATTGGTCCCCGATCAACAGCTTCTACTTCATCATTAAGCCTTTTAATAATTTCTCGCATTGTTGCTTCAGAGGTACACGCCAGTATAATATCATCCACATATAAACTAAGGATGTTTAATTCATCGTTCTTATACATGATATAAACGCAATTATCTGATTTACACCGGCTAAATCCTATGTTACACAGAACGGAATTGATTTTTTCATTTCAGTATCTTTCAGACTGCTTTAGACCGTAAAGCGATTTATTTAGTTTGCATACACGAGTCGGAAATTTGCTATCTTCGAACCCCTCCGGTTGTCGCATGTATACTTCTTCACTTAATTCGCCGTTCAAGTAAGCAGTTACCACATCGATGTGGTTCACGTAAAGCTTATATTTAGCAGCAATAGCGAGTAAGAGGCGAATAGTCGAGAATCTAGAAACTGGCGCATACGTGTCATAAAAATCAATCCCCTGCCTTTGGCAGCAGCCTTGTGCTACAAGTCTAGCCTTATACTTCTCCACGGCACCATTTGCACTGTACCTTTTTGTAAATACCCATTTGCTTCCGATTATATTTTTGTTTGGTGGCTGATCTACAAGATTCCATGCGTTATTTTTCATCAGGGAATCGTATTCCGTCTGCATCGCACATCTCCACTTTACACTTTCTTCGCCACTTACAGCATCGGACATTGAAGTGGGATTGTCAAATGCTAAATTTAAAAGCTCTGGCCTGTCGGTGATATATTTCTTACGTGGCCTTCCAACCTTACCTTCACGACAAATACGTGGCCTACCTCTCTTGCGCTTTCCATTAACTACCTGACCATCATCACTACTATCGTCTACACTTGACGAACTCTCATTTTCTTCAGTTGCTTCTTTAACAGATGGTACTAATTCTGTGTTTTTTACTTCGTCGCTTATTAACGGCTGCTGTTTTATTTCTATTTCGACAATGCTCTCATTGGAACCTTTGGAGTCATCGATTTCACTCTTGTCATTGCTGCCAAAACTGCCTTCAAAAAATATAGCATCTCTACCTATCATAATTGATTTTGTTCGTGTGTTGTATAGCCTATAGGCTTTGGTATGAGCTGCGTAACCGACAAAGCGAACTTTCGTACCTTTATTATCAAATTTTGATCGACCAGGTTGTTTGTTAAGCAACACAGCATTGCAGCCAAAAACCTTCAAATGTTTCACATTGGGTTTTCTTACATGCCAGCACTCATAAGGTGTCTTTTTCTTTCAACAATTTGGATGGACTACGATTGCGAATATAAGCAGCTGTGTTTACAGCCTCTGCCCATAACGAATGGGGGAGACTGGAAGATGACAGCATGCATCTTGCCATCTCGACAATTGTCCTATTAACCCTCTCAGCAATACCATTCTGCTCCGGTGTATAAGAAACAGTGGTCTCGTGAATTATTCCATTCTCACTACAAAATTTTCTAAAATTCTCATTTACGTACTCTTTTCCGTTATCGGTGCGTAGGCATTTCAATTTCTGACCTGTTTGGTTTTGAACTCTCAATACAAACTCTTTAAAACATTTAAGGGCGTCTGATTTTTGTCTCAGAAATTGTACCTCTATATACCTAGACAAATCATCCACAAAAGTTATAAAATATCGGGATCCACCTTGTGATTGGGTGTGCATTGGGCCACAAATGTCACTGTGCACAACTTGTAATATACCTTTTGTTGCTACATTCGTATACCGTGGAAACGGCTTCTTAGTGATTTTGCATAAAGCGCACGTCTCACACTCAAATTCAGCCGATTTATTTACAATAAGCCCACGTACCATTTCTTTTCTCATTAATAAATTTAGATCTGATGCGTTCAAATGCCCGAAGCGCTGATGCCACTTAACTAAATCATTTTCCGTGTCCACTACAGAACTCAAATTTTCATAACTTTTACTTATATTCATGTTCACAACAAATAATCCACTGTCCAAGACAGCTTTCAGAATAACATTTCCTTTGAGGTCTTTCAATAATGCACTGTTTCTGTTTAACTGCACTGTATTTTTGTTGCTTATTATTTTGCTAACAGATAAAAAATTTGATTTTAGGCCTAGCACATATAATACCTCTCGCAGTTCGATTAAAGAGTAATTTGAGCGTAACATAATACTGCCCACACCTTCTGCGTTCACGAAATCGCCAGAATCAAGCATAATTTTCCGTGAATAATTTGTGATAGAGTAGAATAAATTTTTCTCGTTGCACATGTGTGCTGAAGCTCCGCTGTCTAAAACCCACATATTTTTGTCTCTCTTGTCGTTCGCATAAAACAAACTTAGAACCGTTGGAGACTGAGTTTTAGATTTGCATTTCGCTTTAACATGTCCACGTTTACCGCACTTAAAACATTTAATGTCACGCTTATAGTTGTTGTACCTCTTGTGGCCACTACTGCTGTTGTCATTTTCGCTGCTTCTGCTCTGACTGCGTTGTCTACTTGTTGTTGGGTATTGATCTCTTTTCCATTGCTTTTTCACCGCGAACACCTTTTCGTTGTTGTCATGCTTCTCACCTTGCCGCTGTTCTTCTTCAAGAATCTTCACCTTCAAATTCTGCCACTTCGGCAGTTCGTCTCTGCTCTCAATAGCGACGACGAAACTTTCCAGCTCTTCTGGAAGACTGCATAGTAGCAACAAACTTAATAAGTCATCTGATACAGTTATGCCAACTTCATGTAATCCGTCCACAATGGATGAATATTGATTCAGTTGAACGGAAAATTTTTCCGACATAGAAAATTTGAATTTTACTAATCTTTTAAAAAGATTTAACTTACGAGCAGGTCCATCAGCGTTGTACATATTTTTGAGTATATCCCACGCTGCCTTTGCAGTTCCGCATTTCTTTAAATGCAGCAACTCCGACGGCTTCACACATAAGTTGATCATAGCAAGCGCTTTCCTGTCTGCAACTTCCCATTTGAGCTTATCATTCGCTGTGGAATTTTCTGGACATTCCTTCTCTATTACGTGCCAATAATCTTCCGTGATCAGGAGACTCTTCATATGTACTTCCCAAGTACTATAATTCTCGCCATCGAGTTTGTCAATTTGCGTATACGATAAACTCATTATGAATCTAGTTTGCAACCAATATTTTCACAAACCTTTGTCTTACTAATATTTGCAGAAATTTCCAACTTATTTTTATTTATACCGCCGCTGGGCCCATAACCCTTGTAAGAGACTTACGCGCTGTCACCGAAATAAAAGAAACGCAACCTTCTAGTTCAATAGTCTTTAATTCAGTAAAGAGAAAATTGTTCAACATGGTTTGTACAAGTATATAAGAAATGGTTACAAAAGAAAGCAGAAGAAGCAGTAGGGTTGTATTTTAAAGTATTCCAACAGCATTTTTAATGGTAAGGTATTTTGTTGGTCAGACTCGACTATTGTATTATCATGGCTGCGTAACGAGCCAGCTAATTTTAATATATTTGTTGCCAACCGTATCAATAGTATACAAACAATGACGCAGAACACGACTTGGCGGTATGTGCCATCTGAAATGAATCCAGCTGACATTTTATCTAAGGGAGCCAGCCCAAAGGAATTATTAAATAAGCCAATGTGGAAGCATGGACCATCATTCCTCGCAAATGACCAATACAAATGGCCAGTATCTCCTGCCCTGCCAAAGGTACTACCTGAGAAGAAAAAAGGTGCGTTTGTGCATGTAGCCACACAATTGCGGAAGGTATATGCTTATGCTCTGGACCACTAAATCCTATAGAACTTCAGCGTGGAACCCATTTATTAATTCGTATGATCCAAAGGTCACACTTGAAAGAGGACTATAATTTGTTAGAAGCTAAACAGCAAGTGAAGACTTCATCAGACATTCGATCTTTGAACCCTTTTATCGACGGAAATCAATTGCTCCGAGTTGGTGGTAGAATTCAGAACTCATCGCTAGACTACTCCGCAAAGCACCCAATCATTTTGCCGCAGGAAACATCCGATAACTGATGCAATTATTACATTTTTTCACGAACATCTGCTTCATGCCGGTCCGCAATCACTTCTAGCCTCTATTCACCTTCAATACTGGCCTATAGGAGGAATAAAAACAATTACTCGTGTCATCAACAAGTACGTTTGCTGCTTTCATGTTAAGCCCAAGGTAATGGAACATTTGATGGGCAGCTTGCCTTCACAACGAGTACAATTCAATCGAGCATTTACAACTACGGGTATAGATTTTTGTGGACCGTTTGTTTACAAGTCCGAAGTCAGAAATCGGCCGTCGATTAAATGTTACGTATGCCTTTTCATCTGTTTTTCAACAAAGGCAGTTCATTTGGAACTGGTAAAAGACTTATCAACTCCTTCGTTTTTAGCCGCACTGAAACGTTTCGTATGTACGCGTGGAAAGCCCCAAACAAAATGGTCTGATAATGCCACTAATTTTATTGGAGCAAAGCGTGAACTGAGCGAGCTAAAGGAATGTTTTTTGAATCAACATCACATAAGGTCAGTAAAGGAGCAATGTTTGAACGATGGCATTGAATGGAAATTAATACCCCCACGCTCTCCCCATTTTGGTGGCCTTTGGGAGGCCTCTGTCAAACTAATCAAATATCATTTTTATCGTGTTGCAGGTCTCTCAGCTCTGAACTTTGAAGAGCTTCGTACGTTGGTTTGCCAACTTGCTGCGATTGTGAACTCAAGACCACTTTGCCCTATCTCAGAAAATATTGATGACTTAGAGGTGCTTACGCCTGCACATTTTCTAATTGGTGCACCTTTTACATCTATCATGGAACCCAATCTAACACAAATTGAAATGAGCCGACTCAACAGATGACAGCGTATGTGCTGCATGCAACAGCAATTTTGGAGGAAATGGCATTCCGAATATCTAACTCTCTTGCAACAGCGGCAAAAATGGAATTCGTCCGAAATTAACCTAAAGGTTGGTGACATGGTTTTGGTGAAGGAAGAGAACTACCCTCCTCTAAAGTGGCCTCTCGCTAGAGTCATGGAAACGATTCAAGGAAGTGACGGTGTAGTTCGTGTTGCCGTGCTCAAAACCACAAATGGTGTATACAAGCGACCCGTTGCGAAGCTATGCCTTTGACCCATCGCCGAAAACATTGTGAAAGCCCAAGCCTTTCAACGGGCGGAGGATGTTTAATTACCTACTATACTACTCTACTCATATCATCTACTCCTAATTGTACTATGTAGTACTAGCACTGGCTGCACTTCCTTAAATCCGAACACTTGCACGCACAAGAAT
Source organism: Merzomyia westermanni (assembly GCA_949987695.1). Classification (NCBI taxonomy): domain Eukaryota; kingdom Metazoa; phylum Arthropoda; class Insecta; order Diptera; family Tephritidae; genus Merzomyia; species Merzomyia westermanni. The sequence goes on along the minus strand of OX465289.1, from coordinate 159,572,821 downwards.
TCTGCTATACTTAAAGTTATTATATGCTTTAAATACATACATACATAAATGCATTTTTTAATATTTGTTGATTCTCTCACTTTTAAGTTGGGAGAAACTGCTTTGACAAATTGTAATTGCAAAAGCAAAGTAGGTCACTGTTGGATCCCAAGTTGTGTAAATAATCTATTTAATGTTAATGGGGTAACTAGTTGTCGATATGGTAGTATTCATATACGTCGATAAGGTGGTATCATTTTTCTCGCTGCTTTGCATTTGACGTTTGCTTGTTTACTTATATTTTTGGATTCTTTTTTTCTTGCTGCTGACACGACCGCCCGCGTTTTCAAGTCGATAAAATTTGCAATTAAGTAGTTGGTAATAAAAGTTGAATTTGCGATAAAGAAATATAATTTATTGATTAAATGAAGTACAGTGAAATGTGCTAAAACAATATATTGAGTTTCCTTTGGCTAAATTCAAAGCCAAAAAGGTAAACCCGCATACAGTCCACTCCCGCTAAAACTAAGAGAAGTCAACCCGCACCGAACCAAGACGAAGTTAATCCGATGCAGCATTTTTTGGTCCATTCGAGCCGGATCGTCCAGCAAGGGAATCATCCACCGCTTTTCATCGTATAACTATATAAAACCGCAAGTATATTGCAATACATACATATATACATAATTTATATAGTTAAAAAAATTTGGCGCAAAACTCTAAACAATTGAAAGTACCAAATCGCTTCGACTTTCATTTGCCCTCTATACATACATACAAACATACATTTAACTAGGATTGCAAATTCCTTTTATGCTTTGTTCTTCGTACAAGTTCAACTCATACGACTTTTAATTGCCCTATAAGCAAGCATTCAAGTGCTTAAGACAGCAGACTCCATTTATACTTTTATACCCCCCTGCAATATTGTACACAGGTTACATTTTCGCATTTTTTTTGTAATAAATCGGCCGTCTACAAATAGAATCAAATACATTTCATCGCTTTATCTTCGAATACCGAACAACAATCAACAAGTATGTCTGCCTTTGTAAAAACCCGTGATTCCGCGCTTAATGCAATCAAACGTTATATGACCAAGAGCCAGGATGTTGCATTAGCGGTGGACATCGATCAAGTTGAGAGTTATTTGCAACTCCTGAATGAGCAACGGGCTCGATTCAACGCTGCACAAGATGAGGTGGACACGTCGTGTGGTAATGAAAACGCTGCAGTAGAAGAGAGCACTCGGACTCAAGCTGAAACATGGTACGCAACGGCCCTAGCTAATTTTAATCGTGTTCGGAAATGTCGTGTAGAGTCCCCAGGTCGCAATATATCCCATTCTACGACAATTTCTGCTTCCATTCGTTTACCGAAAATGGATCTACCGACTTTTTCGGGCGATTCAACTGAATGGATAAGTTTTTATTACTCGTTTTGCTCACTTGTTGATAGTAATGCTGCACTGTCGGACGGACAGAAAATTCATTACTTGCGAAGTTGTTTAAAGGGGGAAGCGTTGAAGGTGGTCAGCGGTTTCAAGATCTGTGACGCAAATTATAAGGAGGCATGGGACTTGCTCAAGTCTCGGTTCAACATTATGCGAGTTATCGTCGAATCGCATTTCAAGGCAATGGCCGATGTCCGCAAAGCGGCAAGTGACACCGCCAGCGCAATCACAGCAGTTCTGAACCCATATCAGCAGCATGTTCGTGAACTCAAGGCTTTAGGCCGCCAGGTTGATTTCTGGGACGACTGGCTCGTTCATGAAATAGTGGGTAAATTATCATTTGAAGCAATGGGAGCTTTCGCTTTCGAATGATGCACCGCCAACATTTAAGCAGCTAACAACATTTCTTGAGACTCGATGTACATCTCTGTCTATGCTGTCAGCAGCAGCGCCAGTACAGCCAAGTAATAAACCCGTTACTACTAACAAACACACCAAAGCTTTCCATGCTATATCCGATCCCAACCCTAATAGTTGCCCTTGTTGCAAGGGTGCGCATAAGATTTATAGTTGCGAAAAATTCCAAAGTCTTGATCCTACCTCTAGGTCAAAATTTGTTAAACAGTCACATCTCTGCATAAATTGCCTAGGTTCAGGGCATTATAAACCTCGTTGCAACAGTTCATCGTCATGCCGCAAGTGTTGCCAACGCCACCACACGCTTTTACATGGAACGCCAGCCGCAACCAACAGTACCGACACCGCCGAAAACCAGCAAACAACATCGAACTACGCCGCCGCAGATACCACTTCTGGGAATAATACCACCGGTCTCTCCGCAATCGCTTTTTCGACCGATAACCCCGCCCCTGAAAGTGTATCTTCGTGTTTAGACACGAATGCTGATCCGCTACCAGAGAACAAAACTATATTGTTGGCTACTGCTCTCGTTAAGGTACGAGATTGTGCTGGTCGATTTCAACAAGCTCGTTTGCTGTTCGACTCTGGCTCGCACGCGTCCTTCGTAACTGAGTCGTGTGTACGACGGTTGGGCTTACGTAGGAGTTCGTCTACCGCTATAATTACAGGCATTGGGTCCTCACAGGGAGGACGCGCTAGAGGTCAAGTTTCGCTTTCACTTTCATCGAACTTTTCTGATAAATGCTACTATCAACGCTTTAATATTACCGAAAATCACCGGGAATTTACCGACTCAAACCTTTAGCATAACTTCGTGGCCACATATCCAAGGGTTGTCCCTAGCAGACCCACAGTTTATGAGGCCTGGTCCTATTGAGCTATTGATAGGTATGGACGTAATGGAGACGTTAATTTGCTCGGAGATTCGAAAGGGTCCATGTGGGATGCCTACAACTCAACGCACCGTCTTCGGTTGGACGATCTTTGGGAGTATAGACAATCCATCAACGCCGTGTTTCCAAACTAACTTTGGGAGGTGCAACTCGAAAGGGCTTTGACGAGGCTCTGGGAATTGGAGGACGCACCGGAGAAAACGTATTTAACAAGGGAGGAACAATATTGTGAAGAGCACTTCGAAACAACGCATACCAGATCATCGGACGGCCGTTTCATCGTCGAATTACCGCTAAAGCCTGACGTACCACTTGGAGAGTCTCGAAACCATGCTGTTCGTAATCTCTTACGCATAGAGAAGAAACTCGCCGCCGATAACGATTTACGTGTCAGATACAATGAGTTCATGCAAGAGCTCATAAGCATGAACCACATGGAAGCCGCTGTCGAAACTTCGAATCCCACATTTTATATGCCCCATCACCCCGTGATTAAGGAGTCAAGTGTTACGACCAAATTAAGAGTCGTCTTCAACGCATCCGCAAAAACAACAACTGGGAACTCCCTCAACGACGCACTGTTTGTCGGTCGGCAACTGCAACAAAGTTTGATTTCTATCCTTTTACGCTTCCGAACCCACCGTTACGCCGTCACTGCTGACATTGCTAAAATGTACCGTCAGGTATGTGTTTCACCGAAACACGTAGACCTGCAGCGGATTGTGTGGCGAAGTGATCCATCACATCCCATTCAAGACTACAAGATGCTTCGTATGGGGTCGCCGCCGCATCGCACTTGGCTGTCAAAGCTCTTCAACAAAGTTCTCGTTATTCCACAAATAATTGCGAAAACGCCGCCACAATAATTCAAAGAGACTTTTATATGGATGATCTGTTGACCGGCGCCTCGAGTGCAGATGAGCTTCAATCATTGCAACAAAATGTTTCTGAAATCCTCCTGGAAAGTGGCTTCGAACTTCGCAAGTGGGCTTCAAATTGTGTGGAGCTTACCAAAACGATCTCTAGCGCTTCGGAGAACATTTCTCATTACATCGCTGAAGGTAAAGATGTTCACGCTCTAGGCCTCGTGTGGAACACGGAGGAAGATTACTTCACCTTCGCGATCAACCTTAAGCAACCACCTAGGCTTGTTACAAAGAGAGCTTTTTTATCGGATGCTAGCACGTTGTTCGACCCGTTGGGCTTGCTCGCTCCCACCACGATCAAATCCAAGATGTGGTTTCAGGACATCTGGCGTGCCGAGGTTGGTTGGGACGAGCTAATACCTGATACAATAGCAGCAAGTTGGGGTGAACATCGCTCGGAACTACAAAGTTTGACGAATCTAAGGGTGCCTCGTTGGGTTGGCTGTACAACTTCCGAATCAGCAACTGAACTCCACGTTTGCTCAGATGCGTCGGAACGAGCCTACGCCGCCGTCATATACGCACGCACAGTCCAAAGCAACGGAAAAGTCACGGTGTCCCTGATTTCGGCCCAAACCAAAGTAGCGCCAATTAAGTCTACCACATTACCTCGTTTGGAGCTCTGCGCAGCTCATCTCGCACCTAAATTAGTGCGAAGTCTACTACAAAGCTGGAACGAACTTCGCTATCCGCTTTTCGCCTGGACCGATCCGACCATTACTCTGGCATGGTTGCAAGCTCACCCCAGTAGATGGGAAACATTCATCGCGAATCGTGTGGCCGACATACAAGGAATTCTACCGCCAGAGTGCTGGCACCATGTACGCTCAGAACGCAATCCGGCAGATTGCGCATCGAGAGGTTTAACGCCGCAAGAGCTTATACAACATCAGCTGTGGTGGTCGGGTCCCGACTTTTTGTACAGCGAAGATCAATTTTGGAAGCAATCTACCCCAGAACCGCATTTAACTGAACTTGGTCTACGCAAGAAGGTTGCCGTTCATGTCACGGTACCCGAGGACTGTTTGCCGATCAAGACCAAATACTCATCATTTTCAAAACTACGGAGGGTTATCGCATATGTATTAAGGTTCATTCACAATACTCGCGCTAGTAAGAACCGCACGCTAAAAATCAAAGATGGTACTCCTAATTGTCAAGAGTTGGCCGCAGCCGAACTACGTCTAATTAAATATACCCAACGTATATATTTTACTAATGAAATTTCTCATTGCAGGGAGAAAAAACCTATTCCCCTGCGAAGTAGCTTGTTGCGTCTGCAGCCGTATCTTGACCCGTCAGGTGTTTTAAGGGTTGGAGGTCGGCTAAAATCTGCGGATGTCGCGCTTGACGCCAAGCACCCAATTATTTTACCGAAAAATGCACCGCTGTCAAAATTAATAATATCAGACATACATAAGTATACCCTACACGCTGGGCCACGCATAATGACTGTCATTCTTCAACATCGCTATTGGGTAATTGGTGCCCGTAATTTGATTAGAAGCATATATCATAAGTGCGTTAAATGCACTTGCTTGAACCGCAATACGTCCGTGCAGTCTATGGGCGATCTGCCTTCGTCTCGCACCACTTATGCTCGATGCTTCACACTCACAGCTGTAGATTTCGCTGGTCCGTATACTTACAAATTTTCACATGGAAGAGGGTCAAAGTCAACAAAAGGCTACATTTCGTCGTTCATATGCATGTGTACTGGTGCCATGCATTTGGAATTTGTTGGAGATTTGTCCTCAGGTGCCTTTCTCAACGAATTCAAACGCTTTATCAGTCGTGGAGGTTACTGTAAGGCCATGTACTCTGATAATGGTACAAATTTCGTTGGCGCTGACAGAGAACTGCGTGAAAGATATGAGAAGTGTATGGCAGATGAGAAGTTACGGTCTTTTTTCGCCGACTCCAATATAGAGTGGCACTTTAACGCACCAATCGCGCCTCACATGGGCGGATATTGGGAAGTCGGTATAAAGCGCATAAAATATCACATCAAACGCGTTTTAGAAGGGAACTTATGGTCCTTTGAGGAATTCAGCACCCTGCTGGCCGAAGTCGAAGCATGCGTAAATTCTCGCCCCTTATGCGCTGATCCGACCAGCGCAACCGATCTGGAAGCCTTGACGCCTGGCCATATCCTCGTCGGCGAGCCACTAAAGTCGATCCCAGAACCTGAGGGGCAAGGGTTCTGTGGAAATCTACTTCAGCGATGGCATTTAATTTCGTCTATGCGACAACATTTTTGGCGCCGATGGCGTGATGAATACTTGTTAAATTTACAACGGCGAACTAAATGGTTTAGATCCGCACGCAACTACGAAGAAGGAGATGTCGTAGCTATGTTTGATGAACGAACTCCACCCACGAAGTGGACACTTGCGAGGGTAATTCGTTGTCACCCTGGTATCGATGGTAATGTGCGCGTCGTAACCGTAAAGACAAGCTATGGAGAGTACGTTCGACCCGTAACCAGACTGTGCCTTTTACCTACAAAGGGGGATTTTTTTTGCGATTCATCATCAGAAAATCCGTGAATAATTATAAGTATTTCGTATTTTTTCCATATTTATCTCGATTACTCAAGTTTGTAAAAATATTAAATTTTTTCGAGATAGATTCTTTCAAGAATTTAAAGTTGATATTGTTGATAATTAAAACGTTTACTAAATTTTTGTCGATAATTAAAAAATGTTAACTAAATTTTTGTCGATAATTAAAAATGTTCACTAAATTTTTTCGACAATCAAAATGTAAAAAAAAAAAAAAATGTTTTTCAAGAGTTAATTGGAATTTGAATTTGTTAAAGTAAATATCTTTCCGAATATCTACATATGTATCTCGATAATTGAAGACTGAATTTGTAAACATATGATACTCAAAATACATAGTTTAGTTAGTAATCTGTAAAATTTTGATATTTACATATTTATTGTTAAATACTTTGAAATTGTCATAAGATTAAGTTGAACATATCATATGTACATATATAGTTCAAGGGCGGCGGTATGTTGGATCCCAAGTTGTGTAAACAATCTATTTAATGTTAATGGGGTAACTAGTTGTCGATATGGTAGTATTCATATACGTCGATTTTTACTTATATTTTTGGATTCTTTTTTCTTGCTGCTGACACGACCGCCCGCGTTTTCAAGTCGATAAAATTTGCAATTAAGTAGTTGGTAATAAAAGTTGAATTTGCAATAAATAAATATAATTTATTGATTAAATGAAGTACAGTGAAACGTGCTAAAACAATATATTGAGTTTCCTTTGGCTAAATTCAAGGCCAAAAAGGTAAACCCGCATACAGTCCACTCCCGCTAAAACTAAAGAGAAGTCAACCCGCATCGAACCAAGAGGAAGTTAATCCGATGCAGCAGTCACTGACTGCTACATCAGCTGATGGTACAGCTAATAAGCAATCGACGGCATTGTGCAGTGAAGAATATGCGACCGCTAAATCAGACGATTTGCACAATTATTTGGTTTGTACATACATACGTATGTGCAATGAAATCTATGTATATATATAGAATTAATATTGTAGTTAGGGAGACTTTTTTAAATAGCCATGTCTGCAAAATTTTCGTTCTTCTTTTCTTCCTGGACCGCGACATCGGCACATCATCTGCGGTAAAAATAAAGCATACCAAAAATATTAAATCTTTGTCTTTTATTTGCAAACATTTGGTATCAGCTACAGCCTTTAAACTTGGATTTTTTATTTGGGCTCAAGTGGCATAAGCGGCACCGTTTAGTATTTGGACAAACATTTGTGGGCTTTACAGCGGAGTTTTTACAGTGGTTTTATCCGCCTTTGTATTTTATTTGGAGCGATTGGTATCACCTATAGCGCTTAAATTTGGCTAAACGATAGAGTATTTTTACTATAAAGGCTTTGCAGCGGTTTGTATTGGGTTTGATTATTTTGCTTTGCCGGTTTGGCGAACTGCATCCTATTTTATTTGGCAATTGGCTGTTAAAAAGCTTAGCGGTCACGAAACAGTTCTCTATCAAACGCGCTATATTTCATTTCTGACAGAGTAATTTTTTTGAAAAGAACGCGAGTGGTTTAGACTTGTTATTGAAATGTTGTTGTATAACACCACCAACTGCCGTATTGAATGCATATGTAGTTAAAGACAATCATTGCTGAAACGATTTAACAAAACCTTAGATGCAACTTTTTTTTTAATGCATTCAAATGCTTGAATAGATTTACCATCCCAAACTAAAGCTTTGTCTCGCTCTTTACTTGTTTTATTAATTAAATCATATATAACCCCATTAGTTCTGCTAACTGTGAAATATATCTATGGTAATAGTTAACAATACTAATAAGCTTTTGTGCCTGTTTTATGGACTTTGGCAGCGCAAAATCTCGAATAACTTCTATTCTATTTTCAGAAGATCTTATTCCTGCTTCTGATATACTATGCCCTAAAAAATCAATACTAGAAACACCAAAAACACATTTGCTTGGTTTGACGTTCAAACCATATTCAGTTCGAAAAGTATACGTAGATCCTTAAAATGCTGTTCTTCACTCTCACTTGCGACTAGCATATCATCAATGTACAAAATCTAATTCACTTACAACCTCATTGATGTATCTCTGAAACGTTTGTGCTGAGTTCCTAAGGCCGAAAGGCATACGAACGAACTCGAACATGGCAAAAGGAGTGGTCATCGCCGTTTTATAAATATCTTATTCTGCCATTGAAATTTGATGATATGCCCTAACTAGATCTAATTTTGAAAATATCTTTTTATTTCTAAGATTCATAATAAAATCGTGAATATGGGGCAGAGGATAGCGGCCAGGAACAGTAACTGTATTAAGTGTTCTAAAATCACCAGTTTTTACTAAGAAATCAAATTCAGTTTTAGCTACCTTGAATTTGTTAGGATCTAGACGTCTTGGCTTCGAGAAAAGGAGGTTACCTTCTGTTACGAGTCTTTTTCATCGAATAGTTGGGTTCAGCAATAAGAGAAGGGAATTCCTTGAACAATTTTGTGTTCTCATCATCTACTGAAAACATTTTTGGAAAAGAGACATTGCAAAAGTACGAAATTGTGTTAACTGACAAATTTGTTAATGGATCTACCAAACATTTGTTTTTAATGTCAATAAGTAGTCCATAGTTACATAAAAAATCAGCACCTATAATTGGTATCACTATATTAGCAATTGAAATTACAAAAGAAAACTCGCGCCTTAAACCTAAATTAACATTTAAAGTTTTTTCTCCATAAGTTGAAATTGTAGTACCGTTAGCTGCTGTCAATACTAAGTCTGACTTCTTTTTACATACAAATCTAGACACTGGTAGTACCGAAATCTCTGCTCTGCTGTAAAAAAAGTTAAGTTTGTTATCCCCATCAAATACAAACAAGCGACGAGTTGAAACTTCAAAATTTCTGTTATTTGTCGCTGCAACAACAGAAAACTTTAGTTTTCCGGCCTATTATTTTTCGAAAAAGCGCATGGTTGTTCACATTTCCCAGCATTATTACCAAATTTATAATGATATTTGCAAAGCCAGCTCGAATTATTCGGTATGGATAATATTGATGCATTTCTTTTTTAATTTCAGAAAGCTCTAAAGACAATTTTTCAAAATTTTTGTATATCAGAGTAGTATTTTGGACCAAATTCGAAATCATTTCGTTATCGCTTTAAGAGTTTTGAGAACTACTAACAGATGCAATTCGGTTTTTATTGATGGCGTTCCAAATATTTCCAGCAACATTTAACTAAATCACCAATGTCAGTTGAGTTGGAACTTGTTAAAATTATACTTAAATTTTTGGGCAATTTCCTCATCCACAATTTTTTAATAATTTTTTCACTATAATTAGTACGAAAGAGTAAGACTAGAGACCGATAAAACTCTGATGGCTTGCGATCTTCCATCTCAGAGTCTGATAATACTCTAGTTTGGCGTTCCCACTTAATGAGTCCGTTCCATCAAAATTTGTTTTAAGGCAGAGAATTCATTATTTTCAGGAGGGCTCTGTATAAAATCTAGAATTGTCATGATTACATCCAGCGGAAGTGCAGTAATTACATACTCATACTTCGTTATTTCAGCATGGATGAATCATGCTTCAGGACAATTTGTTCAAAACTGAGGAAGCTTCACTAAAGTGGCAAAAATTTCGTTGTTGTTTTGATTCGCATATTGATTTACTATATCATTTTGAAATGTAGCACCTTCTAAATCAATAAGCGAATCGTTAGTCTGATGTATTGGTGTAGATGAGTGTGTGTTGTGTGTAATATAAAGTAAAGTTATAAATTTAACTTAATACAAAACCCTACAGTGCACATCTCACCGGTAGACTCGGTGGGCAAGAGCACAGTGTTAACAAATTAACCTAAGCGGGGCCGGTTGGACGTAGGCTGTATTAGTAATAGGTATAGTTGAAAAACTATATTTATATTTTTTATTTAAATTCAAAGTTTATCTTTATTTTTGAAAATTCAAAATTCGAATCAAGGCGAATTTATACCAGATGATACCATGGCGAATTTGTTGCTGTATACACAAACATACTTCATGTGCTTTGTTTTTCCTTCGACGGCTTCTCTTGTAAGATTGCATAGCATTTTTTTATTTTGACAGAAAAAGCCACTGCTCATATGATTCGAATAATTTATTTTTTATCTTTCATAAATTTTCAGTAACAAAAATTAAGTTGATTCAAAAATATTAAAATGCACAAAGTGTAAAATAAACAAGTAAAAATCATCAATTAAAATGAACCCTGCAATAGGAAAAATTTACAAGGGAGAACGTACATCTATACTGCACTCTATTTAATTATTTATTTATTTATTATACAGGAGTTAAGTGATAAATCACCAAAACTACTTTTATCGGGAGCACTAGTAACTAGGACCTTCGGCTCGCTTGTCAATTCTTACATTTCTATTGTTGTGTTAATATTTACAATATTATTACTATTAAAATGCGGTCTCGGAGCAAATGCCCTGAGCGCCCCAGCCCAAGGCTAACCATGCAGCTAGTCCTGACTAGTGCGCCCAAAGGATTTGCCCCGAGCTCGTCAAGTATGCTTAAATCTAGATTAATTTATTTAGGTTGGTCGACATTACGTATTCTATAATTTTCTATGTGCTCTGATTATCAACTTTTAAAAAATCTGATGGTGTGCAGTTTCCAAATATACTAGCTCTGGTGTCGGTGAAATGTTGGCATTGGTCAAGCAGGTGTATTACCGATAGCTGGTTCAAGCTGCAATACGGGCATGGTGGTCTGTTTTCTCCTTTAAGGATGTGACTTTGTGTTAGAATTGTGTGCCCGATTCGTAAGCGGGTTAATGTTTCTAAATTATTACAGGATAAACCTGGTTCGCATATTAGTATATTTCTTGTTACGTTAAAGTTATTATAATTGTGTGGTAGGTGCATGGATATTTGAGGCTGATTCTGCATATGCCACGCGGATAATGTCTTCTTTGAGGGTCCATTCGGTAGTGCAAAGAGGTTCTATTGTAGCAAGTTTGGCTCTCTGGTCGGCTGCTTCATTGCCATTGATTGCCACGTGACCAGGGATCCACATAACTCTTGTCGAGCCCTTACACTCCAGCAATTTACACCGTAGTTCGTTGAGTAATTTGTTGTTCTCTTTAGGGTTCGTAAGCGAATTGACTGTGGAGAGGCTATCGGTACAGATAACCCATTTACCTCTGGTTCTGCATGCGTACTCGACGGCCTTTAAAATCGCTACTGCTTCGGCTGTGTACGTTGAGCAAAATGGGAAAAGACTACCTGTGCAGATGGTAGAGGATTTTGAGTCAACGACAGCATACGCTGTTTGAGATGTGGTTTTTGATGCATCGGTGTAGAGAAAATTCCAGCCATTTGATTTTAATTCAGTTGCGGTTTCATTAAAAAGTTGTTGGTACATACATAGCCGGATTTGTTTCGTTTTTGCGATATTTTGCTAGGTGCGAGTAGCTGGGATTACATAGGGATTTCCAGGGTGGGGGACTTTTGAGGCCTTCGTTCTTTATGGATATGTTAATTCCCTGATCTTTTGCTGCTGATATGCATCTAGCTACTGTGGACGGGTGGCGTGACTTTCTCTTCTTAGTTGCTTGTGCTTTGGCTAGCTTGCGTACCAAAGGATTGTAGCCTTTTTGCAATTTTGGTATTAGTTTAAGTGTGCAAAATGATATACGTTCTTCTATGGATGCTAAACCAGCCTCCGAGAGCATATACGCAATTGGTGATGTAGGGAAGGCACGGATGCTTCTCCTTACCGCTACATGGTATGGTGGGGTGGTCATTTTTAAGTTGGCTTTTGAGCATTGTCCATATATCGGCAATCCGTAGTCCATTTTTAAGATGATCAGAGCTTTGGTAATATTTACTAACGTTGACGGGTGTATCAAAAAGTGTTTCGAAGACAGATATTTTATAATGTTGAGTCGTTTGCTTAATTCTACTCTAAGGTACTTGCAGTCCTCTTTAAATGTAAATTTTCTGTCGAAGATTACACCTAATATTTTGATGCTGTCAGAGTTTTCAATGTTTGTTCTATTAAAATTTAACGACAGAGATGGGCGGTTGTGCTTCTTGCATAAGTGTAGAATTTTGCATTTACTGTGTGCGTGAGATGCCTCTGAGGCTTCTGACCAGTTCGAGATTGATGTAAGGATTTGATGGAAGTCGTCAAGAACTAATTTTCGATTTATGCACTTAGTGAACAATATAACGTCGTCCGCGTAAGCTATGTGCGATATCCTCTTAAAGTTAGAAAATATTCTATTGATTTCGTCGAATGCAACGATGAATAAAACCACTGAAAGAGGGGAACCCTGTGGTATTCCATTATATAGCTTTCCAGTGTTGGAATATTTATTGTTCTATCTGACAGCTAAAGTCCGATTGGTTAGGAAAGCCTTTACAAAATTGTATATTTTTGAACCAATTTTCCATCGGGCCAGTTGTCGTAACACTACGTGTATACCAATCCTATCGTAAGCCTTTTTGAAGTCGAGGCTGAGAGTGAAAACATGATTTTTTGTTGCAATGGCATTAGATATGTAGTCTTCAAAAACTAGCAAAGCGTCTAAGGTGCCTTGCCCCTCTTTGAATGCTGTTTGATTTGGGCTCAGAAGGTTATTAGTTAGCGCGAACCACATTATTCTTTTCGCTATAATTGTTTCGAGTAATTTGCTTAAGCAAGAGAGGAGACTGATTGGCCTGTATCCCGAAACGTCGGTGCTGGATTTGTTTGGCTTTGGAATTGGTATCACAATGGCGTGTTATTGTACAGGCCGACTATTCTGTCTTTAGAGCTTTTTGAAGCATTTTTCAGCATAGTATACGAAATTCTGTCTCTACCTGGTGTTTTGCCGGACATTGAAGATGCTGTGGTTTCGAATTCGAAATAAGTGATTGGGCTTTCCAGCTCTTTGCTGGTAAGGCTCAGTGAATTGCAGGTATATTGATTACTGACAGTTTGAGACTTTTCGGAAGTAAATTTGCTTCCAAAGTTGTCGTCTTTGGAATAGTATGACCAGACGGACGCGAAATGGTTACTTATTTCTTCAGGTGCATACATGGTTCCTTGATCTGTTTCGATAACCTTTATTGAGACTTGGGTAAATGTTCCGATTAGTGTTTTGATTTTTGTCCAAATTTCTTTTGGATTTGATCGTGGGTTTATAGACTCAGAGTTTCGAAGCTTTTCCGTTTCGCTTCTTTCAGTTTCATTTTGAAGATGGCATTTGCCTTTTTGTATTTTAGAAGATTCGCCTCGGAGCGGACCCTTTTGTAACTGCTCCATGAGTTACATTTCTCCTCTCTTTTTTTTTGTGCAATTTGTAATGTGTCTGCGGTATTGAAGAATGGGCTACAGTTCGGAAAGTTTTTTGTAACGCGCTTGCTTGCTTATTGACATTATTTGATACTGGAGTATTGGATAAGTGTCTGTTAACCGCAGCTTGAAAATTTGCCCAATCCGCTTTCTCTGTAATAAATTTCGGAGTAGGGCACCTGGCGTAAGAGAGGTTAGTGGTAAGTTTGGTTATTATAGGAAAATGGTCGCTTCCATGCAATTGGTCTAAGGTAGTGCACGTTAATTTAGTGGCGATGCCAGCTGAGCTTATAGCAACGTCTACGTGCGTAAATGTTCCATGTGTGGAAAAATGCGTTAGCGCATTGTCGTTTAGAACAATCAAATTTTCAGATAGAATCAGGTTTTCTAATACTTCTCCCCTCTTGTTACTGGATTGGGCACCCCAGAGGGGGCTCCATGCATTCAGGTCGCCTACTATGATAACATTGCCATTAACATTTTGTGTGTTGTTTTGAAGGTCGTTTAGACTGAAGGCTTGATCAGGTGGAATATACATCGAAATAATTGTAAATTTTATGCCGAGGTTGATTTCGATAGCGATTGTTGATAATGGTGATTGGAGATGAATGCGCTTGTGCGGAATGTCCTTGAGAATCAGAGCAGCAATACCTTGCTTACTAGAGTTGTTATGAGGCAAGTTTGAGAAGTAGCTGGTATAGCGGTTGGAGACTTGCCCAGATTTGTTGAAAGGTAGGTGTGTCTCTTGCAGAGAAATGAAGGAGGGGTGGTGTTCGTTAATAAGGAGCTTAAGCTCGTTAAAGTTGTTATATAGTTCTTTGACGTTCCATTGTAAAATGTTGAACGACATTGGAGTTAAAAGATCAAGGGGTTAATTACTGAATATCTATGTCGGAATCCGGAGATTCCGTGTTCATAGTGAAGTAATCGTTATTTTTAATTAGTTGTTGTGTTAGATTAGAGATTGGAGAGAGAAAATTTGATAATGTTAATTGATTTGTGTTTTCTGTAGTTTTTAATAATGTGCTTGACGACGAAGTGTTGTAAGACGTTGCCGGAATGGGCGAGACTAATTGTGCTGTAGTGGTTGCTGAAGATTGTGTAGTTGTAGTGACAGCAGGAGTTGCTACTAGGGAATTAGATGGTTTTGAAAACGTGATCGATGGACCGCTTTTTTCGGTAACTAGATATGTAGATGTTGGTTTTGTGCTAGTTAAAGCATTGGTGTTTATTGGTTGTTGCGATTGGTGATATTGATGAGGTCTGCGGAAGTTTTGAAATATAAATTGATTTTGCTTGCTTCATTGAGCATTTTTGTTGGGTTTGTATTTTAAGAATTTCTTTTTGTTGAATGTATTTAGTGCATTTATTGCTATTTGATGAGTGTTCCTCGGCGCAATTTGCGCATTTTGTACGAAAACAGGTGTCATCGCCATGTGGCGGCAGGCTACAGTTAACACATAAGGGGTAATTTTTGCAATGCTTCATAGTATGCCCTAGTATTTGGCATAATTTGCAGCGCATTGGGTTGGGGATATATTCCCTAATCCGTAATTTATGCCAAGACACTTTGAGTGACTCGGGTAGCTTATATAAATCAAAAGTTAGTAAGATGACTTCACTTTCTTTTTGTTTGTTGTCAATGGTTTTCTTGAATTTATATACTTCGACTACGCCTTGTGAGTCAAGGTTTTGAACTATTTCATCGTCTGGGACTTTTCGATTTTTCCTCCGGTCGATAAGCGGACCCCCTTTTATACCCTAATTAGGTTTTCGGGACTTAAGTCACCGTAAAGCGCGAATAGCCTTCCTGTCTTGGCCAAACCAATCCGTGTTCGCATGTATACAAACATACATATGTGCAAGCAATGGATTAAGAAGGGAGCGTAAATCGTGCCTTTGATAAAGTTTAAGCTGTCGTGATACTTGCATTTTATTTTACATAGTCCAGCTAGTTGTTGGGCAGCGATGAATTTCTCTGCAGCAGATTTATTGCTGACAAGGAGCAAAAGGCTTCCGTCTCTTAGTTCTGAAACACTGATTATTTCTTTGCTTATTAATTTGAGGGAATTCTCTAACGCAAAGCAGGAATATTCTGTAAGTTTCTTTTTCCCATCTTTTGATGAAACAACTACATATTTGGGGTTAGGTTTAACCACTGCTGGTAGCTGAAGTTTTGAGTATGTTGGTTGTTCTGGGAATTCTGGGTGAGCTTTACGTTTTTTCTTTTTATGGGGGCTGGATGCTAATATAGAGAACCTATTGTCCCCAAAGGTGAAGGCCCCAGGGCCCATGTTTAGATGTTTTGTCGAATTTCCCTAGATAAGTTACACGTGCACTAACGTCAAACTAAATAAGTATATGTAGCTTAATTGTTGTTAGGCTAACGGCGCTTAGAATAAAGTAAAGCAAATCAAAACACTACCGTACGCACCATTGTTTACCCGTACTAGTTTGGCATCTTCTTTTGCGAATCGGAGTGGAAGGCAGTGGATGAATGTACTCCGAGAGAGTGTAATGAAGGAAATAGCGTTCAGAGTTGCTTTAAAGTAAAAAGTACAACTAAAAACTTCAATTTAAACTGAAATTTACATTCTGCAGGAACTGATAAGATGTTATAACTGCTTTATTTTCAATAATTTGGGTGTTTTAAGTCTTCACTTTCAATATTGCAGCATTTAAATTTCATTGTTTTATTATTGCATACAATTCACCCTGTGTGGTTTGTGTGTGTGTGCAGATTCGGAGTAAGTTGCGCTACTAGTAGACATATACTATGGTACGCACTGAGAGCTCAGTTGAGACTGATACTGCACTCTAAAAAGTACGTTTAATATTGCTACCAAAATATTCGTAATTTTTGTTTGAAAATTATAATTTTTTTTGCAGATTTACACTAGAAGTTTGTAATTTACAGTTTTTAACTAAAATATATATGCACTCGAACCTAAAAGTAATCATATTTTGCGATTTTGCTAGAATTTTTGACTCAAATTACATACAGAAATTGTAATTTCATCATTTATTCGCGAAATTACAATTAGGTGTGGTAAAATTACATCTTCAGGAGGTGATTTTACTACTTATGTGCGAAATAACAATTATGTGGAGTACAAATTTTTCGAAGTACTGTTTTGGAACGACCGCCGCTCGTTCCGGCATTTGGCAGAAAACGATTATCGATGTCATTAATGATGCCACATTGTGGAAAGTAATTATATTTAATGGATGTTTCCCAATAAAATTTAATATATTTATTCATCGAACATTAATGCTATTATTGTTAAAAATAATGTCAACGTCTTCGCTTGTATTGCATTTTACAGCCCTGTGTGCTTCTTATGCTGCACTTATTTGTTGGTCGCTTCTATCCATTATGTTTCTCTAAAACAATACATGCATGGTCAAAATTGTATCTAGCCCCATGGGCAATGATTCAAAACAGAATACAAATTTAACATGCAAATGCAACAAAAACGAATATCCGGATCACAATATGTTGTTGAATTTGTATGTCAAATTTTTATCCGGCTCTGGGTTATTGTCTATCGGAAAACTTCCAAGTATGTACCTCTCTTATAATATAGATGAAATGAAAACCACAATTTCGAGCATTTAACCATCTTCTGATGACTACTGCAAGCTAAGTTTTGAGGAATATTTTTTTTGCTTTTGGCAATTTAGGAGGGGCAATATGGCATCGCAGAACATTGGAACGGAAAAGCTGGTGAAGGTGATCTTTCCATAACACACATATTTATGTATTGGTAACTGCACTCCCGATTTGATGCAAAGCGATTGTTGTGATGTCCATTACAATAACATTTTCGTAGTTTTTGCTAGAGTTGTATAATACTATGCGAAATTGTGCTGATACTGTCGAGTTTGGCGCCACTGTCGCTGATACACTGTTTGGCAAGTATACTTACCACTACTATTTGGCTCAACTCTTAGGGCCGGTTTCACCAACGCGACTAAGACTAAAACTAAGTCGTGACTTAAGTTAGCACAGTTTCGAGACTAACTTAATTTTGGGTTTCACCAACTGAGCGACTTAAATAATTTTTAACACAACAACCCGACCAGCTGTTTTATGCAATGGGCATGTATGGCCATACACGAAGGAATGTATTGATCTTACACCCATTTCTCTTTAGTTGGAAGGTACTAAAATTAACGCTTAATTGAAAACAATAGTTTCGTAATGATTGCATGCTAGAAAAGAAGCGTTCACATGCATCTACGCATACGCCGTTAAAGTCATGCTTGACGAATTTTCCGGCTGGGACATTGCACAAACGAACGACAGCAACACTGACTTAGTCGAGAATAAGTTGTGACTTAGTTAAGTTAGATAGTGAAACTGAAAAAGTGAAAAACTCGACTTAACTAAGTTAAGTCGAGCTGGTGAAACCGGCCCTTACTCATCTTACTCAGGTGAATAAGGTAAATTTTCCTTCGGATTCTGAATCCTGGCACGAAAGCGCATCTTTTTTCGATTCCTGATTTGATCATTTTGGATAAATTTTTGGTACATAACTTTCATTCAGATAAAAAAAAATTTAGGTTTTGCCTTCAGATTCTTAATCCTGGCTCCAATGCGCATCTTTGGATGCACCATTCGATCATTTTGGATACATTTGCGGGGAGCGCTTAAACTGCCCCACTACAAAACCAAGTGTTTTGTTATTTTAATTTCGCATATAATCTTTCAAAAGTTTAGTGTGAATCAATACATTTGGAAACATTTTTTACATTAGTAGTCCGTACTATAAAATGTACGTCATATTTCCTACTGATATCGTTAAGTCAATTCAATGATCCAACGATACGAGATATCGAGGCGTATCGATAGATTGTGATAGCTCACATCACCCATCTTTGATAATCCTAGTCCGCCATCATTAAATTCGTGCGTGTTTTTTCGCGAAAAAAGAAAATGTGTTAATTAGAGTAATAAAAATATATATTTTGCCAGTATATCTTTGTAAAAATGTTAAAAAGTAAGTTATATAAGTCCATGAAAAGTGACTGCTCAAAACTTTCCCTAATTACATCAGCATGAAAGTTCATGAGCATCGCCACCATAAAATCAACAAAAAAATGGACTTTAATGGAAATTTTTCTTGCTACATTTGTAACGAAAAGTTTTCAGCCTTTAGAGGTATCTATTGTGCCATCGAACGAACGAAAATCGACACTGATGATGGCACAACGCCGAAACCGGTTTGTCTCAAAACCAAATTTGACAAGCGATGACGAAAAGTCGTTCCAATATACATCAATTATTCACACTGTCGGAAAAACAACAAAACAAAATAAAACAAGACATCAAATATTTATTTGCGACTTTCGAGGTAAAATTTTGCACAACTGTGTTATAAATTTTATTCTTAAACCATTGCGTAATCTTTTATTTTAGATGGGAACAACACTCCAAATTGTTAAGCAAATTTGTAGGTATGTAGGATAATGAGATATCATAATTCAATTTTCAAATCTTATAAAGTTTAATACCACTTTTTAGAAAACGATATCGGACAAGAAATTGTCATTGCCTATTCGTTTATAGATAAACAAATGGTATCGCACTCATCTGGGGAAAGGAAATAATCCAGTACTACTTTGTATTTTATATAATATATCCATATTTCACAATCGATGGAATTTTTTGTTCGCTATTTTTATAAATTTTACCCGGACTCGTCCAGAGGTTCAAAAAGAAGTATTAACAACATGCAAAAAGTAAATAATTTCATAGATAAACGTAGCAATTTTAAAATTTAAAACCGATAGGCCTGGCAGCTAGTACTCAATAATATGAATAACATATTAATAAATTTTTTTTTTAATAAATCTAATAATAATAATGAAATATAAGAATTTTAATAATACATTTTTTTTTATAAAACACTCTTAAAGTGTTTATGTTTAAAAAACGTTTAAAGAAAAATACAAAGAAAAACACTAAAGATGTATATGCTTAAAAAACTTTAAAAATGTATATACTTAAAAAAGAAATATACTAAAAAATTGATTATATTAAAATCTATATTTATTTGTTTAAAATAACTACAAGTTATGCGTTGACATAAATATCTTGAAATAAATCATAATTTAGTTTATTTTTTATTTTTCAAATCTATTTTTTATTAAAAACACAACCAGCACATAGTATGTTAGTTCAAAGCGAATCAACAACATGCAGAAAATAAACAATTAATAGCTAGACTTAGCAATTTCAATATTAAAGAAATTCTTAAGTAAAATTTTATTATATAAATATAATTTTTTTTTATTAAAAACGCTAAATTGTATTTACACTCTAAAAAAATGCTAAAAACATAACGCTAATATAAAATGAAT
This sequence comes from Merzomyia westermanni, assembly GCA_949987695.1. NCBI lineage: Eukaryota > Metazoa > Arthropoda > Insecta > Diptera > Tephritidae > Merzomyia > Merzomyia westermanni. The sequence goes on along the minus strand of OX465289.1, from coordinate 159,552,918 downwards.
ATTTTTTTTATTTAAAAGCACGACAAGTCATGCAATGTACAGATATGAATAATTAAAAATAATTCATAATTTAATCCACTTTTTTTTTCTAATAACTATTTTTTATTAAAAACACTATCAGTTGATTAGTATGTTAATATGCAAAACGTGATATCATTTAATTAGACAAATAATTTTGCATCAAATGAATTTTTGTAACTAAATCTGCACTTAAATGTAACTTAAAAATACTAGAAGTACAAAACTGAAATAACTTTTTTCGAAAAAATATTACTATGCGCATTTAAGTAAATTAGTTAGTAAGAAATGCTAATGAGAAAGAAATAGTTTATATAAATTAGTATGTTAATTCAAAAACTTGATATAACTTAAGTAAGCAAATTATTTGCAATAAATGAATTTTTGTAGCTGAATGAATGTGCACTTTAATATGATTCAACAAAGAGTAAGTATTATTACACTAAAATAGTTTGACTTATGTGTAAAACTAAACATAAATGTGTAATTTTTTACGCAATGTAAGAGTAAATTTAAGTTACAAAAAAATAATCCCGCTGTGAAATTACAACATTTTGGTGTAAATTTCAACAAAACCTGCTTAAAATATTACTTGACCGGTGTTTAAATTTAAAGCTTGTTTGAGTACATTTTACACTTTTATTGCTGAAACTTCAACAGCTTATCTGTTGGGGTTTTTCAGTGTGCGATTTTGCAAATAATAAGGTAGGTAAAAAGTAACCTACATTTTAGGATGCAAAATTACTAAAAAATTTCTAAGAGTGTGGGTTACCGGTCACATGCAGATGGATTGCCTGCTGAGATATTCAAGCACGACGGTGAGGAGCTGGTAAAGCGCATGCATCAGTTTCTATACAGAGTTGTTATGAATGCATGCCTGAATCTTAGTGTTCTCTGCCCAATCCACAAGAAGGGATATCCTGCAAACTACACAAACTATTGCAGAATTAGCTTTTTAAATATGGCTATAAGGTTCTATAAAGCGTATTGTGCGGAAGACTGAAGCCTTGCGTAAACAGACTGATTGGACCTTATCAAGTGGTTTCAGACCTGGTAAATTCAGCATCTACGCCAAATCTCATCTTTGTTGATTTTAAAGCCGCTTTCTTTAGCACGAAAAGGAGCTGCCTATATACGGCTATGTCTGAAATTGGGTTCCCGCAAAAATTATACGGCTGTTCAAAATGACATTGACTAACACCACCAGCTCAGTCAGAATCGGGAAGGATCTCTCCGAGCCGTTCGAAACTAACCGAGGTTTCTGACAGGGTGAACCCCTATCGTGTGATTTCTTTAATTTAATGCTGGAAAAAATAATGGAAGCTGCGGAACTTAACCGTGAGGGAACAACATTTTATCCATGAATGGAGATGCTCCGGCAGGTATTCTGACGACCAAGTAAAGACCGATTTGCGATCCCGTGATGCTTAAAATTGGAGCCAGTTGGTCTCTAATTAATAATATTAAGGCCTGAAACTTATACAGTATCACTTTTTCGATATCAAAATAACTAAATATAAATTTTTTGTTTTGACCTAGTCTAATAACCAATCCAGTTCATTACATGGCCTTAATCAATAAAGCTGTTTCTCAATATTCGGTGCTGTTTTGTAATTTTGATTAGAGTATGCTTTTATAATGGGAGACGGCCCAAGTCCAAGCCACAAGCCGCATTTTAAAGGGTAAAGTTACATTACATCTTTATATAGGGTCTGATCTTGCAATCCTCCCGTTTTAGGGATAAGAGCAATTTTGTTAGCCCCATATTATGCGACTTGCACATGACCTTGTAACTTTACGCTTAATTCCGCGTCGTTTTTGCTTTGACGATCGTTTGAAACCCTCAATCTGATCAGGAGTCCTATGGTACCTTTTTTCAAGAGACGCCCTTTTCTAGGTCAAAATATCATAAGCTTCGCTTCCATCTATGCTTATATGAACGGTGACCCAGTATAGAAGTACGATCCTCCTTGCAAATTCTTCCTAGCGTCTGCTTATACTCCAATTCACTTTTAGGCGTTGGGATGTGCGAGATTATGCCCTCAACAAACGCCTGGCTATTACTGTAAAATTTGACTAGGTTGCAGGTTAAGGAGGTTTTCTCCAGTTTTCCTGCACACAACTCAATAGCAATTTGACAGATTATAGGATTTGTTTAACTATGGGTAAGCACAGTATAAATCGGATTTGGAACAAACGGTGTAAATTTGTATGTGAGCAACCGTACCTTTACGCCAACCCTTCACATTTGTTGTAACTTCAACATCCATTTCTAGATGACGCTATGTTACTGTTACAGCCTATGATCAATCTGCTCCGAAGCATTGAGACTAGTTTCAGATGTTAACACTAAGTTGTTTGTGTCGCTGCCCACAAAACAAGGAGTCCCTCATAAAAGTGTGGAGCTATTGCCTTAATTGCCGGGAATACCGTATTAGAAAGGAGAGTGAATAGGATTAAGATGTATTTATTGTATTGAAAGGCCTTCGCTATGTTTGAGAAATAATTTACAAAATATAGCTTACACTTTTATTCATCCAATATGGAAATTTCATATAAGTTTCGGGCGTCCTGGAACTAAGTCCAAAGCGCTAGGAAACTAAAGCCAATCGAACTTTTTTGAGTTTTTATTTAATACTAGTAAAGCCCGCTCGTTTCGCTGCGTCTCAGAACTACAATAGTAGACTAAGTCCGATTTAAACCAGATAATATATGGAACCTAATTATATCGCTTATTGCATCACTATTACCTTTCGCTTGATACCCATATTGTACTAAACACATTTTTGGTCACCTTAGTCCACATATCGGTCGATATCTCCTAAACCGGCCGAGCTATCGGAATAAATGATATCTTAAATTTTAAGTTAAGCGTTTAGTAATACAACATTCAATTCCATTCAGCAGTTTTTGAGTGATGCGCACATACAGACAGACAAAAATTCTAAAAACAGTTGATTTGGCTTCTATTGGCTTAATAATGATCCCTACTATCGATTTTTCTTAAATATCTGCAATGTACAGGCATCGACCTTTTATAATTTTATTATATGTAGAGATTATTAACAACATATTTTTAAATTATAAGGACGTCATATTATTAAGAAATAGTTATGCTATTATAACTTCTCGCGGTAGCGTTTATAGAGAGTCTGAGTCGAAGTCAAAGTTGAGAAAAACGTTAAGTGTCCGGACAGACTCCAGCTTTTAGCCGCACCTCATGGCAATGCTGATGCAATCTCCCAGCAGTCGCTTAAGCCGGTTATGCCGGATTGCCTCTATCAGGTTTTTGTCGCCTTCCTTTCGCTCACTACCAACGGGTGTTCAGTGGCTACTAAGACGCTAGCCATTCCCAGGTAAATGTCTATCGCCACATACGAGGACTTCTGCACACGACCCCAAGTTTCCAGTATATTACAAATTACTGAAAATTTCCTTGCGGTTTTTGCTGCCAGCACTCCAACTACATTATTCTCCTTACCGCATAATCTTCCTTCCGACCTTCATATGGCAGACAGCAATGAGGAAACAACAAAAACAAAAAGGTGTTTGAAACAGTCATTCATCATATAGTCTTGTTTTCTTTGTAAAAAATAGTATGTTTACCACATAAAAAATAACATAACAATGCCACAAAAATTGTATGTAAATAAGCCACATAAATAAGTATACGCATGTACATAATATACCTTTATATATACACATATATATGCATGCATATGCCCAAATACCCACTTTATGAAGGCGAAAACATATTTGGAAACTATGCTAATAACGGTAGATGATGTGAACTAATGACAATTTTCCAATTGATATGGTCAATCCATCAAATATGTACAGTGGTAAATATGTACATATATATGTACATTCATAAGCATATACTGTGGGCAATTATTTTTTTTTTGGTATTCTTGACGCCCCTGTCGTTTTAGAACTATTTGCATATTTTATTTTTTTTGCATTAGCGAAAACAAACCGTAAAAAAGCTAAACATTTGAGGCCTGCAATAAGAATTGTAATCAATGAATGTATATTTTTTGATGAGGGAAAAAGTGAATAGAGCAATTATATTTTGGAATCCAATTTGCATATTCGCTAATTTTTATGAAAGAAAACTATGCCAATAAGTACATTAGACCGACCTTTATTTTCTAAATTTTGTGGGACTTCGAGCATCTGAACACGGTTGCCAAACGAAACAAATGCATAGAGCAAACAAGTTTTAGGAAAGGGCCAAAGTATAAAAAAGGGGGCCAACATTCTTTACGTTTTATTGTGTTTTCACCAAAACACAAAAAATACCGTGTTAGGAGGTTTTGTGTTTGAAATAATTTTCACGTTTGATATAAGGTGTGTTCGGCGACAACAGGAATTGGTAAAAACTTACAAAGTTAAATTTACCCAGCAGAAACTTAAAATAAAAATTGTATTAAACTTTTAAAAATTTTATGTTCGCCGAACAAAGCTTTAAATTGTGTTCAATCAGCCATTCGTTCTATTTTATTGTATGGAACTCCCTTCCCACGGTCGCATCGCTGTTCAGGGATCGACCCTGCAGTGCACATACCCCGAAGGTCAAAATAATTCTTGCGATGCAACCATATCCAATTTTTAATAAACAGGCATTGAATCGCCTTGTAAAATAACTTTTTGAATTATTTTACAAAACAAAGATACCTGTATTCTGGCTCATGGCCCAATAATAAGGTCGTTGCTGTATATACACGCACACATTTCATTTGTTTTGTTTTTGATTTGGCGACTTCTTCCGCCAGATTGCATAGACAATTTTTATTTTGACAAAATACGACGCTGCTCAGCTGCTCTAATAACACGACCTGTTTAAAAAAAATGTCAGAGCCAAAAAGAAAATATTACATGGAGAAGGTTTTTTTTTAAATTTATTTCGCATTCCGTTTATGTGCTGCCATGAAATTAGGTACGTAACTTCTCCTTAGCCCAACCCATATAATGCAAGTAATTTAATTTGTATTTAGTATACTACACTATACTTTTTAAAAATTTGGTTCTTACGTCAAAATTTTTCTTTAACAAAAGGTTTGCTGCTCTTAACAAAACGTTTATTTGAAATTATTAATTCTCCATGCCATTCAATAAAGGCGGCGAGAAGCTGAACAGAGCATGGTCGGATAAATGCATGACTGAAGATTGGAATCTAAATGCTCTCTGCCCGTTGCGTGGTGCAGAAGGCTGGGCGCTGACAATATCTGTTGATGCGGCTCTGGGAGAAATGTGGCATCACCACATCAGTTACTTCATACTACTATTTTTTCACAAAAAGACTTTATATTTTTGTGTGTGGGAATATTTATTACTCGATTTGCTTGATTTCAAATAAAAACATTTTCTTGCTTATCAATATATACATACATATATAAATAAGCCACAAGAAAAGTTCGAAAGGAAATGTCGAGTACATAGGGGGTATATCTTATGTATAGGTGGCGTGGCATCCGGTATATAGAGAATAAAATGTGAAAAGTTTAACATCTTCAAAGGCAATAAAGCCAGAGTAATAATCTTTGTCAGGAAGATTTGCGACATCAATATAGTATCAGCTGAGGAATATTGGTGATATAAACTCAGACTTTTACCTCGTATATGTCCGTGACCATAAAATCTACATCAATGAATTTCAGTAACAATGGTTCTGTAGCTTATATCACACTTTTAACAAAAATTGGCAAATATTAGAAAAAAGGTGGTCGCCCTTTCCAAACTCAAACCTTCATATCATATACATAAGTAACCTCTTAAGCTTCATCAATAGAACGATGTATAGCAAGCATATATTGCTATTATCAAACGTTTTACGAAATGCGAAGCAGAGAATGTGTCACCCCCTTTGTAAGCTAGAGCCTTGGCCACTCATACGTATAAATGGGTATATCTATAATACGCCACATAAAAAATTTCTCTCCTCCTTTTTTTTGCGATCCTGATGGGTGAGTGGAGTCGAATATAAGAGATATTGCGATAGGGACTGAAATCATTCCCTTAACCACTGCTGCCTTATCATAAAAATAGACCGACTTAAGGTGAAATTTGGGTTATGGAAAAGAGGACATATATTTTATTTATTATTTTATTGGTAAAATTTTCGACTACAATATCATTTTGGAAATAATATACCAAGAGGATACAATTGATTTTTCACAGATCTCTTTTTCAGTAACCGTTTATGTGAAAGTGAGCGTGGTCGAAATGGGATTTAGCTAATTTTTACTGGGTGTACTCTTCATTGCAGGGACCATAACTGTTATGAGTTTTATTATAAAACTCACTATTTGATCATTATTTTCAGATTTTTTTAAATAAAAATCAACAATAGGTATCTTCAAGTTTAATTTTTTTGATTAAGGATGTTAAAATCAGTGATGAATTGCGAGTGTTTAAGTAAAATTCAATTTATTTACAAGAAACGCTTGACACTAACAATATTGATTTGTATTAATTCAAATTAAATGTATATAGCAATATGCAAGCAAGCTGAAAATGAACTTAAGATTAAAGAATTCATTGAAATTTCATGATTATCTCTATAGAGGTATATGTTGATCAAAAATAAAGGTGTCTGACAAAGTGTAAAGGGACCCGACGAAATATATTTAGTATAGTTGTAATTTACTCAACCGCTGGATATGTTTATACTTCCCGCTTAGACAATTGCTCGTTGTCGATATGGATAATGCTCGAACATTTTGCTGCCGCGATGGAATAGAATTGTCGAGAATCACTTGCCGGCGACTAATCCACTTGTCGGTGACGAAAGTGTATAAAAAGAAAGAGGAAAACACCTGCTTTTATGCAGTGACATCACTGGAGGGTAACTCCAGTAGGTATGTTGAAAGTGCTGGATGAAGAGATAGATCCACCAATAAGTATTCCGAAATGATCAGGGAGAGCTGAGTTGAAAAGCTAAGAACGTGAGCAGGTTTTGCAGGTTCAGTATTTTTTAGATATGTTACGTGTGTAGTCAAAATCACCAAGATCGAACCATCATAACATATAGCTACCATACAACCGATTGTTCCGATAAATGGGGGTTGGGCTATGTATCTTTAAATTATCAGTTTTGCAGAGTTTTACTAAATGTGAGTAAGGATCGGACACTTGAAACCGTGATGCGTATTCATGAAAGGTATAAAGTCTTCGGCACAGTCGAAGACAGCCCTTTCCTTACTTGTTCAAACTAACGCAGGGATGTGTATGGTGTGGAAGTATAGGAGGGTTGCATGAGCGCAAGTCATTCGAATATCTGAAGCGAAAACAAGGCACTTATGATCCGAAATATTTAAAGTAATTTAAGTGTTTATTTTTTGAGTTTTATTTTTTCTGATCGAAAATAAAACATGTTTGAGTGTTATTTTTTTTTTGACAAAAATAATACTTATTTCTTAAGCGATATTTTATCCTTCAAGAATAAAAATTAAATTTTGAGTTTTAATTTTTTTTCACGGATCGAGAAACTCAAAATGCCGCTGTGCCTTTTTGGCAAGTAATTGGTCATAAATATTAGTTGGTATAATCTCGTCAACATATGTACTCAATAATTAAAACATATTTATAGACACATACATACTCGTATACATGTATATGTACATAGGTTTGCATTCAACAAGGTTTTTTGAGTTTTTCGAACTGTGAAAAAAATTAAAACTTAAAATTTAATTTTTATTCTTGAAGGATAAAATACCGCTAGAAAGAAGATTTACATTCATTCAAAATTAAGTTCAAAAAAGATTGATTATATGTAATTTAAATAGGTTGCGCTCAAATTTTCTTCAATCAATGCAGATTTCCGTTGAGCATGACACGACATGCACGTTCATATACTTTAAACTGTCCTTCGATACTGGGAAGCTTTTGATTGTTTTCATTAAAAATATAAAAATAGTCATTATCGGGGGTCCCTGCTTTGTTGTTTAGTACCAAGTTTCGTCATTCTATAGTAAACGATTCTATTTGTTCGATAATGGTTGGGCTGTCTCCCGTCCATTTTTGAAAATTTTGCAGAAAGTAATAATAGGATGAAAAGGTCATTGTAGCTAGCAAATTTAAGCATTCTATCTGAATAAGTCAGTGCGATATGGCATGTTCTGTCTTGATTCCTAAACTTTTATGCAATTTTTTGTGGTCGTGGTCGAAAAGCGATTTAACTTATTTTCAGTTGTGCGTTTTAAAATAGTAGTATGTATCGGACCACGTTTCGTTACTCTAGGCAAACGTTTCTGAAGTTATTAGCACTCGAAGTTTGAAAATTTGTTCATTCATACGTTTTCCCAAAATTTTTAAACCAACCCTTAATAGAATGATCAGGTCAATATATATGAAATTCTACGATTTTAACTGCTTATGTCAATAAATTATTATATTTTATCATTAATTGAATGAGGAAAAAAAAGACGTAACAGCCACTTATCGCTAACTATAAATGTAAATATTTCCAGCTGAGTGGATAAAGGTGATCATACTGCCAGTAGCCAAGAAAAGTACGCCTTTAACCCCTGGTGATTATAGGCCTATAAGTATACTTCCAGCACTGGGAAAAGTATGTGAATCGCTGATGGCATCTCAAATCTCTGCTTATATTAAATCCAATAATTTATTATCTCCGCTGCAGTCATGTTTCAGACCGCAACATAGCTGTTCCATCGCAATGATGAAAATACTTGACGATATTAGAATAAACTTTGATGATGGATCACTGACACTTCTATGTCTATTAGACTTCTCTAAAGCATTTGACATGGTTAGTCATAATATATTACATCTAAAACTTAAACACTATTTTGGCTTTACAGAAAATGCATTAAAACTTATGATGAGTTATCTTAGTGAAAGAGTGCAAAAGGTGAAGGGAAGGAGTACATTTTCTAGATCTAAGGTTGTGTCGGCTGGTGTTTCCCAGGGGTCTGTACTGGGACCTCTTTTATTCAGTTTATTCGTCAATGATGTTTTCTCAGTGTGTAAATATGTTAATGCCCATGCGTATGCTGATGACATTCAGGTGTACTTGTCTAGTCGTATTGGCCTGGTTGAGGATTTATGTTTCAAATTGAATAGTGATTTGTCTGCTATTTCACAATGGGCAAGTGATAACTATTTGTGTCTAAATGCGTCTAAGTCAGTTGTATTGCCAATATGCAATAGCGTAGTCCATGTAGATAATATTCCAAACTTGCTTACTGATGTTCTGCGGATTACCAACAAAATTAAAAACTTGGGCAGTGTCATTAACTCGAGGTTGACCTGCTCAGATCACGTAAATAATATTGTCAGTAGTGTGTAATGTATTCTACGCAGATTGAGAATGCTTCTTTTACACCAATAGAAACTAGACGCAAGTTAGCTAAACAGCTCATCATGCCTCATATAACGTACGCCGAACTTGTTTATAGTAAGCTGGACTCAATCTCCGCTCACAAAATTAATGTTCTATTTAATAATGTTACCCGGTATGTGTATGGTATAAAAAAGTTCGAACACGTATCCCTATGGAGGAATGAGATTCTTGGTTGCAGCGTAAATGATTACCTTGCTGCTAGAAACTGCATATACGTATATATACAAATTATTAGAATGGCAAACTCCAAGTTATCTATATGAGAAGTTAAATCTGACGAGATCTGAGAGGCTGCACAATCTAAATATACCCAGATTTACCTATCTGTCATCATCAAGGCTTTTTTTCATCAACGCTGTAAGGCTCTGGAATAGTATCCCTGAATCCGTTAAATCATTGCTAAATAGGAGTAACTACAAGGCAAATATACTTAACTACTTCAAGTCGTCGTAATGAGTATGATAGTAACTAACTGCTTTCTATCTGTATCTATTATTTTATCTTCATTTCATTTCCATTACTTTATGTTCTATCTTCTCTGCATACCTCCTATTCGAAGATAATCATGTACATCTAATTTTTCTTATTTATTTATTTCATCTTTTCTTATTACAATTGTTAGTCATAATTGCTATTAAATTTTATCTATAATGTTAATAAAATAATGTCATTTAATTTAAGTTGATGTACTTTTAAAAGACTGTTGTCTTACATGTACAACCACTATCGCATTAAATAAATTATTTTGTGAATTAATATATAAAACACATGTACAGAGAATGTCATAGTATAGAGAAGGTCCAATGCGATGAATGGTGTGAAGCAGTAGACCATCGATTCGGGGGCAGGGAATTCACCATTTTTATTCACCAGCACAATAGCAGAATTCTTGTGCTTACATAGCGAACCCTGCAAAAAACGGAAATGCTCCGTTCCATCATCCAAAGAATACTCCTTAAGGAGTATCAGAGTACTCCAAAACTTACCTGATTGGTTGTCCTAATCCATCTCGGAGTACTCCATTTCTTTGCTCTTGAATACTTCATGAAGCACCTGCGTGGGAGTACTCTCAAAATGCTCCCAAAGGATTACTCCATGGAGTATACAACACCAAAGCGAGAGAGGCAGTAGGGGTCCTCAAAAGTACACTTCTTTCTCGCTTTGGTGTAGAATACTCCATGGAGCAATCTTTTTGGAGAATTTTCAAAGTACTCTCACGTAAGTGCTTCATACGTAGAGTCAACTTTAGCAAAGCTAGCTAGGACCGTTTTACGGACTATATAGAGCGCTCTTTCGCTGCCCTACACACACCGACAGACGCACGCCAAAGTGAACGAGAGTTTCGCCAAGTTATGGATTCAGCCTTCATTCCCGCTGGATGAAAGTACGTCGTTCTGAGGTTATGAAGTCCGTCTGTCGATCAATTTAGAGTATGATTGGCAAGTGGTCAGATGCCAACGTCAGAATCAGTTGCAGTTGACCCAGTTTATGAGTCCTGCTCTCACGATGGAGATATCTGGTGAGCTGTGGCAGTTGCCTGCCACTCTGGGGGGGGGGGGCATCTCCGTCACTGTACATAATGCAGAGTCATCTATTTGCTCTGTAAGTGCATGCCCTCTGCTATCGGCTGACACTGATGTCGGGGTAATAGTTCCTCGGGCAACACGTAACAGACGTTATGTATACATTAATAATTTGCAGTTCGACATCGGCTGACAGGTCACCTATGCCTTGCCATTCTAAGGTAGAGTCCCTTGGGTCGATGTCGGGAACAAATATATTATATTGCACAGTGTGGTGTGTTATGAACGCGATACCACCTCTATTAACGCTGGGATGGTACTTTCGATACACATTGTACCCATCGCAAGCTAGGTCTGATCTTGTGATCAGTTTTTTCTTTTTAATCGCAGCGATATTGATGTTGTTCAGCTTTAGAAATCCAGTTATCTCCGCGATCTTGCCAGCTAATCCGTTACTGTACAGCTGTGCTATTCTGAAGTGCGCGAGGTAGAGGTCATACTAGCCGTAAGGGACCAATGCGTCTGCCTAGGGTTGATGGGCTGATGCCTAAGCTTTGTCGCAGTCTAGAAGGTAATGAGCCTTGAACATTTGATGGTAAGACCAGATTATATGGCGTGAACACAGCCGCCCAGAGGTTGCTGTTCGCGAGCACAAAAAACGTGACACAGGCCAAGGAATTGTTGTACTTGACCGATGCCGAAGGCGTATATAACCTTTGCCGACAATGAGATGGTGGTCCTGACCAACGTGCATGCTGGAAGTATGGTAGGACATTGAGGACAGAGAAAGAGGGGACTGACGCTCGGCAATGGTCACGTCGGACATATTCCGGAGGGGATAGGAGGTTTGAGCGGCTGTGTGAGATGGAGACGCTGTTTAGCGTGAGCGGCAGTCGGGAGTAGGTGAGGCGGGCTTTGCGGCAGTGTTGCTAGTCGTGGAGACTGGGCCATAATTGTGGTCGCTTCACGATATTAGGGGCGGTGCGGGTGCGCTAGAGCGACGTGTACCGCGGGACGCCCTAAGAGATGAGCAACATGGTGCCTCGAAGGTACTAAAGAAAGTACGGGGTCTGTGAATAGCAGGGTTAAGCCCTCAGCATCCAGATTTGTGAATCAATATCTTAATCTCTTGGTCCGGGGTTGGACAAGAGTGCCAGCGCATACTTTAATTAAAGCCGTCAGGTTTTCTGGAAGTAAGCCGCCTTATACATATGATATGCTATGGGCATATAAGGACACAAAAATCTGCGGGGAGCAGTGCACTACCTTAATCTATGCTTGTTACGAGTAGTATTAACCGTTCCTTCGAAATAATAGAGGGATCAACGAAGTTTCGCAACGATTAACATATATTGCTGAGGATCTATTATAAAATTCTTTACGAATTAAATGAATTACGATTAGTATATCGACCCCTTTGCACGAAGTTATCGTAATGGACATTTTTCGAAACTTACTTTTTAATGCAAATTCTTCCTACATCCCTCAGCGCATCTTCTGGTTAAATATTATAGCTGAAATCCGTATGGTCGTGCCAAAAATTGGGTTTCTTTTTTATCGTAAGGGACAACTAACTTTTTCTTGATCGCGAAATTATCGTATAGCCCACATAAAAGTATTTGGAATATAAATGCTAAGTAATTTTATGTACTATTTCTTACTCAACCTTAATGTTTCTATAGGATAATATCGCTACCGGATAAAATTTCCATTACCTTATAACTTAAAACAATACGTATATTTGTATACTAGTTTATTTATATATTTCTATATCCACTACTATTCCGGGAACACCTGAAACGATTTGGACGAAATTCGTTATACAGAGTAATATGCTTCACTCTCAGACATTCTACCCAGATGCTGCCACTGACAATGTTTTACAATGCTGCCACCGTTTTGGACCTGAAAAATGAGATGGGTATCAAATTAAAGGTATTTTGCCACGTATTTCAACTAAGAAAGCAACATAATAAAAAATATATAAATAAAAATAATAGGGAACATTTAGTTAATGAGGTCGCTGTTGCAAATTGACTATCAAAAGTCTGATATTGTAAACTAGAAACCCGGGCAGACGTTGCTCTGCCCGAACATTGATTTAATAATGTAAAAATATTACTTTTGTTTGACCTGTCACAAGAGTTTGACACAGTCAATCATACGCAGTTGGCTTCGGATATGGATGACTATTCTCTCAAACGCTGTTTTACCAACTATCTGAGTAGTCGACAATCGTCTGTTGTATTCAGGAATGCAAGATCACAGCCGTGTAGGACTTAGCAAGGGGTGCAAGAGGGTGGTGTCCCATCCTCGCTTCTGTTTAATTATTGAGGCTCCCTCTTCAACCCTTAGGGGTATTTCCGTCGATGAGCCGTGCTACAGAATAAATATTTATCCGCCGACTCTTTCCAGTTTTTTCGCCACACGGACCCTGACATTGTCACCGACTAAATCTTCGGCCACCGTGTTTGCAACTAAAGTACAAAGGCTCAACAAAATCTTAGAGAGTAGCTGTCAGCACAAGGCAATCAGGCAGCCGGTCCTGAACTACGCGTCGTCGATATTGTCGCTGGTGCTAGGAGACATACCCTGAAAGACCTGCAAGAACACAACACTCAGGACTGCTACGGGATATCTCCTTATGTCACTGGAACATCATTTACACAGCGAGGCAAAAATGAATAATGTAAAATGCAAAACCGCATCATTATATTAGGCAATTTTTTTAAGGCAGCGCTAGCCCCGGTCATAAGGACACATCTCCGTAAGGGCTACGATGACACCAAATAACAACGCAACCAAAGCTGCATAGGCCCTCAACAATATTCATACAGAAGGAAGCGAGAGTCGCTCTGACCCATTTCCATCTGGGTACTGTAATAGGGTAAACTCTTACCTATCAAGATTGACCGCGTGTATTCAGCTCGTTCCCTCACGATACCAATCACCTGCTCAGCGGAGCAGACTGTTCTAACACCAATCTCATTCGAATTCAATGTATTATAGTATGGAAGGCGAGTACACTAATCCTATATTACCGCGATCTCGTCATTAAAATTACAAAATTATGTAATAAGGCCATTGGATTTGTCATATAAATATTTTTTTAATTATCGTAACCCAGTAAAACCTGGGATCATCGTTTTATAAATCCCGGAGTTCTCCCTTGAGAGTATTGGATTACTCCCTATGCTTCTGTGTATTACCATATAATTTTGTGTACTCTCTTTTAACATTGCATGTCCTAGGAGGGTGATTAATAGAAAAACTCCCTATTACCTCCCAAAAAACAATAATGGAGTTATAGCTATTACTTTTTTATGAATCGCAATCGAGTAATGGGGGAGTTTTGGAGAATTTTAGAAGACCTCCCAGGAGAGTAATGAGGGAGACAGTTCATATTCTTTCTAAAAGACCAACGAAAGTTCTTTGTAGGATCATGCCTCAATCCTTCTATGGAAGCAAATAAAGGAATGGAAGCAATGCAAATGCCTTACATACCAGCAAAAAGTGATAAATTATGGAGCCGGGAGTAGAAGTTGGAGAAAAAGTGTAGAAATCTCTGTTGTCGTTCCGAAAGGATGTTTAGCGGAGTACTCTCTTGTTCATCGCATGGGGATATCTCTCTTTTTCCTCTACGAAGAGGAGCATAAGAGCAGAAAACCAAAAAATGATCTTCTATTGTTCCAAAAGGATCACAAAGGGAGCACTTTCTTATTCATCGCTTGGGGAGATCTCGCTTCAACGGGAAGGGAAATTTATTCAAACACACTCATAAAACATTGAGAGCGAAATTATCGTAAGGGACAAATTGATGATTTTTTCGCAAACTGAGGATTTTTCCAAGAAAAAAATAAAAGGTTTAGTATATTGATTAACTATCTAACCGCGTGCTCAATTTTATTTCAATAAATCAACAAAAAGTGAAAAAAAAACAAAAAAATGGTCTCCTGTAAAATTTGCTTTTTGTCCCTTACGATATCTTGGCGCAAAGGGGTCGATATATTCTGCACACGTTCGTGACTTCGGTACTTAAAAAAAAATTCTCTTAAATTGTCAGTACCTCAATTTTTCGCTTTTCTTAATACCTAAATATTTAATTTCCTTTTAGTTTCGAAACATAAACAGATTTGCTAGTCCAATCCCACATTTCTCTGAATAAAACTAGTAAAATGATTAAAAATTCACCTATAGAGTGACGCTAAATACATAGTACAGGGCTGACTCTAGTAACCTTTGTCTATTTCTGACTGCTTCTGCCAATTTCTCGCAACTAAATTGACAGCTGATAGATAACGTAACAAAATTTTAGCTAGGCGAATTGCGTTCCAGAATCGTTATTAAACGAAATCGCCTAATATTCTGAGAGTTCATTTGCTTTAACATTTAGGCGATGGCGATGTTTGGAATTCTACTGCTGGATACAGCAAAATTCTACTGCTGGATTACAGACTGAACTCTGACATGCCGAATGTTTGCCGGCCGGTGGTGTGTTTCCCGATGACACCAATCATCGGTAATTGTTTCCTTTAGGAGGCAAATGCTAAAATACGTCCGAAATTATCGGGAAAGGTATTAAAAGACGCGTTTTGACCTCGGTAACAATAATCCGGAAGCGGATCAGTGAAGAGATATTTGCAATCAAAGTTGACAATTTTCTGTCACTTTCATGTGGTTGTTGTAATTACAGATTAGGGTGCACCGAAAAGTGCAGAAGTGCGTTCTGCGCAGAAACACTGTGGACCGCGTAGCCGGTGTTGGACCGGCTAAGGGTTATTTTTTGAGGGGCGGCCGAAGGCCACCTACGCAGAAAGGTGTTCTGTTTATAAATACCTTGGATCAAGCCCCATATTTGGGATCGGACCTAGGTCATTTTTGAGTTTTTTGCGAATAACTTTTCACTGAAACGAAAAATTGAAAAACCGCTTTCGGATTGTTGATACCGACGTTTACGTGTTTTACCAGTTGTCTCCTAAAGGAAACAATTACCCAATCATCTGTATACCTGCTCGACGGAGCAAACTCTTTTAAAAATAACTTCACTCTGGTTTAACTCTATTGAAGCCGCTAGGTTCCTGGCACTCCCGTTAAAAGATATTGATTACAATGTTAGGTAAGGAAAGTGACTACTAGATAGATCGAAGCATCGCTACAACAACAACAACCACTCCAGTAAACTTCGCAATGTGTAATGGTCGTCTTTCCTTCATCAATCAACCAGCCGGGCAGCGGCACCTACCCCATTAAGGGACCGAACATTACAGGTGCAAGCCCGACGCACAACTCGTTTTGCGGTGGTTAAAGTTATATTACTTTATAACTAGCCGCACTTTATGGCGATCCGACGCTGCTGTTTTAAATCAACTGACAATACCTTAACGGGAATTTGTCGGAGTGGCCTTACCAGGTTGTCGCATTCTCACGTTTAGCTCACCACCAAGCGGATGATCCGTGGCTACCCAGAAGCGCATGCAAAAGAGTCTCCCTGGCAATTCCCAGGTGAATGGTGGTCAGAAATTTTCCCCACTTGCGTGGCATACTACGCACGGCAACAACCTCCCCATCCTCCTCTTGCAAGATTACCATTTATTCATTTAATGCTCAACTCTTTATGTTAACATCACTAACAAGGTTGCGCAATCCATACACACTTGTAGCACTTTATTTTTAGTTTTGTCCTGAAAAAAAAAAATTCATAGCACTTCCCTATGTCCTCACATATAAATACAACTCATATGAAAGGGCAAAGCAAAAGCCCTTCAGCATGATATAGAAATATACACTAAAAAATTGAAAATGAAAATTTTATTTTTAATTTTGGAGCATTGAGAAAAACTCGTATTCAGAAATAATTCCTCAAGAGAAATTTGATCGCGCTTAACTGAACAAAAAAGGTCATACGGCATACGGGCCTTTGAAGAAGACGGTGATGAGTACAAAAGGGTTTAAATGGACATAAGTTCAAGAAACAATGTAAGGAAACACAGATTGGTTCAAAAGGGATCCAAATGGGCCAAAATTGGGTCTCAAATGTCCCAAGAAGATGATCATAACATCCGTGGCAATAAGTTAAAGAAATCCAAGTAATTTTTTTGAATTATTTATTTATTTATTTATTTAATCTTGAAAATGTAACATTTCTTACAGACTAGTGAAAAACTTAGGAAAGCTATATACTATTTCAATAAATCAATCAGTAACATCTTAAATCTATTTTCACATAAGGAGAAGTCCAAAACTGAAGAATTTGGGAGCAAATTAAATTCTTTAAGAGCTCTCAAAATAGGAGCATTGGCAGCATAATTTGTTCTTGCTAACCCCACCGAAAATGTAGCTTGATTCCTTAAACAAATATGAGGAGTAACAAAAAAAATGCGTTCTAATAAGCAGGGGCAGTCCACAACCCCTTTTATCAGCTTAAAAATGAAAATAAGGGATAAGAAAATTCTCCTGCAATCCAGTGACTTAAGATTTATAAGCACACATACATTAAACTTGAAAACTTTAGTGTAAATGTATGGAATTGAGATATGGTTGTTTGTGTATAAAATTCACAATTTTTGAGCAAAAGCCGTGAAAATTTTTGCGATAAGAGATTTTTGTACGAAGAATACATTGTTAATTCTAGATCCGCCACAGAGCAATATAGTTAAAACTTTTAATGGCGGGAAATGTTACCCTGAGCTTGAGAAAATAGATAAGGGGTAGCATTACTTGAAGCTTTGTCACATTTATTTTCATTGAAATAGCAAGTTTGTAAGTTTCTTGGTGTAATATTAAATTGAAAATTGAATTTGTAAATATAAAGTTATAAATACTGATTTACTACCATACGTACATACAAAGTCATAAAGAAATGGACTTGATGTACATGAGCTCCCTATGTTCAATTTGCATGTTCTTGTACTAAACTCGATTAATTGTAATTTATGTACATTTTTACTGTTGGGGTTGGAAAAGGCAGATCGTTTTATGATTGAACTGAGTGCAATATGACGGAGATATCTAAAAAAGGTCATACGAAACAATTATTAAAATCTGATGTACCATAAATGCTCACATTGACACACCAGAAATTGGTGCACCACCGAACTATAAATTGTATGCAAACCCACAAGTGTTTGGCCTTTTTTATTGAAATCAGAATTAGGCATTTTGTAAAAGCCAAGTACGTACATATATTTGTATATATGTGTATGGAGTATAGTGAGTATATTATTGCATACATATGTGTGAAATGAGGAATATATATTTATTATGAGCGAGATTTATAAGGGATGATTAATTTAACGAAGCTTACCCCGATTTATTCAAACATTTGTACATGCATATATAGGTAGCACATGGAATCATTGTGTTTTGAAGGGTTTTGGTAGCAGGCTTTTTATACATATGGTCACTTCAATCGTAACTCATGTTACATCAGAAACAAAGTTTCTAACAACCTAGTTAGATGAAAATGCCTAAAAGTAGTTAATCAAGGGAAAAATTTAGGGGGAACATATCGTTAACTCACGTTACTATTTTTAGCGAAGAGGTTTGCCTTCATTTTCCAAATCTACACCTTGCCAAGTGGCTTCCAATACTTAACTTTTTAGAATAGGACTTCGTTAAGAATTGATAAAAAAAAAATTTAAAACTTAGTTTATCTATGGTGATTGTTGTTGGAGCAAAGCTCAAATTTTTATGTTTGTTTGTTAATTGATATTAGAGGAAAAATTACAACGTTATGCACAGCGATGGTATGGGATGACATGTTTCGAAGTGCCCAGCTTCTCATCAGACCCCTTTTCGGACACTGAGATACTAACCCAAGTGTCTGCACCAAAGCCGCTGTTAGAGTACTCTAACAACTAAGCTATGATGCCCTGTAGCGTCACGATGGGTTAGTATCTCAGTGTCCGAAAAGGGGTCTGATGAGAAGCTGGGCACTTCGAAACATGTTATCCCATACCATCGCTGTGCATAACGTTGTAATTTTCCCTCTTATACAGGGTGTTTTTTTTACAGGTTTGTTTTTCGAATAGAGATAAAACTGGCATTTTGTGGTCAAATCTGGCAACTCTAATGTCATTTATGTTCAGTTTGGTTTGCCATTTCATCATGAACAGGTTGACAAAAGAACAACGCTTGCAAATCGTGCAAATTTATTTCGAAAATAATGGTTCAGTTCGCGAAGTTTACCGTGAGCTCCGTCCATTTTATGGTCGACATAATCGTCCATCAGAGCAATTAATTCGGTTAACCATGGATCGTTTTCGCACTACGTTTACTCTATGTGATAATACGCATCCGCAGAGACGTCGAACAGTGCGCACCGAAGAAACAATTGCCGCTGTAGAGCAAAGTGTTGAAGAGGACCCGAATGAATCGATTCGCCACCGTGCACAGCAATTGGAGCTTTGTCCATCAACTTTATGGAAGATTTTGCGCAAAGATCTTGGCTTGCGACCTTACAAGATCCAGCTTGTGCAAGAATTAAAGCCGCGAGACCATGCAATGCGTCGTGATTTTGGTGTATGGGCCGAAAATGAGATTGATTTCGATGCTGATTTTCATCGCAAAATTTTGTTCAGTGATGAGGCTCATTTTTGGTTGAATGGCTACGTCAACAAGCAAAATTGCCGCATTTGGAGTGAAGAGAATCCACATGAGACCCTTGAAACGCCATTACATCCACAAAAACTGACTGTTTGGTGTGCTCTATGGGCTGGTGGAGTCATTGGGCCATACTTCTTCCGCAATAATGCTGGAGAGGCAGCTACCGTTAATGGAGACCGGTATAGAGCCATGATAACCGACTATTTTGTTCCCGAATTGGATGGCATGAATGTGGATGAGTTGTGGTTCACAGCGCACGTCACAATCGATTTATTGAAGGAAACATTCGATGAGCGCATAATTTCGCGGAATGGACCTGTCAATTGGCCACCAAGGTCGTGTGATTTGACACCATTGGATTATTTTCTTTGGGGATATGTGAAGTCGCTCGTCTACACCAACAAACCAGAAACGTTAGGGGAATTGGAAGCCAACATTCGTGGCGTTATTGCCGACATACGGCCCCATATGCTCGAAAAAGTGGTTGAAAATTGGGCCTGTAGAATTGGCTTTATTCGAGCCAGCCGCGGCGGCCACATGCCCGAAATCATATTTAAACATTAATGGCATAAAATTATCCTTCCAATAAAGCCAAATTGATGGACCTTAAAACGATTTTCTTGTGTTTTATTTCAATTCGAAGTTCTATACCCCTAAAAAAACACCCTTTATCAATTAACAAACAAACATAAAAATTTGAGCTTTGCTCCAACAACAATCACCATAACTATAATTGTTACAGGTACAGTGCGGGTGCATAACAAATAACACGGAAGTGTTGATATGCAAAAAAGCCCTTCTGTATCTAAAACTGTCCTATGAACGCGCCTAAAAATATTCCACTTTCCTTGAGTTGACATATAAAATATATGTACCAAAGAATGTATAAAAGGAATAAGCAAAATGGAACATTAGAGGAAAAATGCATCGTGACGCTACAGGGCATCATAGCTTAGTTGTTAGAGTACTCTAACAGCGGCTTTGGTGCAGACACTTGGGTTAGTATCTCAGTGTCCGAAAAGGGGTCTGATGAGAAGCTGGGCACTTCGAAACATGTCATCCCATACCATCGCTGTGCATAACGTTGTAATTTTTCTTCTAATATCAATTAGTTTATCTCATTTTGAATATATAAGTTTTGTGTACTGAACCGATTTCGATAAAATTTGGTATCAAAATAAAAGATTGTTCAACTTAAAACAAATAGGGAAGTCTAAGTTCGGGTGAAACCAAACTTTAAATACCCAGCTGTGCAAAAGTGTTCGTGGTGAATTGGTAAATTGTTGTGGAGTTATGACCGATAAAAGTTTTAAACTTTTTCTAAATACTACCATGTTTGCAGTCTTATAAATAAAAATGAATGTGTGTCTGGCGTCCAAAGTACTTAACCGATCTTTATGACATTTTCACAGTAGATTCCTGGATTCACTATTTACAGTATAGGCTATATATAATTTTGGAAAATTAGGAGGTGCCACGCCCCCATTCTATATACAATTTTATCTTGCATAGGCGTTCAAGGTACTCAACCGATCTTTATGAAATTTTCACAGTATATTTATGGATTCACTGGTTACAGCATAGACTATATAACTATAATTACGAAAAACGTTGACCTCGTATCATGCTTCGTAATTTTAGTTAACGCGGTTCTGAAATTAATAATTGCTGAAATTTGATATTTTGTTCATTTATAAGTGGGCGGTGCCAGGCCCACTTTCCAAAAATTACAAAACTCATATAAAGAATAAGAAAATTGATGTAAGCATCAAATTATATTATTATACCGGGTTCAGTTAATTACATATGTGCAGTTCAATATTTCAACCTCCTTTCCATATAACTTTTATGAAAAAGTAGGCTTGGTCGAAAAGCGATTTCGCTTATTTATCACAATAGTATGCCTCCTATATTTATAATTTCGTTATACTGGCGTAAACGGTTCTGAATTTATTAACAGTCAAAGTTTTCCAAATACAAGGTGGCGCAAAAGTAAGCTTCCGATGTTCAGCATATCGGTTGTGGCACGTGCAGTGTGTGCTGTTGCACCGTCTTGTTGGAACCACATGTTTTCCAATCCCAATTCATCAAGTTGCGGCAAAAAGAACTCGTTGATCATTGCTCTGTAGCGCTCACCATTCACAGTAACCGTTTGGCCCCGACCGATTATTGGTCAAATAAATAGTCAGCAATATTCCGCGTTCTGGAGCAGTGTAGCGTAAAATTGTTTATTAACGTGTATTTCGCATGTGTTTACTACACAAATGTCAAAACAGAACTGACTTTAGGGGCCAATCGCAAAATTTATAGCATTTTCTGATAGGAGGATTACTTTTGCGCCACCCTGTATATGATAAAATCGTCAATGGAACAACCAAATTAATAAATTTGGCAAGTTTCATCACTGTTATTGAATTAACCGATTTTATACGTTTTTCGAAATTTTCGACATCGAAAAAAGGGGCGTGGTTATGGTTCGTTTTCGCCCATTTCAAATAGAAACCTACCTTGGCCGGAAAGCAACCTGTGTGCCAAATTTCATTCAAATATCGCAATTTTTACAAATGACGGGCGGACATGTCTTAATGAATTCTTCTGTTTATTCTAAGAACTTTGATACATGGAACTTCATATCTATCCCTATTATTTTGTACCGCTGCAAACTACCGTTATATGACCAAAACTATAATACCCTGTGTACTAGTACACGCTGGGTATAATACGTAATTTCGTCTGTTATACTATTTTAATTATGTCAATATATTTAAAAAAGAATGGCTCAGCGAAATTGAAACCACCCATAAGTTGGAGTCCGATACGAGGACGTGGAAAAGGAAGTGATTATTGGATTTCACCTTAAAAAAAAGAAGTAAGTACTAATTTAGTTACTATTTTAGGTTATTTTCAAATATTGCTGTAAAGGAATAAATGTGAACTTGTTTTGTTACTGTTCTTCAAAAGAAAAGGTACTTATTTTTGGTATTTTTTCTCTAGGTTTTTATAAATTTGGTTTGCGTCCCCACTAGTGAAAAAATGAAACTGCAATTTCGTAATTTCCATTTTACACTCAAAATCGTTATTATGGAAAAAAAGTTTGACTCCCCCCCGAAAATATTTTCTGTATCCGCGCCTGGGCATGAGAAAAGGGGACGTGGCACTTTTTATACTAACTGAATTTCTCAAACCGCATATCTATTTATATGTATGTTTTTTTTTTTTTCAAAATAAGGATTAAACTTGAACTCACCTGCTGTAAGTTTCAGACGCAGCGAATTGCGGACGGGGATATTATGAAAAAAAAAGAAATTTGTAACGAATTATATTAAAGAAAAAACCTTGTTAAGTTGATACCAAGGCAACGGACTGCTTAAAAATATCGCTTTTTCCATCTAGGTATACATTTTTAGTTACGTTTTATTGCTTACTTTGTCATACGTGTACTTTTGGGAATCAAATCTTTGATTATTTTTGTTTTGTATGTATCACTTCTAGTCTGTAATAAAGACAGCCACGCTTTATATGTAGAAAATCACAAAGTGTAGTGTCCGACCGACACCTAAATTTGGACCGATGGCGTTTCTTTAAAAAAGGCCACCTCCTTAAAACATATACATTCGTTTATACAGCATGGATACGTGAATGTAGATATACCCTATCCGACCGGTTTGTATCAGCTTTGCAAACACGCAGAAATAATCAGCAATGTCGATGTTGATTGAAGGTAAGATAAGGTTTACAGTTACATAGTCCTCCAGTTACAAAGTTACCGGCAACGCTCATAATAAGGCCGTTAATGTTATTTCGAAATATTCGAAAATGCACATTCGTATTTGAAGTAAGGGATGTCGCTCATAGTTTTTAGAAAATAATGCATGTAGTATCTATTTGTTTGGATTTGTCCAAATCGGATCGAGTTGAGCAAAAAAATACGAAATTCGAACCAAAATTTTAAAGTTTTTATATTTTTTACCACATTTATACTGTTGTATGTAAATCCCAGTGAGCGTAAGAAACGCAGTTGAAACATAGTCAGAACCCGATGGCAATGTAAAACAAGTAAGGAAAGCGCTGTCTTCTGTGCCCAAGGCTTCATATCTTTTATGAATACGCATCACGGTTTTAAGTTTCCGATCCTTACTTACAATAAGTACAAACCCTGCAAAATTTTGATGGTCTTACCCTGTTAATTTAAAGATACATAGCCCAAACCCTGTTTATCGGAAAAATTTGTTGTATGGGGGCTATACGATATATTGGTCGAATCTTGATGATTTTCGGCCGCTGTGGTGTGGCCGTAGTGTTGCTGGCCTACCACACCGAAGGTCCAAGGTTCTAGCCCTGGTAAAAGTAACATCAAAAGTGGTTTGAAAAAGTTTTTTCAAAACTGGGTCTCCCCCCGGCAGTGTTTTTTGCAAACTCTCCGAGTGTATTTCTGCCATGAAAGGCTTCTCAGCAAAAATTCATGTGCTTTGCAGATGCGGTTCGGAATCGTCAAAAAACTGAAGGTCCCGCCAATTTGCAGAAAAAATTAGAAGCAGCACACCACAAATTGGTAAAGAAGCTCGGCTTTAATCTCCTCGGAGGCATATATCCCATCAATAATTTTTTTTTTTTTTGGTGATTTTCACTACACACATTACATATGTAATAAGTACTGTAGCAGCCAAATTTTGTATTCCTCGCTATTAAATTGCAATGGTTATAGCCCAAAACCCATTTATCGGAACTATCGATTATATAAAGTTTACGTTCCTAGCTTTTTGACTAAAAGAGTTATAGGCCAAAACCCATTACGTTTGTCCGATCTGGCTGTATAAAATGTATAAAACTTGCACTTTAATTGCAAGATTTATAGGTCAAAGCCCGTTTATCGGAACAATCGATTTTATGGGAGCTATGCTTTGTATTGGTCCGATATTGTTGGTTCCGAAAAATGATTAATATATTACAAAATGGCGATCCCTTATCAAATTTCATCAAGGTATCTCAAAAACTTAGGGACAAGTTTGGGTTCAAACAGACAGACTGATGATTTCAGTATACTTATTGGTGGGTCTGTCTCTTCTTTTTATTTTCACACTTACAAACATCGGACCATGTTCATGAAAGGTATAATTAAGGAAAAGAGGGCACACCTGTCGATATATTCGGTAATTTGGCCCATGTTAAGAAAATTGGAATTCGGTTATTTGGGTATTGATTGGTGGGTGAGCTAATATTTGTCGCATACTATGATACCTATAGAAAAAGGCAGAGCTCCATACAACATTCCAGCCGTATTCCAGCAATATTTCATTCCCAACATCCCTACTATCTTTCAAGATTCGCATTTGTAGTCACTTTTCCCCAAATTTTTTTTTGGAAAACTCTTTATAAAAACAGATAAATTTGTTTTACAATAAAAAATTCGCTGATAATCACAAATTTTACAATCTCTAAAGAGCATCACAGATCTATCGTAATCCTCTCTCATCCTAACCACAATGGAAGCACTTTACGTCAGTGTGTTAATTTGATTAACTATCCTTCACTTTTTCGTAGTTTGCGAAAATCGAAAGAGGGTTGTGTTTGTAGTACGTTTAGAAGTCGCATGAAAACATCCACCGAAAGTTTAAAAATATTCATGTGACGAGGGGTTAATTCGAATTAAATATCAATTGTACTTTTTCGGCGTGATAAGTGTTACAGCCGGTGGTAATGTTGAGTGGTGGTGTGCAAGGTGGGCATAACGAAACACTTGTGCACACATACATAAATACAAACATATGTGCATACATATGTACATTAAGTTGGTAGGCAGAATATCTGCGACCCAGAATCACTTTTTTCATAAAAATTCGTCGAGCCGACTGAGGGTAATACGGGCGTATGTTACAACCAACCAGAGTTGCTAATAGATTACGGATGCTTTTAATCCCTATTTCAGATACGTTCTCCAGATTTAAAAAAAATTTATTTAGACTTGTTATGGATACGGGAATTCAACAAGAAAAGCTCAAGTAGCATTTCAAAGACCACTAACGTGATACATATGACTATAATCAGGACGTATTTCAATCGAAGTATTTACATTGTTGGAATGCAATCGATTCCAATAAACTCTGTAAGAAAGAGGAAGAGGTGTTTCTGGTATAGCAAAAGCTATTTCATACAAATTGAGGACTCTCAGATAGAATTATATAATTTAAAGCTCGGGACTGAGAAAAGATATTGCTGCCAGTTTAAAACATCTTGCTTTTTGAATAGCTTCCGTCTTGGAGGGAAGTGAGTTCCAAAGACGGATTGTACCGATCGGAAACAATAGATTCAGGGTCCGAGTAGACTGACACAAGTTTAATTTTTCAAATAAATAAGGTGGATTATGAGAGTGTAATAGCTTATTGGGGGATTTCAAATTTTTTTTTAATTTTAAATATCGCTTCCGACAATTTTCGTAGCATATGGAGAGATATGATAAAATTTTCTGTTAGAAAAAATAAACCGAGCATCATTGTTTAAGGCAAGCTGCAGTGAAGATGAATCAAATATTAATGAATATACAGGGTGTTTTTTTTACAGGTTTGTTTTTCGAATAGAGATAAAACTGGCATTTTGTGGTCAAACCTGGCAACTCTAATGTCATTTATGTTCAGTTTGGTTTGCCATTTCATCATGAACAGGTTGACAAAAGAACAACGCTTGCAAATCGTGCAAATTTATTTCGAAAATAATGGTTCAGTTCGCGAAGTTTACCGTGAGCTCCGTCCATTTTATGGTCGACATAATCGTCCATCAGAGCAATTAATTCGGTTAACCATGGATCGTTTTCGCACTACGTTTACTCTATGTGATAATACGCATCCGCAGAGACGTCGAACAGTGCGCACCGAAGAAACAATTGCCGCTGTAGAGCAAAGTGTTGAAGAGGACCCGAATGAATCGATTCGCCACCGTGCACAGCAATTGGAGCTTTGTCCATCAACTTTATGGAAGATTTTGCGCAAAGATCTTGGCTTGCGACCTTACAAGATCCAGCTTGTGCAAGAATTAAAGCCGCGAGACCATGCAATGCGTCGTGATTTTGGTGTATGGGCCGAAAATGAGATTGATTTCGATGCTGATTTTCATCGCAAAATTTTGTTCAGTGATGAGGCTCATTTTTGGTTGAATGGCTACGTCAACAAGCAAAATTGCCGCATTTGGAGTGAAGAGAATCCACATGAGACCCTTGAAACGCCATTACATCCACAAAAACTGACTGTTTGGTGTGCTCTATGGGCTGGTGGAGTCATTGGGCCATACTTCTTCCGCAATAATGCTGGAGAGGCAGCTACCGTTAATGGAGACCGGTATAGAGCCATGATAACCGACTATTTTGTTCCCGAATTGGA
Source organism: Merzomyia westermanni (assembly GCA_949987695.1). Taxonomy (NCBI): domain Eukaryota; kingdom Metazoa; phylum Arthropoda; class Insecta; order Diptera; family Tephritidae; genus Merzomyia; species Merzomyia westermanni. The sequence continues at coordinate 159,526,036 of OX465289.1, read as the reverse complement.
TGGCATGAATGTGGATGAGTTGTGGTTCCAACAAGACGGCGCTACATGCCACACAGCGCACGTCACAATCGATTTATTGAAGGAAACATTCGATGAGCGCATAATTTCGCGGAATGGACCTGTCAATTGGCCACCAAGGTCGTGTGATTTGACACCATTGGATTATTTTCTTTGGGGATATGTGAAGTCGCTCGTCTACACCAACAAACCAGAAACGTTAGGGGAATTGGAAGCCAACATTCGTGGCGTTATTGCCGACATACGGCCCCATATGCTCGAAAAAGTGGTTGAAAATTGGACCTGTAGAATTGGCTTTATTCGAGCCAGCCGCGGCGGCCACATGCCCGAAATCATATTTAAACATTAATGGCATAAAATTATCCTTCCAATAAAGCCAAATTGATGGACCTTAAAACGATTTTCTTGTGTTTTATTTCAATTCGAAGTTCTATACCCCTAAAAAAAACACCCTTTACAAACTCATTTAATTGTTGAATTTCGATTAAGGTTGTTTTACAAGAATGTGTTAGCAACCAGCAAAATAGAAGAATGAATAAAAAGAATAGAACCAAGCCGGAACATACGAGGAGAAAACATACGACTTCTTGACACTTGTCTAGAGTTGCCGTGTGTCAAATCTGTAAAATGAATCAATCAATACAGTTTTAAATCAGTAAAAATTTATTTTACAAATGTTATTGTTTGATTTCAAATTTGGCTGCGATTTCATCTTTGTAACTCTATAATTCCTTCAATGATTGCATGAATGCGAGAAAGTAATTGAGTTTGAATGCGATTGGAAAGCACTCGCAGTCACAAATGATTTCAAATTTTGGTGATTTAAATCATTTTTGAATTCAGAACTATAGAAATTTATACATTCAGGGTTGATATTTGGGTATTTTGACTGTTTAACATATATGGGATGAATTTGAAGCTGTCAAAATAGTCATAAAACTCGAGGCTGCGATGTATCATTTTAAAAATTGGTATCTTCCCCAAAAATTTGTGTTTTATGGATTTTGCTTCAATTCAGCTGAACTTAATGTTATTAGCTTCAAATCTTATTAGAATGATTCAGAAACTAAAACTTATGTGAGCATTTCTTTCAAAAATTGATTTAAGGCATGGTATTGTTTTCATCAAAATAATTCGAAACCATAATACCCAGTATTGATTTCCGCTTTCAATAGCGTGGGCAACTCTTACTCAATATTTGACATTAATATACATAAACATATAAGAAAACAGTTTTTTGGTGATTACTGCAAAATTAAGCCGTATTTTTCAGGAAGGTAAGTATAAATAGACGCCATAATGCAGTGCAGAGTGTTCATCTGTAGGTAAAAATGCAGACAAAATCCCGTTTACTATCTACATGCCAGGGAGTTGGTTGACTTCCTCAAAAATAAACCTAGAGGCGTTGAGACTGTCATTTAATATATATATTTTATTGTATAAATATATGAACATAACGAATTTTACAATAAATTGATTTAAAAACTAGCATTGACTTTAATATTGCTTCCCTCTGATTCAAGACGCAGAAGTAAGTTGCAGAGATTTTATTTGAAAATAAAAAGTATGGGCTAGCGGCAGGGTGAAGTGGGCTGACCTACAGTAATGAAGGGTCAGTTAGCATCAAATACGGTTTCGAAAGGTTTTTTCATAACGGGGTCGCACGGGTCATAGTGTAATGAAAATAGGAAGTAGCACACCATTGATTGAAAGAGAAGCCCACCCCTAATCATAAAACACTATTGTTTATGAAAATCCCATAAAGGTTGGAGTTTTACTTGTTCTACGAATACTCCACAGAAGTGTTATTAAATTTATTTTTCATGTCGTTGGTTTAAATTTGTTGGTATTAATTTCGGAAGACTGCGCTGGGATTAACACCAACAATACTGTCAGCCGAGAAATGCAACGAAGAACCATTCTTGCAAACAAAGTGCCACTTCGGACTGAGTTGGTAATTGAGACCGAGAACGAATTAAAACCCAGCGACCTTGTTGGGGAAGCCACGGCTGTGCGAATGAACTAAGATACTCCGGTCCAGGTATTCTTATCGGAATCCGCCGGTGGTAGCAGAGGAAAAGGGAGACCACCACTCCGATGGAAAGACCAAGTGCGATTCCCCGGTGTCTTCAATTAGAAGAAAAGACTAGCGAGCACTGTTGGGCGACCAAAATCGTTTAGACAGTTAAGCGCCATTTAAGGAACACATAAAAAATTATACTTTTTGAGCCGTTTTTTATTAACGAAACTACATATCCTTACAAGCTAATGAGAAATTCATCTTGGTATATAGTTGTTATTGTAAATAATATGGAAAGTTTGTAATATGCAACATTTCACAATGCACATACTTTCTTATTTTTAATCCACATAAGGAGAAAATAAAAATTTTAAATTCGTTCACTTTTATAAAAAAAAGCCATTGCTTTCTCTCAAATTTTAAGAAATTTATATGAAGAAACTACAAAATTTGAGAAAAAGGCTTGCAACTTGCACTAAAAGCAATTGCTCCAGTTTTATTGATATGACCCATTGCTTACCATTCTCGAAGTTGGTGTCTTAATTTCGTTGAAATTGATTCACTGTATATTTGATTAGAGCGGCCATGTTTTGTTTGTTTATAAACAAAATAGAAATGTAAAAACTTTAAATTATATATGTAAAAAAAGCTCAATATAGCACTATATACCCAACCGGAATTAATGTGTTAACACAAAAGTTTTAAAAGCTTAATGATTTCTAAAACGCAGGATGATATTCGCCTTTTCATTGTACTCGTATATAGCCTTAATATTGAATATTGTAACACTGTTCGAGAGAAAAAAATGTATAGAATAGAAACCTTAACAATTTAAGTCACATCCTGCCAACCAGCAGTAAATAAAAATCTGGATAAACAGCGAGTCACGCTTGCAAACAATTGGATAAAAAAGTGGGCATTTTGTTCGGCGAGGTTCACTTTTTAACCATGTTGAAAATGTTATTTCGTGTAGGTGTGACTGCATACTTTTAGGCACTTGCTGTTTTCCATACAAATTCCAAAAATGTGCGATTGTGTAAGTAAAAATTTTGTAAATTTGTGGAATCAGAGTTTCACAACGGTTAGCCATGGTTGGCAGGGAGTATTGCCGATGCTCACAAACATATACATAGATATATCATACATTTCAGATTGTCATACGTACATATATATATGCAGATAAGTCTTTAAAGGGCTTGATATAAAATATGTCAATACTTGCAAAAGAAAACTAAATTTGAAAGTTATCTATTGAAAAATAATAAAATAAAGGAAAATACCGTCTGACAACAGTTTAAAAGCTCCCGAAAATATTTTATTTGAAAGTGCGTATTCTATTTCTTTTTTATTCGATTTCGATGTGCTTTAATTTCACTCCATTTGTAAATAAACCTTGTTGTTAATCTTTAAATTGGCACAAGTTAAATTTCTTACTAGAAATAAATCACATACTTTCTAGTGTCACTTTCTCGCCCTCAGTAAATTTATAGTTTTTGACAAGTTTTAACATCTTTAGTAAAAGAAGTACGGGATTACAGCTCATAAAACCAAAATCGTTTCTCCCTACAATTGAAAATAACACAGTCACATTACTGACTAGCTGCTCTATTCATTGTTCGATACAAAAAGTTCATAAAAATATCCATTATGATAAACCAATATTGCGTAAAACGTAGAAATTAGTATTTAAACCTTTACCTTTGCATCCTGCAAAGTTTATCTTATTACTATTTCTTCCTATAGATAGTACACTTAAAATTTTTATATGGTTATGTTGTATCAATTACCAAAATGGGTTAACACATTTTTAATTTTAAAAGCTCAAACAACTACATGCTGGTTAAAAAAAGTATTACAAGAATCGAGCTTCGTAGCAACTTGTTCCATGAATATACTACTAGTCTTAAAATTAAACGATTTATAGCTGCAAAACCACATAACGCTTACACGTTTTTGCAGTATATATTTCGATCATCAATATTCCTAATACATGTTCTTGAATTGGCAGTCATTAATTCTTCAATTTCCTACCGGTGTGCTTATTGTATCATAAATATAATGACCAGAATTTTTTAATTACGTTTGACACATATATTTAATACTTCTATATTGCTAGTACAATATGCTGGCAATGTGTTTGGAAACCGAAAACAAAGGGAGACAGCCTACATATACGCTTATGCATTTTAACAAGTGAAATTGTCATTTTTGGTACATTCGCTTATCGGACCTCTCGTTTTATTTTCTATACATCTGCACTCTGATGTTCGTGATTGTACTTTGTGTTTTCTGGCAATATAGAAGTATAACATATATGGTTTGACAATTGAATGTTTGCGATGTCAATTTAGGATCCCGTTCGGCATAATTCCGGAAGCTTGAGAACAAGTAAAAAAAATTCCGTTATTTTGATTCGAGATAAAACAATTAAAAATTCTGGCTTATAAATTAAATAGGAGCAATTGAAAGCATTTCTTAATAACTTATTTGCCCAGTCAATAAAAATTAAATGAGAGAAAATTCATGATATAACTATGATATAACTATGTTTTGTATATAAAAAATTATAGAGTGGTACTTAAACTCTATTTATTTTTAATCATATTGTCAACAATACATATAATATTGATGCACCATCGCAAAATAAGTTACTGAAGTTTATAAAATATATAAATTCCCCACGGGACCTCGAAAATCCCGGGATCGTCACAGTAAAACCCAACTACCATCCCTACTGGAGGTTATGATCTTCGGATTCGCTGCCATTTTCATTAACCCATTTGGTGATCGTTCTGACAGTTGGAAATAGAACTAGGATATCTTTCGTAATAGAAAATAACCAATTAACTAAAAATTTACTAAAGAACATGTTCTATCAAGCATTGTTTTTCGCTCGAAGTTTTCTGAAAATTTAACGTAAAGAATTACCCTTTATTTATAAGAGCTTTTCAAAATTATCGTTGGATAGGGACCCACGTCGAGGCGTATTAGAATTGTTGCAGAGGAAAATAGTCTCTCAACCGCTGCTGATGAATTGGTGTGTTGAATTTAAGGTAACAGGTTTTTTTATTTCTGGGTACTTATGAAGCATTTGGATGTCAGGGCTTGGATCAACAATATAGTTGCAATATTCGGTTTCCGCCGTATTCAATACTGTACCAGTCGATGTCACGCTTTCACCTAGAACACTGGAGATTTTTACAAACAAGTAAACTATGTTAATACATAATTGAAAACCTAGTTGCAATTACTAAATTCTTCGTCCAAAATCAAAGAGTTTCACATTTTCACGCACAGCAGTAGAGCTTGTATCATTGGGATACATATTTGAAATAACGTTCCTAACTCTATCGCTCAGCTCAGCCACCTTTGACTCACCGTAAAGGGGATTTAGGGCATAAACCCATTGAAATTTTATGTCTGGGCATAAAGCAGATGCATTTATGGCATCACTTACTTCCTCCTTCAACTAAAAGTGACTTTTAAAGTGTTCCTTTAACGCATCTACAAAAAAATATGGTGCTGGGAAAAATATGCTAATGAGTTATCGTCCACGATATTGCTTCTCGTAGTTCACAGGATTTTGTTCCAAGTGTCGAGCTAAGTCGCTTGAAGCAATTAAGTTCAGCGTATGTGGAGAACATTTTATACGTTTTGGTAAGTAGTTTATGTTGTTTGAGAACTCGTTTGACTCAAACAACACTTCTGCTTCGGTACTATCTTCATATTATTATTCTCAAAAAAATGTTTAGATACATAGAAGACAAAAGTTGGAGTGTTGTTCAGTAGATAGCGTTGTTGAGGTCTTTAATTTGAAATCATTAGCATGAAGAAGTTCTTTAAACTCTTTTTGGCAGTTGCCATCACGCCGTCAAACTATTAAACCTTCTGCTCGAATCGGAAATCGAAATCTTGCAACATCATTATTTGGTAAAGTACGCTTTTTATGTGGAAATACTCATGAGACATCGTGAAACTTACAGTGATAATCACCTTGATAAAATAAAATTTCCTTCATAGTTATTCGTTTCTTCTTTCGATGTAGGTGCGAGGTTGACGTAGAAATGGGAAACCTGCTTCTCGAACTTTGACTTTTCTGTAGGTATAGATCTCTAAGTTTGGGCTATATCGATAGCTTAGCGAAATATATCCGTATATCATCTGAAGGTTCGAAAACGCACTGTTTCGGCTTAAAGTTGAATGAAGGATGATTTTATGCTTTTTATTTTAATAAAATTGATTAAATTTCGTATTATCATTATAATAACTGATACTAAGTTATGAGGCATTCAACACTTTATAAAGTCTGGAATGGTGGCATCATAAAATTTGCCAAAACTTTATGTGGGTTATTGTGTAAGCTGTGACCTTTCTGTGAAAATTTCATGAAGATCGTTGAAGAAATTTGAACTTTTGTAAAATTCATACACACCTTCATTTTTATTTATTATATGTACCTGTTATTTTAAAGCAAACTAATTAGATAAATGTGTAGGCCAAACATGCTCAGAGGGTTAATTAAAATATGCCCAAGAACTATTAAATCACTGCATCAGCAACACCCAAAAGGCATTAATACGAAAAACAGATATGTTAAATCTACCGTAAACATATATTTTTTACATTATAACCCGAATTTCCTCAAAGTGGCATATATCTATAAGTATATTAGTTGTTTCAACTAATTTTATGTGATTGTAATTATAATTGTTGTAAAAAATTGTTTAAACTCTACTAATAAAAAAAAATATTTAGAAAATTTATTTTGTTGTTGGTTAACATATTTTTGTAAGTATAACGAGCTCAAGACCAGTTGATAATAATTCTTAGTTAATTATTATTATTTTTGATAAGAGGAAAAATTTTTTCCGTAAAACCAACAACAAAATAAATTTATACCGGAGCACGCGGTTATGTAAAAAAACTATCTTCTAAAAATAGAAAAGAAGAATGTACAAAAACAAAGTCCAGCATGCATGATTTACATATAGACAGAATGTAAATATAAAAATATTGTGTATACCGTTGGCAAGATAACAAACAACAATTAGAGGAAAACTTGAATTAAGCAGCTTGCAAAACTACACGCAGCATAGCCTATGGGTTAGGCAGCTGCGCTGGCAATCGGAGTGAGTGGGTTCGATTCTCCACAAGATCCTCGGAAATAGCAAAACTATACGAATTAGTCTGACGAGAAATCGTGGCTGTTTTCGAAATAGTACTATAACTATAGCCTGTATATGTTTGTTGCTCTCAATTTTTCCTCTAATCAAAAATAATAATAATTAACTAAAAATTACTATCAACTGGTCTTGAGCTCGTTATACTTACAAAAATATTTAGAAAATTTTTAGCACCATTTTAGCATTTTTTCAGTAACTGATTCTTACTGATTGTAAGTGTTAACGCACACCAAAAGTGTGAAACCAACTGATTGCGCATTCTGATTTTAAAATGTTTTCTTCGGCAATCTGATTTGAACTCTTATTGTGATGTTTTTTACGAAAAAAAGGGATAATCACACACGGTTTTCGAATTGGTGGAAACGGAGAAGCTATGTAAAAAAAACGAACAAAATACAGCCAAAATACAACCTAGGCTGCTAAAAACTAGTTTGTATTTCGTTAGGTTTTTTTGAAAATTGGTTGTTTTTCATTTGTTTCTTTTTTTGACAGCTGTCTTTATTGTGACAAATAATAAATAATTAAAAAAAAAAATTTAACTAAAAATTTTAAATGTTGCCACAAATTGTTTGCTACGTATTGCTGTTGACTTTAACGACAAAAACGCTCCCTGAAGATGTTGGGAAGTGTTGTAGAAAGTGGCAGTCCAGTGCCAGACCATTTTAAGGCACGAGTTCGGAATTAAGGTGGCAGGTAATTTCGGTATCACTGCTGGACCCGATCGGGTTTCCACAACAGCCACCTCTATGCAGTCGAACCAACCGCGTTTTTATCCCTGTAACCCTGTCTCAACTATCAAGTAATAATCGGAAATTATCATCATCGGAACAGACCTTTGCAGCGGGACTGCTCTCCGTTCTCTTGTAATGTGCGGGCATAGAATCCAAACCTGGACGAAGAGAATGCATTTTCTGGACGAAAATTCATATTAAACGGGGGTATGTTGTTTACGGCCCAGGGAATCCTTCGATTCAAAGCGCACCCTTAAAGCCGCCCCTCGTGCTCTAACAGCTATAATAGTAGCACTGTCTCCGCGACTATCAGCACTGCTGCAGTGCCCGTCACATTAAATTCAGACTGCCACTACCAAGCGTTAGCCTACTCCACTTTCTCTTCCCCAAACGTCACCTCTCCTTCCAGCCTTCTTCCTGTTCCCGTGAAAGAAACCTTTGGATGGACGGATGCGATAAGCTGGTCATGTCAGGTCCACAGCATTCTACACTGCCCCACAGCTTGGGACAGCCTACCACCACCAAAGGGAACTGACCCATCCCGAATGCCTATAGTGACATCGACAGCTACCCCACCGACGTACTTGAAATTTTCACATCTTAATTGTAATGGACTAAGGATACCAACATAAAACTGACAGAGGAAACATTACAAATGAATTGTATTTTTCTGATATTGCGCATTACCTAGGCGTCCTTTCGCCACGTTAGTTGAATTTAAAGCTTTATTTAAAGAATGGAGTCAATGGGCATATGGAACAAAATAATGCTTGGTAAACAGTGGGGTGTCAGCCAAGAACACAGCACTGATGTACAATCATTTATTCGACCAATATCAGCCTATATGACAATGTTAGGAAAACTTCAGCGAGCTGCGTGTGGTGTGAAATGGGGCCGATTATACTATGTACCACAGAGGCTCTGCACGTGATATCCTACCATACCAAACACATGACCTGCACGTAGTTTGTTCCCTTATGATGACATGCATATATTCAGAAGAGCTTGATGACAATTTTTATAATGACCGTGCACAACATCGGGTCCATGTCGTAAAATCTGCGACTCAAAAGTTGTGCTCCGGGTACTATGTGCTCAGGACCACCCGTACCAAACAAATATTTTTAAATTGTTTAATTTTATATTTGTTTATTTTAAAATTTTATTTACTTACAGCTTTCAAATAAACTTCAACCAAATTGACATTACAGGCAGCCTCTGGCCCCTTTAACAAATGCGAAATTGTTTTTGTAATTTCACTTTCGATAGGGTTTCGTCAGTATTATGACCAATAAATACAGGAAAAATACGTAGTGTCATATGGGCATTACAGCAATGATTTAACTGTTTAACACCTCTGCCGTGTGTATATTGTTTGCCACGCCACTTGTCGGGAGTTGCCACATAGCTCCCCCGCTATAGTTAAAGCCGAATAGAGAATTTGATTCGACGACCCGATCTTATAGTTTTGGTTGGCTGTGTTTCGATTGTAGATTGCTAAGGTTGTCGGTGAGCACTGGCTTCAGGCGATCGATTGATACAGTTTTATGTTCTGCGTTGATTTCTAGCTTGAAGTGTTTAGTTCCGTGCCCTAGGGCTTTGTATGGGCCATTGTAGGGTGTTTGTAAAGGTGTTTTGTGACTGTTAATCCGTACTAAGACAAACTTTGCTTTTGGCAGTTCGGGATGTACAAAAACTGACACTTTGTTTAGCTTTTGTCGTTATGGGGTCGTTTTGCTGATGGGCTGGCAACATGAGTGCTTTTCAAATAACAAGTTCTGCTGGTGCTGCGGTAGGACTTTCTTAGCAACTGACCCAAATAAAATAAGACGTAACTTAGAGATCCAATCGTTGTCACGCGCTTGGAAATCGAGAGAACAAACCTGACCGCAAGGTACTCGTAACCTTTTGAGCCGATATGTTTGCTCTGGGGAATGCCTCGGGCCAACGAGTAGCCCTGTCGATTCAGGTAAGTAAGTAAGTGAAACCTTTCGACTCTGGTAAAAGTCCCACGATGTCAATAATGATGTGTACAAAGTGGTCACAGCTGGTGTTGTGTGTGTGTCGATGGACTTTTGCTTTTTGACATGCGAGACAATTGCTCACAAATTTGCTTGCAACTTATCGCATGGTGACCCAAATGAATCGTTGTTGAACCAGTTTTGTTGTACCCCGTACGCCTGGGTGACATAAATTGTGAAGTTCGAAGGAATTACGTTGTTTTTGCCCGGGGCGTGGCGAATAGGGGTTGTAAATTCACTGATATAGCTTAACTCCGCCGCACGACGTGGAATAGTTCATTCTGACTTTTGGTGAATGCAAACGATTGTGGCTTGTGGTCGCAGTGAATTTAAAAACTACGGCCGTCCAGTAAATGCTCGAAGTATTTAATTGATAGATAAATTGGCAACAATTCTCTGTCGTACGTCATTTCGTCCGTCGTTGTGCTTAATCAGGACTTGTAGGAGTTGTCGTGTTTCAGCTGCGTTTTTAATAAAGCGATGGTAAAAATGTATCATCATCAGACTAGTTTTAAATCTTTAGCGATAGTCGGTTCTTTGAGTAATAATATTAAGTTCACCTTTTCGGGTAGCGGTTTTACACCTTCAGTTGTGACTTGGTGGCCTAAGAATTGTATTTGGCTAGTGGCAAATACATACATTAAACACGCTTCTAATGTGTTCGACGTGCTGTTCGTGCGATTCGGATGCGCTAATATGTCGTATATTAATCGTTGAAATGTTTGTGATGCATTTCGCAGTCCAAATTACATGAAAACGTACTCGAATAGGCCGAACGGAGTAATAATGGCCGTTTTAGGTATGTGCTATTCTTCAGTTGAAACTTGATGATAAGCTTTACGTAAGTCAATAGGACTGAAAAATCGTTTTCCGTGCAAGATGTTTACAAAATATTGCGTATGAGGAATCGGGTATTTATTGGGGTTTGTAAGTGAATTCAGTTGCCGATAGTCACCGCATGGGAGCCAATCTCCATTGTTTTTCGGTGCTATGTGCAGAGGCGAAGCATAGTTAGACTTTGAGGGACGAAAGATGCCAAGCCGTTAAAGTCCGTTTTTGCGATAGCTAGTATTTCGAGTGATAAACTCCTAGCTTTTGATTTCACCTTTTATATTTCTATATTTCACCTTTGGATGAAGCCCCAGTTACTGGATCGATTATTCGCTTTCTTTTGATGTCTACAAGCAACCCATACTCGTTTAAGAAGTCTACACCGATTGTTGAAGTTAAGCAGTCTGCTATGGTGAAGTTCCAAGAGAATTCGCGTCTGAGCCCCAGACATACGCTCATTAAATGTTTGCCATATGTTTGTATTGGCGATCCATTTTCATAATATTCCGCATATTCCTTCCCAGCTAACCAAAAGTGCGAAAAAAGATTCCTTTCGTAACTATCAAACGCACATTTATCGGAGCTTTACCGTCCGAAATGAGCTCTTTTCGGAGCCCAAATGGAGCTAAAAATCGTTCAACGCGGGCACACCTAAAGGAATCATTAATTTATTCATTTAATTAAAGATATTAGTACACGTGCATCTGAAAGTATAAATATCAATAAATATATTATTTCATTTGGTTTCCAACTACAGTTCCCTTGACTTTCAGCTATTGATAGACATTGAGAAAAAAAACTTTACGTTCTCTTAAGCCAAAACAAACTTCAGTAAATGCTTTAAAACATTCATATACTCGTAATTGAACGTTGCCGGTCATTCGCTCTACAACGTTTATTTTCTCACAGTTCTCTTTACGCGTACAAGAAAAAAGATCAGAAAACGCTCCAAATCTTTCATATAACTGAGCCTTGCAGTTTATCCGCACTACAATATTCATTTCTTCTCCCAATGCTCCGTCAATCTTCATAAAAAAGTGGATTTTTTGATGTTTACTAAATAACACTCCAAAAAAGCTCAAATTACGGACTCTTTTTAGGTCATTATTTCGGAGCGCTCCGACTTTGGTTAGCTGGGTTTAAGTTGTTTTTGTTAGTATGCGTTCCTTCATGCGGTGAGCAGTGTGACCAGTTGATAGAAAAAAAGGGACTAAATCGGCAGAAAAAAAAGGTTAGAAAAGGCTAAAATTAAGAAAAAAAGAAGCTAAAAAAAAGCCAGAACTTTGTTTACGAAATCTATTTCAAATTTTTTGTTTTAGTTTAAACTATTTCTATATGAAGCTGTAGACATAACTTAAAGGAACTATTCTTGTTTCAACACATATCAGGCATATTTTCCTTGACTAGGAATTTTTTCAAAGAAATAATTCTATAGAAAAATCACTACAAACTAAGTAATTTTATAATATTTTCTTTGTCTGATGAATCAGAAGCGCTTGAGTATGCGTACAAAGTTTGGGTATTTATCATAGAAATGAGATCACGGTAATTTCAAAATTAGTGCAACATTTGGATAAGCGTTTTAACGAGCATCTAATATTAAGCAGCGAGTTAAGCATTTTGATTTTTAATCTGTTCCTTAACTTAGTTTTTAAAATGTTCATGGCTCTAAAAATTCTTTCAACCTACGCATTACTGAAAGGTAATACCAAGAAGTTAAATACGAATTCGACTAGTTCTAAATGCGGGGGTTCGTTTAATGAATTTTTATGTTCTCGTACTTCCGCCCAAAATTCAATGGTAGAGGTCACACTTGTCCACTGTACGGTTATTAGCCTTCGCCAATGGAGCGCAATCAATGCTACTTGACTTGGAGAATACTTAGACTTTTCTTCTTGAAAGTGAGAAAATACATCCGGCTTTGTAACTTTCAAAGAATTATCAACTAAAAAAGAACTTATCTTTTGTAAAGAGTTCATATTATCAGGTAGGCGATGTCGCAATTGGGTTATCAACTCCATTTAAAGTAGTTGACAATTTTTACGAATAATTTTCTGTATTTCGTCATCAATATTACCTTCATTCAACCTTAATTTTATATATTCCTCGAAGTCGTATGAAAAATATAGTGTTGGGACCAGAAAAGGTTTGGAGTAAAAAAAAGCTAGAAAAAAGCCACAAAGCTAAAACCAAAATTATGAGGCTAAAGGACAGAAAAAAAGGCTAAATATAGCCTCGAAAAGGCTAACCTGGTCACACTGGCGGTGAGTTGGTTTCAGCATGGAGTCATCAGCACCTGAGCCGATCAATAAATCGTGTTTAGTTAGTGTATGAATAGGCGTTTGACGATGTTATGGTGTCGGCGCCTGGAATGACACCACACACATTAGATTTTTGAGTTGCAGGCGAATTAGCACGGTGAGCGGCATTCACGACCAACTTTCGTTTTTTTGTGAAAGCAAATAACAACACGGTTTATTAATACATATACAAAGTAATTTAGTTGATGAATTTCGAATTAGGTTGTTTTACAAGAATGTGGTTAGCGATCAGCAAAATGGAAGAATGAATAAAAAGAATAGAACCAAGCCGGAAACATACGAGGAGAAAACATCTAACTTTTTGACACTTGTCTAGAGTTACCGTGTATATATCAGGAGTGATCCAGATCCAGATAGAAATTTTTACATGTAAATGCAACAACAACGTTGTGATCTTGATATTTATCTGGATCAATTTCGGATCCGTATACGTTTATTTTTTTGTAGTAGATTTTTTGAGAGCCAACCCTCATTTGCTTGGTAGCACACATGTATACACAAACAACTCTCATACAACTGATACGTATTGTTCCCGTGAGATCTTGATCGTGATACTGATCTGGATATCTGATTGGAACACAACTATTGTTGCCACGACCACTTGTCGGGAGTTGCCACACCACCATAAGAAATTTGAGGCATTATAAGGCATTTATAGTTATAGCTATTTTATGCAACATTAATTTTTATGGATATGAGTAAATAAATGGTCGCAAGTAATTTCTACAAGGTGGCGCAAAAGTAATCCTCCTATCAGAAAATGCTTTAAATTTTGCGATTGACCTCTAAAGTCAGTTCTGTTTTGAAATTTGTGTAGTAAACACATGCGAAATACACGTTAATAAACAATGTTACGCTACACTGCTCCAGAACGCGGAATATTGCTGACTATTTATTTGACCAATAATCGGTCGGGGCCAAACGGTTACTGTGAATGGTGAGCGCTACAGAGCAATGATCAACGAGTTCTTTTTGCCGCAACTTGATGAATTGGGATTGGAAAACATGTGGTTCCAACAAGACGGTGCAACAGCACACACTGCACGTGCCACAACCGATATGCTGAACATCGGAAGCTTACTTTTGCGCCACCTTGTATATACATGAATATGTGCAGTAAGCGCGGTACAAAACCGGGAGCAACCTTGGCCAGATAGTTATGAATAAGCAATGAAAAAGTTGTATTGTGAATAGGCAAAACAGGGCGTGTTCGTAGTCTCATTTTCGCGAGTTATAATTTGTGGAAACATCTGGTTTGTGCAATAAACACAATGGTTCGAATAAAATATAGCTGTGAAATTGGTAATATAGCAAGTAATTATTTCAGGATTAGGAGACGCTGTATTTTTCTGTAGTTTTGCGAATACTTCACGTAAGAACGAAAAGGCTTATTAAACTCTAATAAACTCAGAGATCTGTGCTAACCGTTTATTGCGAAAATGGGTTTTAGCCAGAACTATGATGAAATTCCGATGAACAGTCTATGTGAATTACTCTAAATGGTAATACGACAAGTTACGATGTTATGATAATTGTATTTAAATTGCATGTTTTGATAGCATTTTTATAATCTAGATCTTGTTTTACCCAAGACTGCTCAAGGCAAGTAAAAACAAGTAAGGAAAGGCTGCCTTCTCTATACCTTTCATGAATACGCATCACGGTTTTTACTTACAATAAGTACAAACTCTGCAAAATTTTGATGGTCTTACCCTATTAATTTAAAGATACATAGCCCAAGCCCTGTTTATCGGAAAAATGTGTTGAATGGGGGCTATGCGATATATTGGTCGAATCTTGATGATTTTGACTATACACATTACATATTTAATAAGTACTGTAGTTGCCAACTTTAGTATTCCTCGCTGTTAAATTGCAATAGCTATAGCCCAAACCACATTTAGCGGAAGAATCGCTTATATGGGAGCTATACGAGGCGTGTTCAAAAAGTATCGCGAATTTTGAATTTTCGCTGGTTACGTATATTCGAATTTCGAATTTTTTGTGGCGTTATGTTGGTACTCATGTCTCTCACTTATGCCGACAAGCTCGGCCATTTTGAATGTTCAGTTAATTGTTGACAGCTGCTTTGCTTGCACGTGTTTTGGATCGTCTTCGATTTTTACGCGAAATTCGTACCAAAATTGCTCAATTGTGACCAAAAACAGCATCGCATGAACATTGCTAATGAGATGTTAAACTCTGTCCGCGACGACCCAAATTTGCTCCAGAGGGTCATAACTGGTGACGAATCGTGGGTTTATGGTTATGACGTGGAAACCAAAGCTCAATCATCTCAATGGAAGCTGCCGCACGAACCAAGACCGAAAACAGCGCGTCAAGTTCGGTCGAATGTGAAAGTTTTGCTGACAGTTTTCTTCGATTGCAGGGGCGTGGTGCATCATGAGTTCTTGCCACAGGGAAGAACGGTCAATAAGGAATATTACCTGCAAGTTATGCGCAATTTGCGCAAAGCAATCCGCCAGAAACGCCCGGATTTGTGGAAGAACAAAAATTGGCTTTTGCACCACGATAACGCCCCTGCTCACGCATCGTTGCTTGTGCGCGACTTTTTGGCCAAAAACAACACACTAATGATGCCGCAGCCACCGTATTCCCCAGATCTGGCCCCCTGTGACTTTTTCTTGTTCCTTAAACTGAAGAGGCCCATGAAAGGACGACGTTACGCTTCTCTTGACGAGATAAAGACGGCATCGAAGGAGGAGCTGAACAAGATACAAAAAAATGATTTTTTGAAGTGCTTCGAAGATTGGAAAAACCGTTGGCACAAGTGTATAATATCTCATGGGGATTACTTTGAAGGGGACAAAATAGATATTCATGAATAAATAAATAATTTTTGAAAAAACACAAAATTCGCGATACTTTTTGAACACACCTCGTATGTTATGTAGGTCCGATCTGGCTGATTTTCATTTGTTACATTAGGTATATCATATTTACCAAACATGCAAAAGTTTACGTTCCTAGCTTTTTAATTGCAAGAGTTATGGGCCAAAACCCGTTTATCGGAACAATCGATTGTATGGGAGCTATATGTTATGTTGGTCCGACCTGGCTGATTTTCACTAGTTACATTACATATATAAAATGTATGAAACCTGCAAAATTTTAAGTTCCTAGCCGTTTATCTGAACAATCGATTGTATGGCTAAATCGACTCAGCTCATCGCTTTGATCATTTCGGTGTACTTATTGGTGGGTATATCTTTTCTTCTTCTCATACTTACAAACATAGGACCAAAGTTATAATACCATTTCATGTTCATGAAAGGTATAAAAATCCATCATGGACAGTGAATAGTTTTTGTCTTGGAGGGAAGTGATTTCCACATACGGGTTGTACTGACAAAGAAAATTCCGAAAGAGACTGTGTATCTAAAATTCGGAACCAATAGATTCCAAGTTCGGGTAGACTGGAAGAAATTTAGATTTTTAAATAAGTAGAGCGGATTGGCATGTTTGAAATTGCCATCGCCTTTGATTTAGTTGCATTAAGAGACAGTTTATTTAAGTGGGACCAGTTTACTATACGGGGTAAATCTTCATTCAGCCTTGCAAGTAAGTCTTCTGTGAAACCGATAGGGCGAGACATGCATATTTGTGTATCGTCTGCATAAAGATGTATTTGATGAAAAGTGAAAACAATATTGGACCTTGCTTTTGCAAAGAGAATTAATGTCAATGACGTAAATTTTCAAAAGAATTTGACATTAATTAGCTTTTACAAAGAGAATTAATGTCAGAAACGCTAAATATCATAAAGGCTTTATTAATTTCTATAATAACAACGCAGTAAGCTTTTAATGCAAATTTTCATTTTATGCCTTATATATGTTTGCATATAAAAAAAACGGTATTTAATAAACTGATATTATGACTCGTCACCTACAAATCTATTAAAAAAGGTAGGTAACGAGAAAAATTCATTCCAGTGAAGCCGAGAGGCCTCTACATTTAGTGCTTCCATGCTTACACCATTGGAATTCCTGTATGTTAATAATAAGATGTGATCTTTTGTATTAAATTTCAAATCATAAGATGGGAAGATCATTTCATGGTCAGAAATGCTTTCCATGGGAAGTTGGTCAACATGATTTATATAGTTAGTATTATTTACGCATATTAAGTCTAGCAAACTAGGTTTACTGTTTTAAGCAAAACGCATTGCGTATTGGTTTACAATACTTAAATCGTATGCCTGAAAGTTATCCTTAATCCTTTTATAAGAGAATCGTTAATAAGAATATCAATATTAAAACCTCCGCAGATGATGACGTGCTCGTATTTAAGAGTGAATTTAGAAAATTTCTGAAATAAACATGCTAAATTGTTTGATCTATTATTGTTGTAAACACAGCCCACAAAGCACTTTGTCCGGGCGTCGCCTATTTCAACAAAGATATATTCAACCGCACTCTCATCCTCTGATCAATGCTTTCAGATGGCGGTGCAGCTAGCAGTCTAGAAGCTTCGGAATTGGATCTATAAGAAAAGGTTGTCTCTAAACTTTCCTTCCCTTTCCCTTTTAATAATTAATTTAAAAAATAACTAAAAATAAAAACAACAGAAATTGTTTGTATAAAAAAGCAATCAAAATAAAAACAATAATAATTTTCATAACCATGAACACAAGGTGAACAAGGCGCCCGCCGTGGTGTGGCGATAGTGTTACGGGCCTACCACACCGAAGGTCCAAGGTTCGAGCCCTGGTACTGGTAACATGCCCCTCCAATTTGTAGGAAAAATTATATGCAGTACAACCGAAATTGGTAGATAAGCTCGGCCTTTATCTCCCTTAGAAAACCGGTCTACCGCCTTTTGTACAAATTAAATTGATCAACACAAGCTTTTGCAATTGCAGGTGTAGTCTTGAAGTCAAGGTGCAAGAATGACATTTGCTAGCTATCAATTTAAGCTTTAATGAAGACCAAGGTAAAAATTGCTGCAGCATTCCGTTTCTTTATCAAGTTCTCCCAACCATGGTCAAAGGTCGAACTTACATATTTAAGTGTTCCCAGCTGTTTCAAATTACATACGAATTGTCGCGACTATGTAGTTCGAAAGCTATATATAGCTATTCTACCATCAAAGTATCTGTTTTTGGGCAGAAAGCCCAAGATTCCGATTCGAACCCCATAAGGTAAATTTGCAGTGCGTTTTTCTCCCATTTAGAAAGAATGTTGCCCCTAGCCTTATTCACATCTAAATATTTGTTCATAGTACTTTGGGAATAGGTTTGAAACACACTAAACCTCAAATTTCCGGTGGGACATAGTGAGCTTAAAATATAGTTGTCTTTCGTAAGAAGAGATGACTAACGACGTTTCCAGTAAACTAGCAGGCCCTGCAGACGTTATTTCGCCCAAAGTTAAGTAATACACCTGTGAATTCCTATACATTTTTCTTACATACCTGCAAAGCACGGACATCGATCTCTTACAATATTATTATAATAATAATAATAATAATAATTCCCAACGGATTACCCACCATATCCCGCCCGACCGGCGCGAGGGGCGCATCCGCATAACGTGCGGATTATTCGTTCGTGCCGAGTCGTTGAAAGGCTTTGGTTTGTTAATCGTCGAGATCTAAAACTGCTCAGCTACAGAGAAAACCTCATCAGCTAAGTAAAGTAGATATAGTATAGATTATACATTAAGAAATAACTAGTTAACAGAATGAAGTTATTGTTAGAAGTTAATATAGAAGTCAAAGAATAAGAAACAATTATTAGCTATGAATTTAGGATAGAAAGAATTGATTTTTTTATGCTGAAAAGCGAGTCTGAAATATCAAATCTACCAGAAAGAGAGTTATAATCTTGACACAAACAGCGAAAAGGCTAATTTAACTGAAAATTGGTTCGGCACTGTTTTAAGACTAGAGGTTTAAAATGCCTAGAAGGACGAGACGGTACATTGAAGTTCACTTCACTTAGAAGAAATGGGCTGGATAGTGAACCATTTAGCAATTTAATCATAAAAATAATTCCAAGCATTTCCCTCCGACTAGAAAGTGTGTGCAGGTTAATAAGTTTTAAATGATTCGTATAGGGTGGCAGATTGTACAAGGGATCCCAATGAAAATCTGTTAAGGCAAATAGTAAAAATTGTTTTTGCACTGATTCAAGGCGATCTACATGAACCTGGTAGCGCGGGTTCCAAATTATAGAACCGTATTCAAGTATCGGTCTGACTAATGTAGTGAAGAGGGCTTTAGTTACATAAGGGTCGCTAAATTTTTTAGACCATCGTTTCACGAATGCTAGGACACCTCTAGCCTTATTGACTGTTGTGCTAATATGGCGGTTGAAACTGAGTTTATAGTCCATAGTAACCCCCAGGTCAACAAAATCATACACTTGCTCAAGACTAATTTTTAATTGTATAGGAAGCCGGCTAAGAAATTCCACGCGGAAAACCCATGTGTTTACATTTTTTAAGGTTAAGTGGCATATAATTTAAATCGCACCAAGTAACAAGTGTATCTAAATCTGATTGTAGCTTATTTCTATCTTCAAATGACGCGGCGGCCGCCGTGGTGTGAAGGTAGTGTTGCCGGCCTACCACACCGAAGGTCCATGGTTCGAGCCCTGGTACAGGTAACATCAAAAGTGATTTGAAAAAAGTTTTTCAAAACGGGGTCGCCCCTCAGCAGTGGTTTGGCAAACTCTCCGAGTGTATTTCTGCCATGACAGGCTTCTCAGCAAAAATTCGTCTCCTTTGTAGATGCCGTTCGGAGTCGGCAAAAAACTGTAGGTCCCACCAATTTGTAGGGAAAAATTCAAATCGGCACACCACAAATTGGAAGAGAAGCTTGGCGCAAAAATCTCTTAGGAGGTTTATGATGATATACCTGTTGTATATCGCGCCATAGAGAGAGAGAATGACGCGAATGACATGAAAAGCTTTACGTCGTCGGCATACAATAATATTTTTGAAAATTTTATTATTGTAGAAATATCATTTATAAACAACAAGGACAGAATCGGGCCAAGATGGCTTCCTTGAGGAACCCCCGAAGAGACATAAATGACATCGGATACTAAATTTTTAAACATTACTCTTTGTGTCCTGTCACTAAGGTAAGAAGAGATCCAGCGATTGAGACCCGGCTCGAAGCATAACTGATCGAGTTTGTGAATAAGTAATGAGTGACTTTCCCTTACTGAACCCGTGTTGGCAGTCAGCTATCAAAGTAGAGATCGGACCCGAAAGTTGATTTGTAAGAATAGCTTCAAACAATTTTGGGATGGCAGAAAGTTTTGCGATGCCACGATAGTTCTCTAAAGAAGACCTACTCCCGCTTTTATGCAGCGGTAGAAGAAACGATTCGTTCCACGCAGTTGGAAAAACACCACACTTTAGTCATAGATTGAACCAATTGGTAAGGGGCTGGTAAATATGGTTCGCACACTTTTTCAAGAAACATGGAGGAATCCTATCAGGAGCATATTTAAAAGATTATTTTAAGGTTTTAAGGTAAATTAGAACATCTTTGGCGCATATAATTGGTGAATTAATTGAATTTGTCCCGTATAGCTTATAGGCATAGTTTTGAAAGTTTGAATTGGTGACAGCAGAATAGTTAGAAGTAAAAAATTGAGCAAAAAAATTTGCGATATATTGATTATCGCTAGATATAATGTCTTGATATTTTATGGCTGAGGGAAACCCTGATACTTTACGTTTAGAATTTACGAAACCATAAAATGACTTTGGATTGAGGATAATATCTCTTTTGGTTTTAGAGATATAAGCTTTATAGCACTTTTTATTTAAGTCTATGTACTTCTGACGTAGAATGGAATACAGTAAGTAATGTTTATTTAATCCGGATTTCTTATATAAATTAAATTATCGCGTTTTCCTATTTTTAAGAGCCTTAAGCTCTTTAGTAAACCAAGCTTGCGTAGGATGATCATAAGTTACTTTACGTTTAGGAATAAACTTCTCAAATAGGCAGTAAATAGTTTGATTGAAAAGCATGTGTTATATGTAGAGATGACAAGCTGTAACTTGTAACCCGTAAAAAGTAGTAAGTACTCCGAAATATTTGGCTGCCGAATATTATGCGCTTCGGCACAGAGTCTCGCCGAATATTCGTTACTCGGTATTCGGCCAAATAAATATTCGTGGCATTTCTATTAAAAATACACGTTTTAGATTTAGAAATTTACTTTAAAATATTTTGTAACTAATATAGATAGTTAAGAATAAAAAAATAAATAAATAATTGGCGCGATACATACCTCCGAGGAAATTAAGGCCGAGCTTCCCCACCAACTTTTGGTGTGCAGATTCTGATTTTTCCTACAAATATATATAGTTAAGAATACTTTGGATTAATTTAGTGAACAGTTAAACTGATTTAAGAACATATTGATTTTCAGCTGTATATTTGTTATAAACTATATTTAATAATTAGTGCAAAACTAAAACTCTTTCATAATGTTAAGAACAAATGGATTTTTTTGGTTTTATCATCCCGCCCAAGAGCATGTACTAAATAAATTTTCATCACAATGAGTGCATTTGGGTCCTCAGCGGAATATCGAAGTAGGAGAAATATTACTTCTTAAAAAGTTGTATCCAAATTTTCCATATTTTGTTGAAATATGTACTCCACTAGCATGCGCTAACATGCTTTAACATCAGTATGGCTTTCTCAGTTTCCGGGAATAGTATCAAATGCTATAATCTGTTTAATTGTCAGGCTGTTAACATGGTGACTTAAAAGTGTTTTGGCTTAAAATATTTATTTATCTAGCTAGCTACAATTTTTTTTTGTTCAAGCAGCAAATAGAATAATCCAGTAAAACTAAACAATCCCCTCACAGCTGCGAGATCGAATAAATTAGGAGGAGTAGTAGCATTAATTTTATCAATTTTAATTCTAGCAATCCTTCCCTTTTATCATTTAAGAACTTTTCGAGGAATTAAATTTTATCCAATTAATAAAATTTTATTTTGAATTACAGTTCTAACAGTAATTTTATTGACATGAATTGAGGCACGTCCATGTAGTATCAGATTAAAAACACAAGTTGAAGAGGAGCACTGAAAAGATATACCAAATTCATCCAAATCGGTTGAGCGGTTTTCGGAATAGTCTGGCTATACAAATATACAAGAATAGCTAGTTCAAAGTTATAAGATTATTCTTCACGCTATCATATTTGTGAATTAAGGAATAAAAAGCCACACTTCAAAACGCGTAGGGATTTATATTTCACTTGATGCCCGCGTTTGTTCGAGACTTCGACACGCACCCCAGTATATATAGAGATAGATTTTGAGTTTTTTTGACACAGATCGTCTTTCTTTAAAAACAACTTTTCTAATAAAAAAACAAAAAACAAGCAAGGAAAGTGCTGTCTTCGGCTGTGCCTAAGGCTTTACACCTTTTATCAATACGCATCACGGCTTTATGTTTCCAATCCTCACTTACAATAAGTACCAACTCTGCAAAATTGTATGGTCTTACCCTGTTAATTTAGAAATACGTAGCCCAAACTCCGTTCAGCGAGAATATGTGTTGTACGGGGACTATACTATATATTAGTCCAATCTTAATGATTTTCAATTTCAAATTTTGTATTCCTCGCTATGAAATTGCAATAGCTATAGCCCAAACCCCATTTATCGGAAGAATCGATTGTATGGGAGCTATGCGTTCTATTAGTCCGATCTCGTTGGTTCCGACAAATGATTAATATATTACAAAATGGCGGCCCCATACTAAATTTCAGCCAGATAACTCTAAAACTGAGATACTAGTTTGCGTTCAAACAGACGGATATGGCTAAATCGACATCGCCCTGATCATTTCGGTATGCTTATCGGTGGGACTATCTCTTCTTCTTCTCATACTTACAAACATCGGACCAAAGTTACAATAGCATTTCATGTTCATGAAAGGTATAAAAAGTATCCTATGTTACTTCTAATACCTCCAAGAATATGATTATAAAGTTTTATAACGATCGGTTTAGTAGTTTTCGAGTGTAAAGGTAAGAAATAAATTTACATTCACATTTATAATATTAGTAGCGATTTTGTAAATCACTTGTTTTTTATCTGGTCAAAAAATCCTCAGTTGTGAACTTGGCATATGGATATAAATTACAACATTTATCACATTGTACTCCGTAAGTGCATATTTACATAGCCGCCCGTATCAATGACATTTGCAAGCGTTCACACCAGATGCACATATTTACATATACGTACTCATTTTTGACTTCTCATGATTTTGCATTATCAACGCTTTAATAGTGTAAGAAAGGGTTAAATAAAGTACACGTTTTTTAAGGACATTTTTTTCCTTGATGTGCGCACTAGGGTAGTTCAGATACACAAACGCACATTCTAAAAAGTTGTAAATACTCATTTGCATGCATAGCTCTGTGATACACATGAGCACGATATTGATTAATCTGCTATTCGTTTCTACAGGGTGTTTTTTTTACAGGTTTGTTTTTCGAATAGAGATAAAACTGGCATTTTGTGGTCAAATCTGGCAACTCTAATGTCATTTATGTTCAGTTTGGTTTGCCATTTCATCATGAACAGGTTGACAAAAGAACAACGCTTGCAAATCGTGCAAATTTATTTCGAAAATAATGGTTCAGTTCGCGAAGTTTACCGTGAGCTCCGTCCATTTTATGGTCGACATAATCGTCCATCAGAGCAATTAATTCGGTTAACCATGGGTCGTTTTCGCACTACGTTTACTCTATGTGATAATACGCATCCGCAGAGACGTCGAACAGTGCGCACCGAAGAAACAATTGCCGCTGTAGAGCAAAGTGTTGAAGAGGACCCGAATGAATCGATTCGCCACCGTGCACAGCAATTGGAGCTTTGTCCATCAACTTTATGGAAGATTTTGCGCAAAGACCTTGGCTTGCGACCTTACAAGATCCAGCTTGTGCAAGAATTAAAGCCGCGAGACCATGCAATGCGTCGTGATTTTGGTGTATGGGCCGAAAATGAGATTGATTTCGATGCTGATTTTCATCGCAAAATTTTGTTCAGTGATGAGGCTCATTTTTGGTTGAATGGCTACGTCAACAAGCAAAATTGCCGCATTTGGAGTGAAGAGAATCCACATGAGACCCTTGAAACGCCATTACATCCACAAAAACTGACTGTTTGGTGTGCTCTATGGGCTGGTGGAGTCATTGGGCCATACTTCTTCCGCAATAATGCTGGAGAGGCAGCTACCGTTAATGGAGACCGGTATAGAGCCATGATAACCGACTATTTTGTTCCCGAATTGGATGGCATGAATGTGGATGAGTTGTGGTTCCAACAAGACGGCGCTACATGCCACACAGCGCACGTCACAATCGATTTATTGAAGGAAACATTCGATGAGCGCATAATTTCGCGGAATGGACCTGTCAATTGGCCACCAAGGTCGTGTGATTTGACACCATTGGATTATTTTCTTTGGGGATATGTGAAGTCGCTCGTCTACACCAACAAACCAGAAACGTTAGGGGAATTGGAAGCCAACATTCGTGGCGTTATTGCCGACATACGGCCCCATATGCTCGAAAAAGTGGTTGAAAATTGGACCTGTAGAATTGGCTTTATTCGAGCCAGCCGCGGCGGCCACATGCCCGAAATCATATTTAAACATTAATGGCATAAAATTATCCTTCCAATAAAGCCAAATTGATGGACCTTAAAACGATTTTCTTGTGTTTTATTTCAATTCGAAGTTCTAAACCCCTAAAAAAACACCCTTTAGTATCGATCCTTACCAGTGGATTCAGACGAAAGGGTACGTCCGCTACTCCCCATAATGCAGCCTAGGATCGAAAGGAAGCTGAGAGTTGCTTCCTCGAGGCAAAATTTGATTTGTTTTTGCATATATTCAATGATTTTCAAACGTTGAGAATATCTCGTTAACTTATACTGGAAATACATTGCAAACAAGGCACCTAGAAAATGTGTCTTATAACCAAATGCCCATCTGATCAGAATACAAAATTTTTAAGTCTATTTGTACAACGAGTTATTGTAATTGGGCCTCATAAATACAAAGGCTGATTTCGACCTTATACGACTTTTTAAATACAAGTTCGTAGAAGCAATGAGCTTTATTTATGTATTATAGACATTTTCTGTTAGAGAAACGAATTTGATTTTGATTAAATTTGGGGAATTCCCGCACCCTCATTTGTTTCTTTAATTTGTCCCTGACAGCCGTTTATAATGGGCAAACGCGAATTTTTTTGTCCATCATAAGCGGAGTCCATAATAAGCAGGATTAATTTTAACCAGATCTCTTTTTTCATATGTTTGAAATGGGACTTGGCAAATAGGTACACAATAAGAGAGTTTCTATCTTAAGTGAGTCCATTATAAGTAGATTACACTGCATTTTCGATATGATATAGTGTTTCCTAAAATCGTATCCTTTGGCATGAATGCGAATGTATCGTAACCGCTATTGCAAACAGTTTAAATAATACATCGTTACTTTTTTCGTTTGCTTTGTTTATACTTTTGTATGGTCGCAATTTTATCGTCAACGACAGTATGAACGTCGTTTTTAATAAAAAGGTCATTTGTTTTCTGCAGTTGTAACTAAATTTTCGTCGCTCTTTGCTACCATAGAACTCACCGTTCTTAAATTTACACTAAAAATAAATTAAAATGTCTTTGTATAAGTTTTAATCACTTCGTTTTTGCTTTTTGGTGGTGTAAGCTTTTATGGAGATATAGGTCAAGATGTGGAAGGCTAATGCTTCAAATTTTGAATTTCCGTTTTATATAAACTGCCAACTTTGCTCTTAGGAAAACGGTATACTAAAGATATATGTATTCTATATATTTCATAGCATTCCTTGTGATATAACTCAACTAAAGAAAAAAACTTAGTGTCTTATAATAGGTTAGCTTAAGAAAACGTTTAGAGGTTATTAACACTGGCGGAAATGCATACAACGAGCTATCTATCCATCTCAAAATATTGAACGGTAACCATATCTAAATAAAAACCTACATTAAACTTTAGTGTCGACTTTGCTTTGACTATCAATACCAGATTGTGTATCAAGCAGGGTACAACAATGATATAGAGTATTTCATTTGCTTTTAAATATAGCCTATTTAAATAAAACTTTGTACAAAATCTATATATTTCTCTGCGGGTTATTGGGTTCGAATATGCCTGAGGCGGTAGCCTGTCGTAGGAGGCAACTAAAAGCAACATCAACCACGACAGTCGAGCTGGTGCCGCAAGACGCTTGTACCGGAGCGTACCGCATTCGTATCAAGCAAAGCCCTGTCAGCTACAGCTGATACAATAATAATGACAATATCTATATAACTCAACATTTATAAAAAAATATGTACTTGTTTTATTGCGTCTGAGCTTGATTGCAAAAGTATCGTAAACGCCATAAGAAATTTTATGTACCTATATATAATTAAATATCATGTCCACAAAAATTCCTTACGCTAGGTGGGGTGTCATGACCTAGAAGGTTGCACTGGTTATACCAAAGCGCTCCCGAACAGTCGGTTATGCACTCCAAGTACCGGAGCGTACCGGGTTAATATCCAGCAAAGGACTGTCATTTTCGACAACACTCCCCAAAGCCTTCGGAGAGTATTTTTGTCGTTACAAACAACAATAACAACCATTTTCTTACGTTATTTTATTTTAGTTCATATAGAACGGATCAGCGAAGAGTAAGGAAAAAGTAAAAATTTGAAACTCTTAAGAACCTGCAGGCGTTATATTTATTTATTTATTTATTTATTTATTTATTCCCTGAATATCCAAAAATTTCTATCTTATAAGTAAAATAAATGCGTGTCTTTTATAGGGGCCCAAAGTACTTAGTCAATATACAATATCAATTCTCATAACTCGGAATGTATTCTCTTTATGTTAATGATGATGGATATATGTGAAGTAAAATTTTGGTATGGCCAACTGGAGAAAACACCGTCTGCTGGAAACGTTGTCAAAAACTAAAAATGCTCAACAGAGAATAAAATGAAAACGTAAACGAAATTTTGTTAAATAATATTGCTAGTTAAATCTTGTTACCACCCATTTTGGTGGTTACGAAATTAGACGTCAATTTTAGCTGGCAGAATACCAAGAGGGTGTAAAAGCTGTCAGATGATTTATTTTCCAGCAAAAAGAATGGCTAAAACTAGTATCTTATATATAAATAGACAAGATGAATGCAATGTAGAACCGTTTTCTGCTAAACTATAATTCTAAGGTATACAAATTATATATGTATAGATAGGAAATTTTGAGGTGTACTTTTATCCGTAAATAAAAAAAATTTTAAAAATCATTTTAATATAAAA